>OY728123.1:1730179502-1731429502 GCA_963277665.1 Viscum album | reverse complement strand
GATATCTTGGAAAATGTTGGACCAGTTGCATACCAAGTAGATCAGCCTCCATGTTTTTCTCAGGTACACAATTGTTTTTTCATGTTATGATGCTGAGAATGTATGCGCCAGATTCATCACATGTCTTGAGCCTAGATGTTGTTCATCTGGAAGAGAACCATTCATATAAAGAGAAACCAGTTCAAATTATTGATCAAAGGTGATTGGTATTTTGGAATCAGGTAATCTACCAGGTAAAGGTTTTGTGGATAATCTACAAGGTTGAATAAGAAAAATGGTTATCTAAAAATGCTATGAGTGAAAGGTACCCTCACTAGTTTAATAAGTAAATAAAATTAAGAGGACGCAATTTACAGAAGGAGGGCATAATGTAACACCCTCGATGTTTTCTAAAAATAAATTTAAATTCTTGAAATATTTTTTTAATGTATATAATTATAAGATTCCTTTAAACATAATTTTACTGATTCTATGTTTTGAATTTTGAAAAATGGTCATCTACAATTGTGTTCGGTATGTTATTTAGAGTCTATTTGAACCAACTTGTTTTTTTTGTGAATAGTAACATACCCTTATGAATAGTAATATGACCTTAATGAATAGTGAATTATAATATTATTTTATTTTCTGAAGGATTTAAGATAATGAAATCATGATTAATTTTTAAATGTGATATAAAAGCAGTTATAGTTTTTAAATTATAAATTTTTGAATTAAGTATGATTTTATTTTAAAATATAATTCAAAAAAAAAAATTAAAATTTTGTTTTCAAAAAATGGATGCCATTTTTGATTTCTACATGTCGATAAATGGTTATAGTGAACTTTGTGGATTTTTTTGAAACTGTTGATTTTTTGGTGAATAGTGAAAAATATAGTTTTGAGTTTCAGTGTGTTAATGACTTCATTAATGTTGTAATAATGATTTAACAAACCTAATAGACTTTTGTACTATAAAATATGTTATTAGGTCTCAAAAGTGGCTAATACCAAGTTCAAATAGCAATGTAATGCCCTTGGTTTTTCAAATACCACTAATGAGGTGTCCCATGGAAATTATTACAATAATCCCACACTATTTCTATAAATAAAAACCAATTACTTCATTTACATCATTCAAAATTACTCATCAACAAACCTTTGGGCTCCTTACCTCCCTAGTTGTCCTCCCATGGTTTCTTCAAGATCCCAAGGTCCCAACGTTCATGTTCTAGGAGTTACTCTACATGGTAAGAAAAATATCTACTTTTTTCTTTTTCCATTAAAGTTCTATTTTATGTTGTATAAATTTCATGTTTCCATACCATGTTCTTATTTAATTCTAATTAATTATCTAATCTGAATTATTATTCACTTCTAGATGGGTGACCCCTGTCCCATCTCTTCTTAATATTTTCGAAAACCATGTTGCATAGTCGTTAGGTTGCTGATTTTTTGTAAGGGATTTCTCAATTATTATCATAATTTTAGTTCCTTTATTTTCTTATTCGTTATTCATCAATTCTTACCGAAGTGGCATGAAATCTCCAGAAATCATGTATATTTGGGATTTTCTCATGTACATGGAATATTTATCATTATTCTTCTTCTCCTCTCCCACTAATTCAAGGAATAAAAACATTGTCTATGATGTGTTGAATTACGAACATCGTGGATGATGTGATTTCAATTTTCATTAATTCTTTCATGTCTGGTCATGAAACCATTTCTATGGTTGAATCAAGTTATAATATATTTTTTATGTCACATCCGTAGTTCTAGAATTATTTTATACTCATGGTTTTAAATTATAAGACAAAATGAGGTTGTTATTATCAAAGAACCACTGAAATGACATAAATGAAAAACATTACTGTTTTAATGAATGAATCATACACATATAAAAAATTAAAATGATAAGTGGTATAAATAATGGTACTGAAAAGATTTAAATTCCATTCCATTACAATTCTGGAGTTTCACTTTTAATTGATAAGAATATCCATCATGTACCGATCATGAAAATCACATAAAGAACTCACTAAAAACAGTGCAAAGAACAAAATAATAACAATTATGGTGTGGAATGAGGTTATTAAATGACCATATAAGATTTTATAAACATGGAAATGTTCCTATAAAATACAAATAACACTCTTTTAACCATTATAAAAGTAGTTTAAACATTTTTTATGTAAGAAAAGCCTGAGGTAAGGGAATTCTTAACCCGATTTCCATTCTATGAGTTAACCTTATTATTCATTATTTATGTGGTATTTAAATTGTTTTTGTGATGACTTATGATTATAATATATTTAATTATCTATATTTACATAGTATATTCATATCCCATCCACTCTATTATGTCTCCCTTCAGTTATATGATATATATAAGGGACTTTTATTTTAAAATACTCTTTTAAAATTCTGATTTTCAAAATTCAAAAGCAATTTTTTATGAAAATATTCAAGTTTTATGATTATGTTCTGGATCAAGGACATTGTTTATGATGAAGGTCAGTACTAATATTTCCCTCCAATTCATTGGGTATGTGTATGTTGGAGGTCAGCGGTATGGTTACTCTATGTTTGACAGCGATGGTTACACAAATAATAAGGTAGTTGTGAGGGTTACAAGTTATAAGGTAGCCGAGAGGGTTACAAGATAATGAAAGGAATGACCCAAGATTCATGTATGGTTCTACTTATGTTCTTAGGTATTGTGTAAATCTCATGTTTCACAATGTAATTATATATATATACTGGTGATAAGTATGTATATTGAAAATTATTTCATACATTACAAGTAGTCATGGGCTAATGTGTTCTTTCCATATTTTTATATCCCTTACTAAGATTTTGTGATCATACCAAGTTTTAAATGATTTTCACATGTTAATGGATGTGTAATAAAAAGTAGGAATCCATGTTAAATGTTTAATAATTGTCAACGAATCACGTTTTATGTTTTAATGTTTTATATTTTGTATAAAATGGAAATGGTTTTTATGGTATGCACTCTGTAACAATGTGTAATGTTATTATTGTATTATGTCCCAATTCTATAAATCTATAAAATTATAATTATACTCAATGTAAAAGGAAGTGTTATCTTGACTAAATTCGAGATTATGTATGTAATAAGGCTGTGTCCTTATAAAAATTTAAAAAATAAATTATCATAATTTATTCAATCATATTCGTTCCCTTTAATCCAACGTATAGGAAATAACAATCAAATTAAACAATAATTTTTTAATACTATATCACTATTTTTTTAAACATGGGGTTGTGTGTCACTCATTCTATCTGAAAATTTAAATTTATTTTAAAAACTATTTCGTTAAATCTTTTTGTGTTACAAATCCATAATTGAAACCCCATGTTAGGATTCTAGTGTCACTCTAGATGTAGCTGAAGCCTAAGATTCTATGTATTTGGGGGATCCTCTCTAAAATAAATATTGTTGGTATCACTGGGAGGACCTATACAGTGACATGTAATCACTAAATCATAGTTATGACCTTTAGGGATGTCCAGTTATTTATCATAAGGGGGACCATAATGACGACTATTATAGGTTCCAATGTTCAATAGATTCATCCTAGAATCCATTGTGGGTATCTAGGGTCTCAATCCCAATATAAAAGATATTTTTATTTACCCAATGCTTTGGAAGACTGGGTGTGTGGATATTGGTTTGGAGGATTTAATCACAGCCATGACGATAGTGGTAGTGGGATTGGTTAGTATTGCCATTATGATGAGATTATTCTCCCACCATGGGAAATATTGATCATGATCCAGGTAAATGTAAATGGGATCCATAAAAACATGTCTACTAGTTGGCTAATATTCCCAAAATTTACAATGGAATATATTGTAGAGAGCCTTCCTCAGAAACTATCATGTGGAATTTGGGGATTATACTACCTGAATGTCCCCTACCTCATAAACAAAGGGGAAGGAGGAAGTATCTTTCTCAGTGTACATGATCTCAAAGTGTTTTGTGTTAGTGTCATGTGGTGTTTTCTCCCTACATAACCTATGCTGCTAGGAGAACTATGTTGTACCATTTCCTTACATTCTTCCAGAGCCATTAGATATGGATGATTTATTCCTTCACATAAAAAAATCTATGCTAATTTATGACCCTATATTGTACAACCTATATTGTATAAATGGGATTAGTGTTCCTGAAATACAAAAGATATGAAATTGTAATAGGTTATAACTATATATATGTAATATCTACATATGTGTTCCTATTGGTGTTATTAACATAGAGGTAATCCCTCATATGTACCCTCATATTAGTAGTCTAATAAGAACCTCATTGAGAATACATAATAGTATACAATCGTTAAGAATTTGAGGCTAAATATGAATAATGGTTTGTAAATTGTTATTACCAGTGTTAATTATCCAATCATTGTTAATAGACATGATATTCACAATGATTTAATTGCTTTTTTTCCTAAAATATTCCTTGGGAAATATTTATAAGTAGTTAACGGTCAGGATCCAGGTATTACATTGCCTCTTTCCTAATGGGGGTTTCCAATCTCTACTAAGTTGATAATGGAAACACATTTGATCGAAATGGGAGGAGGTTTGGTAAACTAATGTCACTATAGACTATTTTTCCTAAAATGGTACTGCCTTATAACATTAATACATCATCATGAATACCTTTATGAAACAATCCTTAATGAGATCTGTTAATTAAAAA
Source organism: Viscum album (assembly GCA_963277665.1). NCBI lineage: Eukaryota > Viridiplantae > Streptophyta > Magnoliopsida > Santalales > Viscaceae > Viscum > Viscum album. The sequence goes on along the minus strand of OY728123.1, from coordinate 1,731,424,791 downwards.
TATTACCATTATAGTAGGGTTAAGACCTTATGTTTTTAATGTATAATTGTGTTGAGCATGCAAGAAACTTATTTTATTATCCTTGTGTTAGGATAAAAGGGAATATTTTGTTTCTCAGATAATAAAGAATAGTATGTATTACCCTCAATGTAAAAGGATAGAATGGATTTCTTGTGCTCTATACATAACTATTTGTAGTACTTCCTCATGCTGTGGAACATGGGAATCCTATGATCATCAAATAATGATATGTCTGTATTCCTTAAGTTAATTCATTAGCGAATCAAATTCATTTTATATAAAGAAATTCCATTATATTATTATTGTTATTTATGAAAAGGTGGGTCTCATATGCTCAAAAGATAAGGAATGGTTGGGTATCTTATTATAATCAGATATGAAAATGTATTGAAATTATTCTTGATATATAATTAAATATGGGCCTATTATGATCAATATATAAGGATGAATGAGTTATCGCATGATCTTCACATATAGAAGGAAAGGAATATAGGATTAAATACTATTAAGAAGGCTATCTCAATTTAGGGTCTAGTGGGTATTGTCGCACCTTAGTGTCTAGTTAGGAATCATAGTTAAATGTTTTCTGGGGACACTTATGGTTTAATGTCTAGTGGGGACAAACATGGATTAATGTATAGTTAACAAATAGTATAGAATAATGTGTCATTTGTTGGAACTCTATATGTTTGGGTTATCTCTATAAATGTGATTAGGTTTCATAAATATACCCTCTAGAAAGAGAGATAGTATGGTAATGGTGTTGATATTGAAATTTGAGGAAGCATCATACTTATCCTATTGGAAGAAGAGTCCAAGACTATATAGTCTGAGATTCATTGTATAAAGTCATGTGGTGAGACCAGTATATGTAGTTTAATTTCAAGAATTATTGAATATTTAGACATAAAATAGAAGACATCAAGTGATTGAATGGGTATTACATGTTTGGACCTCATATATTACATAGAATATTCAAGGACGTGTGTGGGGATTATGTAGATACTTCCTGACTCCTACCTAAAAGTAGTAGGGATGCATGTGAGGCTTATTCAGATTAAACACTATCCTTATCTACTACAAACTTATTATAGATAAAAAAATACAATTCTAATTGTACATAATTATTTTTCATGAATTTATCCCCATTGTGTGGATATGGGTCCCATGTTCTATTGAATCTCATGGACATTAGTCTCAAACAATAGGAATAAAATGGGTCACCATAAAACAATCTAACACAAGATTAGTGTTATTACTTACCATGGTTTTAATTAATAATTGTTCCATTTGAGAAATATGTATTTATTACGAAGAGGGAGTAGTGTGAAATAGACACAAATCATTTTTAAAATATTTGAGGGATTATGTGGTGTAATTACCTAAATATTTTTCACCAATAGGGATCTATGGATGCAGCTTTGACCATCTTGGGTAACATGTTCATTTTTATGTATTCATGAGATGATATGACATGATTTCATTGAGCATACAAAGTCACTAAAATTGGAAATATGGGAGGCATTTATAAGCCACATTACTCATAGATATGGATGCTCTTGTACGAGTCAAACATGTATGTGAAAATTCATTTTTGGGGGTGGTCAACATATACACTCAAGAAAACTCTTGGATATGTAAGAATCTATACATTTCCTTAAATTTTTAATATTTGGATCATTAATACTACTTGATCCATCTTGGAATCATATTTATGTGTCAACAGTGAGTTTCACAATGACCATTCCATATATTCATCGAAACATTCTGAATTTTTATCTTTTATATACATTGGTTGTATATTAGTTATGTTGGGTGGTTTAATTTTTTCATGGTTCATCCTAATTTGGAATAGGTTCATGACATATTTTGTAAATATCATGTATCTAGATTTTTATAGGGGGAATGTAGTATGTGATTTTTTTAATAGTAATTGTGGAACAAAAAGTTTGTATAAACCACAATATAACATCTATAATGTGAAAATATAGATTTTTGGATGCATAATAGGGCATTGCATAGTGTGACATGACTGAAAGGGGTGTTTGATATTTTTTGGTTATGGGAAGAGGTAAATTATATTTTTTATGGGTAGAATACAGTGAATATTAGTGATTCATTACTTCCAAGGATATGAATTTTGGTCAGCCTTGGTGGTATATCAGAAAATATATATAATGGAGTTACATTCCCTTGGACCTCAGTATGTGTAATGGCCTTGGTGGAAGAATAAATTAATGGTGGGTGTTTGAATATATTTTTAACATGTGATTGTGATGTGTTAGTGGTTTCTGATATTTCATGGTGCCATTAATGATGATGATGAAAAGGATGAGAAAGATAAGGATTATTTTGGTGAGATTTTGGTATTTATGGCAATACCAAATGGCCGTAAGAAATTTTGAAGTGATAAAATTTCTTGAGTAGGGGAGATCCCCTCAGGGTGGATAGTTGGTAATAAATAGTGATACCCAAAGGGGGCATAACAACCCAACTAATATGTGTTAATATTTAGAGAGTACATATTATGTACACCCAAAACATCAATGAGGTTAATTAATGCTGGAAAGGGATCCAAATAATGAATGAACATTTTAGAGTGAGATTTTTATGGTTGGATGGAAACATGGTGGTGGAGATATTATAGTGTGTTCCATATGGGAAGATGGTTACTATTGTGGTAAATATGACAGAATGTTCTTTGTGGGTATATTGTGAATCATATTTGTTGTTCATGTTAAAAACAGGTCCATATGGGTGGATATAAACATGTGTATCTTATAGTGATGTCCCTGAAAGTGGAAGGATTTGTATATTTTAGTTATATTATGGTTGTGGTTATATAGTGATATATGACGAGGAATGTGGTGTAGATTGGAATATGAGATGATTTATTGGAATTCAATGGAATCAGTTGGATAGTTTCCTTTTTAAGGGATGTTTATTAATTAATTATTTGTTTCACTTATTTTATACGTGGATGTAATAGTATAATTCCTTCACATAGATACATATATGTTTTGTGGAGGAACTGAAATGTTAAATTTATATGCGCACACATACTTTATATAATTTAATTTATATAATCCTAGTAGAGTTCATAGTGGTTTTGGGTGGACTTATCTATGTTCATGGGAGATAATAGTGGATATTATTATCATTAGACCATCTTGAGGTATAAAAGAGATAATTTAATTGTTAGTTATCTATTTATGATTTGGATTTAGATGACATGGCATGCCTTAATATATACTATTCCTGTATTGTGGTTGTTAATACATTATATTATTAATGGTGATTTGTAGTATTATTTTATCAAGAGTAATTCATTCCATTTATTTGTTATGATATCTCCTTGATTTCTAGTCAACATCACATGCATTATTAAAGGAAATATTTAAGGGTAATAATCTAATATATTTTCATTATTGGCGTCCTCTTGGGGTAGAAAAGTCATGTTATTGACCAATGGAGTTGGAATACACAATTTTATCCATCACAATCATGTTTGGGAAATGTTATGATGAAATGATTTCAATATTTATAAATGAGTGATTACAAAGGATAGAGAAATGTTGTTTTATGGATTTTGAAATAAATATTTTAATAAACCATTCGTATAGTGTACAAAACCATGCCACAAATGGTTCTAACCAAAACTAAAAATTTATTTCTTATCTATCACATATATACAAAATTTAATGGTTTTCCTTAATCATTACACACATTTTTTATGATAAATATGATGGATATATAACTAATTTTACCCCTAGAAATATGATGATTAGGTGATAGAGATATTGATGAAAATAAATAGATATATTTTTTAATAATGATAACGAGCATAAGAAAATAGGGTGAGGAATATCAATATTAATCGACGTATTAGAAGGGGAAGGAAGTAATATAGAGATTCTACTAATGGAAAATGTAATTTCATATGTATTCATATTTTTAATATTATCAACAGAGGATAATGAAAAAGTAAAAAAATTCAACTTCAAAAATATTTTTAAAATATTATGATGAATTTAATATTTATGGTTCATGATTCCACTCAAAAAAATATAAAATAGATTATTAATTATAGTTATTAGTATTAAATGACATTAAATTATTATTATCATTGGATATTGACTTCTTATTAGAGGAAAACCAAGGGATTTTTGTGTTATTTGTATTATTTGTTTGTGATTTTGAAAAAGGACAGATTAAGTGTTATACATACATTCTATTTAACTATATGATTATTATTGTTGGGGTAAAAAATTATATAAAATATAAAATTTCAATAACCTAAGTCACCCAAACACATAGGGTTTTTCTCTTATAAGTATAAATGTTGGTATCAGTTCACTGGGTTCTTTAATTGGTGATATTATTTATACGTCCATATCATGAATAATATAATTAATCATTATTGTTTTCTAATCATTGATAAATAATCCTTTTATTAATGTAATTTCTAGATATAAAAATACTTTATATCTCAGGGAATGTATGTTTTTATAACATCACAAGTATTTATAGAATAAAATTTTTTCATATCTCTTAATATTTATGAATAAGAAATCAATTTTATGTTAAATAGGATAGATTTTTTGATAGTGTACTCGACACACAACAACATGTTTCTATAAAATAATACATTGTACACAACATTGAGTTAAACTAAAAAATAATACTACAATAATACTATTATATTAAATTATAGTTAACACCTAGTTTTTTTATTATATTTAATGAATAGAAATACCAAAAACATTATTATATATGTTTTTAAATGTTTTACCACTTATCCAATGAATTTTAGAGGCTTAAATTAGAATGATTCTAATTTTATTTATAAAATACTCTAATAATTTTAAAAGTCTGTTTTAACGAATTTTGATGGAGAAACCTATTAAAATATAGATTATTTCACATTTATATTTGTTATTTGAAAAATTAACTTATTTTTTAGATGTGGGATATCAAAATTTACATTGGTAGAATTTTTTTTGGATCAAATTCATATTTTATTAAATAGTGAGAAATATTTCATTATAATTCAAAACATCTTTTTTATTTAATTTATTTATAGAGATACGTTTCCCATTTAATAAGGTTTAAGTTAAATTGGATTAAATTTTTATAATTTAATCCAATTTGTTTCATTGGATATAATTTCACATTTAAATTGAATATAAACACATGTCAATCTTTTGAATCTTTTTAATTTTTAAGAACACATATTTTAGTTTTGACCACAAGAATTAATTTTAAATTAAATAATGAAACTTAAGTGCATTGAATTTGAAAAAATGGATTTCATAGTTTGAATCATATGGTCTAAATTATGTAGATAGGTACCTTTTATTTTTGGACATTATGAATAGTAACTTATTTAATTATTTTTATTTACCATGGTTTAACAATAAATTAGGTAATGAAGGGTAAAACCTAATATTATAATGATATTAAACTACCCTAACACGTTTCCTAATCCTATTTTATGAGATATTTATGACTTTGGGTATCCTTGGGATGATATTAGGACCCCATGGAGGCACTTGGGTGTGATAATATCATGTGATAATAATTGATTTAAAGTAAAGAGAAATATTACATAAACATTTATATTTTTTCTAAAACCATTATAATATAGGTTTATATAACTGATATCATTGACTAAAAATAGAAAATATAATGGTATAAATATTTCATTGATTATGTTATTTTATTTATAATTTTTTTAAGTTAAATAAATTTATTTATTTATTACACAATGATGATCCAACGAATACCTTATTAATTAAAGATTCAAATAAATGGTATTATAAACCTTAAAATGACTGAAATTTAAAATGTTCATTTCATATAGGAATTTTATGGATGATTATGACATATTTTGTTTGAGATAATTCATTTGGTTATATGAAATTAGTTTTTTATGACTTTAACAAAAATCAATTACCAAATAGTTTCAAAATTGATATAAAGGAGTTTTTAAAATAGATACTATATTATTAAATGATATAATAGTCCTCAATAACTAATATTTGTAAAAAAAAATTATATAATGTATCAAATGTAAATAATGATCTATTTTTGGTTCACATATCATTTTATAGTAACAATAGTAACCATATATTGTAAAAAGACAAGATGACATGCTAGGAGTTAATGTTTTTAACTAATGGTTAAAGCTAACATATAAGGATAATGTTTTGAACAAAACATGTATAAATCCTATTTGTTGAGATAATTTTTACCCATACACATATTATCATCGAATTATATCACATTGGAAGGATTATATTATTAAAATAAATATTTAATAAAATTATATTTCAAGACATTCCTACAGTGCCCCTCCCCCTCCTATAGAAGGCCACCACCTCTACCCACATACTCACACCTCTCAAGACCATTCTCTCATCCCATTATGAATCAAAATATCCCAAAATCCCTAAATTCTCTTATAATACTTATCTTGGGAATATGTAAATTCCAGAAATCCAATTGGTTCAAATCAAAAGGTGTTAATCAAATTTGTGGTAATGTCTTCTCTCAAACTATATAAATTTTGTTTTCTTATCCAACCCATAACATCGTTTTATTACATTCTATAATAAATAAAACATTATAAACTATATAATTTCATGTTTTTTATTCTAATGGTTCAACATACACTTACACACACCTCAATCTAATGTATATTGACCATAGAGTTTTTGTGTATGACGAACTACTGCCTCACGAAACGATGATTGCTCAATTTTCTCCTACCACCTCTCATGATGGACATTACGAAGGGAATGTATTTATATATAATATATATTATATTTTTATTGTTTCCATGATTTGGTAATTTTTATTTAAAACAAACCATTATGCTTTCCATAATGTGTAAATATGATAATTTCATTTGAGGAAGTGTGGACTACCACCCCCTCAAAGTGATATGATTCACTCATTCCTTACATGTAAAATTTAAAAATTGTCTAAATGAAATTATATATATTATATAACATATATAATATACTTTAATTACAATATAACGATTTATAATTTCCTTTTATTTCCTTTAATATGAAAAAGAAATGAAAGTATGTTCATGAATACGTATGACCTACCATCTCCATGAACGGTGCATATCATTTATTATCTCCAAATGTTATCGAATATTGTAAATACTTATATACTGAAAATATATGATGTTTATATCAATAATATATTTACTATGATAATAGAATTATGACCACACAGACAATTTTCAACAAAATAATTTCAAGTTTGACACAAGTACCAAACATCGACAAAATGTCCAATATGAACTCAAATAATTATCTAATTTTTATAAAATGGTAATGAGTGATTTAAAATTAATGATAAAATTTAAAAAGGTTATAAAGAATGTATAATTAACCTAATTTTATTAATTTGGGATATAAATAATGAACGACAGAAGACGAACTCAAGGTAAGGGACATCGTCTCAATCTTCTTTCATTAAGGCATATTTTAATATATAAATGACCTTCATTATACAATGTATAATAAACCCTTATGACATTTATTTTAACTCAAAGGAAAATATTTATATGAATTGGTTTTCTATGCGACAAAAATGTATATTTTCTTAACATACGTGGTGAAAATGACCATTTCGCCTTCATTTCCATTATTTGGTATTTGGCTTCCTCTACAAGCCGTAATGATTTTAAAAATGACAAGTAAATAACATATTCCTTTTTATGTAATTTGTTATTGAAAATTGTTTTGAAAATAGAACATTGTATCAATATTTCGAAATGATGTCATATGACTTCTATTTGTAAATTTTATTTTTCCTTTATGTTTGTTCATGAGTTATGATTATGTTATGGTTCTTGGGAATAGATTATGTATACTAGTGGTTCTGTGATAAAACGAGGGAGGATGAGCCCGTGACAGCTCACCAATGCACTCAGTAATGTGACGGAGGTAAACATTAATGTTTTTTCAATGAGAATAATGGAATATATTGTATAAATATTCTATATGTAACCCTAACGTTTACTCCCCATTTGTATATCGAAGACACAAAGTATGTATGATATGGATTCCACAAGTTTCCTTTATGATTTATGATTGATATGATGTTTTCAGAATTCATATGAAGTCATAGGTTTATAAATATTCATGGACTAGTGTTTTATTTCCTTATATTATCCCTTAATATGTTTTTAGGAAAATCCCATGTTTTTTTGAAATGTTTTCACAAGGTATAAGGATGAGTAAGGTAAAGGAAGAAGTCCTGAATATTTTAATCTATTTTTTTTTGTTTTTAAAGTGTTTTAAATGGTAGAAAAAGTGGGTACTATTTTGATAGAATCTTATTGTATTATTGTGTGATGATATTTATTAATAATGGAAAATTTATTTTAAACTACAAACTGAAAATGAAAATTGGTGTGAATTAAATTCAAATTATTGACACATATCTTGATTATGTAATGGCTTAAGGATGTGTCTTTATAGATGGTATCAATGTGCAGTTTAGTTATCTTTAAGGGTTGGGATATTAATAATTGAATATCCATAAATTATTTTTATTGTTTGGTCATATTTATTTATAATTTGAGGATTACCATGTTTCTTCATCAAATATATGTATGTTCAGGATGGTTTTCTATGGAGGAAACATGTGAGTTGTGTACGGACGACATCCAGAGGAACGAAACCTACCAAATTACCAAACTAAGATGGATAGAATTATAACTGAATAGGTTGTTTTAGTTATGGAAGAGTCGAATCATTATATAACTAGAGGTGGTTTCCATGCACGAAATTATGCATTTCAACCATAGTGGAACATGTTAGTAGTCGATCATTTCACGAGACATCATCCTCCATCATTCAGTTGATTATATGACCTTCTTCTAAATAAAGAGGGGCTGAAAGATCTAGAATTTTATATGTCATGGGGTGTTAATAAAATCAAAAGGTTATTCTTTCAATATACTATTCAAATGATGAAGCCGATCAGGGTTGGGATATAGTTAAAAATATTGGGGAATTAGAGGAGATTGATGCTCTTGATTGGGAGGAAATAAAACGTATGTTTTTTTTGAAATATGTTTCTAAGGCAGTTCGACTTTGGATGGAAAACAATTCTTAGAATTGATATAGGAGGATGACCCAGTGGCTTCTTGAGGATAAAAATTCACTCGACTCGCAAGGTAGGCTCCAAGTTTCAAACCTGATCTAAATAATAAAATAAATATTTTTTACATAAAATTAAATCGAATATATTGATGGTAATTATCTTATTATGAGTTCAAAAGTTATGAAAAACTTTTTCGATGTGCGGAGAAGGAGGAAATAGAGTTTTTTGATGATCAAGCATTCTCAAAAAAAAGAGGTGAAGGTGTAAGGAAAAATTAATAACTCATCAAAAAAGTAAAATGGTAAGAAACATAAGTTTTTAGTTTGTGAAAATTGTTGTGAAAAGCATATAGGGGAACGCCTTTAGATTTCTATTAAGTGCTTATGATGTTGTAGAATAGGACATAAGTCCCGTAATTACCCTAAAATTATTGGGGTAGTGGTAAGACCAAATCTAATTTATTGTCTATTATATTTTTTATCTGTAGTGAGATGGGAAATTATGAAAATGGGAGTCCAAACAATAAAAAAATGATGGAAAGTTTCCACACTACAAGAAGAATGGGGTGGTGAAATCATTTGAAACTACATCAGATGATGTTGGAACATCTAAGGATGTATTATCATGTACATTGTTTTTTATACTGATTATACCAATGTATAGTTTGATACTAGGTTTACACATTCATTCATTAATGAGAAATTTTCTAGTAAATTGGTAATTCCATCTAAAGAAATGAATTATGATCATGTGGTAACAACACATGGGGAAATGTTGAGATAAAAGAAAATTATATGAACCTTCATATCATTTCCGGTGAAAAGAATATGACATCAAACATTATTGTTTTGCCTCTTAGACTGTTTGATTTTATTTTTGGGTATGGATTGGATTTTTATTTATCATGATAAGAATGACTGCATAGATAAAGAGGATTCTTTTCTAATATAATTTTAGTTTGTGAACAATAATGAACCCTTATTTTTTATAACATATTAGGAAGCTGAGAATCTTATTAAATCTGTAAATAAATATTTCCTTGCATTTACTTTTTAAAATAAAGGAACTATTCAGATTAATTTTGTTCTAGTGGTAAATGTGTGTCTTGATGTTTTCCAGATGAAAGGATTGGTATAATACCTGATCGGGAAGTAGAATTTACTGTTTACTTGGTTCCCGATGCTATGCCAATTTCAAAACCCCCTTTATCGAATGGATCATTTCGAACTTTTATAGTTATAGAAGAGATTTCATGAGTTATTATAGAAAGGTATGATTCAATGTAGGAAATCACCATGGGGTAATCCTATCTCGTTTTTTTAAAAGATGGTTCAATATGATTTTTTGTTGATTATAAATCCTTAAATGACATCTCTATTAAGAAAAAGTATCATTTTCCATATATCGATTATTTGTATGATCAAATTTAGGGAGCTCAATATTTTTTTGAAGATTGAGATGAGGTTAGGGCTCCATTAGTTGAATGTAAAGGATAAATTCATTCCAAATACCACAGTTTGTATAAGATATATCCATTATAAATTTGTAGTAATGCATTTTTTTTAAACCAAGGAACCTACAATATTAATGGATACTAGGAATAGTATTTCCCATGATTTCTTGGTTATGTTTGTGGTTGTTGTTATTGATGATATTTTTTATATTCTAAAAGTAAATAAGATAATGAAAGTTATTTAAGGGTTGTGTTTAAATCCATAAAAGAAAATAAATTGTATGGGAAATTCAGCATGTGTGAGTTTTGGTTACAAAAAATTTCATTCCATGGTCACATTGGTTCTAAAAATGGAATAATAGTTGATCCTACCAAAATAATAGTTGTTTAATAATAGACAAGTCCCAAAAAATATAACATAGATTCATAGTTTTCTTTAATTAGTAGGTTGTTACCGGAAGTCTATTGAAACTTTTACACTATTATCTAGCCCCCTGAAAACTTTTACTCAAAAATGTGTTATGTTTATTTGGAAAAAATATTGAGATGAATGTTTTTGAAATTCAAAAGAAGATTGGTGAATTCACCAGTTTTGGCACAAACTTTTAGAAATTGTGAATTTGTTACCATTAGTGATGCTTCATTGATAGGACTTGGATCTGTTCTAATGCATAATAATCATGTAATTTCTTATGACTCACATCAGTTGAAAACTCACAGGTTAAATTACCCTACACATGATTTTGAATTAGCTACTATTGTTTTTGCTTCAAAATTTTGGAGGCATCATCTGTATGGAGAAAAATGTGTAATATAAACCACCCATAAAAGTTTGGAGTATATATCCACTCAAAACAAATTTAACATGATATTGGGAAGATGGATAGAATTAATTAAGAATTATGATTTCATGATTCATTACCATCTAGGAAAAGAGAACAAATTGGATGATGCTTCGAGAAGGAAAATTAAGGCTACATTAGCTAGTTTACATTTTAAACACAACCCATTGATAAATTATTTGTTGAACATTGGCATGTAAGTTGTTACTGCAGAAAATTCATTTGTTTTGTTTCAGGTTTTAATGAAATCATACCTAAAATATAGAATAAATAAAGCATAGAAGGAAGATAGTGAGGTGCAGAAAAATTGAAGAATTGGTTTAGAAGGGTAAGTTTCTTGAATTTAACATTGATAATGATTATTTTTTGAGATTTGTGAAAATTTTATTTGTGTCTTGTAATTTAATGTTCATAACTCTTTGTTGTGTGAAACTCATAGTTCTCCATTTTTAGTTCTTCCAAGTAGTACTAAGATGTATAGAGATCATCATGACTATTAGTGGTGGGATGGAAGGAAAATAATTATTGTTGACTTTAATGTGAAGTGTTTGACATTTAAAATGGTTAAAGTAGAGTGATAGTTACTGAATGTGATGCTTCATCCTTTTCCAGTACCAGAGTGGAAATATGAGAATATCACCATGTATTTTGTAGTGGGATTACCAATGACTTCTTGGGGTAAAAATGCAATCCGAGTTATTGTTTATCGATTGACTAAATCATCTCATTTTATTATTATTTGAGATATAAAGTCTCCAGATAAACTTTCTATGTTGTATCTTAATGAAATAATTGGCTTATATGGATTTCCTCTATTTATTATATTTAGTTGTGATTCCAGATTCACTTTTAACTTTTGGAAAGGCCTTTAGATGTTGTTTCGCACTGAATTAAATTTTATTACATCTTTTCATCACCAATCAAATTGGAAAATAGAATGAAAAATTCATACATTGTAAGATATGCTATGTTCTTGTTCAACGGATTACTAGGGATGTTAGGATAGATATCATTATTTGGTTGAGTTTTCCTATAATAACAATTTTTATTCAAGTATAAAAATGGCCCCATTTTAGGCAATATATGGAATGTGGTGTTGAAATGTAACTTTTTAAGATTATTTTTGTGAAAGGATATTGATGGGTCTAGAATTGGTAGAAGATATGGAAAAAAAAGTTCAGTTGATTCAGAAGAACAAGAGGACAACTCAGAGCATATAGATTTTTTTTGGATAACTAGATAAAGGATCTGTTTTTTGAGGTATGTGATCATGTCTTTCTGAAAGTTTTCCCTAGAAAAGCGTGATGTGTTTTTATAGGAAGGGAATGTTGAATCTTTAGTTCATTAAACCCTATGATATTCGGGAGAAAGTTGGATCAGTTTGTTACAAGGATGTTTTACCTCTATATATATCCACAAACATAATGTTTTTCTTGTTTCAATGTTATTAGAGTATATTCTAGATCTATATCAGGTTTTGAGTCCAGAGTATGTTCATTTGGAAGATAATCTTTCTTAAAATAAACAGCCAATACAGATTCTTGACCATATAGAGAAAGTGTTTCAGAATAATTTGATTCGTTGGGTAAAAGTATTGTATAAAAAACATATGTTTAAAGTGGAAACATGGGAAAATGAAAATTCTATGGGGGATAAATACCCCCACTTATTTTATAAGAGAATAAAATTTGGAGGACACACTTTCCAAAAGGGGAAGGATGTAAAATCCAAGGTATTTATAGAATAATAAATTTTCTTATAAATTAAAATTTATGAATAAAATATTAATTTCATATTTAATAAGACACCATTCCTGATAGGATACTTGACATGAAATAATGAGTTCCACCAAAATCTTATGTTTCACACAACATTGAGTTATACAAAAAAAATAATACAATATAATTATTATTATTTTAAATTGTAGCTAATTCATAACTATTGTGTTGAAAGGAAATATACGAACAAACATAAATATTATTATACATGTTTTTTAAATGTTTTTACATTTATTCAATGAATTTTGTTGGATTTATATGAGAATAGATACGATTTTAAGCATAATGTACTCTAATATTTTTAAGAGATTGTTTTACCGCCTTTTAGTGGAGACCATTTTTTAAATATTGTTTTTCACTTTCATATGTAATATTTTACAAACTGAACATCGTATTTAAAAGTAGGATCTCATAATTTACTTTTGTTGAATTTTCAGTAATTTTCTGATGAATTTCCTATTTCAATAATTAGTGAAAAATACTTCATCTTAATTCCAAACGTTTTTCTCATCTAATTTATTTTTATAGTAACATTTTACATTTAATTGGTTTTAATGTGTAATTGGATTAATTTTATATCATTTTATCCAATTTTTTAATTAGAGGTAATTTAGATTTTAAATGGGACATAAACACATGTTAATCTTTTGATAGTTTTTATTTATTAAATACTCTCTTTCTAGTTTTGACAATGGGAATTAATATGAAATTAACTAATGAAACATATGTGATTTGAATTTGAGAAAATGGATTCCATATTTGGAATCATAAGGTAAAAATTATTTAAATAGTTACTTTTTATTTTTTTTATTTTATGAATAGTAATAAAAATAATTATTTTTTTCACCATGGTTAAAGTGTAATCAGATAAGTAAGGGTAAAATTAATAATATAGTCACATAAACTTACCCTAAAACTTGTCTAAATACCATTTTATGAGATATTTCTGACCATAGGAAGCCTGCGGAATATTTTAGGACCCCATGGAGCCTCTTCGGTGTGATAATGAACTTTATAATATTTAATTTGAAGTAAAGTGAAATATAATAAAAACATGTATATTTTTACTAAATCATTTTTAATATAGGGTTATATAATTGATAGCAGTTACTATTTATAGTCATTATAATGATAAAAATATATCATACATCATTTTATTTTATATAAAATTTTATACATTATATAAATAAATTTATTAATGACACGATGAAGATGAATTGATTACCTTATTACTTAATTATTCAAATAAATGATATTATAAATAATATTAAAAATTTAATTTGAGAATTTTAATGCAATAAAAAATTATATGGATTATTATGACATATTATATTTGGGTTAATGATTTTTTTATCTAATCGAGCTATGAGGACTATAACAAAAATCAATTACAAAACTGTGTCAAAATTTACATAAATGAGTTTTTAATACAAATAATTTTTTATTAAATGATATAATAACACTAAAAATAAAATAATCAGAAATATGACTTATATAATGTTAAAATTTTGATTAATGATCCATTTTGGGTTCTATTTTCATTTTATAGTAATTATAGTAACCCTATATTATGGCAATACTAGAAGACATGCTAAGAGTTAATGTTTTTAACTATGGGTTAAAGCTAACATATAAGGTTAATTTTGGGAAAGAAACTTTTCTAAAAATTATTGATTTAAGGTATTTGGACCAATAAACATCTTATCCTCGAATGATATCACATTGGATCTATTATAATTCAAAAAAAAAATTTAGTAAAATAATATTTTGAGACTTTCCTAAAGTGAACCTCCTCCATCTTATTAAAGTCCAACAACTCTACCCACTTACTCAAACCTATATAAAACCATGGAGAATTAAAAATAATTTCAAATAATATCCCCAAATCCCTCCCTTACTTTTATAAGACATACCTTGGGTTGAATGAAATATAAGAGATCTTTTTTTCTCAAATAAAAAGGAGTTACCCAATTTTTAGTTAACATCTTCTCTCAAGATCCTATAGTTTATATTCCATCTGCAACCCACTAACCACTTTTTAATTAATTATTTTATAAAAAAAGTCTAAAAAAATAAGGGGATGATTTTATATTAAGGTTTAACCTACAATTACACACACCACAATCTAATTGGTATAGAACATATTGTTTCTATGTACAACAAACAACTGCCTCACGAAACGATGATTATTTAACATTCTCCTACCACATCTCATAGTTTTCATTATGTTGGAACTATATTTATATATGATATATATTATATTTATATTTTCTATATTATTTTGTAATTTTTATTTACAGTATACATTAATTCTTTCCATAATGTGTAAATTCAATAATTTCAAATGAGGAAGTGTGGACTACCGCTCCATGAAATTGATATGACACATTCATGTAATACACTGAACATATAAAATATGATTTTAATGAACTTAAGTGACATATATAACATATATATTATACTTTAATTATCATATACCTATGTATCATTTAGTATTCCTTCCTCTAATATGGCAAGGAAACGAATGTAGCATTCATGCGTATCTACGACCTATTGTCTCCATAAACAGTACATTTTGTTTCTTATCTCCAAATGTTATTGACTATTCAAAAAAAATATATACTATATATATATATGATATTTAAATCATGAATATCATTCTTGATATAATGGAGGTACAGCCACATGGACAATGATCATCAAATCAATTTCATTTTTGACACATGTACCGAACATCGACAAATCATCCAATATGAACTCAAATAATTAACTAACTGTTATAAAATTGTAATATGTGAAATAAAATGAATGTTTAAATTTAAAAAGGTTTTAAAAAGTATAAATTCCCCAATGTTTATTAATCAATAATACAAATAACGAATGAGACACGTCAGACACAAAGAAAGGGACTTCATATGAAAATCCATTCATTGCGGCACATTTTATTGTATACACGACCATCATTATATGATGTATAATAAATCCCTTTGATATTTAATTTCATTAAAATTGAATATTTTTATATGAATATTTTTACTAAATTAAAAAAGGAATGTTTTTTTAACGTACACATAAGGAACAACCTTTCAGTCGTCATGACCATTATTTGGTATTTGGCATCATCTACAAGGCGAAATGTTTAAAAAAAATTAAATACCATATAATTTTTTTAGGTATTTTGGAATTGAAAATGGTTTTTATAATGGATCAATTGTATCATTGGTTTGAAATTATAACTTATGATTTCAATGTTAAAATTTTATTATTTCTTTATTCTTGTTCATGTGTTATTTTTATGTTAATGTTATTGGGTATTACTAATGTAAATGAGTGGTTCCGTAATAAACTGATGCTGGATTATCCCATGATAGCTATCCAAATTATTGGTTAATGTGGAGAAGGTAAACGATAATGTTTTAAATAATACATTTAAAGAATATACTATGATGGGTAATCTAACTGTAACCATAAAGGTTACTTTATCTCTTACTATGTTTTTATGATCATCCCATATTTTTTAAAGGTTTTCATAGGTTATAAGGATTAGTAAGGTAAAGGAAGAAGTAAAGATGATTTTTACCAAGTAAAGATATCATTTTAAAGGGGTTTCTTTGGAGGAAAAAATATATACTATTTTGATAGTATCCTCTTGTGCGATAATGGGATGATATGAATAATAATGGCCTAATTCATTAAAAACATAAACCTAAAAAGACACCCAATGTGAATTAAAGTAAAATTATGGACTTATCTCAAGATAAAGTAATGTTTTAAGGCTGAAACTTTAAATTTTATTTAACTATTGTATTAGAAATCACTATCATAGACATGACTAGTGTAGCTCATGCTACAAAATATTACATAGAGTTCGAAGAAATTTCTAAATAAATTATTTTTATAGATTTTGAACTATCCAACACATTAAACAAGAATGGAATTTCATGAAAATATTCAAATTATATATTGGAAATGCCTTTTATTGTCTTTTATTGTGATCTAAAATTCAAAGAATACAATATATAATTTTTAAAAAATAGGTCATCATACTTGAATATAATCCCATGAAAATATTTTAATAAATTCATTAATCATGAGATTTTAATAGTTGGATATTTGTGAAGATTCAATCAATTAGTTTTATATTTATGAGTTGTGAAGAAAAATATACTAATATAACATACTTATATTCAGCCAAAATTTCAATGACTGACATTTGTGATCTCAATATGGTGTCCTTATATAATATTCATAGAATATTAATTTCATATGAGATGAGATTGCACCAAATAAATTCAATAGTTATGAATAAGATAAAGAATTTTAAATTTGAATCCATAAAAAATCTCTCTTTAGAAGATAATCAAAAAATTGTATAAATTTATTAGGGGATGTTATTTCCCCCTTCTAGTTTCAAAAGTAGAAACGTAAAATTCTAGGAGGCACATAATATCCAATGTTTATAAGTTGGTAAATTTATAAATATTATGGCTAAGTATCCATGAAAGTAAAAATGGGAATAATAGGAAGTTGATTCTTTAAGAATATCCGAAAATATAAGAAAAGATGAATGAAATAATCTTATGGTTAAGTCTCAAAATATAACAATTATCACTTATGAAGAATAATATAATAATTATATTAAAATTTTATAAAGTAAAAGATAAATATTAAATGATTTATGATTTCATGAATGATCAAACTGAATAATAATATGTCAATTAAGATACCCATGATAATAAAAAAAATTTGGAAATCTTGAAAGTTAAACAATAATTATATTTGGATAATACTGGTTTCCAATTATGCTAAGAATAAAGTCCAATGGTATATTTAAAGAGTGAATGTTATTTTTGATCAGCTGCAAGAGGGGATAAGTTTCTAAAATGTTGAATCCTTTATTAATTTTAAATAATAGGGGATCAATTTATTTAATGATTAAGTTAAATCACTCAAATATAGAAATTATAGATATTCAAATAAGATGGTTTAGTTGAAACTAAAAGCTGAAGATAAATATCAAATCATAGTGGTTTTAACCAATATAGTAAAAGAAAGGTGTATGGGGATTAATGTGATTTTTTAAAGTGGTTGATCGATAATAAAAAAGGTATGATCACATATAACACTCAAAAGTTGACACAACATTCTAAATAAATTTCAAATTTCAAATAATATCATATGAAGAGTACAACAGAAACATTTACTGAATCTGCAAGAATTCTATAGGAGTTCCTTAATAATCAATGATCACATCATGATGGAATAATAGAAATGGACATGGAATTAACTTAAATAATGATATATACAAAGTCAAATGAGTACGATATTATAATGAATCTAAATAATATATTTGTAAATCTAAAAATATTATGGTATCATGAAATAATACTCTACCAAAAAAATAGATTTATTTTTTGTGTAATGATTACATAATCAATCAATTTATGTCTTATTTTGAATAATAGAATGTTATATGAAGTAAAATAATCAATATAAAGGATTAATTTCATTTCTCCTAAAAGATTTTACATGTATGGTGGTTATTTAGATTGAAATTTATATTATAAAATTTTACACTAAACTATTTATCAAGGAGAGGAACGGTTTTATCATTGGATTAAATAAATAAATTTTCTATTAATATTAAAAAATAAGTAAAAAAGTGGAATTTTGATCTGAATAATCAATAATCATTCCTGAAGATGATCGTATGGTATATTATAATAGAGATGATTATGTGTAGACTACATTAATTAGTAGAAATTTTAACATCTGTGAAAATATGTTAGTTTGATAAACCTAATGTGAAGTAAGAAACTCTAAATGATAATGATAGTGATGGTTTATAGATCCTTGATATTGGGTGTGCATCCCATATAATCAGAAATAAGAAAATGATTAAAGCTCTTAATTACAAAGATAATAATATTGTGTATTTTAAAAGTGACAGGATAATTTAAATACAACGAATATAAAAATATAATATTTAAGGATATGATTTATGGAATTGTTTTATAAATTATTATAAAGGGTTACAACCTAATTTTATCAATGAAACTATTCCATGTGAATCTGTCAATTCAATGCATTTCACTTATAAAAATTCCACAATAAAAGGTATATATATATATTTTATTATTAATGGAAATATAATGATTTATAATATTAATCATATTCACGATTCATATGAATTGTTTTATCTCAAATGAGGTTGAAAATAGATTATGGAATTACCATCGTATCCTTTTCAATAAACAATATATGGGGGAATTAAAAAAATATGGTGTTTACAAAGATATCTTGATGATGGAATGAAATTTAAAATAGACTTTTGGATTTATATAGGTATTCCGAATCATTATTATGATATAAATGTATATGCATATGTCATAAAAGTCTTGTTTATGTTGTTAAAGTGAGATGGTTTTGGTGTAATCCATCCAAAATCATATAGAGGTCAAAGGTATTATATTTTAGTCATTTATTAATATATGTGGATAGCTTGGGTGTATTTGATTTATTATAGAATAAATGTATTAAAATTAATTAGTAGATATATAATTAGGGATAAAAATATATATAATTAGAAACATATCACTTTGTGATCCAATTATAGAATTCAATTCTCAAAAAAGATATAAAATAATATATTGTGAATCATGGAATATTTCACCAGTAATTTTATTTAAGAAATATTAAATAAAATAGTATAGTTTAGAGTACAAATATAACAATCAATAACATGGATGGGATGATTTTTATTAGCAAAATTCATTTATTAAGGTTTTATATGGAGTATGTGGTACTGTTATAATCATATTAATTAATGAATAATTAAACACACATGAAGAGAAAACAACATATGAATTGTGGTACAATGAAAACCATTGTTTCAATACTTCCATACCTTTTTATGTGTGTGTCACAACATTAATATGGATGGTTGGAAATGAATTGTTAGGAATAACTGTGATTAATGAATCTTTCTTACCTGTTATTTTCTGATAAATTTGTATAATTTTTTAGAAACATGTTAGGAATGATAGATAAAAGTATTAATATCAATATAATTGAATATTATTATCCAAATTCTTCTAATGATTAATTAGATCCTGAAAAATTTGAGGTGGTTATTTATTTCTTAATTTTTTTATGTAACGATACCGATTTAGAGGATTGTTATAAACTGGGTAGTTATATAAATTATTTTTTGAAAACCAAACATAAATGTGGATAAAAAATAAAACCTATAATTTATAAAGGAAATATTGTTCATGTTCAAAAATAACCTACACAATAAATAAGGGAAAAAAGTTTCATATAAAACATTAAAATATAATTTTACACTACTCAATCTTAAAGTAGTATTAAATGAAAATTAATGGGTTTTTAAATTAATAAATAATTATTCCAAAAACAAATAATGAAAATTGAGTTAACATTCCATAGAAAATGATCAAAAAATTGCATATTACAAATATAATTAACAAAATATGCTAAATAATTATAGAAGGGTAATAGGTAAAAAATCATGAAATGTTTTCAAATGGTATTTTCATGGTTTGGGTGTTGATGTTAACGAGACTTTTTTTTGAATGTTCAGAAAAAATAATACTTTTATTATTTTCCTAATATGTTCAAAATCATTCCATTTTTTTAAATATTCTTTTGTCAATGATTTTTTTGATTAATAATTCCTTATATATTACATAGGTATTTTTATAATCCATAATTATGGGGAAACATATATAATATAAAGAAGAAATTATATGGTTTAAATATATTTGGAAGAGAATATTACCCAAAGTTATATACTTTATTTAATAATTTGGAATAAAAAATGAAAAGTGTAATAAGCATTATACGTGGATAATAAAATTGAAACACAAAATTTTTTTTGGACTGTGCTGATGCAATAATATTAGTTTATTAAAGGTAAAACAATTTCAAGTAGTTACCTCGATGGATCAAAAATTAGTTTGAAATTTCCATGAAAATAGAAATAAAAAAATACATGGTATATAAGAGAATAAAATATCATATAGAACATTAATCTCTTAATTAAAATATTATAACGATCTACGGAATCATTTCTACATCAGAGATAGAAAAAATGTGTCAACACCAATTGAAACTAGAATGAATTTCTCATTACATTATGTTGTAATGTAATTGAATGTCATAGATAATTGAAAAATATTTGAAATTACACACTATTTGAAAGAATCATAATTAAATATTTATCTTACATTACATAAGTATGTAAAGTAACAATGTTATTCCAAACAAATTCATTTGTTTTGAATAAAAAATATGATTTTACACATTATTGAAATAGTTGAATTTAACACTATAAAGGAACAAATTGGTAGAAATTTTTCTAAAGTCCGATTGATTATTGGTTTGCTTCAATAGATAATAAAACATAAATATCTAAGTTATTTTTACAACTTTGATGGAAATTTATAACATAGATTTTCAAGAAGAATGATTCAATTTTTTAACTACAATGTAATAAGATAAAATTAATGTTTGCAAAAGATATAATGTATTGAATTTGATGAAATAATTATTTAAAGAATAATAGTACTAGTTCACCCACATATTTTGATATTGTGGGTCAATAGTTCTATTATAAATATTTTAAAAAATTACTATTAAATATTTCTGAGAAAATAGATTCGGATAATGGATCATTACATTAATGAAAAATAGGAACAAGGGGTTGGGGTGTTTTTACATTCCAAGAATGTATTGATTGATAGGAATATTATCCAAATCATTCCCACTGAAGGTGTTTAAGAATCATCTAGTAGTCCTAAGAATTCATCAATCTCTTATTACATGAAGGAATTAAAGATAAACTATATCAACCCAAACTTTTCATGTGTAGATAATAACAGATTTTTATTAATCATAATTACATTACACAAACTCATACCAGAGAACCATATAATTTAGTGTATTTAAAATCATGGAAAAAATAACTGGTTCATATGAATAAAAAAATATCCCATTATTATCTTCAAAAATAGAACCCCTACTAGAAATTTACTATTTAATAAATGTATTAATAACATAGGAAAAGGAAACTTAAGAAAGGATGAGCTCAAATACTCAGTAAGGGTAAAAAAGGGAGACATGTAAACATGACATGAACATATATGTATTAGAACATTAACAAGTAATTTGAAAAAATATACCTTACATGTCAAAGATCATAATCATGATTAATGGAACAAATATTTGAAGATAATAAGAAATGAATCATAAGGTAATTAATGAAAATTTGGTATGAAATCATATCACTTTCATAAAATATAAATTTATGGATTTCATATAGGCATGGAAAGAAATTAATATTAGTCACGATACATTTCCAGTGTATCCATATTTGAATTGGTTCACTCACCAAACCATCAAAGTATTAATGGTTTACTCCCAAGAACATCGTTGGGGATAAAGTACCATATCAAACTAAGTTCACTTCCTATTCTAATCCTATCTATCTCATGAGATACAAATCATTACCCCATACATTGGGGGGAGACATAGGTCCCACCCATTCTATAATGAAAAATAGATTTATGTTTTTTATTTTATCATAAAACATTATAATATAATAACCTATGAAATTAAATGGGTTTCATCAACATTTCATCGTATAATAACATTTATAAAAGATACATGTTTTATAATCATTTCGTCATTTCAAGATATCACTACCCATGGACAAAGAAGGGGATTTCATATGAATTTTATTGTAGTATAACCCATAGAAGAGAAACATGTTCCACCATCATCATACCATAATAAGTATAAATGATTAAAAGAAATAATAATAATGGTTTCATGTGATTATATCTCAATTATAAAATAGGTAACATAAATGGATGTCCTAATAGATAAAAAATAATTTTGAATGATCATTCAGAAAATTACTGGAGAAAAATATCCTTTCCACTATGAAAAAAAAAATTATTTGAAACATAAAAAAAATTAAAATCTATTTCATTGAAAATTAAAGTTTAAAATTGTAATGTAAGATTGAAATTGAATAATGGTCATGATGATATGATGTTTCATTTATGTCGTACACATTTAAAAAATATTTCTTTCACATTTTTAGTAGTATCCAAATGGGATTTTATTGGAAAATGAGACGAATATTAATTTAAAATAATTCATAATAAAAAAATGGGAAATGTTTTTTTAAAATACATAATGAATAAAAAAACTTTTTTATGACATTTTTTGGAAAAATGGATCTGGAAGAAAATTGATTTCCCATTAAAGAGATATATAAATTCATATTTTCATAAAAAAAATTCCCAATTATTTTACGTTCTAAAGATTATAAAATTGTGATATTAATTAAAATATCATATATAAATATTGGAGAATAAAATTAATGATTTTATTGAGTTATAATTTCATTATAGTTTATCATCAGAAAACATATCCATAAAATTCCTAATAAACCATTCGATTATAAACTAAAATCATTACCTTGTTGATAACATTTAAACATAAAACCTATGGAAGAATAAAAATGGAGCATAAAATATCATTAGAATAAAAAATATACTAAATTAAATGGTAAATGGTATTTATATACAACTCTTGAAAGAATATATGTTAACAACAGAACACACCTCTCTAAAAAGAAAAACTGAGAAAAAAATTCATACCACTATAAAAATCATTTGAATTTTGATACCCAATAAATAATAATATAAAATTAAACTTAAAAATCATAAAAAAAATGGTTTTAATGATACATATTATAAAATTAGTAGTATATACACCAATAAAAATATATTATAGGTTTATTTTTAAATGTCTTCTTGAAAATAAAAAGATACAACAAATCCATTACCTTAAGTCTTCAATTCCATCTTAAATAACTAAAATTACTTAATATTAAATATTAAATTATTATAAATCTATTAAAAATCATATTTATAAATATAATACCTTATATTATTTTTTATTGTCTTCTTATTACCCATTTATTAAAAATTCTATGTTAAAGTTTCGTTTTAGGTAATAACCGCTTTGTTTTTCATTTATGATTTGTTTTTTATTTGTATTCCTCTGAAATTGATAATTATTTTTTCATATATTTAATTTTTATAGTTATGTCAATATCTAATATATTTATTATATATTTATTTATAATAACCGATATGAGTTTTTGATAGAAAATGAAATACACCATATATGGAGATGGTAGGTTGTACGTATGCTTGAATATTGTTTTCATTTTCTTATCATATTGAAACTAGTAATGTTTAATGTTATATTATAATTATAAAATCATTTTTATATAATATATATATATATATAACATTTTTATTAAACCTAGCTTTATAAATTTCCATGAAAACAATGAACAAATCACATCTTTTCATGAGGAGGTAGTCCACCGTACACATGAACAACATTATCGTATCCCCATAGAAGAGACAGTATGAATGTATGTGTGATGTAATAGTAAAACACCAAAAATAGTATAATAAATATCACATATAAATAATAAATCATTCTGTTTTTCTATCCATAAGATGTGGTAATGTAAAAAAATGACATTGGTTCACGAGGAGGTAGTCTGTCATACAGATGAATGATGACTTCGTAACCCATTTAATGAAAGTGGATATTATTGAATGTAATCACCATTACTTTAAAATATCTCAGTATATATAAGATAATGATTTAATCTTGTCATAATTTTATTAAAATAATTTTATGAAGGTGGATGAATAAATTAAACTAAAACACTCATTGATGAACGTTATCTATTCTATGGATTTTGTCCTTTGGTTTTCACCAAAATCCAAACTAGGTTTCATTTATGTACAAAATAATGTTCCTAATATAATAGGGGCAATGCTTTTATGTCATTTATAAGTATTTTTTGGATACAAAATTGTTTTAATGTATAAAAAATAGATGACATAGGGAGGACTTTTATAATGGAGGTGAGTGGGGTACTAGTAATGATAAAAATGAAAATGTGTTCTCACTTCTTTCACATGAAAAAATAGAAAAAAATATATCAAATACTTACCATAGACTTGATAATATAGAAATATTTCTAGAAATTAGATTTTGTAAAATTTTATGGTCATTTTAATCCTTATGTAATTAGTTTAACAATTGGTAAACCTATTTTTACATTACCCATAGTTAATTATTTTAATTCATTTTAATATTAATTTTAGTAAAAGAATTATGATTCCCTTATTATATAATATAAATTAATCTCTTTAAAAATACTGAATCAATTTTTAAAAATTCTTTTTATGGAAGTGGTGAAATTTTATTTAAAATAAATCTCGTAGATGAGATAAGAAAGTATGTTTTTAAAGAGATTATATTATAAAGTGAACCAAGTATTTATTTCATTATTCTTTATGAAATTAATTTAAATAACCTTAATTGTCTTAATGGATGTTAACTCAATCTAATTTTACTTCATAAATAATTTTATATATTATTTAACATTATAAAAAAATTAAATGAAAAATACATTATTAATTAAAAGTCATTATTTTCAATATTCATAAAAAAGGAAACTTTTTAAAAAAATCACAAAAAGTAACCCTAAGATAATATTGAAACGATGATTTCAAAAATGAAGTTATTTTTATAAAATTTTTAACCATTAATATTTTTAATGATTATAAATGTTAATAATTTTGTTTAGAAAATAAAATTTTGCAAACACGTAGATATTTTGTTGAAAATTAAGTATGTTTTATCAATCTGTATCCTTTATATAAGATCATTATAAATAATATCTTAAAAGTAGTTATTATTATTCACATCTCTATGTTTATTTTCTCTTTTTAAATAGTCCAGATTGAATATCTATATTAATAACATATAGTGGTTGTATTTAAAATCAGTTTCATGTGTAATGAAAGCTGACCCACTGTTGTGTGGAGCACAAGCTTAAATTAGTGTTTCATATAAATAAATATATAAGAAATTTAATTTAATAAAAAATAAACAATTAATAATAATTTGGGGTATAACATTATACATCCCTAAATTTGAATTTCACCATCGAAATTCATCACTCTAATACAAAAACATGAGAATAAGTTTTCCTCATAATGTCCTCAATTTCTCACAAAGTTTCCTCAAACTATTGGTTTCACCAAAAAACTATGAATAGGGGGTCTAGTTTCATTAAACATTTTAAGTTCAATTGAATGTGAGGATTATACACTGTGATAAATATCAACTCTATATAAATAGATTACTAAAGACATCAATGGACCTTTAAGTTAAACATGAGATCCTAACTAAACACAATTGAATGTGGTAATCCATGAAACATACGAAATTACATGATGTATATCCTATATATTTGATTCAGATAGATTTATTCTATGATTGTGAGGTAGTGTGATGAATTACCAAGGAAATCGACTATAATCCACAAATAATTATTCTATTTAAAAATTTTGGGCAATCTAATAAAGAAATTTCTAGTGTTTTTTTCCATTCAACTCTAGTTTGGGTAATGAAAGTAACATCCCCTAATAATTTTTTCTATAATACATAACTTTAAATATTTCCAAGTATCAATATAAAAACTCTATTATATCTCTCTTCCTTCCATCCCCCTATATATACACTTTCAAATCTAATTGAAACATTGTACTTCTTGGATGAATATATAATGATGAACTATGAGCCTCCTCAAACAAATTGTTCGTCAAATCTAGTATGGAATGAAAAAATACAAAGTTAGTTAACCCTATCATTCCATTATGATCATAGTAAATCCCAAGAACATTTTTAAACTTCTATTATAGATGTATATTTTCCTTATATTCCTCTTTAATACTCACATGTAAAGATAGTTAATCAGTCATTTGTTCTATATAATATATTTACCCATCCATTAGGATTTCTATATCCATCCGTTGAAAATCCAGAAATATTGGATCTTTTGTAATCCATGTCATGGATAAGATAATAGGATCATTATGACTCAAATAATTTTCCACCATTTTTTCATTCCTAGGATTGTAATATAGTCATCATTCATGATCATTAATTAGATCTAACCATATTATTTGAAACATACTAAAATTATAAAATGTTAATATATAGTTTATAATTTTAGGATTGATATATATAACACAATTTTCCCCATAATCCAATTCCTCAGAATAATAAATAAGAATTACCAATGCAAACCCCAGATAAATAGTTTGCTAATTTTTCTCATGAATCTTAAATTTTCATGACGCAAAGCATATAAAAATGAAATAATTTATAAGAATACAACCAATAAATTGTTGTATGCATTGCTGTATATTAAAAACCATTCTTTACTATATGGTAAGGTAATAACAGGAGAACTGACTAATATTCTCTTCAATTACATGATATTTTCCACAAGTTCATATATCCATAGTGACTTAGCTCCCTTATAAATTAAATTCTTTAGAGGATTTGAAAGTCATGAGAAATTATCTACAAGACTTTGATAATATCATTATATACCATAAAAATTGTGGACCCCAATCACTATGGTCTATCTAGGCCAATGATCAACAACCTCTGTCTTTGATGGATCTATCAATATACCATCATGAGATATTTTTTGACCCGGATATAAAACATTTTACATCCAAAATTCATAATTTCTAAATACTTAATATAGTTTCTACTTCCAAAGGGTATTTGGGAAAATTATCCAGTTTTCATAATGTTATTCTTTTAAATTTGAATAGATATGAATATCATCTATAAAGACTACCATAAACTAATAAAGGAGATCTCAAAATAAATGATTCATTAAATACCTAAATTTAGGGGGGAATTAGTATGACCGAATGGAATTACTATATATTTATAGTGGCCATACCTTTTAAAGAACTTTTTTTGGGTATATTATCCTTATTGACCCTCAATTTATCATATCCACAATGTTGATAAATCATAGAAAAGTATTGAGCTCAACATTGTTGAACAAAAATGTCATCAATATGGTGAAGAAGATTACTATCAATTGTGATCATGTTCGACTCCAAATATTCAATGAAGCCTCATGTTGATATATATTTATTTTTTAAAAAAATATTAAGTTCACCCTATGATGACACATGTGGTCAAATTATTCCCTTGTTAATGTTTTCATAGAGTAACATCTTCAATTCCAACAACACAATTGGGGAAATTCTATAGGGAGTCTTTCAAATTGTTATGAAACTAGGTTTGAGTTTTATTGAGAAATAAACATCATGTTTTATTGGATGGTTTGGTAACTCTTCTATAATTATATAAACAAATTCCCACATTATTTTCATAAGAACGATTTCATGATTCTTTCTGACTATTTGAGATAAGCACCCCTTATGAATGGGAATTAAGACTCAAAAAATGGATGTGATCCCCATAAATGTTTTTTCTAATTTTTAAATTCAAATATGATCATAGGTTGGATTTTAAAGTCAAATTTTACATCCCTTCCTTAAATATTTAGGTGGGAATTATGTAGATAAATCTAATTCATGCCTAATATAACATCAAATTCAATTAGTGGAATCATGAAAATATCTATATGAAGCACATTATCATAAATATAAATGGGGTATGAATCATATAATTTTGTGGAAATAAAAATAAAATTATGGTTTTTCATAACTAATTATTCATATAATCATCTGGGTGTTATATTGACACCATAATAAAATTTTCCGACATGAAATAATATATTGATCTTGATTCCAATAAGACATTGGTAGTTCTACAGTGGATGGAATGTGTAGATTTCACTACATCATTACCCCTACCTTTATCATAAATAGAGATGGAATGATATTTTCCATTTTGTAATTGATAAAGGGGTTACTAAAATTGATAATAAAAATTTACCATCCGAATTGGGAACTAGTTCTCATAGTTCCCAAACTTATTTCATTTGAAACACTAGATTGTGGGTATATCATTTTATATAGTTTTATATCTATCAACATCATTAGCTGACATCATCCCATCAAATTTGGAATCAGTTTCCTAGTAATCATCTATTATACACTTAAAACATTTACTATTCCCCTTGAGATATTTTCCTTCATACTTCTTCCCACACATTGAGTATAATGGAAAGATCATATTCTTCTCTTCATGTTTTTTTATTTTCCCTTGAATCCTATTTTACCCTTCCTATAAAAACTATGATATTGATCCTTAAATAGATCCTCAATTTCCACCTTGATATAACCTGAAAAAACCTTTTCATATATATTAAATTACCTTAGGTCAAGCACCCATCAGATACTTTGTTTTATGTCAATGAATAATTTAACAACTTTACCTTTAGGATGGATGATAAAACCAGATTCATTCCTTGAATTCATTATAACTTTTACCTTATAGGTACCAATAGATTCATCATAATTTTTATTTATCTCACATAATGCTTTATTTATATTCGTATGATCAATATGTGAAATTTAATTTTTAAAAAATATGTCAATGTTCCCACCCCAATCCATGAAATTATCATCCTCATATTTCATGATATTATTTATAAGATTACACCACTAATCTGTTTCACCGTCCAAATAGTAGATACCCAAAATGTCTTTTTGATATTATAAATGTTTTATAATGGAGAATACCATTTTAGTGGTACTATTTCATTTTCTAGAAAATAGTGGATCAAAAGACCCACTGAAAAAAGGTGGGAATTTCCTCATGAAGGACTTAAGAGAATGTTATTCCACCATTTGTTCTTTTTGATTTCTATCATGATTCATAGCTTGATAATGCTATACATTCTTATAAATGAGATTTTATATTACATATCTATTAACATTTTGATTATCAGGATGAAAATCATTTCATTTTCCATAGCACTCATCACTAACACAGTTCATTCATCTTTTGACCATTGACTAAAACTGAAAAGTAGTGTAAGAAACAATAATCATGATGAGGAACCACATATTCCTAAAAAATAACTTATCAGATGTATAAATCATAAAAAATTATTCATTATATGACACATTTGTGTTTTCTAGGTCATTCATATCCATTATACATTTAAATCCATCATAATGGATATTAAAGAGTTTGTGACATTACAAAGTGTATCCATTAGTAGTGTCAAATAGGGTGTGTAGCAAGAACTAATTTAATGCACCAGGTGATGATAGATTCATGATAAAAACACCATTTAAAGATTTATTTCACCTAGTTACCTTCTTACAATATCCACATCCACTTATAGTGTCCAATCAAGGATATAAATTCTTAGATACCACACATATTATCTTTTACAAAAAATTACTAATATATTTTCTTATAAATTGACTCATCTTGATAATTACAAATTGAAATGTCCTTATGGATCTCACTAATGTTTTATTATCCTAGCATCCAAAGGATAATTAAATATATATTCTGATACAAAATATTGTGACTTTGATTATCATATATATATATTACCTCATTTTTTCATATTAATTATATTACACAAACATATTCCTAATGGCCATAACATTTTAGCCAATTTTGAAATATAAAAAAAACAACGGGTCTATATATACACTACATCATCTCCTGCTATTATCTTCAATAATATAACCCTTATTACACATATTATACGTAATAAGTGTTTTTATAACACGGTGGAAGGTAACATAATTCCTGGTGATCTTAGATGCTCAATAAGGGTAAATAAGGGAGACACATGATCATAACATGGACATAATGGTATGATAACATACTACTGACATTTGAAAACCATATAGTGTATATCAAAGATCATAATCATGATTCGTAGAATAAATATTTAAATTTTAGATGACATTAATCCTAATCGAAAGAATGAATATGATCTATAATAGCATCACACTTACATAAGACATATTTTTTTCTTCATACATATATTAATATATAATCATTTACATATTATTCCAGGATAGTTGCAAAGGATATCACAGTAGAATTGGTTAAATTTCAAAACCATCAGTGTTCCTAAGAATAACTCCAATAAAAAAATTGTATGTAATGACCCTTAGGGAATTGAATTCTCTCCCTTTTATTATCCAATCTATCTTATGAGATATAAATCATTATCCAATGAATTGGAGGGAGATATATTCCACACCCATATTATAACAAAAACTATATTTACCAATTTTTTGTGATCATATTCCTTCAACATATCATAACCCTTGAAATTTAATGGGTTTCATAAAAATTTAAACATATCATAACACATATAAAAATTAATTTGTTTCAAAATAATTGCATCATTTTGTTATAGCAGAACCCATGGAGAATAAAGTGGATTTCAAAATAATTTTATCATAGTATAACACATGAAAGAGAAACGTGTTTCATAAAACTCCTTACATAACAAAAACAAACCATTTAGAGATTATATAAAAATATAATCTTTTTATAATATCCACAGAATGGCATATGTAATATCAATGATTGTCATCTTAGAGGGATGGTGATTTTGAATTATCATTCAAAACATTTCCTACAGAAAATTTCTTTTCCACTTAAAAAAACGTTTCTATGGATCCTAAATCATTTTGAAACTACATTTAAATGAACATAAACCAAAACTCTTATAGACTAATCTTCAATGAAAATAATTTTCATGGTGATGAAAACTTCTATTCATGTAGTAAAAGTTGAAAAATATTCCTTTTATATTTTTAGTAATATAAAAATGGACATTTATTGGAAAAACATTCAGATTTATTAGTTTTTTAACGAAAAATATGTTAAAATTTTGTTTGAAAAATATAAAGATAATAAGATGTTTTTTAGAAAAAATAATTTTGGAAAAAATGGATTTCTGATCGAATAAAGAAATATTCTCATCTTTTCATACAAAAATTTCTAAATTATTTTATGTTCCAAAGACTGGAAAAAAGTTAATATTACTTGAATATATAATTAATAACCAATTTAGAATAAAATTAATTATTTTATACAGATATGGATCATATGATTATATCCTCTGATACCAAATTCTAAGAAATCCTGATAAATAATGAGATTCTAACATAAAATGATTCCCACTTTGGAACATTGAAACATAATAAACTTGATGGAATTAAATAAAATGAGACATAAAATGTCTTTAGGATAAACCAATTCATTATTATATATGATGAAGGGTTTATATATGCACCTTGTCATAGAATATAGGTACATACCATAATGTACGTCTCAAAAAGATGACAATTGAACAAAATAATACCTTACAACTATAGTAATATTTTGAATAAAAATAAAAACTAAATACTATCATCAAGTGAATCATTAAAAATACTTTATTTATTGTGATTTATTATTTTACATTTAAAAGGATAATTATATAAAATATAAAAAATAAGAGAGTGTTGCGTAAAAAATTTTCTCCTCGAAATACAAGGGATAATCAAAATCACTAACCTTCAGTCTTGACATAGGATGTAAATATTAAATAATTTTTAATAAAAAATATATATATTTATACATATAATTAAAACCATATTTATATATATGATACCGTATATTATTTTCTTATGACCTTTTACTGACTGTTTATTAATAATTCCCTATTAAAATTACATTTCAGGTAATAACCACATTCTTTTTTCAAATATGTTTTGATTTATTATTTTTGGACCTCATAATTTTATCTTGATTTTATAAAACCATGAAATTTGAAAACACGATTATTATCATATATAATCAATATATATTTATTTATATTAATCTATAAAATCTATTGATCGAAAATGAAATACACAATTCATGGAGACAATAGGTTGTACGTATGTACAAACATTGTTTCCATTTTCATATAGGATTGAAATAAAAAATGATCAATGGTATATTATCATTAAATGATCCTTTTAATGTCATGTATTTAATAAATTTATATTATAACCATCCTTATAACCTTTAATGGAAATCAAGAATGAATCACATTGCTTTGTGAGGAGGTAGTCCATCGTACAGACGAGCATCGTTATCATATCCCCACAAAAAGGAGAGTATAAATACATGTGTAATAAAATAATTCCAAAAGTATAATAATATTATAAATATCATATATAAATATAAAATCCATCATTATGTCAATCATTGATAGGTTTAAATGAAAAAATTATATAGCATCATTTCGAGACGCGGTAGTCCACAACATATATGAACTTCATTTTCATAATTCATTTGATAGAAATGGAGATGGTTGTAGGTAATAAACATAGAATTAAAATATTAAATGATATTTAATATACATAATTTAGTATATCATCATTTTATGATAATAATTTATGAGGGGGGAGGATGAAATAAAAAATGATCATTGATGAACTTTTCCTAATCTTTGGGTATCCACCTTAGTACTGCCACACAATCATTTCAAGGTTATATTTATGTCCCTAAAATGAATTCTACTATCAAATGATGTATTTTTAGAACTTATTTGGGTCGGTTTTATCTGAATAATTTTTTTATATTGTTATAATGATAGGATAGTGGGATTCATTTTATAATTGAGGTGATTGGAACAGTTGTAAATCTTTAAATAAAAATACTAACCGCACATTTTTTACATGCTGAAAGGGTTAAATATGTCACACATGACAACCCTAGACATGTTCAGGTAGAAATATTATGATAATGTAGATTTTATACATATTTGGTAAAAAAATAAGCATACTTTATGATATAATATAGATTATACTGATTATAAATATTGAATCCATTTTAAAAAATTACATTAATATATGTATCAAAATATAATTTTAAATTTATCCCATATATACGATAACAATGTAGGTTTTTAAAGAAAAAATTTCGAAATTTTAGAATGTTTTTTATCAAAATTAAAAAAAAATTGATTCTGATGTCCTAACTTGGAATAAGGTATTTAATATTTAGTAAATATTAATTTAATACATATGTAATATATAATTTAATAGAAAAAAGAAATTAAATGAAAAATTAGTTTTCTATTTAAATTTAACATTTTTGGACTGTTCATCAAAAAATTTAAAATTTTATAATAACCCAAAAACATAGCCCTAATTTGATTTTGAAATGATAATTCCAAACATTGAATTTCATTAAATCCAGATAAATTTCTAAAATTATGAAAAAATAAATTTTTTATTTTTCACAAATATAAATAAAAAACATATTTTGAGAAATTAATTTTACTAATCCAATATAGACTTTAATGAAAAAATTATTACATTTTTTCAATATTAAAGTGACCCTCAGTTTTTATAAATATAAATTACATAACCTTTTTGGAACACATAAATATTATAATGATTGACGCCCAAAGATTATATTAGTCTAATGCCTTTGGAAACATGGAAACGTAAACATTGGTAAAAGAGTGAGCTACATTGTCCCATAAAATATCATATCCTTTATATAAAATATCATACCCTCTATATAAAATATCATATGTATGAATCCTTGAATGAATCATATATGTTAATAATAAATAAATCATAAAAAAATGATGAACATAATCCATGAAAGAATAACATGTAATTTTGAAAGACACATAATTATATATAATATTATTCCCATTTTATCCATGACATCACTACCAAGGCCATCTTGGCAGTATTTGATTAATACCTATACCATATTGGTAGTCATGGTTCACTGCTATGGCCATCTTAGTAGTATGATGTCACTCATCTTACCTTTTTGGTAGTTATAGTTCACTCCTATGGCTATCTTAACAGTCGAGGTTCATACCAAAGAACATCTTAGTGTATCTCATGAGATATAAATCGTTACTCGATGCACTAGAGAGAGATATTTATCCCACCCATATCATAATGAAATCATCCATACATGTACCACAAAATCATAAAAAATCATATTATATCCCATGAAATGAAATGGGTATCGTAAACCTATTGTCTTATCATAACCTATAGAAAATGATAGAGGTTTATTAATTATTTCATCAGAAGTATAACCTATAAAAGAAAACTATATTTCAAAAACATATATCCTATAAAAGAGAAACAAATTTATTAAATATATAACCCGTGAAAGAGAAACATATTTCATAAATATATAACTCGGGAAAGAGAAACTATTTTCATAAAGACAATAAAATTTAGTATAACCCATTCAATGAAAAAAATATTAATGAAAACATTAGTTAATTTCTTATAAAGGCACGAGTTTCATCATTGGATGATTTCATTAATGGAAAATAATTTTTAAATATCTTTCAAAAACACTTCTTGATGAAAATATCATTTATTCTTTGAGAATGATTTTTTAGTACATAAAACCAATTGGAAATAATTTTCTTTTAATATAACATGAAAACATATAATGAAGAAATGAAATCATTTAAAAAAAATATTTTTGGGAAAACATGTAAAATTTGGTTCATGTATTTTTAGAAAACATTTTATTTGAAAAAATTTATAAAACATACTATAAATTCCTGGAAACTTTTTCTAAACATTTTCATTGAAAATAACTAAGAATAATTACAAAGAACAAATGAAAATGTTTTGAAACCCTTTTTATTTGAAAAATTCTTAAAAAATATTGTAATGTTTTTGTGAAATATTTAGGTAAAAATAATTTTAAAAACAATTCTAAACAATAACCTTTAAAACAATAAAATCAGGCTTTATAGAAATGACAGAGTATAAAGTCATACATACCGTACATGGTAAAAAAGAACATTCAATTTGCGATGTAAAATGGGTAGAAAAATGTGATTCCAGTAAATAGAAAATAATATTCCATTGAAGACATTGGTAAAAGACAATAACATTAAAAATAAATTTTAATGATCATATTAGAATAATAGAATATTCATGGAAACCCTTTTTTGAAATCATAGTTGTGGAGAAACATTTATTTCTGACCGAATAGAGGGTATATTCGATCTTTCATAAAAAATATTATTTACAATATTATTTACTAACGAGTATAAAAATCGTACCAATATGTTAATATATTATGAATGAATAGATGTGAATAAATTTAATGAATTTTCTTGAGAGTTTCATTATAATATTTCATCAAAGGAAGAAATAACATAAAAAATATTGATTATGACCTTATATCACCCTTTTTTAACCATCCTATGTTACGGTTTCACATCGAATAATATTCACTTTGTTCTTTACATTTTTCTTAATATGATATTTAATTTATCCTCATACATATATTATAATTCAAGAATATAAAACATGATTTAAATTTTATGTGTATTTTGTATATTTTAACTATGATAAACCACAAAATATATAAGTACAAAATCAAATAAACTATTCATGGGGATGGTAAGTCGTACGTACACATGAACAATATTTTCATTTTTAATGATGTAATGAATGAAAAAAATTACATATAATTATATATTTATAAAATTATTAAATTAAGGTTATTATATCAAATATATCACATCTATTCACTAATCACACACTTAATACATTCTAGGTAGTGTATGAATTGATCAAATTGCTTTAAAGTGACGGTAGTCCACACTTCCTCAAACGAAATTATCGTATAAACATGAAATGGAAAGTATACAAGATATGTGTTTTATAAAGAAGACATAAGTTTTTTTGACATATAAGATTTAATATAATATATATTTAAATATAGTGTCAAACTATACTTTCACTATTATAGAGGGCAAGGAAAATTGAAAAATCGTTGTTTTGTGGGTCATATGTTCATCGTACAAATAAATAGTATGTTCGTTACCCATTAGATGGAGGTTTCTATATGTGAAGATAAAAATATAGCATAAAAAATCCTAGTATATTGAGTATATTGGGTTTTTTATATAATCATGGAATAAAGATATTTTAGGGTGTGTAGAAAAAAATAAAAGGCAAGAGCTTGAGAGAAGACATTACCTCTAAATATGGTAGCTCCTTGTGGTTTATTCGAAATAGACTAATTGGATTCACTTTATGCTAGGGGAAGTAGCATAGAAGAATCTGAGTTATGTTGGTAAGGTTATTTTAAAGATCTTATACAAACAGAAGAAGTTTTAGAGGAGTGATGAAAAATGATTGGATGCATACTTTTCTAGGGAAGGGAAATGGCACACATGGAATTTTTGAATACAAGTTAGGCGTACCCACATTTTACCTTAAAAAGTCATAAAAAAAACAAATAAACAAAATAATGGTGCATTAGTTTATGAATCATATCTATAAAATGAGTTTTGGATATCATTCTAAGTCATTTTTGGGTCTTAAATGTAATGTTTAGTCAATAGTTAATATTAACTTCACCTTAATCAATGTAATTACTTTTACTTTCATTCACTAATATTTATGGTAAAAAACAATTTTGAAATAACTAAAATTATGATTTATTATTATTAAAAATAATAAATACATTCTTTTGAATTCTAATCACATGCGTGTCAGAAATTAATTTAAAATTAATCCCATAATTTGGATGATAATGTCGGTTTTTATTGTAAAACCATTGAAAAGGAAGGTAAAGTTTTACATTGAATGCCAATGTGAATTTCATCGAAATGACTTAATTTATATTATTTTAAAACAAGATTTTGAATTAAACTATGAAAACAATTTTAAACATAATGTATATTTAAAAATAAATTATATGGAAAATCATTTCACAAAATAATATTCAGAATTTTTAATAACTCATTAAAAAATGTAACCTTACCAAAAACTATCAAAAAATTATCAAAACAACAATTTTATGTTTCTATTAAAAATATATTATTTATTTTTACATATTAAATCTATAAAATTTCCAAAATATTGATTTAAAATGCGGTCTCTTTTAAAATTACATAAAAAAAATTTATAAAAATATTTATTTTTTATACAGAAAATTGGGTTTGTTCTTATCTTATATCTGTCAAAACAACCGAATGAATATAAAAAATGATTCATTGAATATATATCATATATATTAAATTAATATCATTCGCTAATCTTATTTTATTTACTTTATTAAGGTGAAGCAACATTGTGACCATAAAAATAATAATACTTCCTTTTATATTCTCTTGGTTTTGATATTCATTTATTAATAATTGGTGACCAATAAATTCATATTATATTGTATAAACCATATATTTCCATAAATTAGTTATTAATATTAATTTAACACTATTTTTTCATATTGTTTATATAATATTATATTCAATAATCCTATTTTAATAATATATTATTGTTCTATAAATCTTGTTCTTCTGTGTCAGGAAATCCATCGAAAAAAGTCATAGTTACGTGTAACACAAGATGAAATCATTGTTTTTTATAGGGAAAGATAAATTTTGAATTATATTTTTTACAAGATTAACATGGTGTTTTGTACAGAACAATTCAATGATAGTGCTTCAATATAAAATAAACTGTATTCAGTGATAAGTAAAATGAAAAACAAAAAAAAAGTGAAATTATTTTGAAAAAAAATAATTCAAAAAATCTCCGGATTTTAAAATCTACCCCCTTAGAATGAATTTCCTCCTTGAAATCATCATGGGTTTTAGATGATTTAATACTTGAATGTTTCTTTCATAGAACACACATCATAAAAATAAATACTAAAAATTCCTTTAAAAATGGAATTATGGAACCATTATGGTTACCAAAGTAACGTATAATTGGGTTTCCACATGAATGAATATAGGTGGAAAGTGAAAACATGCACATGGGAGTGAAATAAAAGAATCATGTTTCGATGGATATTCTAGTGAATAATTCAAGGAAAAATTTAACAATTAGGAAGACATAAATTTTCCTTGAACTAATGGACAATTAGACTAATCTGAAATAGAAATATCATCATTAACTTTTTTATTTCAATATCAATTCTCCTAATGTTAAATAATTTTCCAAAAAATATATACTTGGATAATATTAGGATAACCTAACCATTTGTTCTTCGTTGATCTACAACACAACTTTATCAAAAAATTAATGTGAAATTTAATTCCCAAACTAAGAAAAAATCATTAGATCAATGATATTCCATCCCATCTGTCGTCGATTATCTTTAACACCACATTTT
Organism: Viscum album; assembly: GCA_963277665.1. Classification (NCBI taxonomy): domain Eukaryota; kingdom Viridiplantae; phylum Streptophyta; class Magnoliopsida; order Santalales; family Viscaceae; genus Viscum; species Viscum album. The sequence continues at coordinate 1,731,385,507 of OY728123.1, read as the reverse complement.
TATTATAGGTTATCCTATAGGAATAAATCCTTATATGGTGAGATACTAATTTATAATCAAAAGTTTAATTCAATTTTTAACGTAATATTTATATAAATAGTGAACCTTATATCCTTTCCAAAAGTTGAAAACACAAAACATTATAAAGAAATTCATGAAATCAGCTTTACATTTCCCCCCATATGTCACAAAGTAGCTCTAGGTTGTCTCCTTCTAGACATGTTAATACCCTCCTTATATATTCTTTTAAAACATGTTAATAATCTTATTTATTATAAATACTTCTAGATAACAAGAATTTTTCCTTATTCCACATATTAATCGATGTATTCCATAAATCCATGATGTTTTAAACATCATCCATGATAGCATAAAATAATTTCCAACCAGTCCTTAATTAGTTCTAATGTAATGCGTACCTTCCATATTACTTATTCATATCCCATATATTTTTATCCAATAAAAATTATTACATTATAAATATATTATGTGTTATTTTTATCTTAATCATTGGTTTTCTAGGTACATCACTATTCTGTTATATAACTTTTCTATTCTATTAGATCAATTTAATGTGTTATTATAAATCAGTAGTCAAAAAAATATCCACTGAACAATACTTATATATTTCACTTTTCATATAACATAATTATTGAATCGAAAAACAAAAAATCTTTTATTATCCCACTTCATCATTATTCCATTTTAGAGTTTGCCTCATCCTATTACATAATACATCTTTCCATTCACATTTAATTAGTAGTCTCTTCATCAAAAATATTGTAACAGTTACTCGTACCACCTTTCTCATCCTCTTCATGAGATTTAATCTTGGGACATTTAGTTGAATAATGCCTTTTTCAACCACACATAAACACATAACCATTAATAATGTCTTTGAAATGAAAATATATTCATCCATTTCGTTAACTAAACTCTTAATTGTTCCCTTGCATTCAATTTCTTTTTTCTCTTTTTTCTAGAGTCAAAACAAACTTTTGGTCCTCTATGAAATTATCTTAAGTAAAAATTTTCATATTCTTGATCTAAAGGAATCTGAATCTTCTTTTCTCCATGGTCTTTATTACCCTGTCTCTTAGAAAACTCATTATTTCTCTTCCTTGGTCTGTCCGAGAGTTAGATGAGGTATACATTTTTAATACCGTTCTATGAAAACTGATTAGGCATGATCACTTTATCTCTCACTCCATCACATTCAACGTTAACCCAGTTCCTTCTCATTCTCATTATTGAATAAAACTATAATAATAGTGTGATCATTACTTATCATAGCATAAAACCACATAGTAATGAAAATAATTATGTATAAGCTGTCTAATTCATGACAACTTACTTAATCTATTACACCCTAGATTCATCCAAGGTTATACATTTCCAAATTATATTTAAATCCATCTTGATGGTTCAGGAGGAGTCTTTGAATTTCTAAATAAATCCCCATGGAGTGTCCAACCCGGTGTGCAACCCATAATGTTGACGTGTACCAGATTACCTCAAGTTAGGCTAGGAAATTTTATTGGGAGTTTTTACCCATAGGTACAACTCTTTTGGAGAAACATCCACATATAGTATCTATAGAGGGATGTATTTATTATAAACAACTCACTATATACTTTACCATAATTCATGTACATTTTCCTATAATTTTCCTTATCCATAGACATATCCATTTACATGTATTTAGGGTTATCTCTATGGTTTTCTCATCATATTTTCCAATGGTTAAATTATCATGTTTCTATGATACAAACTATAGTGACCCACGCTTTTCATATATATAAATTACATAAAATTTGAGGAATACATATCACATTATACCAACTGACATCCAAAGGCTGTATTAGTCTAGTGCCTTTGGAATCATGGAATCATAAACCCTGGTACATGAGTGATCTATATTATCTAAAACTCTGCTCTCCCATACTATAACCCCTCATAGAAATATCATATATGAAATAAATCTTCATAACCTGGGAAAGGAAACAAAAAAAGGAGTTATCTCAATTGCACTGTAAGGGTAACCTAAATAAATATATAAGAATAATCATGATCATAATGGTATGAGAACAAATCAAGAAAATTTATGGTCATACCCTACATATCAAATATGATATAAATGAATCATTTATTAAATCCTAGCGGCACATATGAAAAAAATCATATATTAATAAAGAACACAATCCATGAAAGCATAACATGGAATTGTGTCCATCACATAAGCAATAATAATATTATTCCACATTAGCCAAGGCATCTCTTCCCAGACTATCTTGGTAGTATAGGGTGACCTCCTATTCAATGTTGTTAGTCATAGTTCACCCCATTTTTCATCTAAGTAGTCAAGGTTCATTACCAATACCATTATAGTCTATCTCATGGGATATAAATCATTACCCAATTCATTTGGGGATGATATTTGTCCCACCCATCTCATAGTTCAATCATACATACAGATGCGCAATAATCATAAAAATAATTTCAAATCCAATGAAATGAAAATGGTATAACAAATGAGGTCATATCATAACCTATAGAAAAAGATACAGGTTTCATAATTATTTCATCATATGCTTAACCCGTTAAAAGGAATCTTTTTTCATAACCTTATAACCCATGAAAGAGAAACATGCTTCTTAAAGACCATGACATTAAGCATAACCCATTAAGAGAAATAATATAAACGTAACCTTTAGATAATTTTATAAAAAGGAATGACTATTAGCAATAGAGGAAATAATATATGGAAAATAATTTGGATATATATTTAAAAAAATATTCTTCACGAAAATATATTTTATTCATTGAAAAAATAATTTTTAGTACATAAACCCATTCCAAAATAATTTTTTTATAAAATACCTTGATAAAAATAATAATGACTTGAAATAATTTTGAAAAACTTTTTCCTTACAAACATATAAATGAAGCTTGAAAATATACTGAAAACATTTTCCATTTAGAAAATATAAAATTAGATTCGTAAAAATTTTGAAAACATTTTTTTAAATCATTTAGAATAAAATATATAGTCCGTCTAAAAATAATTAAATCCATTTATTTGAAAATAACATTGAAAACATATAAATAATGATTGAAAAAGTTTTCAAAACATTTTTACTAGGAAACTTTGGATAAAAGTATGAATTTTTTTTGAAACATATTTATTTGAAAATAATTTTTAAAAAACACTCTTAAAAAGTAACCTTTTAAACATGTAATGGGATATTCACAAAAAATGATGGAGGGTGAATCTATAGGTGTTTTAAGAGGTAAAAATAACATTTCTTTTAAATAGTAAAATCTGCATAAAAATTCCTCATTCAGAATGTGACAAGAATATTCCGTTGAATTATTTTAAAAATAAAAAAGGTAAAAATCTATTTTAATTATCATAGGATAATATTATAATATTCTTGAATATCATTTTTAGATAACATAATTTTTAAGGAACCTAGATTTTTGACCAAATATAGCTTAAAATAGTGGTTTCGTAAAAAAAAATTCATAACTATATTATGTACCAAAGAGTATAATAATGGGACAAATATAGAAATATAGTATAATTAATGATAAGAGTAGAATTTTTATGATTTTTAATGAGAGTTGGATCAAAATATTTGTTCAAACGAAGAAAAAACATAACCAATTTTGATAAAATATGAGATTATTTTAATAAACTCTTACAACAGGGTAAGATGGAATCATACTCTCTATGTAAGAAAATTAATTACCATAAAAATTAAGATATCATGGAATGAAGAATATTAGATGTATAAAATGTCAAATATGAGTATATACACCTCAAAAAAAGAATATAAGTTCATAATAGAACATGAGTCTCAAAGAATGAAAATTGACAGAAAACTCTTTTACCGTTTAGTTAAATTTTTAAGAATTAAAACTATTAAATAAAGATAATAAATTGGATATCTAAATACCATTAAAATTATTCATAAAAATAATTCAATACATTCATGGCCATTATACACACTACACAAATGGAATCAGTGGTGAATTAATCATCTATCTCACAGAAATAAAAAGTGTCAAGAAATCTCATTACCTTGTGTCTTGACTCTATCATACAACTTAAAACCACCTGTATAATAAATAAATTTTCTTATAAATATTTTATAGTACTATATTATTATATCTAATACCATATATTGTTTTATTATTACCTTATATTACCTTTTTTAACCATCATATGTTATGGGTTCACTTCATATAATATTTTCTTTCTTCTTCGCATGTGTCCTTATTTGTTAAATCATTTGTCCTAATACATATATCATGATTACATAATATAAATGATTATATAAATATCATATATATAGAGTTATTTTTAAAATGATAAGCTATATAATATATAATTATGAAATGAAATACACAATTCATGGAGAAGGTAAGTCGTACATAGGCATGAATGGTGTTTTTGTTTTTATTGTCATATTCAAAGAAAGAAAAAAAATGACATATAGGTATATATGTATATCATTAATATAGTTGATTAATGATATTATATAAATCATATATGTTCCCTAAAACTATCTTTATTACATTACATGTAGTGTAGTAATGGATCATATTTCTTTGAGTGGCGGTAGTCCACACATCCTCAAATGAAATTATCGTATTAACACTAAATGGAATGTAAAAAAATGATATGTGTTGTAAAAGGAATAAAAAATCATAAATACAAGATAAATATAATACATAATAAATATAAATATAATTTTACTCATAATTTCAACCAAGATAGGTGGTAAGTAATATTGAACAATCATCGTTTTGTGAGTCAGATGTTTGCCGTACATATAAACAGTATAATTGTTACCCATTAGATGGATGTTATTGTATGTTTAGGTCAACCCCTCACCACAAAATAGTCCTATTATATTAATTATACGTTTGTTTCTATAAAATAATAAAATAAATATAGTGGAGGGTGTGTACAATGAAAATAAATTAATACATCTTGAGAGAAGACATTGCCTCTTAATCGTGTAACTTCTTTTGGTTTGTGACAAACAGATACCTTGGATTCCCTTATGAAAAACCATAAGACTCTATGAGTAATTTTGTGATGTTATTAACTTTATTTTTTATATATTGTTATATCCTTATTTGTTTTATAGGTTTAAAGTAGTGGGATAGGTGGTGGGATATTTTAGTGAAGGGATATTATATACTAGGCATTTTTTTAAAAAGTTATGTTTACCCACATTATTACCCAAAAGAAGTCATAAAAACCAGAAAAAACTAAATAATGAAAGGTTAATAGAAGAATAATGTCCATAAAATGGGTTTTTATTGATTTCTACATCATTTTGGGCCTTAAATATAAGGTGTCTTTCTTAGTTAATCCTAATATTACATTAATGAGTGAAATTGAATTTAATTACATTCACAAATATTTTTTATCAAGAAAAAAGTTGATGTTATTAAATATTATAAATTATTCTAAATACAAATATGGATTCAATTTTTCCAAATTATAGTCACATATGTGGTATAAATTAATTTAAAATTTATCGGGTAGTCATGTCGATAATAAAGATTTTTAATGTAAAAATATTGAAAAGTTTGCTGTGTTTGTATATCTAATTTCAATGGGAAATTGATCTCAATGAAAAAAAATTATATTAATTTATTAAAATATAATATAATTAATATTTTAAAACAATTTAAAATATAATTTTACCTAATAAATAAATTAGATGAAAATGTACTTTTCATCCAAAATTCATTACTTTTAACTATTCATGAAAAAATTAAACATTACATAAAAATACCAAAACACTATACTAACCTAATTGATATTTTTATATTCCAAAAATAAAGCTTATTTTGAATTATTAAAACTATAAAATTTCCTATATAATAATTTGAAATTTTTAAACTATGAAAATGTGGTAAAACAATATTTATAAAATTTTATTTTTTTCACATAATGTTGGGTTTGTTCTTATCTTATGTCAATAAAATCTATCAAATGAATATAAAAAATATTATATATAATATATAAAATATATATTAAATTAATATCACTCAATAATTTAATTTAATTTAGTTTCTTATAATAAAACAACTTTGTGACCAAAAAAATAAAAATATTTCCCTTTATATTGAATTGGTTTTTAAATTCACTTATGAAAAATGGGAACATATTAATTCATATTATATTGTATAAAGAAAATACTTTCATCAATTTATTATTAATATTCATAAAATCTAATTTAATGACTAGTGCATATCTAAATATGTTAAATAATCATATTTCCATAATATATTATTGTTTGTTCAACCTCAATCGTGCATGTTAGGAAACCATCGAGGAATGATGTTGTTGCATGTAATGAAGGATAACCTCAGTGTTCCATGTAGATCTTGATAATGTTTGTGTGGTGTGTTGTGCATGATTAACATGGTGTTGTGTATATCACAATACAAACACAACACATAAATATAAAATAAACTATCTTTAGTGCGGGGTAAAGTGAAAAATATAAAAACGGTTAAATTAATTCTAAAAAAATATTTCATAAAATCTCAGGTTATTACAAAAATATTTCTATCATAAATGAAAATTATAATAATCATTTCAAAATAATTAATTACCATTAAATTCAAATAATTTTATAGGCTATTTTATAGTAGACACATTTAAATTACCATATTAATAATATATTGAGGTTTTATTAAAAATTATTATCATGTATAACCTATTTAACAGAAAAGATACTCTCAATGACTATCTTACCACTCACTTCTACCCTCTTCCCTCAATATCATAGGTCATGGATGTTCCATGACAATCCCTTCTTGGCATTCCTTGGTCGGGGGATGTCCCCCCTCCGATCTCTTCCCTCTCATATGACCCTTCATTTTCCCCTTTCACAAACCCATAATTTATCCCCATCTTTCCCTTGATCGAAGTTATCCCTAAACATAAAAACCATTCTAATAGTATTCTTTCTATTCTGGTAGTTTCGCTGGAGTTCATGAGTTCCTTAGCACTACTATATCTTACTCTAGTTTTCCATTTTTGGAAGAAACGACCCTCAATTGACTCCTTCGATAGGTAAATCATGTCATATTAAAAGTTGATAGAATGGGATGTTGTACGTCGTTTGGACTTGTGGCATATTTAGATTCATTTTTCCAACAAAAATGACTCAATATATTCAGGGGATAATGCTCCATTAAATATGATGGGTTTTTCCTTTTCACTAGTTCAGTTAGCTTTTCAGTTCCACTTGATGTGAGACTCCCCAATCACGATGATCCGGTTATCCCTTCCAGGTCTTCTAAGACCCATTCAGAATATAAATATCTTCTACTTAAATGGTATCAAGGTATGTAATTATCTATTCTCATATTATCGAACCAACCCCGTTTTTCAAGGTATTTCCCCATGAATATATGTAAAAGTTGATGTGTTTAAGGAACTTTATACTCCTTCACCATTAAGGTCATAGGGGGAATACATTGGCTTAAAAAGTTATACTACGACATGTGGGTTCCCTTCTTTGTTGGTTAAGTCCAATTGGGCTATGATTCTAGAAGATTCCAATTAAGATCCTTTATTTATTCCTAGACTGTCCAAGTTTTTAAGGAGGATAATACTATAACTCTGTACAATGAAACTATAATGGACATGTTTTGTAAAATTAATGATTTAATTTCTTCAATCCTTCTAAAGGAGTTGAAATTGATGATTCTAGAGTTGATATTTGTGGATGTGTTTGATAGACTATGAAGTGATTTGGGTATTAGTAACTCTTCCTCTGGTGATGAACATGGGGTATATTTGTCTCCAAGAATTTATTCAAGGACCCCTATCACATTTGTAGACGATGTTAAATTTGATGGTAATCCTCCTCATGAGTAATGTGCTGGAGATTAGGTGGATATGTTGGGTATAGTTTAAAGGGAATTATTAGTAGGAATGAACATAATCCTTGGGAGTCTAGAAATCCTCATTATTCTGAAGGTATAGGGAATGAATATTCCATTGTAAGAGGATATGACAATCATTTAGTGTTTTTTGGGAGATTATTATTTTCCTACTTTCGAAGAAGGGGTAGAACCTAAGGTTGATCATAGACATGAACTCTATTTGAGGTCAAATAAACAATGAGATGTATATGATTCTACTTTAGAATATTTTTTTGTTGAGCCTATGGAAGTGGAATTAACATAAGATTTTTTGAGATATTTCTTAATGGAAGGGAATAACACTCTCATGGATTAAATTCTTTTAATTATTTATTATTTGTGACAATGGAGATGAAAGGGCTATTAAAATATACAAATCCCTCATATTACTAGATCTTCTATAAAATGTAAAATCCAAGAAAATGATTGAATAATGATAATGATCACTCCATGTGTAAGAGAAGAATATATTCAATGCATGTGGAGTCAGTAGTGAATGAGACACTTGAATCATATGTACAGGAAAAACATGAATATATGATGGGGTAAGTCAACGATGAGGCTGGGGGGCAGACATCTCCCTGGAGCTCCTCATGCACTCTAATGGAGAAATTTTAGATGTGTAATTTTAATAAAATTTTCATTGAAGTATTGTGACCATATTTTCTAAAGACTATTCCATGTTGAATTGAATGATGAACAATATTCTTATATTGATAAACGTAATAGAATTCGGATACATAGTTTCATCTTGGGTAAAACAAACATGGAGGAGCATGTGCAGAGTTTGAACACTATGGAACTCTTCTTTGAGGATCTCATAACAAAAGATCTATAAACATAGGTCACCTCCACTAAATGGAGTATATTTAAGGTAAAAAATTATAAACAATTATTATTTTTTGGAATGGCTTAATATTTTCTAACAAGTTTATAGTTTTTTTATTGTGAATATTGATGGTTTTCTGACCTTTAACATAAAAGTTCTTCATAAATAGAAAATTTTATTTTTCGTTATAATGCAGTCTATCCAAGAATTTTATATTGGGAAAGAATAATATGTTGTTGAGTATATCAAAATTTATCAAAGACAATTTATTTAATAAAAAAATCTAAAATATTGAGGTGTTATAGAAACCCCATTTCTAGAGTATGTTCACCAACTATTGTTGTATATGAAGGTTTTTTGAAATAATTTATTATATATAATGTGATTCATTTTGGTTCACTATCATGGGGGATTGTAATAACTAAGCTAAAGTCAGAGAAAATTAAATTAATATAAAATGAGATATATAAATAAACAAAACAGATATTATAGTTGAGATCATTAGGATAGAGGGTTAATTATTTGTAAAGAAAAAAATGGAAGTTATTTTTGTACATGATTTGAGTAGATAGTTAATTTTATAACTATTGTTAGATATTTTATGAATATATGATGTGTTACATCCATAATTTAAATTATTTATTTACTCTTACATCTCATAATAATATTAACTAAAACTATCTTATATTAATTAATTAATTACATAGTAATGTGGTATATATAAATCATTATGAAAAACCATCACATGGACTAGATATATTGTGTTACAAAACTTTTTATTCTCAAAAAAAATACAAAGTGGGATATTAATGATTCCAAAATTATATTTGGAGTTTTTATTGTGTTATTTTAAAAAGGATTATAAAAAAACAAATTATGATTGCAAAATAATAAAATCATCTATATGAAACTTATATGTTGATTGAAAAAATTTAGTAATGAAGGCTATAATAATGACCCAAATAGTGGTTTAATGATATGATATATTCCATTGTGGATGGATAAAAAATATTTTCTTGATGAATCAATTTGAATGATTTATTATATACTACTCTAAAAGAAAATGTAACCATGTCATAGCCCAAGACATCATGAAGAAGTACTTTTCAATTTTATTAGATGGAATGAATTTTATGAGAAACCACATCATAGTGAAAGACATTTGGAATAAGGTTTTATAAGAAAATAAAATTCATTAGAGCAAAAACATGGAGATTAACCCATGTTTACCTATCATAGTGTAGTAAATAATTCAAGGTAATACTATATGAGATGTCCTTGGATGAGTTGAAAATTAATTGTTTTATGGTGTTTCAAAGGAGGGTTTTACTAGTTATCTCCACTCTATGCCTTATAGGAAGAGAGCACACAATTACAGAGGTTATAATTGTAAATTTTTGGATAAACATTTTATGAAGTAGTTTTGATATAAGCGACATATAGATTTGAAAAACCAAATAATAGTCACCAAAACCATAGTCAGGGTGAATTAATGAGGTTTAATCTTTATTATTTCTTTTTTTAAAACAAAAATTATATCAGAATACAATGATAAGGATATTTGTGTCAATTGTTAAATTAAGGAATCATTTTGTGTACAAAACTATACCTGGTTTAGTTAATCATAAAACATTGATATGTTATATTAAAAAAATATGGAAATTCGAGATATTTTATGGAACCATTACTATTTTTTCTTCATATATAATATAATATCTATTTGATTAATTTTGAAAAAAGAAATAAAATGATCAAACAATTGATAAAATGGTAAAATTACATGAAGATATATTTTTTAATATACAATTAACACAACAAAATGTAGTTTGATATATTAAAAAAAGATAATCCTTAGATGGAGAAGGGGGTTATATTGAGATTCTTCTTACGGTGAATTTTATTTCATAGTGGTGAAAATGTTTTATCAAATAACCAGTGGATAAATAATATGAAGTACATCGTTTCACATTCACATTAATTTTTTAATATTTATTTATCTTTTTAGAGATCTATTTCAATAAAAATTAAGATAAATATTGCTATGGGAACTAATTATTTAGGTATTGAGTTCCTAGTGAACAAAAGTTATAATAAAAATATATTTATAGTTATTTGTGTAATAATAAATTTAGTAATTCTTTCTCCTTATATATTGTCTCCCTATTAGTGGAAATCAATTGAATTTACATATTGTTGCTTTTGTTTATTTTATTTTAATTAAATAAGAGAATAATTGTAAACTATATATTTTGAATAATATGAACATAATAATAAATGTAATAAATTAAATAAAAATAATGGTATCCAATAACCTCATGTAATTCCTTTGGGATTTATAAAACATTATGATTTTGAATAAATTTTAATTTTCTTCTGGTAAATGGTTTCTTTTGATAACATGTTGATATAATATGATTTAAGAAAATGAATACCTTTATAGGATACTTTTATTTTGGTTCTAAGGATCATGTTTTTTCCCATGTGTCTTGGAGGGATTATAAGAAGGTTCAGAGTGGTCAGGGTGATAAATGTTGTAGATGTATTCCACTTATAGCATGAAACTATGGATTACTCTATGAATGTTTAGGATATGGAGAGAGGATCCCTATTCCATGAGTGATTGATGGAATAACGTGTAGATTAATGACGAAATATTTTTTAAAAATAAATGTGAGGGATGGAAGCCTCCCCCCTCCCCCCAAGTTTTTGTGAAAAATGCATTTGAGGAAAGTCTTATAGCTGATGTATCACCCAATATACATCTCATCCTTTACCCTTGGTTTCATGTATAATTAAGTATTATAGTTAGGTCAATTTCTCCTCTACTCTAAATTCATCCTCATTATTTTCACTATCCACTGACACTTCTTGATTATTTATCATATTTTAGGGACAATTTCACTAGATAATGGTGAATTCATCCAAACACAACTGAGAATTCATGTTCAGTAGGTATATAAGCAACCCAGTTGATTTTCTATTGTTGTTTATCATTTATCATAAATCATATATCATATTGTAGTTTTTCATATGATTTTTTTTATTTTGGTAGAAGTGTTTCATTAGAATAGGATTTTAATTTATAGATTTTTTTGTCTTTGGTTTGATTACATTTGAAGCGTAAACGACACCATGGTACAGAATGTTTGGACAGTAAGAAAATTCCTAGTGAGTTATTACAAATTTATATCAAATTAAAACAAATTGAAAAATTAATTATATTTAACTATAATAAATATTTGATTCATCCTGGTATGATATGGGAGTTAAGTATAGTGGACTAGGATTGGTTGCTTTTAATGAGTCTCAAGGTTGATCGGGGAGGGTTAAGTAAGATATCCTGGTTGTGACCCATATAATAATAAACTTCATTCTATTACACAGAAGTGTGCATACATTCAAAATTTCATTGGTTTATTGGCATGGTATAACGACTATTAGATCCCTTATACAATATGTAAAAAATGTATTGAGCAATACGATATGTGGCCAAGTGATCTTTAACACTTGAATAAATTAAAAACACTTGGTTTCTATGTCACATATGGGTGATGGATTGGATTGAAAATATAATAAACAAAGTCTGAGGATGTGGGATGATATGTGGAATAATAGAGGTTGAATATATAGTGTTAGTTTTTATGTATGAGAGGATTAGGGGCTTAGTTATAATGGGAGAAATATAGACACATGTCTCATGGTTGATGTGGATATACTTGTAATGGTTAGAGCTAAGTTTTGATGTGTGGTTTCAGAATATAGACGCATTTGGGACTTACTGGATATGGTTGATAATGGATTCTTATATGTATTGGACTGAGGGTTATCCATTAGGATATGTGTCATGAAACCATAGTGATGGTTGTATGATTTGATTGATAATTGTAAATTGGATTCCAATGGTGATCTTGTTGAGATTCAGACCCTACCAATTCTAGAAAAGGATGTGTAGAGTGTGTATTCCCAATATGTTCACTAGTTAGAGGGACCTATAGTGATGTGGGGATTTTTTGAGGTTATATAGGATAGTGATGTTTAGTTCAAGGTTATTATCCACGGTTATAATGTCACCATATAGTGATGAAAATGAGATAATATTGTTTATAATATACCATTATGGGTCTATTATACATAGTGAAAACCCTGAAAGGTGAGATGATTATTGTAATGATAATGGGCTAGGCCATGGGAGACTGTAACATTGTGATCAGTTAGGGATAATTTTGATTTCTTGTGGGACATTTATACTATTACAAGTTCATGTTGAACATTTCCATTAAAATATTTGGTATGTATTCTCAATATGAACTCTAAATGTATATAGTGATTGTTAAGTGTACTAATATGTCATCCCCATAGTCTATGGCGATGGGTTAGTGTGATGATGTGACCATCCAATAGTTTGTGGGGATGAGTTAACAAGCTAATGCGGCCTATTTGAAGTAAACAGGTATGAGTCAATTTACATGAATTATACCTTTTTGTGAACCATATGGTGTCAAGAACTACATGTGAAAGGTCATTGTCAATGTGGGAAATTATAAATAGTTGATAGACCCTACCTTGAGTTGTTAGGTTATGGGTTGATATGTGGATATATGAATGATCCCTCTATCTTCATGTATTTTTTAACATTTTGATGTTCCCTTACATTAATTCACTAGTTAATAATGGGAATCAATTATTTTGGTGTGACGTGACATGATGATTGGATTTCGAAAAGTAACTAAAGAATGTGTAGGCTTGTATTGAGATTTAATAGTTATAACATGATGACCTGATGGGTGTGTGTACATATTGAAGTGTAATTCTATCATAAAACACACATAATGACATGTTGATGAAATTTAGTAAAATTATTTATTATTATTGTGTAGAAAAAATAATTTAATGGGTCATTGTAGGGGTTCATGGTGAGACGCTACTAATTTATATGTTCACACATTGCATGGTAATATCATTAAATGTGAAGAACTTATGTCTATGTTTTAATTTAGGGAACCAAACTTATTGCAGATCAAGTGGCGGATCCTAATGGATATTAGGGGATTGTGTCATTAAACGTGTATAGTAATAGGTATTGTTTCTATATTTTTTTAAAAAAATTTGGGTTCATCCAAGTGGTTGATCAATTATATGTTTTGTATGATAACATCATATATTATATTGGATGTTCTTATTTTTCTTTGAGTAATCAAATATGGATGTCTTTTAATATTTTAATATTATTTAATAATATGATATCAAAGGCATAGTCTGTCCAATAATTGTTTTAGGATCTCACCACTAGTCAACTGCCTTTGACAGGTGGGGATGCATGCCTCGTCCATGTCATGACCATTACCTAAGAAATACTGATTAGCTCAGGGGCTGGGCATCACAAATTAGTATTATATATTTTATAATTTTCGGAGATAATAGGTAGGTTTTATATGAATTTGTCGAAGAATTTAATGAAAAGTGGACTCTTTCACTGAGAAGACCATTTATGATAGAATGTATAGATTACTAGGGAAAGGGATTGTTGTTCTTGATATTTTACGTCAAAGATGGATGATTTCACATTGGGTGATGCACATGTGTTCTGGATTTATGATTTATGGTTTTCTGTCTCTAGGATTGTAAGAAGGAATTCATGTTTGGGAAAAATATTAGGAACATAGTATTGAAAGGGCATACATGTTCTTTCATTTGATTGTTTTATAAATAGGGGTTCATTTTCTTCATGTGTCGACAAAATTTTATATGACATTTTACTGAATAACTATTTAATCAATTTATACGCAATTGTAATATGAGGTATTTATTTTTATAAATGGTTTTTTGGTTCATATAGAGGGAGTTTCTATATTTTTATAAATATTATCCATTTGTTAATGGATGCATAAAACCCATCATAGGTAAATGTGGATATTGATACCCAATTAATGACTCGAATAGGGAATATTATACACGAGTATAGATCCATGGACAGAAAAGGGTTTCCCATTGAATTATAGAAGCTTGTGGTAAATGGGGATATCTAATCAGTTACAAAATATATCTATAATGACCAATATGTTTTCCATTATAGATTTCAGGTTGTATAATATTTAACTATAATAGGATTTTGAAAAAAGGCATGTGTGGTTCCTTGGAATTTAAGATAAAAATAACTCAATGTTCACTTATTATCCATGACTTTTTTGAGAACATGTCAATTTTGATTCTTAGACTGATTGTTCTCAGTATATTCATCCATGTAATTATGGTGGGAGTGTGGGAAGATGCTTGAGGTTTTGAAATGACTCCCATATGAAGGATGATCATGTTGTTATCATTGTCATGAGTTACATGAATTTGGATATGGGGGTGAGACTATCAAGTATTGGGGCATATTTAGTGGGTTGTACACATGATCATAGGATAAATGTGATGTGATTGAAGTTAGAATGAGTTTGTTTATGAGATTGGGTTGTTTAAGTTTATACAGCTATTAGGTTTGGATGAGACTAAGATATATATATTATAGAAGAACCTTTGATTCTGTTCTGGTTAGATCACCATGACTAGACATGTGAGTGATCAGTGGTTAGTTTTTTTGTGTAGAATTAGTGAGTATTTTCTTATAAAATACCCAATGTGTGCGGGTGTAAAAACTTGGTATTAAAAATGTTCTATTGTATTATAGTTCTCCGAATGGGCTATGTTTTTGTATATTGAAAACTATTTTAGATGAGTAAGAACTCAATAAGTGTTATAGAGATAGTGTAGTGGTGACACTCATTAGCATGGAGACCTAAGGTTCAGTTTGGTGGAAGATTCCCCTCAATGATGGGAGGTGAAATCAGGAATGGATCGGGTAACCGTGGTATGGTTGACTTAAGTAGAGGATTTGGATTTAATTTTATGTTTGGTGTGGTATCAAACATTGATGGATGTTGTGTTTGGCTCATATATATAGGCACACATGTGGATATGTTACCCATTTGGATTGTTTTTTGAGGAGGATGTGATATATGTGACCAGTGGACTATCAATAAATGAGTATATTATTCCTGGGGAGCCAAGAAAGGAAATCAGTTATTGTTTTTTGTTTTCACTAGGGTATGAGTCATATAGTCAAATTCATTCATTAAATGTGGTAATAGATAGAAAATGGTTTTTAGTGATTGATTTTTGGTTTTGAGGGTGATGTTAACAATACTTCTATGGTGGTGAAAATCATACGGTCCATTCCTGAATGACCCTGATGTTGGACATGTTCTGAGTGTAGTGATATCAGTGGTATATATTCAATGAGAAACCACGATACTAGTATTTCGTAATATCCAATGATAATTGGATATTGGGGTTATACCAAATTTTAATATTTAATTAGGAATCATATGGGGTTCATTTGATGGATTTGCGATCAAGGTTCCATTGGTGTGATCTAAAATGGAGTCAGATTGAGGGTTTATAAGTGCTCGATGTTGGATATGGTATAGTTATAGGGTGATTCATGGGGTAAACCTTGATTCATAACAACATTGAGGTGGTGATCTACGACTTATTTTGTGATTTAGAGGTTGAATCATAATTCATGATGTATTATAGGGGTTTAATCAGGTGTATATCATATTAATGGTGTCAATTGGGACAAAATTCATGGACGTAAATGGAATTTGTCATCATTGTTTGGGGTATGAGTGGTACCCCACATGTGAGGGTTTGTAGAAATTCAATGATCGAGGAATGTGTTTCTTTGAGGATGAATCAATGGTTATGAATGATAATTTTTATAAACCATCTACTGGAAGAGGTCCAAATAGTGATTTCTTAGATACATGAAAATGATTATATAGAAAATAAATCAGGTGGGTCATGTGGGATGAAATTGAGGTTGTATTCATATTTTTCAAGTTGTTTTCTTATGAAATTTAGTATGTCTAAGATTGGTGTTTTGATTTTGACAACTGAAACAAATTAGCAATTTTTGAGTAGAACAAGGTAGTATCTCAATGAATTTATGATACAGTGAAGTTTAAAGTTGTCTTTATAGGACTACCATGGAATCTTGAGGATGATAATCGTTATCAGGTAGAGTTTGTAAAGCCCTAGGGTTTTTTTTTTGATTGTTATGATTTAGAAGTTATTTCAATTTTCATCTCATTTTTGGTTCATTTTGAGAAAGTGATCTAAACAAATCCTTTTCAGATTTTAAACATACATTAATGTTTTTTAGATGAAATTCATGTATTGGGTTTATCTTATGTGTTTGGGAGATCTTTAATGATAGTTTGATTTTGCTTCATTTTTGAAAGTACCAGTTGCAGGCCTTTCATGCCATGGACCATATGTTCATGAAAATATTGTTTATGATAGAGGGAGGGTATCTTAACCTTTATTTTTTAATGGAGTGGGTAATAGGTTAACACTTTTAAAGGGTCATAACTAGAATTTTTAAAAAATTAACTTGGATAAGACCCCCCATGTTTTGGGTTGACTAGTACATACATGGGCGATGCCTCCCTATATCCTCATTTCAACTTTGTTCTATAAATGATTCAATGGTGGATGAAGGAATGTTTCTCTTATCCTATATTTCTATCCTTTTTATTATCATATAACATTAATTCCTCTTTATTTCTATAAGGGTCTTGATGAGAATTTCACAATTCCATGATGAAATCATCCCAAAAATGAAGGGTATTTCTTATATGGTAAGAAGTGTAGGACAAATGATGACATATGCACATAATTTATTACCATAAAAATTTGGTTACATAACCATGTCATATATCATAGTGTTTCCCCTAATGGTTCCAAAAATTATTCATTGGATCTGGAATTTAATTTGGGTACATTCTAAGAATTAGGCCAAGCGACATGTCGAGAGTGAACTGCACCATGTTTCTCATTGTTTTGGTGATTGGAAGGTGCTTGATTATTTTCTATGAATTTATTACTTTTTAAAATTATTTTAATAACTAATTATATTTTGTATAACTAATTAGGTATTTATATTTGTGAGATAAATGTTACAAGTATCATGGTTGAGGTTTGGTTGGCTAGGATGAGACTTGATGGAGTTTGATGAGTGGTTTACTCTGGTTCAATATAGGAGGACACAATAAGTCAAAACTATTTACTTTTTAAGCATGATCATTATTTCCTACATAATTACACATGTCAGATGATTTGTTTTAAGGATTTTAATTTATTATATGTATGATAGTGGGGTGGTAATGAGACTCCCAGGATGAGACCATGTTATCTTTAAAACATTGATAAATTGGGAGTGATCGAAGAATATGTTACTAATGTGTGAGTGATTGGGTTGACCATAGGGGTCCTATAAGAGTACATGTGATATGAAATGAGATATAGACAATCTTGAGTAGGTTTTATAGGGATAATTGGAAACATGGGGGGATTGTGTTCTAAGTGAAGAGGTATGATAAAAACATATTTCTAGTGGGTAATGAGGAACTAACTCTAAGGGTCAGATGTGGGTCTGGATGTGTGATTATAGTGAGACAGGTCCTTTAAGACACGATGTATATGTTATCTATGGTTTTCTTTTATCATAAGGGTTATGAGATCTCCCTTGGACGATTTTTGATGAAAACCTATTAAGGGTCATAGTAATTGATTGGGGCTTGGAATTATCTAGTAGAATGATTTTTATTTAATTTTACACCCATCCATTTGAGGAAAGAATAGGGTGGGGAATGTTGTAATAGTATAGTACCTAGTTAATGTTATAAGGAATGATGAGGGGCTTTAGTGAGGTTGGAACAAACCCTATGTTCTAGGTCTTGGTTATCCTACAGGTTGTGGATTCACGGTATGGTGAAATGCATAAACAGATATTGATATGAATATACCATGATGGTTCTAGTGGACTAAAGGTATTACCTAATGATTAAGTTATGGAGATGAATTATGAGGGGATAGGTCTCAAGTGACTACAATTCTAGGTTCATCTAGTGAGCTATGTAAAATGATGTGGGCCCTCTATGCTAATGCATTTTCTTATTGAACTGTGTATTCAAGGTCTTGGGTCAGTGTGCTCAATGTGACCTCCATGGAGTCTATTGTAGTGTGAAAATTTTCTAATGTGGTGATATGCATCCCTATAGACTATGGGGATAGATCATTGTTCATTTAGAACATCCTTATATTCTGTTATGATGTGTTATAATGATGATGTGACATTTCTTGAGTGGATGTTGATGGGATAATGTGATGAATTTGGATTTTCCTTGATGAGGCATGGGTTAACGACCACCTATAAAGAGGTTAGGTCATGATATAATGTAATACAAGAAAGATATACCCTTTCTTGAGTGATATGGTGTTGATAAGATATATGTATTTTTGATCATTCTATATCTATTTGGGTATTATGTAGAGGTTTGGATATCTCCCTACCTTGAGGCTTCAGGAACATGACACTAATCTATTATGGTAGCATGAGGTGACATTATGAGAGGATTTTAGAACAGAAAAGGAGAAAGTATTTTCTAGTTTCATGGTGGCCTATTTAGAACCTGATGACCTATAATTTGTGTATACCTCATTGATTGTCATGGATTCCTAGTTAGTTCATGAAAAGACAGTAAGAATAATTATATATTGTGTTTTTTTCTTATGAATACCCAAACATATGAAGGATTTTATTTTGGGTTCATGGTGAGACACTACTATGTTATATTTTAAGACACTATATTAGAATGTTGGTGTGTGTGTATGTGTATGTTATTTCTATTTTTTCAGTTTACTGAACAAGATGTGAGGAGGATTAGGTTAGACCCACCAAATGGGTATCAAGATATTCGGACGAGTCCCATTGATGGTAGTACTATTAGTATACATGTTTTTATTTTTATTTTGGATAAGGATGTGGGTGATCAGTAGTGTGTTTTTTATGATAACTTTATGTATGATATTGGATGTGCTTAACAATCTAATTTACTAATACGTGGATGCCTCTTGGTTTTTTATTGTTGTTGAATAATGTGATATTTAGAGAATTGTATTCCCATTACATGTTTTATCACTTAATCCCTACTTGAAGACCTTTTAAATTTGGGTAGGTACACCTAATGCGATATGGTATCCTTGGATTAATCACTACTAAGTTGTACCAGGATATTGAATCACACATAATTATCACTTAAATGTATTTAACTAGTGGTATTTATTTTATTAATAATTTATAATAATTTTTTATATTTTTAGAAGTTATATGAATATTAAAATGACTTTGATTGTATCTAATATTAATAAAACTTCTAATAGATCAAAAAAAATTTATCATTATTTGTAATCGTGAACTAAAAATGTTTTTATTTTAGATTTTATTCAAAAATTTCCTCCTACTTTATTAATAAATATCCCCTTCCACCCCTCTTACCACATAAACAATAAAATTAATTATTATTCTTAAAAAAAATAATATAACTTTTACATACCCTTATATACATGTTTTTAAGGTTCTAATATGAAAAATTATTCTGTCAAAAAAGAAAAAGTCACCTAGAAAAGGATTCATTCCAAATAAAATTTAATATAAACATATAAAAACTATTTAATTTCTATTTAATTAACTATACCCTCTAAATAAATTTAATCAATCCAAAAAACCCCATATGAATTTATATGTAATATATAAATTTTCTGATGACATCAATGATTTATTTTTCTTTTATTCTATAATTCCTTTTTCATTGCATATTCTCTGTTCTATTTAACCATTTACATTAACATTGTCATTAAAAATATATAATAGACTTTATGGATGATTATAATGATATAATTTATAGTAAAAATTAATATTAATTGCGAATATATGTAATTATTATGGTTATGAAATGGTATAATCCATTTTGAAATTCTATAATTAAAATTACATGGGTGTGGTCGGTATCACTACATTTAATGATCACAATGCACAACATATATTTTATAAGATACAAATATAGTTATTATCAAATTAATATGAAATATATTAATTTATATAATCTTATTTTCAGGTAATATTGATGTTTTTTGGAGTTGATCAACTCTTTGAAATGAAAAAAGTTTTAGGCTGTCATGTTGTTGCAACCACGAAACATTTCAAACTAATGATCTTCAATGACTATTATGATTAAAAAATTACTATGGAATTAATAGTAAATTAATATAAATGAATTATAATAATAATAAAAATATGAATAGGACTATTCAATATATAACAAATACATTCAATTAATTGAGAAGTTATAGATGCATCATAATAGATTTGAGATATAAGGTAAGGGGATTACTTATAAAATTAATTATTTATTCTATACATTATTTTTTTAATATATATTTAATTTATAATATTATAAATTATAAAATTAATTAAACAAAACAAATCCCATGTTTATTTGTTTTAAACTAACCTTATTGTTTCTTGTAATATACTTCAATAATGATTTATAATAATGATATACAACTGATTTTTTTAGTGTTTTTTCAAGTTATTTGTTTACATTTGATGTATAGTAACATGACATAACTTAATTTCTACAAGTCACATATAAATATATGCATATTATGATATGATTGTAGGGATTACAATTATACACCCCCCAAATTCATTAAGCGATGCCCATTACTTTTAATATGTCATCCATCAAGCATGGGTATAGAGCTTGGCCTAACAATGTTATGATGATTTGTTAGTGGAGCTTGACTTACCCTCATGATTAATTTTTTTAAATAAATTTCCCAATCCAATTAAATTTTCATCAAATAAGATCCATGTTTATCTTATTTTCATTTTTACATTATGTATCACATGATATCACTATATCTTATATTGATCTTTTATACATGTTTTCTTATGATTATCTGCATAAATTTGTATTAGCTCATCCTTTAAATAATAAATATAACAATATGATATCATGTAGTGGTATGATTATGATTGGGTATATAATATTACTGATATTAATAAGTAAAGAAATTTTTATTTTTAATGTTTTTGATGATGTGTATGTATACAATCTCATGAGAAACTATACCATTCCATTGTAGGGCGCATGTTGTTCTATAATTGTTCAATGTTTTAATGATAAATTCTTTAAAAATATTTTTATGTGGTATTGGTTTTTATAATTGGTTAGGTGATATTATTAAGTATTTTTTGGATTATATCATGAAATTTAATTGAAAATACATTAAAACGGATTAATTTTAACCAAGGGTGTCATAATATATGGTTTATTAATGATTGATTATTAATATACTAATTGAAAAAAAATTATTATATATTCATATTAAATTGGATCATATATATTATTTTCCACACTAAACATATCTTATTCTTGAAAAACCTCAAAAATAACATGATATACGTTTCTTATTCGGAATTAATCTTGATAACAATCAAAGTGATGGATAAGGAAATGATTATCCAAATGAGATACATAACATGATAAAAATTAGATTCAAAATCCTTAGAGTGATGTCAACTAAACTAACACAAGTAATAAATTATAACATAAATCATATAGATTATAAAAATTATCTAATTAGGTAACAATTTTTAGTTTATTCCATTATTTAAAAATGATAATTACTCTTTGGTGGATCTTCTGATTCATTACTTATGAAGATGTCAATCTACTATATTGAAAATATATTTGATGTTCATAAATGTTCTATGAAAGAGTATTTGTTTTGTTTATATATCTGTTAAAATGGATATATGATCGGGGCTAAATACTAATTTAGATCACTAAACCAAACAAAAAACATTATATAAGGGAGATATAAATCATAACTCATTAAAAAGTGTTGATGATCCAATCAGGTTTTATGATGTACAAATTATAATACATGAACAGTATTACTAGGGATTTTCTAATGATAATATATTTAAAATTATTTAATTATTTGGTTTTTAATAACCACATCATTATAACCATATAAAACATTAGAAATTCAGGTATTTTTATATAATTTTTTTATTAAATTTGAATGGTCATTAATTGTAGTTTATCTGTTGAAGTGATAATTCCCTTATAAAATTAAATTTCCTTATATTTTTTATTTCTAATTATATGATAATAAATGATTGAAACTACTGAATGGATAATATTTTAGTAATTAAATATATGTAATATATTAGATGATTTTTGACAAGGGAAAATAGATATTGAAGTGTGACTAAATTTTATTATTTTATCACTTGATATTAGTGTTTTATAAATTTCATTGATAAGATATTATTTGGTTTATTTTATAAGTTATATATGTTGATGATTTTATATTGGAATTGATTGAATTTATACAATTAGAGTTATATGGTGACAATATGATGGACATAAAAGACTAGGAAATTATTATTTTTCTATTTTTGTTAAATTAAAATAAGTTTTGTATAATAGAGGATAATCATGGAAGTTTTTATTAGAGTAAATTAAGGTTAATTGAAGAGATAGGTTAGGAAGAAAATATAATGGAAAATAAAGGGTTGACATTATTATTATAGTGATAATATTTCTTATTAATAATATATATGGTTTTAATTTTTAAATAATAGAATTGATTTGTATTTTTTTTAGAAACCATGTATCTATTTACCTGAATTCATTAGATCTCTCTCTCCTAATAATTTTTCTATTTTATTCAGAATGAATTTTTGGCAGACGTTTAGTTGTGGGTTTTTTTAAATTTCATATTAAATATTTGTTTTAAAACATGATATTCCTTGGATTTGATTATGATTTTATTAGTTTTTTTAATTTACCAGGAAAATTGGGTTGTATGGTTTTCAAGAAAATATTTTTTTTTATTTCATTGGTAATTATTTTTTTATTATAAATATAATGGGATATGTTTTTGGAATTGAGAAGATGGACTATGATAGAGGTTTAATGGATATAATTATTCCCTCTTTTTTCATTTGTGTAAAGGTCAGAGAGGGGTTTTATGATCCACAAATGGTTTTTATTATGTGATTAAACTACAAAGTTGATTATCCATCTTATTTGGAAATAAATTCCCAGTGAGTATATATCATTATAGGTTTCTTATCTGTACTGATGATAATCCTTTGGTAAAACATGTTTAAATATATGGTTACATGTTATTGAATGGAGGTTACCTATTATTATATTTATAAAATGGGATTTTGTTCAAACCTTTATTGGTGTTTTACTAATAATTGACCATAATGATGGATATTATGTTTGAATAATTAATAGCTTAATTAATTATTTTAATAACGATGTATTTAAATTTATAGGATTTTATAAACTATTTTATGTAAATATCATATAATATTTTCGTTTCCTTTGCATGTATATATTATTCATTCATGTGGTCATATTGTATTCATGAGAGAGATCCAAAAACATTAACACTCACACCATATATGTTCACATAATTGGACAGTGACATATTATTGGATGTGACAGATAGAAAATGAAGACTTATTTCCTCATCAATGGGAAGTCGTAGATATATGATGGAGGATTAGTAGGAGGAGTTTGGTGGCTTGTTACATGAGTCAATTGTTTTAGGAAAATATGACTTATTTACTTTAATGTTAGTATTGTAAAATATAAATCATTTCACTATATGTTTGTTCGTAACATTTTTTTATAAAATCAGTTTCACATTTAAATGAATTTATTATCTTTATGTTTATATTTATAGGAAAAATCCCACCACAATGTCTTGATTTTTCACTTATTACAACTTCCTATATTATGTTGATAATGGATTTCACTTGAGGGTTTTTCAATATCGATTTTAAGTCTTCAGATTTTGGTTCTTGAGTCGGGTTATTTAAAAATGGTATTAATGAATCATTTTTATGTTTACTATTGTAAATTCAAATAATCATGGAGAATAGTTAGGTACGAAATTTATGTATACCCATAAAAGGAGATATGGTTATCTATTTTATAGAGAACTTAGAGCTACAATGGATTTGATGTAGAAAACAGTTTTTGAAAATATAATTTTAGTTTTAACAAAAATCGTACCACGATGGGAATACCTGGAGAAATATTCAAGCATCCTTCTATACATGATATAGTTATACCACATGGATTTTTTTTTAAATTTTTTTCAGTAATTGATTTATAATTACTATTATTACAAATATAAAAAATTTAATTTTGAATAAACATATAAAATAGAAATTTTATAAATGTTTTGGTAATTATTTAATAGCCATGTGTAATAGAGATCCCCCAAATATGGCCTAAAATAACTATTTATGCAATTTCCATTATGGAAATTATTTCCAGAGAAACTACACTAAGAATAATGCAAACTATAAGTAGTGAAAGGGAAAACTAATCTTCTCTCCCATAACCTTGATTAGTGAGAATTGTTTTGTTGAACTATCTAATCATTTGATATAGAATCATATTAGGATAGGTTTGGAAATATATTTTTATCATTAGAGTTTCAGAAGTAGAGTGAACAATTATTCAACGGTCATTTAGGAAATTATCTAATAGAATAATATTTTGATAAAGTAATCAATATATTATTGTTCTTTGTAAATCTTGAGACATTAAAGGTTGATTTCGTAAAATCTTAAAATAATTAACTAGATTAGGAGTTTTGGGAAGCTGTAATGACTAAATATTTTACTATATAATATTCCTTTTAAATTGAAAATCATGCTTGAAGATTATTCCACATGAAAAACGAAACTTTAAAAATCAATGTCATATTAAATAAGAGAATTATCAAAATAATGAAACCTATAGTATATTAATATATTGTATTCAATTATAAAAGAAGAATTTTTTTGAAGAATTATTTTTAATTAGGGTTTTCAACTAATGATATTATCAAATATATATTTTATTTAGTTTTAAATGATAAATTTACATATTTTATAATTGTTTTTGAAAAAATTAACATCATTTTATTGATTAATCATTTTAATATTATATTAGGATAATTTTTTATATTTTTTAAAGTAATTGATTTTTAGGTGAATAGGGAATATATCAATTATTCTAAATGCTGTATCTTTTATGAAATTTTATAAAAAAAGAATGAGTTAAAAATATATAAGAATTTTTTTATAATATATATATATAGTTATATATTATGTAATATTTTTCATTTAAAAATAATATGTCTAATTTATAAAATCTATGATTAAATTGTTTAATACTTGAGTAATATTTCACTTTGAATACTTTTATCATTCACATAATTTAAAAATTAACATTAATTAATTATAGAAATTAAATATAAGAAAATATATATCATATTTTAGATCATAATTTAAATTACATGTACTATGTTCACTTTAATATTTGGGAAAAAATTATGATTACTAATATTAAAGTAAATGGCCATCATAACGATAAAAGATATATTTTCATATAATTATATTATTAATTTTTGGGTGATTTTATATCATAAATTAAAATTTTATATTTTATATAATAATTATGGTTTGATGATTTTACATTTAAAAAATATTTTATCAAAAATTTAATTTGTAATTAATGTTATAAAACATTTAGAAAACATAATGGTTAAAACAATACTTTCTATAAATCAATTTTATATATATTAAATTTTATATTTTAATATGAAATATTTATTTATTTATAAATTACATTATAATATATTGGGTATAAATTTATACTTATAACATAAAACTTTGGTTTGATGGTTTCGTTCTTATTTTAATAAAATATTAAATATCATGGTAAAAACTAATTATAAAGGTAAAAACCAAAATGGTTAAATGAAAACATAATGTTGTAAATGGATTGAATCATATAAAAAAATGTAATAATTTTTTTTGATTGATTTATGAATATTATATAATCCCACAATCCATTAGATCACAATTTTGGATGAATTTACCTTGAATAACATCATTTTATTATTGAAAAATATTTGATGTTCATAAGAGTTACTTTTTCTTCACTTATAAAAGAGGATCCCTTCAACCCCCTCAAAGTTACTCATAACATTAGAATTTTACAGGAAAACAAACCCAAAATTCCTCTAATATAAACCCCTTTAATTTAATAAATACCATGATCACCATATGTTAGTCTATACCATTGATTTCCAAGGAAATTTTGATGAGAATGTTCAATGACCCAATGTAGGAACCACTTAATCGTTATCATCTTAATATAATTTTTTATCTTACAAAACTACCCTTACCATTGTCATATAATAACCTCAATCTCATTTTTATACCTACATGTTTTTATATTAACTAAAAAACCTAATTTATTCTTTCTCATCTACTTAGTAAAACAAACTAACATTGATCATGCATTTTTACGAATGAATGAATCCATGAAGTGGTGTGCATTGTTTCCCATCACCATCTTACAAGGATGACATTAATATTTTATTTAAGTTAAAAATATGATATTTATGAAAATATTTATATTATATAAATATAATATTTTACATTATAAGAGTGATACTAATAAATAATGGTTATAGTAAAGTTATCCAAATAAAAAAAGGTTGAGTAACATTATATATCTAATATCATTTTATTAAAAAGTTTTTTTGTAAATGAAAATTTGTATTTACAAATTTTTTCTATTGGATTATTTTTCAATCCTACAAAATTAATCACTTTTGTGTCGGTGTGTTATATATTGTGTTTAAATTTACATGATGGGATAGATCATATTGGATTTTTTGTTCACTATGTCAATAGTTTCATGAGAATGTTTTGTTACCGATAATGGGAATGTGGAAAATTGCATGACATAATGGGTGATCTCAAAATATCTATCAATCTAATTCTGAGAGAATGGTTGAATATATCAAGGAATAAGGAGCTCCCAAGTTGGTATGCGACATGAAAAGATCAAGGGGATATTATAAGAATATGATATTTTTCCTTTATTCATGAATACAATTTTATAAAGTGTTTAGGTGCTTGTGATAGTTTAAAATGTGAAAAAAAAGAAAAGGAATAACACTCACGCATATCAGAATTTGAATGATAATGGTGATAACAATTAATCCGAGTAAAAATAGGAAATAATTTTATTATAAATGAAAGTTTTATATAAAAGGCAGAAGGAGTTTAATGATGTTTCATGAAAAGGATGATTCAAGAGGGACTCATAAAAAAGTGACAATGGAAGGATGTTTGTGAAAGTGTTCTTCAAAGAGAAAAATCTATACGACCCTTCTAAATGTTTTTAGTAGTTGATGATTCACAGATTCCTCATACAATATGGAAAAGGCATAAAATTAGTAAAATATTGTATTTTTCACAAAATGAAACTTTTTTTAAGGTTGAAATTTTCGAATATAAAAAATAATATGAAGATATGCCATGTTTTTTTTAATAATATGAATATGGAAGATATGTGTAGTAATTTCCTAAATAAATAGAGTTATGTGAATAAAATATATACTCAAATGTTTTAGGAAGGATCAGAGTTCAGTGAAAAGTTGTAAAAGTTCCATGAGAAGGCTGTTGTGATAGAGAGTATTTTCAAATGTGGAGAAACTATTTTTAAATAGGACTTTACCCACTCATTTGAAAAAGAATGACTTGTTAAAGATTTGATGGCCCAGAATTAATGAAATAATTGTATGAAGGATTTTTCATGCGAAAATAATTTATATGAACTCATGTTCCATAAAGAAATCAACAACGTTAATTTAATGATGTTTTATAAATCTTTGTTAATGTTTTTAGGTTTCAAAAAAATAGAATTGATTGATAAAGTATGGGAACGTTTCATGAATGTGAAAATTTCCATGAAGGAATGGAAAGTTGTGAGAATGTGTGTATCGGGTATTCTCATTAGGTGAACAACATATATGTTATTGGATATTTCTTAAGACCTTGTGAAAAGAGATATTCTTTCAAGACATGATCAAAATGGAATGTGAAGTTACTATAGTGATGTCCAAAATCTGGTTGTGAAGGAGAAAATTAAAGATCAACTAGAATTGGTCTATGTACCATTAAAAGGATAGTGAAGTCATGTATTGGTATATGCTCAGAAAATAATTGTTACCTAAAGAAGTGAGTATACAGATAGAGAAAAAGGCACTATCCATTTGTTTAGCAATGAGATGAAAATAAACCCTATATGGGGGGTGAAACCATAAAAAGAAGAGAATTTTTATAAATACCATACTGAAATATTGAAATGTGATTTTGGAACTTCAAAATAATAACATTTTGTTCTCCTTGTTTATAGCTCAGTGTGGGTGAACAAAGTGAAATTATTTTGTATTTTGGGATTTACATTACAATATTCTATAGGTTGATAATAATTTATTAGGGATTGAAAAATCATTGATATTATTAGATCAAGGATATGATAATATTACCAGTTAATTAGATAAAGAATTAATACATGAATATAATATTAACCGTACAAATAAGTGGAATCACGCATAGTTAGGATAGTGATAGAATCATTTGTATGTGGAAAATTAAGAACTAGTTTCATGCGCAGATTTTCCCCTAGGTAATTTGTTTTTAAATACCCATATGGTTCTAATAAGTTTTATAATATGTAAGGTTTATCTTGTTATATTCCCTTTAACTTGAATTGATTTAATTTTTTTTTGAGTTGACACCTTTTTTTCTCATACAATATTGGAATGAGAAAGAATATGATGAAGAAGTAGAACTCCAAAGGAATTAAATATAATGATATAGTCATTGATAAGTGTGTGATTGAGATAAAGGAGTATAAAATCTCAGAAATAGAAGGTATGGATGAAGCTAAATATTTTTATAGTTGTTCCCACAATGATAATGTAGTTCTATCTAAATTGTGTTATATTCTATGAGATGACATAAATAATGATAAAGATGAACTTTAAAGAGATATAACTAAGGAATATGTCTATATATTAGAGGATATTGATAAGGGGAAGACGAAATAAAAAAAAAGATCTTAAAATGAAAAACTAATTTCAATGGGTCTATATTTTGAATCAATGAAACCTAATGTCAATAAAATAAAAAACCTCACTAAAAGAATAGTTGTTGTCAATATATATCTGAGGGAGAATAATGATATGTATCCTAATGAGATGGAGTAAATTTTTTCGAAATTAAAATAGTTTAAATACAGTTCTAAAGAAAATATCCTTGGTGAGTGGATGGTTGAAAATACAAGGGAAACGATAGATGAATTGGTTACACACATGGATGAGTTGGTTAAGGGTAATTGAACACAGAGGTAAGTAATGTTGACCTCGAATTATCACGTCCTAATAACTATTTCAGTAAATAATAATTATAGTGACCTTATATTAGATGTTTTAGATGAAGAAGAAAAGAAAATTTCCATAAAGAATGATCATAAAGATCTAATTATCCATCCAAAAACTCAACTGAGAGGGAGGTTAAAATCATAAAAATAATAATTCTCATGATTAAAAGAGATGATATCCCAATTAAATTAGAAGGATAGGAAGGTCATGTATATCAATTTATTCATGAAAACATTATAAATGGAAAAGAATAGACATTACATGGGATCCTAAACAAGTGGATCCCAAAGATATAAAAGTATAGAATTATAAAGTAAAAATAATCATCTTAAAAAACCAGAAATAAGAAAATATTCTAAGAAGTTAACCATTATGTTATACTATTTCATAATTATGTAACATGTAAAGAGTATCTTCTGGGAAGTCTGAGGTCATAACGGAAGAAGAGAATATATTGCAATAAAATCTAAACAAAGGCGAAAATATTCGAGGTATGGATTTAATGAGAGATTATTTATATGGGATTCAAAAGGTTATATGGATAAAAATGAATAAATAGATAATATAATAATATAATAATAAAATATTTTATTCCTGTTAAAAATAAAAATAAATATTTCACCATGGGAAGGTCGGAAGCTATAGAAAAAAATTACCTCTCTTGGTGAAAATAATAGTTATTAACAAATGGTCCAGTAAGAAAAAGTATCATTATACACAAGGCATCCCTCCTGGAAATTACTAAAATAAATATTGAGTAAAAATATTGGGGTTCATTCAACTATTATAATGGAGTATGGGCATAAATTTAATGATCCAAAAATGAAGAAATCATATGTGGTGGATCTATTTCCTAATAAATTAGAAATAAGTGAGGCAAGTATGAGAGGGATTCAAAAATGTCCAACGAGGAAAGAGAATAATAAATTATGGGTGTTACTAAGAAACTTGAAGATTGTGGACTGAATAGGTTTTTTAAATATGATTTTAAACAAAATTATTCTTTGATGGAAAATAAAACTATTTAGAAAACATAAAGGAATCAAAAATAATATAATGTTAATACATCATAATTAAATAAAAAATTATATGTGAAATATGATAAATAAGGTAGGGATAAAAATTTATATAAGAATATTTGGAGAAGAACACTCCAATCATTATTGTGGGAGGATGAATTTATTTTTATCAGTTCCCAAAAAATATATTTTTGTGGGTTGGGCAATGAAGAAAAATAATTTCCTAAACATGAAATGAGGAATTCTAGTGTAATTATCCAAAATGCATTTTTTTTAAGTTGCTTCACTCAAATGATAGATTCTTTTATGTAACTAATGAGTATTACCACATTAAAATATCTGGAACCAAATTAATTTGATGAGGTAATGGTATTAATTTAATTGAATATGAAAAAGGGAAAATGAATGTATGATTACTAAAGGGGTGGTCCACTAGGACCAGCCTAATTACTCAACATGATGAAGTGAAACATACTCTATCGCAACGTTTTTTTAATACTATTAAACGTTTTTTATGTGATTCATGTTTTAGGAGAGCTAAATTTTGTAGAGAAATTTCATCCAAAAAGAAATATTATTGTTCTGACATGATTTAAAGTTCCAAATTATTAAAATTAATTTTAGTGGATGAGTTTTTATATTAGGAATCTCATTTAATGAGAATAATAGAAGATGTAGAAGAGGAATTATGAGTCAAAATGATTGTCATCAAGAGTTGAAATATAATATTTCAATTAATGATAATTGCTTTCATGATTTATGTATAATTGTTTTTTAGATCAGTGGATCTATATGTATTCATATCATGAAGAGAAAAAAATGGGACAGATGCCACAAAATGAGTTCCCATATTTCATTTTTTATTGATATGACATGTTATATAATCTGAGTATTCTTGAGATATTAGGGTCTGGTATGGATAGATAAATATCATTCTGAATTTTAATGTGTGATTTTTTGAAAAGTATGAGAAATTAATAAAATGGTTTAATAATCTTTTAATAGATGGTTTCCCAAATAATCATGTAAATACACCTATGGATGAGAGAATAAATTAGATATCTAGAAAAATATTGGATGTTCCCTCAAAATGTGAAAAAATGTGTCAACATTTCATCATTTTGAAAAAAGAAATATTCAATGAATGGTATCATCCATCATGTTCGTATCTGTTATATATTATATCAATTTCAAATACCAGTATTGTCTTGTAACCTAAACATGGATATGAATCTAGAAAAATATCTTCAAAACATAAAAAACCTATAGTTTCTTAATATATATAGATGTAAGTGAGTTAAATACACCATGATAGTGTTACTAACTTTATCCATTGTTCCCTACACAGATTTATGATTACATTTTCTTATATGTTTTTTATGCCTCTTTACTAAGTGATAATTACCCCACTAAATATATTTTTCAATGATTCTATAGAAGAAATATTATTTTCCTGGTGGGATAGATTTCTCAAACTTTCAATAATATTTAATAAAATGATATAGTATAATAAGTGAATTTTTGGGCCTCACTAGTGGGCCAAATTAATGAAAGAGCTTTGTATCATATGGGGGACATTGTATCCCTTTATTAGATGCATGTATATTATTTATAAATGGGATAAGTAAATATACCCAAATACACATCATTGGTAAAAGTGATATAAATAAATGAAATATTACAAAGGCAAAATTTCTTAATTGAATGGAGTATTATATTGTATGAAATCAATAATAGTGGGAGAATACTGACAATTTTGATTGTGACACCATTGTATCTTAGGTTTTAGGTTTACATGGATTCAATGGTTTGTAGATATGGTACTATATATACTTGGGATTTGATTTAAAAGTGGGAGAAGGATCATATAGATTGACCCTTGAATAAATGATCAGGAATCCATGTGTAGTTTACTACATGAATAGAAAGGTTCATGGATCCATATCTACTCCTTCCCAACCATTAATAAGTGGAGTATGAAGTGATGTTTTGTAAGCCTAATTATTCCTAAGGAGTTCATTAAAAAAAGGTAAATCACGGAATGAGTTTTTGAAGAAATCAATTTCCTATTGGGGAGGAAAAAGTGGTACTTTTATATTCCATTAATTATAAAATAGTTGATATCAATTTCAAAATAAATCAATAACTAGTTATTGCATTCATTGGTTGATTTTTTGATAATGGTTTTCTATGTGGAATCAATATTTCGGAAAATGATTCAAGAATTTTTGTCCAAAAATACATCGGGGGATATTTTTTGACACAATTAGAATTTGTGTTTCCATTTTTTTATGATGGATTCAATGATAGACATATCAATTACAACCTTGGTGTGTTGGAATGTTAGATGTCATCCGTCCATTGACATGGTATGATGAAATAAATTAGATTTTTTGTTCAGCATGTCAATAGTTTTATGAGAATATGGTGATCCATATAAAAGGAAATTGGTGGATTTAATGATGTAATGTTCAAACTCCAAATGTTAATCATGTTAATACTATGAGACAATTTTAAGCTATCGAATAAAGCGAAGCACCCAGAAAGGGATTTAACATCCAAATTTCATGGATACATTCGAGAGGCATGATTTACTTGATGTAATCATTAATAAAGTTTTCATGAAGTGTTTGAGTGTATTCTATAATTTAACTCATGGAAACCTAGAAAATTAAGAACACTCCTGAAAATCTAAAGTAGTGTAAACATGTAAATTCCATGAAATCTCAATAAAAATTGAAAAGAAATTATTTTCAAGCAACTATAAAATATTAAATAAATTTATTAGAAGTTATGTGATGAATCTAAATATTTAATATTAGATTATGCCTCATATAAAATGGATAGGGTATAATGTTCTCGAAATAGTATAATGATTATGAAAAGATGCATGGACATAAAATATGTTTAGAGATACATATGAATCATGTATTACTCATAAAATTATATATAAGTAAACTATTTCATGAAATATTGGTTGTTTCATGAAATAATTTATCACATAAAAGGTAATATTTACAAAGGTGTAACTTTATTCGAAGATACTTTGTTTTCTCAATGAGAACACAAATTCAATATGTCAGTAAATGATTTTTTTGAATAAAAGGACTCTTCTTTATAAAAAACATGCCCAAAACATTTTATAAAGGAATTTTTTTACTGAAAAAGATCTTCATTCATTGAAAAGGTGGTTGTGGTCTATTAACATCAAGAAACTCACACCATTAACTTTTTTGCATGACTAATGACATTATCCCAACAAAGAAATCAAATGTGATGTTTGTTTAGAGATTTGTCTCAATTATGGAAGAATAATCATTACTAATTTCCATCCTCAAGATGACTAGTCAACTATAATAAAAAAATATTCCATATAAATTCTTCCTAAAATGGTTCCTTAGTGGAGAATACCCCCTCCTAGAGTAGGTAGTGTATTTATGAAATTGATCATATAGAGGTGTAAAGCCATTAAAATTACTTTTTGAGTATCTTATAGGAATAGTTTTGCGTATACATCATATATTAGAACTTTGTTTCTCATTCCAATATTCGATTTGATTGGTTATAGAGTCCAAATAGACATAAAAATCAAGATTTATGGATTTTTAAGTGCATAAATATTTTCTAAAAGAATTCAAGATCCAACATAAGGGGATTTTCATGAAATTTGTGCTGACCCTTTTGTGTAAGGCCCTAACAAAATTCCATTGTCACAAACCCCTCAACCAAGTCCATTGTATGTTCGATAAATAAACCCCTCCACCTCCAATTTTTTGAGGATGGATGAACACTCAAAAATGATGTAGTGGTAGAACTCTAGTCACCAGCTCCTTTTCCAAAGTATTCCATCCCTACATGACTGAAATAATATTTCCAACACTCTGCATGGACAATGAACCCACCTATGTGATCTCCTAGATAGGTGAACTACCTAGTCTAACCCCCTTTTAGCCGAACCACCTGGGAAATCCCCAACCTAGGTGGACCACCTGGTGAGATCTCGTCTGGGTAAAACACTTG
Source organism: Viscum album (assembly GCA_963277665.1). Taxonomy (NCBI): domain Eukaryota; kingdom Viridiplantae; phylum Streptophyta; class Magnoliopsida; order Santalales; family Viscaceae; genus Viscum; species Viscum album. The sequence goes on along the minus strand of OY728123.1, from coordinate 1,731,350,458 downwards.
GGAGAACCACCTAGGAAAGTACCTATCTATGTGAATCAATTGGGATAACCAATTGGGTTAGCCCCCACATGTGAAAACCACAAGGGAGATCCACAAATTGGGTGAACCACCCAGAAGATTCCCCACATGGGTGAGTCCCCACCTATGGTAAACAACCTGGGAGAGCCCCACTTAGGAAATCCTCCCTTGGGTTACCCATTTCCCATGTCACCCCTCTTTGGTGAACCATTTAACCCACCGGTCTATATTTTATTGTTTGTTCCCCACCAACCATACTAGGTATCAGTGCCAAACTATAGTCGTGGGAATTCTGCATGGTCCCCTCATTATCATCATGGACCCCTTGAAAAAGGGAGAGTAAAACTGTGATCTTTTTAGGGTATGTCGGGGAAGCTATGGTTTGTGACACATACAACCCCACCTCTCATTCTAAATAGACACGATTCAAGATACTCTTCATTATTCCATAAATTTGGGCATTCTCCAAAATTTATTCCCCAACCGAACCTAAAAATAACAATATATTGACATACGTTTAATGGTTCTAGAAATTTGGGTATCCACTTTCAATTAATCACCAAAAAAACCTCTAAATTAACATGATTTGAGATACACATCATGGTTCCATATTTGTGGTAACCATTATAGGTGTAAGAAAACACCAAACCTACAAATCACCTTGAGTCAAGATACACCTCATGGTTCCAGAAGTATGGGAATTATCCTATGTGTGAGCCCCAACCAAACCACCAAATCACCATGAGTCAAGATACACCTCATGGTTGTCCATGTATGGAAATAATCCTATGTGTAATCCCTGACCACACTAATAAATCACCATAAGACTAGTAACTCCATATATATCTAGAAGTATATACATCCCCATAGGTGTAATCCCCATCTAAACCTCAAAATCATGATAAATTCATATACCACCCACGGTTCTAATGGTATGGGAATACATATTGTAGTAAGACTCTATTATTTCATGTAAAAACTATTTGTATGGGTTAATATGTCCGGAATCTGGTTATGAAAACAATAGAGGATATGAGAAATCAAATCCAATTATCTCTCCCATATCGCTAGCCTCATCCACTAGTGGGGAAAAGAGATCACTTTGCGTATTAGATCATATAACTATAATTTTTTCTCAAAATATAATAATTTATGTGGGATTAGAGGTTAGGGATGAAAAATAAATCAATAGGGTAATATACATGTCTTGGAGAATAATTTTTTTTATATTTTATTATCACCTCCATGAAAGGCCACTTAATCGGTGTAAGTCCATAAATTCATGTATCCATATCAATGGGCGATATACCCTATAAAAAAATTTAATGGGACTATATTGGTGTAGGACACAACCTTCCGAACTACATGGGAATTGATTCCTATCAAAATGGGATATGTAGGATACCTCCCTAATGTTCAAACCAACCATCCCCAATTCTCCCAAATCTTCTCTTTGCCAAATTCCTCGTAGGTTCATGTCCACCCTAGGTTTCCATAACCCTTATAGGTCTCCTAGACCATTTCAATATAAGTCCCAACCAAGAAATTGACTAGGAACCTTCCACATTGAGGTCTTGGCCTCATGACATTAAACAGTATGGTTTGTTCCTCACCACATGACCTATGAAGGTACGATGTGTCCCATTATGTAGCATTGAACTACAAATATTATTATTTTTTTCCTAAGGATAAATAGTAATATAATCAAATGGTCCTAATCCTAATATCAAAACGATTCAATCTGTCTCCTTGATGAAAAATTATTGAGGTCCTCACTATATGACACAAATCAAGAATCTTAATAATAAAAAATGTAATAATCTCTAATCCATACTTACAAAAGGTAACCATTTATAATGAATCATGGATACAAACTAATGATTCTAAATCTAACAAAGGTTAATGATTAATTATTAACATAAGGTAGACCAATTTTATATTTGATAGTTAATAAAGGATTCATGAATATGTCTTCATTCTATCATAGTGTCCCAAAGATGAAATTAATTCCCCTAAAAAATGTGTGATGAGCTGAACCTCCCATCCTCATGACAAATCTGATCTTCTAATAAAGATATATTACTTTTCCAAATGACCCAATGAAATTGGAATCTAGGTCATGGAAACATCTTGAATAAGGGAACTGTTGGGTGTTTCTGACACTATGAATGAAACTTTTTGGAATGCCTCTTAAAAATGGTGAACATGTTGTGAATGATTATACACTATTACTCCCAACATTTGAAATAGTATGAATCACAGATGTTATGAAGGAATTTAATATTTTTAATTTCTGAATGAGGGTTTTTCATTTTTGAATAATACATAATGAAAAAGATTTAATTATGAAAGTACATGTATTAAGAGGCTCCATGAGGCAGATGAGAATTCTGCTTTCCACACTGCGCAATAGGAGCTCATATCACGGCTGAAGGCCCAACTGGAAGAGGCTGAAGAGTAGATAGAGTAAGCCACCACAGAGATAACTATCGTCTGGAGCAATAAGGAGCAGGGCCAAATTGCAGATGACGAACTACACCCATTTATACCGGGGTGGAGCGGGAATTGAACAAGAGACAGTGAATCCTAGACGCCACAACCCAGAGGGTGGCGGACTTGCAACACTCCTTTGACGTGGTAAACCCATCAATGGGAGGGGTCAATCCTCGGGTACTATAATGCATGCAATTTTTTAACACACTTTCATTCTTTTATTATTTATACTAGATGAATGCATGAGTTCTGTAATTCATTTTTGGTCTACGGTATTTCTATTACATTCATGGAACTTCTAGCTATGAGTCCCTAAGCTGATGTTGGTCAGGCCCGATGCGAGAAATAAGGGATGACCACCTTGTTATTCCATATGACTATAAGAGTGAAAACCAAGCATCATTAATCCAGGTTTTAAACAACCATTCCATATTTCCCAAAATAAAGAGGGTGGACTAACTGGAGAATGTTTGTATCAGATCAGTCGAATTTCCATTTTCGAAACATGCTCTAGTGCACTAGTGGGGGTAATGTCAGGGGCATTAGAATCAATCCGAACAAAATGGGGGTGTAATGTGTGAATCACAATACCCATGATTCGAAGCATTTTAGGGATGGCATGACAATGACGGATAACTATTGACTATGTTTGGAACACAATATCGTTATTGTGTTATCCTGAAATGGGAATAACAAATGAAGGCCAACTGCTGACCACATTCGAAACATGGGACCTAACTCAAAATGTTATCCATTTTTCTTCTTGAACATTATCCCAAGATAGTAGGCGAGCCCTAGGCTGAGCATCCATACTGTTAAAGGTTACCTTTAGATGTGAAAGAGTATGAGGGTCCAAATAAAGGGCACGTGATGCATGAATGATGGAGAGATTAATGTTTTGAATGGATTCCAACAGTCATTAAATTATTCCACCTCGGGGGAAACAAATTTGGGGGTTTCATCGGTCTGATTTAGGATCAAACATACTTCCAAACAAGACATCTCTTGCAAGGACATTGAATGCTCGGTAGTTTAATGTCATACCAATAAAGATGATAGACACATAGTTAAAATGTTATACGGTGAGGACGATTCACATATTTTAAAGGTCATACTGCATGGACCAGGATCAGGCTCGAGGGGACAGAAAGGGTAATGGACCTGGGGATGGGCCCAAGTAAAAATTCCTTAGCATCTCTACATATCCCAAGAAGATGAGAATCAATCCAAATGTAGTTCGCGAAGCACAGTGTGGTCGGAGACCAATGCTGGTCAGGGGAACCCTCTCTAGCGAGGAAGCTGATGTATCCCATTGTTATTATGGGGCATCCTGAAATTGTTTAGGGATGTACTGCAGTTTAATGTCATGCATCGATGTAAAGGCTTCCTAGAAAGCAAATGTTTGGTGTGGTACATACCCCATCATGAATGAGGACCATATGAGTCCATGCAACACCACACACACTCAGGAGAATCCTCTGGATGAGGGGCTGAAGTTGAAAACCAGGTTGCACCCAAGACGAGTTGCCATGGCGTCGCTACGTATCCCATGAGGATGGGAATCAATCCGCAAAGAGTTCTGGAAGTGCATTTTAACATCATTCGGGATGATGACTGACATGTGTGATATGGATGTTCCAGTACACATACATCCAAAACTACTGAGCCCATGTGAGTCGTGTTTGATGTTTGAAACAAGTAGTAGTGATGGGACATTCCTAGTGCCGAGAGGCACACATTAGGGGAAGTGGGATGCTATGTGAGTGTCATCACCTTAATGTTGTCCCGCCTACATAATGCACCTAGATGCATGAAGGGGTAATGCGGAGTTTTCTGGGATTCCACTTAAACATAAGGAAGTGGGAAAATGTGAATCATTATGCTTGAGATCTGGATCATGATGAAGGAAGAGTGACAATAGGGGATAAATTTTTATTGAGATCGAAACACAGCATCCATACCATGTTAGAATGAAATAGGGATTGGAAAATGAGGGTCAACTGCTGACCATGTTAGAAACACAAGACCTATCATAAATGTCGTCAGAGGTCCGCAGGGACATTGAACTAAGACGGTAGGTAAGCCAATGTGGCATGATACTAGGTCATAATGTGGGGTCCCTTCAGACTTGGAAGAGGATGAGGATCCAAATAATGGGCACGTGAATCTTGGACTTGGAACAAGGGAATGTCCCTATGAAAATTCCATACATCGGGCACTTTTCCACAATGCATCTGAGTATGAGAATAATATGTATTAGATAGAGGGATTCGAGTCCCATTCCAAGGAAAATGGTCTTGGGGTCGCATTCCCTTAGATTAAGGTCATAGAGTAGACCATTAAGGGGTAACTGGATTTTATGGACTGTGCACAGTGCGGTGGTGTAGCCAAACACTACATGTAGTTCCCATAGGGAGATCCTAATTTAGGGTCTTAGAACCCGTACCAGGTTGTGAAAATACAAGGGAGGAACATGGTGAGACTATTGAAAACCCCAATGTGAATGAGAAGCCAACAGTTACTCACCACATGACGTGTTCCCAATAGAGTTATATCCATGGGGATAAAGAGAGGGGGGATGGATTTTAGATTCTAAGGGCTGGACATGTCGATGGAATGTATGGGCATTCCTTGGTATCTCAAGTGGATGGGAATGAAGCTATATGTAGTTCTGGAGGAGGTCATTTTGTATAACGTCTTGATGAAAGAATGCAGAGTGGTCTTAGTTTATGGTCATAGAGCTTGGAACATGATCGTAACTAAAGGAGGGAGACATGTGGGGAAGTAATTACTAAAATCTAAAGCGATTGAGGACAATGGGAGTCTTTATCACCACAATGTGCTCTCGGAGAAACATCTAGGTCAGGGGACCAAAAGTGAAAGTTAGGTTGTGCCCAAGGCAATGGGACATGGCATTCCTATGTACGACCTGAGGATGGGAATCAAGCGGTACATAGTTCTGTCGGTGGTGTGGTATGATAATATGGTTGTCTGGGTCAGGCCATCACACCAAAAGATGTGGAATTATATAGATCTTGTTTTTTCCTTTAGGGTGAATGTGTGTATTTTGTGAAGCAATGGACCTTGGATGGAATGTCCATGAATCACCATGAGAATCAAGCAATATGCATGAATTGACAAATAGTATAGATTTTGACCGATAACAAACATGATGGCCTCTTGAATGAGAAAACCATTATGCAGTGCCGTTTTTTCTTTGTGCGGACAAGATGATAAGGTCACAGTTTAGGGTCATGTGATGGGACTAACCGTGCATTTTAACTTCGTTCAGTATTGACGTAATAGTTTATAGACATGTTGGACTAGGCAACATAACTTAAAGTCATATGGCTCAAGCATTTTTAGGATAAACGAGGTTCAATAGGGGATGTTCGTGGCGTGATAAATCTTACCAGACCTGAATGAGGATGAGGGCCACATTACACCATGCATGGTTATATGAAAAAAAATATCGAGCCAAGCGGCCAATAAAGGTTAGAGAATATGGGGCAGGAGATACTGGCTCTCGAAAGTGAAGTTCATGGTAAATCTCTTGCGAATCTGACATGAATTAATACATAAGAACACACACACCACACCAAGTAATAATATATGGGTCAGGGCCTAAAATGATGAACAAAAGTTATAATTAATGAAATTTTAGATGGAACCAAATACGATATGTTTGTGTGTTACTACGTATCCCATGAGCATGGGAATCAAGATAGACTTTGTTGTAGATGATGGAGTATAAGGAGGTCTTAGTTTAAGGTCTTAGAGCTCAGTCCATGAGAAGGTGAAACTCTTCCAAGCTAGCGCAGAACTCGATCTTATTGCTAAGCCCCAAATGGCGTCTTACTGTGGATTTATCCTTCTAATGTGAAAATGCGCATTGAGGGATAGTAACAAGAGTTTCAAAATTCCACTTGGACATGATGGGGTGAAAAATGATGTCAATCATGAAAATGATATTTAATGTGGTATGGGGTTGGCGTGACGATTGAGGATAACTGTTGACCATGTTCAAAAAATAGTATCCATATCATGTGACCTGAAATGGGAACAACAATTGAGCATCAACCGCTGACCATATTCGTAACTTGGGACTTGTAACAATTTGTTGTTTGAAACCCTCAGGGATGTTATCCCGTAATGGTCGGAGATCCCTTGGGCCAGGCATCCATGTCATTAGGGGGTACCCTTGGATATGAAAGATAATGAAATCCCAAAGGAAGGGGAACAAGAAGCCTGGAAAATGGGTGAAAGCATTTCCAGGTTGAATCTGACACTCTAGGTTCTAAACCAGAGTACTCCTGGGTACATTAGTGAATCAAAGAAAAGGGTCGAGGGACCCAACATAACAGAAGACGAATGTAAAATATGACTATAGGGAAAATGAACGAAGGGAGATCAGGAGAGAGAGGTATGTGGTGTGTTTGTTACAAACCTAACGTGAAAGTGGACACAAGCCCATACCAAACCATGCATGCCTCCCCTAGAAGGACTCAGGCCTAAAGGACAGAATGACAAGGAGGTTTCTAAGAGACAAGTTTGAACCTGGATACATAGATGTTTGGGAGGTCATACATATCCCATAAAGAGTATAATCAAGCCACATGTATTTCTAGAGAAGGATGTTCTGCTGTTTATTGTCTTGTAGCAAGGACGATGGTACTCTTAGTTTAAGGTCTTACGGTTCAGAACATAGATGCCTAGTTTAATGGAATCTGCATGGGACAACTTAGTAAAGAGTGTGAATCATTGTACATGTGGAAAAACACAAATTGGAGATGATGATTTTGGATAGTTGTTGACCATGTTTGCAACATATTATCTGTATTTTCTTGACCAAGATTTGGGGGCAGACAATTGAGTATCGACCGATGACTATATTTGTAGCACGTGAATTGTATCAATTTTTCATTTGAGGTCCTTGAGGACGTTGGCCCAAATTTTTAGGAGATCCCATGGGATACAATTATACATTGTTTGGGGTTCCTTTTGGATATAGAAGATGATTGAAACCCAACTGATAAGGATCGCGAAGTATGGAAGGGCATGTGCTTGCAGAAAGGACTGTGAATGAAGGAGTGACGTTTCAAGGGGATATGTGTGGCATAGAAAAATATCCCAAAGTGAATGACGATGTGATTACATACCACACCACAAAATCCCAAATGAGATCTTGGGCCAGGGGGACAAAAGGGTCGAGGGACCTGAGGCTGGGCATCCCAGCCAACTGTAGCCATATGACCTCTCATGCGGGCATTGCCTTATCTTAACTCCTAAGAAAATTGGTGTTGGAAACAAGGAGTAGTACTAGTCTCTCCTAATCATATAAGGATCCGACAGCTAGAATCACAATCCTACCTGAGGTAGACTGATGCTGGAAGAGACAGTGGAGCCGAATGAACCATTACACTCAATGTTTGGGACATATGGGTTTGGTGACAATGAAAAAGGATATCTATTGACCATATTCGAAACATAGCATCTATTTCTTGTTAACTAAAATGGGAACAAAAAATGAGCATCGACCACTGACCATATTCTCCACGTGAAACATATATGAACATACTATTCAAGTACCTCAAGGGAATTCACCTAAAACCATAGGAGAGACCATAGGCTATGTATCCATACCATTCAGGGGGCCTTCAGAATATGAATGTTGATGGAAACCTAAATGATGAATTGTGTGGAGAATAAATGTGCTCCTGCAATTTAACATTAGGCAGGATGATGAAAGATGTATAGATCTCTAGGGAGGAGAATATATGGTGTGGTCATGACGGATCTTTAATAAATGAGAGCATATGTTAGCACCACACCATGTTTTTCGACCCAAGGGGAGATTTCAAAGTTAGGGCTGGGCCAATAGAAAAAATGTATCTCCGTTACTATGTATCTAATGAGGATGGTAATCAAGCCTTACATAGTTCTTTTAGGCAATGCAGTTTAACATCGTACGGTGAGGAAAAGGGAAAAGTAGATGAATGTGGAGGGGCACATGGTGTATTAATCATAATCTTGACTTGAATGGTGTCAAATAATCCTACACAACACCATGTGGTATCCTCCAATAGAACTACAACCAAGGGATAGTTAAAGTGGAAATTGGGTATGGACTCCAGATGAAGCGTCTGAGCATTCTGCAATATCCCATGAGGAAGAGAATCCATCCATACGTAGTTCTTGTGGTTTGACATTCTGTAGGACACCACACAATTTAAAATCTTCCAGGACGACATATGGTTTAATGTCATGCAGGATAGTATACCGTTTAACATCATGCATGACAACATACAATTTAATGTAATGCAGGACAATGTATTGTTTAACATCATGTTGGACGACATACAGTTTAATGTCATGCGAGAAAATATACAGTTTAACGTCATTTTGGATGACATACCGTTTAATTTAATTTGGAAAAGTATACAGTTTAACGTAATGTAGAACAACATATAGTTTAATGTTATGCGGAATAGTGTGCAGTTTAACATCTTGTGGGATGACATATTATTTAATGTCATGTGGGACATTTTATTGGTTAAGGTCATGTAGGACCAAACAGTTTAAGGTCATGTTGGACCAATCTTATTCAGGAATGTATTGATTGAGGAACTTTTCATTGGTTGGACGAGTTATATTCTCACCGTCCATTGTAACCAGGAAGTATAAACCATTGGATTAATCCTTGTAAATAATTTATGGTCTTCCCATTTGGGATCCATCTTGGGTGGTTTACTACCAGGTATCATTGGTGTTCTAAAGTCCAACACCATTTCACCTTGCAAGAATAAGTGGAGGTGATATTTCTTGTGTAAAGATCTACCTATCTTGTTCCGATTCTTTTCAATATTGTGTAGGGAACACAAGATTTTCTCATTGAGTGCTTCCAACTCAGAAAAACGAATTTCAGCTAATTTATCTTGCGTTTTCTAATTATAGAGAGTTGCGTGCAATGAGGGTAACTGAATCCCAATGGGACAGATGACCTCTTTTCTATGAACCATGGAATATGGGGTTACCTATTTGGAATTATGAGTCATCGTCCGATAATCCCAATAGGCGTTGGGATGATTTTTTGGAAAAAAATTCTTATTCTGACCAACCATTTTCTGTAGAATGATAGATAGGTTTTTGTTGAAATCCTAGATCTGTACATTTGCTTGTGCATGACAATGGGAGGTATGGTTTAAACAGATGTTGTTCTTAGTGTAAAATTTCTTCAGCTCAGCTACCTGAATGTTCATGTCATTATTGGTGAGGATGGCGTGACGGACTCTAAATCGGTAGATGATATTGGATCTCCCAATGTCAATGATGGAACGGTCCATAACTTCCTTGATAGGGACAACCTCTACCCACTTGGAGAAGAAATATATAGTGATCAGGATGAACCTAACTGGTGAGATGTCTCCAGTGGATATGGTCCCATGACATCGAATCCTCTGAACGCAAAGGGCCAAGAGTAATTGGTATTGTGGAGAGGCTATGGTGGCTGATGCACAAAGTTGACATGAATTTTGCAAACATGGCACTTCTTGGCGAACTCGATTTTGTCATGATTCATAGAGGGCCAAAAATACCCCAGTCTCTAGATCTGGTGAGAATGTTACATCCTAGTCTGATTATCCCCATAAGAACCGTCATGAACCATCTGCATTACTTGATAAATCTTAACTCGTTAGATGCTACAGAGGATAATCCCCTCAAACTTGAACTTTTAGAGTATCTTCCCATGACCAAGACTCTCTGGAATGGTAAACTATAATGTTCGACAATATATTCACTCACGCTCAGCCCGATTCGCTGGGATATTACCATTTTAGATATACTGGAAAAAATGGGTTCTCTAGTTGAGAGTCACCTTAGTCACCACATCTGGGGGAGCTGGAGGTCCAGAGGTGGAGGCTTCAGCAGTATGGGGGCTTACTTGTATGTTTTCATTATCATCTGGAGTGAGAGGATCAATGAATCTCTGGTGTGCCATGTGGATAATAAAATCATCCTATTCAGGCTCTACATGTTTTGCAGCAAGGTTTGCCAAGGCATCAACTCAACCATTTTTGGATCGAGGAACATGAGAAACTTATGGTCATGATGAGAATTGGTCCATCAGCTTGAGAGTGTGTTCCAACAATAGTACAAGCTCTTGCATTCTGATGACATATTCATTATTGAACTGCATTATGACTAGTTCAGAGTCCCCTTTCACATGGAATTGGGGAACGTCAATCTCGAGGGCCAGTTCAATGCTAGTAATGAGAGCCTGATACTCCAACTCATTTTTAGCGCAGCCTTCAGACAATTATAATTAGTATGGAAGAATGGTTTATGCTGGGGTAAGGAAGATAATAAACATACCTACTCTGTTGAGCCTAGGGTCATTGATCCTTATGTCGGTGGGGCTCTGAGAGGCACTGTAAAAGTGCAGTTTCCATCATTAAATGGCTTGGTCTACAAAGAGGATTTCCTTATTATGAAAATAAAGGTCTATGGACTAGTCCACCATGGAAGGATGAGGGGAAAGGACGTTAACATATGTTTGTCCCATGATAGCCTTCTGAGGAACAAACCTAATGTTTAAATTTTGTAGGATTACTACCAACCAAGCTAGACGTCATGTCAACATGGGGAGATTGAGGATGTACTTTAGCAGATCTACCCTAGACAACAGTTGTACCTCATGATTATAGAGGTTTTGCCGCAATTTCTGTACCGTGAATACTAGTGTGATGATTCTCTTATCGATAGAGGAGTATCTGGTCTCCACATCTTGGATCATGTGACTGAGACAGTAAAGATTGTTCTATGTCCCCACATTGTTATTATTGGCCAGAACAGTGTCGATAGACCATTCTAGGGCAGTCACGTAATGGACCATTTTCATTCTGGAGACATGTGGAATTATGACTAGAGGTTGAAGCAGGCACCTCTTGATTTCCTCAAAGGTAGTATGACATTCTTCATCCCACTGGTAGACAGTTCCCTTCTTCATGAGCCAGGAAAAGGGATTTCACTTTGTTTACAAATTCAAAATGAATCGGAGTATGTAGGCCATGTGGACTAGGAAACCTCAAAGCTCTTGATGGTTGCATGGGAGAGAAATCTGGGTAATGGCCTTGATCTTCTCAGGGTTGATTTGGAAGCCCCTATATATGACAACGAAGCTGATAAACACTCCAAAAGTGACCCCGAAGGCACACATCAAGGAATTCATCTTCCAGTGGTGGGAATGGGGTAATAAAAACACTTTATCAAATATATTGAGATTGTTTGGACACTAGAAATATTTTACCACCAGACCATCCATTTGACATTCCACCAATGTCCCTGAATTGCAAATAAAAAGTTCCTAGTGGGGCCTTGAAGGCCATAGATTCCTCATCCTCAAGATCCATTCAGAGCTATTTATACCCAGATTATCGGTCCAGGATGAAAAGGTCTTGGAACCCAGTAGTAGCATCAATCAAAAATTCCATCACAGGAAGGGGAAAATCAACCTTTGGACACTGACAGTTGAGATCCTAGAAGTCGATGCAGAATCTAATATGTCTGTTGTTATTCCTAATTAGAACAATTTTGTCTAGCCATTTGGGGTACTTGACCTCCTTAATGAAATTGGCTCTAATCAGCTTATCAACTTCTACCTCAACCATGGAACTATGAGAAGGGTGCATATTTCTGGGATTCTTCTTGTGCCCAAGAAGATTATTCGAGAGACCAAGGCAGGGGATGGATACCTGAGGATATAGTTATAGAATCTCAACATCACTCTAGGAAAATAAAACACCATGTTGTTTAAGGAGGTCCACATACTATTGTTTCTCCTCTAGGGAAATGGAGGAACTTATCAATATGGGATTTGGGTCCGACTCGCTATTGAGGTTCACCTGTACCAATTCACTGACTATGGAAGAGACTCTATCTTCAAATGTAGGGGGGAAATACTCTAAATCCTCTTCTTCACTTATGGGGGATGGATCCTTGGTTGGAGGAGTGTCCTCTGAGTCGACAGATCATAATGGGAGGCTGGTACCATCCTGAGTGGCAGTGGACATTGCATCAGGGGAATCCTACGCTGCCAAAACCATTGCAAAGAAGAATGTTGATCCTACCCTATCTAGTTTTAGGCCTAAGGGGTCATGCTTGATGATATCGAAGAAATAATGGTGTGTTTTATTGATCCAGTTCATATCATCCAAGAGAAACAAGAAAGTATGACATATTTTCGTCACCATAGAGGGGACATCACGATACCTTATGGGAGTCGGAGGCTCCTAGATCACCTAATCTTTATTTGTGTAGGAGTACAAGGTGATCTTTTGGCATTTCATAGGCTTATGAATGTTCAACCCCCCCCCCCACATTCCAGAAACAATGAAATATTGTCCCATGTTCGGGGTTGTATCCTCCAATCATTGTATTGGAAAGATGTATGAATCATCTAGATCTATCCATGGGTCAATCATAGTTATGGCATGCTCAACATAGTTTGCTAGAATATTCTTGTAATTGTTCTTATAATAGTCAAAATCCAGAGAGAAGGCTTCACAAGAGTAAATGGGAGACTTGTCACTTTGGATTATGCTCACTCGGCCATTAAGGGAGTTGTAAGATGAAGGAACTACCACATGCAGGTGGAGCCACAACTTACCCATAAATGCATTGTAAGTAGGGTCCTGCGAGACAACCATGAATTCAGTACTGAAAAATTGGCCAACTAACTAGGTCTTCAAGCGGATCGTGTCAATCATTGTCTTTTCCATCCTATCATATACTTGGATTTTCAGTTCAGAGGGACTCAAATCACCCTCGAACAAACCCAGTTTCCACAGTGTATGAGTTGGGATTAGGTTGACCCCAGATCCTCTGTCAAAAAGACATCGACAGACCTTCACAACATTAAACTGGACGGTGATGTGCAATGGTAAAATGTTCTCCTACATGGTAGATTCTTCATCTTCCCTAGAAAACAAGATCATGTCCTGGAATTCAGCATGCCCGACCGCCTCATCATGAAAGTTCTATGCAGCTGCTACCTCTGTCTCAAATTGTAGGGGGATTCTTAAAGCCTCGATGAGGGCCTCATACATTGATGATGATAGGTGAAGGGCCACAATGATGGAGATATTTTATGGAATTCTAGAATCATGGCTGAGGACAACATACTTCCATTCCATGCACAAAATTTTTCTTACAGGGGTTCCCTCTATGACATGAGGTATGGTGGGCCCCTCTGGATGGACAGGTGGCTGACTATAGCTGTTAATATCCCGATGATCGCTAGTTGAAGCCTGCGGAGTGACCACCAGATGTGGGCCAGATGACTGAGACTAGTCCGTAGCAGAGCGTGGCTGGTCACGGTGCAGTCGAGGTGGCTCTATGTGATCCAGCAACCCAAACCACAACAAAGGCATACATGATTACACCAGATGAGAAGGTTGTTCATACTGAGCTCTGCACTGGGAATACTTCCTAGTTTCTGGAGCACGCATATCCTGGTTGGGAAAACTCACAAAGGCACTCAAATGACCCATATTTCCATGAATCATTCGACGTAGGAGACGAACGGGAACATTGGGAGGATCCACCTACCAGTCCTCATCATCAGGAATCATGTAAGAGTATACCAACAAAACGATATTAAGAAAGGTGTACCCTTGACTTTCACTCGATTAGTCATCCACTAGTGGACAAATTCTGGGAGGAATCTCCTTCTATTGGGGCATCAAATTATCGAGAGTACGGGTTGAGGACAGAATTGGAAGGGGACTTTTTATTCCCTTACGTTGCCAGTGTTTTCTCTTTTGAGAAGTGTAAGGTTGAGACGATGATACAGAAGTAGTAGCTGTGGAATTTGAAGGCTATGGTCGATTTAGACACGAATGGATTAATCCATCGGTGTGAGAGACTATTTTACGATCCATCCAATCATCATACTTTTGGGACCTATGGTTAGAACTAGTTTCCACTCACCTTCAATGTCATTGTTGTTGTATGGATTCATGAATACACATTCCACCTTTGTAAGAGATAGGAATAACCAGACTATGTGTTTATCCACAGTGTCTTCAAGTGAGAATTTAATCACGTATCACTATTTGAGACTGTGCCCCAGGATCTGGTGATAGGGGAAGTAATTTGGGAAGTAAGTGTGGATTGCCTCTTCTGGCCTTCTGCATTCATGAAAATGTACAATCCCCTACTCCATGGCACTGTGGAAATATCTGGGGACCTGATCCTCATTGAATGGGTAGGTCCGATTCCTCTTATCCGGGAAGGGGGATCTGGGAGCCTGACCCAAAGAGGGATTGGAGGAGCCTGTCGAGGAGTCAGAACCTAATTGTCTCTCCTGGGTAGTGGCGGTGTATTTGGAGGGGTCACTACCTGATTATAAGGTGGATGTAGCTGGACCGAAGGCTACACCTGAGGTGGAGGGACCCTGTGAGGTAGCGGAGGTGGATCCACTTGAAATAAATCCAGTAATATGGGGGCCTCATTTTGAGCCACTACGGCGGGCTCGGCCCAGGTGACCCTTCTTGTGGGGATTACAGGAGGCAACAGACATTACTGACTAGTCTGTTTCAAGGTTTCTCCTAGGCACTTGGCCTTATTAGAGAAGTCTCAAGATACCCAGGGGTAGTTCTGAGTGATCCGATAGGGGACCGATTCTGTCTTGAAATTCCCAATGCACATCATATGTAGTTGCTCCTGAGTATGTTTCATGTCATGGGGGTATATGAGCCACTTCCCCTTAGAGACAAAGTTTGCGATGCACTCTTCAGGCCTCTATTTCCACTATAAGAGGTCTGCACTACTTTTTTTCCAAGTGGTAGAACTGAACTTATAGAAAAATTACCTACGGAGGTCTTCCCTGCTCGCTACTGATCTAATGGGGAGCTGGTTGTACCATAAGAACACATGCCCCTCCAATGTTTGTATGAAGCATCAGAGTTTGGCAGGCTCTTGTTGCGCTGGAGTCCCCATAATGGGCCCACACCTTGAGATGAAGTGGGCCATATGCTGCAGCGGGTTCCATGAGGTGGGATTTACACCTATTGAGTCTCTAATGCCTTGAGGTGGGTGATGAGAACTGCCATTAGATCATCTGGGTGGGGGTGCATATCTTTAAGGGGATCCTTGGCCACCAATTCGTTGGCACGTTCTTCAACACGATAAGCAGGAACAACGGCTCGTAGAGCGTTGGAAGGGATGAACTATGGAGGAGGTGGGGGAATCTAATGCGGATATCGAATATTTTCTCATCGTTCCAATGTATTTTGAGACCCATAACATTCCCTCTTTCCCTAAGTTCCACCCACACCATGTGTGTGTGGGCAGAATGGTCAGGGTCACTTGGAGGCAATTCACAGAGGGGAAGTTGTGCCTTCCCCTGCTACCCTAGCTGAGGATCACTGTAGTCTGGCCATCACTCCGTAGCGTGTTTAGCAAGAAGTTAATAGACCATATTCTTGTGTTTTTCATGTTGGTAATGGAATATGGCTTATTCGAGATCATATTTCGCCTTCTGCATTGAGACAGACAGTTTGTAGGGTTTGACAGCTCAGAGTTATTCCTTACCCTTATTGGGATTTCTGATGAGGACCAATGCCTCAGTGGGAACGGGAAGACCCATTAGAATTATCTGTTTCTGAGAAATCCTTCCCAATAGATCCAATAGGTGTGTAACTCCTTTAGTAGGTAGGTCATCTCCAAGAATATCTAGCTCATTCTCACTCACTATTAGTCAGCCATGTTATTTGTGACCCTTCATGGGGTAATATCCTCTATGTCACTCGTCAAATTGGGCTGGCACCAGATGGAGCTGAAATGGAGGTCCGCTTACTACCCCCAACCACAGATTTTCACGTGGGGAGAATCCTCCATGATTATCATGCAGAGCACTTTAAATATATATACACATCATTGTTGGAGGGTACTATAGAGACTTGGTGACTGAGGGTACTGGGCCACGGGGACTGTGACCAAATCAACCAAATGAAATTGTTGGTCAATGTCTTCGAAGTGTGCATGACTCTTGGGGTAGGAAACTTATCGTTGATGAAGATAGAAAGTATTCGACCATAGGGTCTGATGAAATCATATAACCTCCTTCTGGGTGAGTGCTTCTGGTACCGTAAAATTTGGTGATGCAACTAGCCAAAACATCTCTAGGAAGTGATCCACCGTGAGAATATCCCACAAGCTCCATGGTCCAGATTCGTGGTTTGGCCCTTCATTTACCCACTCCTCAACCGATGGATGTTGGGGAACCAGTAGCAGTACTGAAGAAGACAACTGATATGGAAAGCTGTCCAGGGGTGAATATGGAGAGCGAGCTAACAAACCACCGCATCATTGTCTATCCTCTAAAGAGTGCAGTGACTTGGCCACTACATCGTTGTAAGATGGGTTGACGACAACAGTTTATGTTGCATGGACTATAGATACTGGATATGGACCACGATGATGCTCATCCTCCCTTGGTGCCCATAATATCTCTCAGTGATCTCTGGTCGAGGTAGAGAGTGCTTCTGGTGATAATGGTGGTGATTTCTCAACTGGAACCTATAGGGTTGCCAAATTTTTGTCCTCTTGGGTATTCCTGTAGAGGGAGGCAAGAATCTGGTGTAATTAACATTCTAAATGTATGAGACTGATGTTCCGTGTTCCAGCCCCGACCGTTGACATAGAGGATCTAGGAAAGGGTTCTATCACTGATTCATATTCCACCTCACAATCTGAAATACAGACTGAATTAACCTCTATCTAAATATTTTCAGTTTTATTTTTATGGTGGTGATGACCCACCATCTGTACGCAGTATTGTTCTGTGGGATAGGGTATATTTCTGGAATGAGGAGGACCTTTGGCCATACTGGTGCTACAACGGAGAATATTTCCGCCTAAGTGAGCTGGGGTACAAGGAGAACCTGGAAAAATATCAAAGGGAACATGGGGAGGACCTCTGTGTCCGCTGACTGATGTGTGGAGAGAATCTTTGTGGACAACATAGGGGTGGGTAGGACCTCAGATATAACTGATTGGAGCATGGGTAGGACATCCATGATTGTTTCTCTGGCAGCGTCAGCGCAAGGAGTGTCCCCATACTAGGTACCATTGAAGTGAGGCTGACCCACCGACCACGGATTACTGAGGCGATGATGTCCTTTGCTATCCATTGTAAGGATATGGGGGAGGCCACCATGATGAATATTGACCAGATGTGTAACATCTCCACAGTGGCAGCATGTGGTAGGAGGAATGACCTAATACTTGATGTCATGAGTGCGGAAGAGGCTTCCTTACTTAGTTTCAGTATCATGGGGAGGTCCCTAATTCAGATCTAAGTTATCATGGGGTAGACCTCCATGCTGATCTTGGATGTGGGGAGGACCCAGATTCTCCATGGTGGTAGTATGAGGAGGACCTCCGTACTGGGTGTCGTTGTCACGGGTTTGTACATGGCGGCCACTACCTGCGACGACATCCAAGGAAGTCAACATAGCCTACCCTTGGTGTATCTGGGGCCTCAATTTGAGCCGGGTATATGAATTTTATTGCTCAGAAATGATTGGGGCTGATGATTTACATTGGCAGTGGAACGAGCCACAGTTGTTGATAACGTTGATGGCCCTTGGCGTGTGTCCTACTCAGTTTGCGCCCGATGCTTATGACGTTTCAGCCATACTAGGGATGACGGTGCTCGTACATATCTTACCTTCACTTTAGCCAATGGATCCTGGTGGCAGCATTGACATGGCCTTGTGGTAGCCCTCCTTGGGATCCCCAGAAACGAGATCCCGTCTAGACTAGGCTAGACATCCCCAACCTCATCGGCGTCGGGGAGGGAGTCATCAAAGCGTTTCCAGGAAAGGAACTAAAAACTATGGAACATTGGAGGGGGGAAAAGGGGCTCCATGTGTAGCTTTGGGGTAGTTGTGCTGACATGGTGCAGATGCCTCCAAATCCTGACGGGCCATATCCCGAGTTGGGATAATCTCCTCCTCCTCGTATTGGCAGACGAGGTAACTTATCACGAATCGTTGAATGAATTCAAAAGGGGAGATGGGGAGTGGGTGCCTACAAGATATGGTTGTGGAAGACATCAAAAAAGAGGTGGAGCCACATGATAATTATACGTTAGTGCTTCCCCTGCCACTATGTCGGTGGAAGGGTGGCGATCAGTTTCCCGTTGCGGAAACATGGGTCCTATAAGGTAGGGAGATTAAACCATTAGTGCTATAGAAAGGAAACCGACATCAAGTTCCCTTGGTGTCATTCTATCTTCCATGGATGGTAGGAAGGATCCAAGCTAACAATGTCATAGATCGAGATATCCGATGTTTTAACTTCCCCGACTTCGGGGGAGTTTCATGACATGCTCGCAATTTGCCTGGCGGGACCCAACACCAGATTACTGGATCTGGTGACACACTAGTCAAATTATGTATTGAACAGGACTAATCCCCACTTTGAGGAGTAGAACATTGCATTAGGTTCAGAATTTCTATTTACAATGATTTCACATGGGAGGATACATCCGTCTGTTTCAAAGGAATGGGACACACATATGTTTCTCCGCATTCCCGCATTCCAAAGCCAGGTGACATACATCACCCGTTTAGGTATATTTTCTCCATTATTTAAATGAGATGATAGGATATAGGTTCTCCCATATTTGGATTCATCCTCAGAACACTTCACCTAGTCAGGGTCTCCCTCATAGATTAAGACGTTGTTCATTAAACTCTTCATAGTTCCATGTATTCATCGATGATGGTTAATTACACTTCTTCTGTCCAGAAATTACAAGGGGTCATGTCAATCTAGAAACCTTTGTTCAGGGTAGTTGTCACTTTTGATGTCACTGGCATGTCTGGACACTAGAACAATAGTGCATCTGGGTTTCTTCCCCATATTATAAGGCTTCTCGAGGGCGCGGATTCCCGAAGCATCCCATGTCAAATGCATGTAATTATATGCAATAGGCATGTCCCTGAGGCTTTCCACATCTTACCTTGTTTAACACTTTTTATGCCACAATTTTAACATCAATTGAAGATGGATCAGACTAATCATAACACTGACTAGAGTGCATCAGAAGGGTGAAACCACTTGAGAGAACCCTGATGTTGGGGCTAATGTGCGGTTAGTTACCTGGGTGCT
The DNA here is from genome assembly GCA_963277665.1 of Viscum album. Classification (NCBI taxonomy): domain Eukaryota; kingdom Viridiplantae; phylum Streptophyta; class Magnoliopsida; order Santalales; family Viscaceae; genus Viscum; species Viscum album. The sequence goes on along the minus strand of OY728123.1, from coordinate 1,731,330,766 downwards.
GTAATGAGAAGTTAAGAGGGGAATTATCATTATATCATCAGGATTTGGTGGTCCGGGGTAGAATCATGAAGGATAATTGATTGTTAAGTGGAGTGGATTGATAATGAGATGTATTTGACTCGAGGGAGTCGGTGGTGTTGGGCTTGAGCCTCGAAGATACATCCTACGTATCCCCGTAGTTGGGAATGAAAGTCCTTATAGATTGGGAAGGGGTATAGGATCAGGGTGTATCCAGTCGATAGTGACACTCTCATATACTAGGGCTTACGCGCGGTTAATATCCCTAGGTTTGTCTGACACCATTGGGAAGAACCAGAGAAATGGGTCCCAATGAAGGGGATTACAACGACTTACCTCTATATGGGGATCACAAGGGATTACCGTCAATTATGGTAAAATGGAATAATGTTGGTTGGGGTTCTAATGGCTTCCCACTGGTTAGGGAACACACCATCATACCGTTGGTCGGGGAATGCAACGGCTTACCGTTGATCAGGGTTGGACCTTAGAGAGGCTTCCTACGTACGTTGTCTGGGAGATAAAAATCAATAACCTACATATTTAAAAATGGTTTCAAGAACATAAATTAATATGGTTGGAACCAATGTATGGTGGTCTTGAACCTTAGGGAGGCTTCTTACGTACCTTTCCTTGGCATGGATCAATGTCAGCATAGTTTAGGATAGTGTTGGGGCATACACACTAAGGCATCCCAAAATGTAAACCGGGGCTTACTCGTGGATCACCGCACAAAATTTGTCGGATGCTCAAGGGATGACCAAAGATGTGGGTCCCAATAAAAGGGACTACAACGAATTACCACTGATTGGGTAACTGTTTAGAATATGGCAAAAAGGGGCGTACAGTTTAACATCATGAAGGACGGGGGGGACCAACGGGAAGTAGTCGGGACCGATGGTTTTTGGTCGTGAACCTCAGGGAGGCTTCCTATGTACCTTGTCTCAGCAAGGGTCAAATTAAACATAGTTCAGAATGGGTGATTGTGAACAGACATAAAGGGGCGGTCGGTACCAATGGTTTTTGGGCTTGAACCTCAGGGAGGCGTCCTACGTACCATGTCTTGTCAAGGATCAAAGTCCACATAGTTTGGAATGGTTTGGTGATCTGACTCAAAGGGGGTCATGACCAATTGTTGTTGGGATTGAACCTCAGGGAGGCATCCTTCACACATTTCATTGGAAAGGATCAAAGTCTATGTGGATTAGAAGAGTTGTTGGGGAATACACGCTAGGGTGGCCCGAAAAGGATGTAATGGTTGGTTCTTACTCAAATCCCTTGTGAGTCATGCTCGGTGTGAGAAACAAGATGTAAAAGATTCGTGGAGATCATGTCATGCATGGGGCCTCTGTGGGAAGTGGAATGAGGCTTACATGTGGTTAACAGCCCAAAGAGGAAATAGGGGCTTACACGTGGTTCACATCCCATTGAGAGGGAGATTGGGACTTACTCTATAATGGAGGCATGAGTGGCGACAAATCCCAAAAGGAGTGGTATTTTTCATGGAAGAGAGGGGGGATCCAATGCCCATCCCCACTCTTTGGTCCTAGATCAGGAAGAAGATAGGAGGAGCAAGGATACTGCCTCCAGCAACAAAGGATAGGGGCGTACCCCAAGGTGGTTTCCCTTTCCCCATAGACAACGCCGCTCGAGAAAAGTGGATCTCATTCCATGTGGGGAAGATCTCACTCCCATGGAGACCAGTGGGCATAGATAATGTTCTAGATGGGGCTCCCCACATATGATGCATGAGGCGGGGACACAATTTAATGTCATCTGTTGAGGAAGATGGTGCTTGAAAGTTTAACTTCCAACATCTCAAATGAGGCAGGTTCACTCCTCACCCCTAGTACTTAAATATATGATACCCACCCTCCCTTGGGGAAGTAAAGACATCATCAATGATGTAGTTAGGGGGTATTGTGGAGTTATCCAATGAGGGGCCACGTTAGCATGGCTATGAGAAAATGAAATAGCCATTAGATTTCCTATTCAAAGAAGAATAAGGATACGAAATGAAATTGGAAGCACCACCCAGGGGACATTAAAATCACTTCGTGCAAAACTGGAGGTTTTCATGGGAAGAGGAGTTGCAGAGAAAAGTGGTTTATAGGTAGAGGCCTCATGAATCTCTTGCGCTACATGTAATGGAGGGGATTCATGAAGGGGTATTCTTTGCGAAGTGATGTGGCCTATCCCAGGAATACGACATAGGATAATATGGAATGTTCTTCGAGAGGTGGAAAAATCTTTTGTGGGGAAGTGTTTCGCGAACCATGTGTTCCCTATGTCGTGTAGCATTATGAAGCAATGTGCTTCACGAAGCGCAGTGACCCCGCCTTAGCGTAGGGTGTACATGTCCCTGTAGTGTATTTCACGAAGCATAAGGGCTATGTAATGAACTAATACCACTTGGGGATCCCCTTCATTTTCAAAGGCTTGTGGGCTCTACTAAGGGAATCCCCCTTTAAGGAGGGGTCAAATTTAAGCAAAGCGAAAGGCACTTCGTGATGCTAAAGTACCTTGAAGTGCTTATTGTTTGGAGAGTAGAAACTGCTTCATGATTAGGGTGACAGGAAGACGAATGGTTAGAGGATCTACCTTTTTTTCTTGAGGGATCCTTGTATTTATAATAAATAGGCATTTCAAAGTATAAATTTCTAGGCCAGATGACACATGGAATTTTTTCGTAACCACAGATCCTCCCACCTCCTTGCTCTGTTTTGGCTTCACAAACGTCAATCCGGTTCACGATGCCCCCACCTACTTGCTCCCTAATGGCTTCACTAACATCAAACGGGTTCATAGAGATTACCACCTCCTTGCTCCGCAACGGTTTCGTAGAGAGGGAAACTTCACGTTGGCCGCAGTGGTGTGGGCCCCCACAAACAATCTTCATGCTTCCGCCCCAATGGATGTCTATTTGTTCTTACTCTTTCCAAATTTTGGTGCCGAAAAAGACCATGAACTATTTTTCTATTTAGGTTTCAATTAGGATAACACACTAGTTTTTGCTGGTGGGAACCAGTATAATCACTGGTCAAAATATATATTTTTGGGTTACACATTAAGGAAATGGTTTATATAATCTCATACTACTATGATTTTTTAATGATCATATTTGAAAATAAGTTCCTTAAATATCCCTAGTGAAATATATAGTAGGTTCTTTCATTGGAGTTAAAACTTGTAAAAATATGTGTGCATCTCTTTTTTTACATTTCTTCATGTAGGGAGTGTGAGTTTATTATTTTGTAGCACCCCAAAAATTTTATGGAATGTTTCTCTTAAATACATTCATGTCATAGCCTTTATTTCATAAAGCACTAAGATTCATGAAAACAACACTTAGTTATTTAATAGATATTCATATCCTAACCATTGAACTAAAATTTTCAACTTGTACATTTTGAAAATTTAAAATCGGACATTAGTGGTTGTGTTTAGGATGATATTTAGAGTCTGATAGAATTAACATAATTTTTGGGGAATAGAGACATACCGTTATGAATAATAACCTACCCTTATGAGTAGTAACATACCCTTTTGGATAGTAATATTACTTTTATGAATGGTTTCCACACCCATGAATGTAGAAATAAATTTAGGCACCTTAAACAAGAAGATTAATAATATAAGTGTTTTTATTTTTCGATTAAATATTGATTTTAATTAAATATTAAAATATTACTATTTAGAAAGTTATTTCTAAAAAATGGACATAAGTTTTGGAATCTATAAGTTGAAAAATGGTTGGGGTGATTTTTTTGTATTTTTCTGAAATAATTGAATTTTTGATGAATTGTAAAATACGACAATTTACGATAAAATGATAAATAAAGGATTTATTGAGTCATAGATGATGAAATTCTAATTTAAGTCCAATTAGTTATAATTAAATTTAATTTATTACCATTATTGTTCATGGAATACTTATTATTCCTTGTTTTGTGAAGAAATAATTAATTAAAGATTAACAAATTATGAAACCCTCCTCTCCTCCACAATAAACCCCCTCAATCCATTTCTCTTAAATACTCTCAAGCCCTGTGCCTTGCTAATATTCAACAAAAATATGTCCCCAAGATCCTAACCCACAGACAAAATCCCCTAGCCTCTTCAAAATACACAAACATCTCCCCTTAAGAGGTTCTAAAAGGAGGAAGTTTGAAGAGGTAAATTCCTCTTTCCAATTCCTTCTTTTCTTTTAAGTTATTGTATTTTGGTTTCCTTCATCACCTCCATTTTCACATATAGTATTTTAACTCTCGTAACATACATATACTGAAATAATTTTATGTTAATGGGATATTTCATTATCTTCTCTCGTTTCCCAATCTATTATTTGAAACAAATGAATGCAACGTTTGAGATGTGCCAATTTAGCACATTCTAGGAAACCATTTTATCAATTTCTATTATTATCATTAATTATTTTCATGAAACCATTTGTGTTATGGTTGAACCAGATTATTATATATGTGATCTATCCTAGTTTTGGATATGTAATCTTTTTTTACAAATGTTATTATGTTACGAAGAAAAACATGTCCTTTGAAATCAAACCCACTGATTAGCAAAAACGGTTGTCACTATGGTTTTATATAATAATTCAACATCACTCCATGTATCCAAATTGAATTTAAAACCATGTAATCTATTTGATGTGAACTAATATAATATAACTTCAATTATTGACTACCAATTTCATCTTACATTTTTATCCAAATAAGAATATAATAAAAATGGTCATTAAAACCTAGTAATCAAACGACCCCGAACAATGAAATCGAACTTCATAACCAATCAAAATGAATATAAATGAACATAAAATGATTATAATCAACAATTTTAATATATAAGAGGTTATGGAATAATTAATTAATAATCCCAATATGTTTATTAATATATTTTATAACAATTGGAGAACACTAGTAGATTTAAGGTAAGCGATCATCTATCTCACTTTTGTTGAAGAGTCTCCCCTATGTTGGACCCTTTGATTTTTAAAACCTAATGATGGGGAATGTTTTTTCACCTCCTCCATACTTCCCATATGATATATAAATAATGTTATACCCCTTTACCTCTCATTAATCCCACACAAGAACAGTCATTTCCATGCCGAAATATTTGTAAGCGGTTTTCTCATCTCACTTTCAATTCTGTGGGATTTCTATTATTCTCATCTTATTTATTATATGCAGTATAGGTTTACAACAATTTGATATATATTATAACTATTTCCTTCATATTAATGGTTTTCTAGGATTCATTTGGTTGTTATTAACGTTTGTTCATACGACTCTATTGATTACAACATAGTAATGAGCATTGTTTCAATTTTCACTTCATTGTGACTTGCTTTGTTTTGTGCACCTAATCTTTCTTATATGGTGTACCTACTGACCATTTGAGATCACTTTTCAATTTAAATTATATTCCATTAATAGTTCATATTATCATGTCATGGATATTATTATTGTCTAAGCCATATAAGATTTTACATATGAAATTTATTTTAAATGTTGTTTTGACTATGGAAATATTGATGAATCTGTATCCTCTATTATATATGGATAATGTAAAGTAATATTAATCATCTGTTGAATTTATGTATAAATAATGATTTTGACATTATGTGGTGGGTGGGGCCCACTATATCCCCTCGATTCATCATTAGGTCTCATGAGACAAATCAGTTGGCGACAAACCCTTCGATCTTGTTTCCAAAAATCAAAAGGGGTTCTACCCACTAAACTAAACCATTTCTACAGTATTATGGTATCATGTTCCAGATAAATTATAGTAAATTAATAATAATTCTCTTTATTTATTATCAGTTGTTACTATCCATGATGTTTTCACTATGAAAAAATCTCTGAATGCAGTTTCATTCTCGGTTTATTAATGCCATGATATTTCATTTATTCACCATGCCATTTTGATTATACAAATTTGTTTACAATTAAGTTATTATTTATTCTTGATTCTTCTATTTTTATCCCTTACTAAGCATTTAAGCTCACATATTTCATTGTTAACATTCAACATCTAATGAGGAGGAGATCATTTATTGAGTTCTTTAGGATGCAGTCTTTAGTTTTTGTTATGTATTGTATTTTGTAACCTTTTCTAATATAATTTGAGTTACATATATGTATCTATATTCTTAAATAATACTAATATGATCATTTCTTTAGGACTATTATTCCTTCTATCCATACCAATGTAACATGTAATGCACCGGCTCCAGTCTTTAGGGGTCGGGGTCTTACATCTAGTATCAACGTAAGTTTAGTAGGAACCATGGAAACTAGATTAGAAAATGTAGATTAGGAAAAAAATCCCTAAGGTAGTATTTGAGGAAAATGTAAAAAAAGGCCCTGGTATTTTTTTATGGACTAGATTATTTGAATCATTTTCTAAAATATATCCTTTTCTAGATACGAGCTGGTAGAGGTGGCTCTGGAACAAATGTACCTAGGATTGAAAGCTCTGACACAGAGATTCAAGCTTGACCAGGGGAATCCTGGTACCGAACAATGAGCCTTGCTACACTCTTGGATACACCACTCCCATGAGATATTCATAAGATATTTCACATTTTCATTAAAATCCATTACAAAGGATTGAAATGAAATCCATTCTGCAAAGAAACTATTTTTCTGATTAGGGGATTTGATATGGATAGGTTCTCAATTTATGCTAAGTATTTTGTTAAGTTAATATTATACATTATTATTAGTTATCTAATCTAGTGTGTGCCATTATTTAGAAATGGAATCTAATGGAAGAAGAGTAATCAATACTTGAGGTCCATGTAGGGATCTCCCCACTGAGCAATTTAACATAGTAAATGTCAGAGCAGATCAGATCAAGACCATATTGGGAAAAATTACTTAGGTTGTGACGAATAACCGTTACATACCTGTGGTGGATCATTTCATATGGTAGAAGCCCCCATCTATCAGCGAGACTACTAATCTAGTGGTTGATAAGCAATATATATTGTCCCTTGAAATGATATTCATGGAATTAAGATGCAATGAAAATGAAAAGGTAGTACTGGAAGTATATTATCTCAATGGAGATTATAATCAATGGTCACCCTTGATTTAGAATACCATAGATGAAGAAGAAATATAGAATATGGAATGGAGGAATTTTATGGATACATTATTTGGAAAATATTTTCCTCGTGAGAAAAGAACTGAAATGAAGAGGAAATTCCTTGGCTTAAAGCAAAAGGAAGAATATAGTGTTGTAGAGTATGAGGATACCTTCACATGGCAAGCCAGGTATTCCATAGATTAAGTAAGTGACTCGGCAGATAAGATCGGTCATTTTAGTGATTTTCGTAAGCTATTTATTCTAAGGGAACTAGATTCTCAAACATTTTAATCATATGATGAAATTATATCATGTTCCATAAATACAGAGAATGAATTTTATAGATCAAATTTGTTCAAGGGATACCAAGACAAAAAATGGTACTCTCATAACCAAGGGAAAGTTGAACCACCATTGAAGAACAAGCGAATGAAGAAATTCCCATTATGCGATAAATTTGGAAAGATTCATCTCTGGACGTTCTTGAAAGGAATGGGAGTCTTCTATAAGTGCATATAAAATTGGAATCTATCTTATAAATGCATGGGGATGAAACAATTTGGTGATGTTAAATGATACAATTTTAGAGATATGGGACAATATGAAAATGAGTGTCCTAAGAACCAAGGAACCATTTCTCAGAAGAGGCCAGGAGATCCTGGGAGAGCTTTGGTGATTACATCCACAGAAGTTAAAGTTCCTAATGATGTGGTGGAAGATACATTAATTGTTTCCTCAAACTCCGACAATATTGTATTTGATTCTGTTTCATCACATTCTTTTATATCTTCCCATTTTTCCAAGAAATTTAGACATGTAAAATTTTATTTAATAATGGAGTTATCAGTCAAAACTCATAGAGGATGCATCATTACAATAATGGAATGTAAAGTAGTCCCCCTTTTGACACATAAATTTTCTTTAGTTTCCAACCTTATAATCATACAAATTACTGAATTTGATATAATTCGTAGTATTAATTTGATGTCAAACTATGATGAGAAGATTTAATGAAAGAAAAATAAAGTTACATTTTTCAAAAATGGTGTAGAATCCCTTATCTTTTGAGCATAAACCTCACCACCCGATTCTCATCTAGATCCACCACTAGTATCCCTATAGAATGAAATACTTGTAGCGGCAGATAAACCAATATCTACGGGCTTGCAATGAAATCTTCAAATTGACAATGTGCATATAGTGAAAGAATACATTGATGTATTTCCAGAGGATTTACCTGGACATATCAAGAGCGGTAAATTGAGTTTTCCAGTGACATAATTCCTAGTGAAACACCTATATCAAATACACCCAATAGAAAGGCCACTATGGAATTTTTGGATCTAAAGAAGCAACTAAAGGATTTGGGAAAAAAGGAATTATTTGACCTAGTGTTTCTCCATTGGGTGCCCCAGTCCTATTTGTCAAGAAGAAAGATGGATCAAGTAGGGTATACATTGATTACATGGAAATAAATGTAATTACAATAATGAATAAGAATCCTCTACCTCATATTGAAGATTTATATGATCAACTTCATGAAGATAAATACTTTTCAAATATTGACCTTCGATCAAGATATCCTCCGTTGCGTGTGGGGAAGGAAGATCTTCCTAAGATAGCATTTTGAAGTAGTTATGGACATTGGGAGTTTACAAAGATAAATTTTCAATGACTAATGAACCAACTATTTTCTTGAATTTAATGAATAGGGTTTTCAAGGAATATCCTGATAACATTGTTGTGATATTCATCAATAATATGTTGGTGTACTCAAAAAGGTATGAAGACCATGAGGATCACTTTGTAGATAATTTTGAAAAGTCTTAGATGAAATGAATTATATGGGATAGTTTGCAAGGGAGAATTATGGCTTCAATCACTTTCTTTTCTAGACCATGTTGTCTTTAAGGATGCAATCCTTTTTGGTATAGAAATGGAAATACAATATTGGCCCATGCCAACAAACATAACTGAGGAACACATTGTTTTTGATTTGCAGGTAACTATCAGTGTTTCGTTCAATATTTTTCTTGACTGGATAACCCACTAATAAAGCTCACACATTAAGGTGTTAAGTTGAATGGATTAAAGAATGTACAAAATGGTTTGAATAATTGAAAAGAAAAATGTTCAATGCTTCAATTTTGACACTATCATTTCGATGTGATAGAATTGTAATACTCAGTGATTCATCAAAAAATGGACTGGGTTGCATCCTAATGAAAAATAATAAAATTATTTCTTATGCATCAAGAAAGTTGAAGACTAAAGAGAACAATTATCCAACACATGATTTTGAGTTAGCAGCCATAATATTTTCTATGAAAATATGGAGACATTATATCTATGGAGAAAGATGCTAGATTTATATAGACCCCAAGAGTTTGAAATACATTTCCACAAAAAATGTACTCTAAATGAGGAAAATGATATGTCTAGAGTTACTCAAAGATTTTGATTGTTCAATACACTACCACCCAAGAAAAGAAAATAAGGTGGCAGATGCATTAAGAAGGAAAGATCATAGACTGCTGACCCCCAATGAGGATTGAATGAGATCCTATATTCATGGATCTACTAAAGATGGACATGGGAATTGTTATGGAAGGGGAAACATATTTCCTATTTCAAATTATTTCTAAACCATCTATATTATATAAGATGAAAATCTCTCAATTTGATTTTGAGTATCAGAACAATAAAATTTATGCTGTCAAGAATGGGAGATTGGCAAACATTGTTTGTGAAGAAGGAGTTATGAAATTTGGGAAGAGGTTATGCATTCCATCGGTACCTGAGCTAAAAAGGTAACTATTAAACAATAATCATAGCTCAAATTTTTCTATAAATCCAGGTAGCAAAAATATGTATAGAGATACAAAGGAATATTCCAGGAGGGATAATATAAAGCATGAAATTTCCAACTACATGTCAAGGTGTTTGGTTTGTCAACATGTGAATGCATAGAGACAACGTCCTAGAGGAGTGATGAAACCTATACCTATTCCTATGTGGATGTGGGATAACATTAAAATGGATTTTTTCATCAGACTGCTGAGGACACCTAGAAGGAACAATGCAATATGGGTAATTTTTGATCGTCTAAAAAAATCAGTATATTTTCATCTTAGAATAGAGGATTTACCACCTTAGTTCTAGGAATTACTTTATATTAATGATGTTGTATGACTTCATAGTGCACCTATATCTATTGTGACTGATTGAGATCTCCGGTTTTCAACAAAATTCTAGAAAATTCTCCAGAAGGATTTTAATACTGAGCTTCATATCAGTAGTGCCTATCACCCCCAAACCATGGACAGTCAAAAAGGACTATTCAAACTCTATAATTCATGCTGAGATCCCACTCTCTTGATTTCTATGGTATGTGGGATCAATACTTGAATTTTGTGGAATTTTCATACCACAATAGTTTCCATCCTAGTATTCAAATGGCCCTATATGAAGCATTATACGAAATGATATGTCAAACTCCAACTTTTTGGGATGAAGTTCGTGAGAGGAAACTTATAGTCCCAAAAAATAATGATGAGACCATGAAAAAGGTGAAGAAAATTCAATCCCATATTAATGTATCCCAAAATAGTCACAAGTGTTATGCTGAAAACAAGGGAAACGACTTGGAATTCTAAGTTTAAGATCATGTGTTTCTGAAAGTATCTTCATGGAAGGGTGTCTTAGGGTTTGGTAAGAATGGGAAACTGAGGCAAAGGTACATCAGACCATTTGAAATTATAGAAATAATTAGAGCTATAGCTTACCATTTAGTGATTTCTCCTAGTCTCTCCAAAGATTAGGATGTTTTCCACATGTCATTGTTAAAGAAATACATGTCGGTCCCAACCCATGTACTAACCGATGAAGAAATGGGACTGGAACCTGGTTTTTCATACTATGAAGAGCCTATCAGGATTCTATACACAAGGGAGAAGGTATTGAAAAATCGGACAAATTGTCTAGTAATGGTTTTTGTAGAAACCAAAATATGGACGAAGCAACATGGGAACCTAAGGATGTTATGAAGAAGAACCACCCACTTCCTTTTTGTGGGATTTATAAATGAAAAATTTCAAGGAAAATTTTCCAAAAGAGTGAACAATGTAGCACCCCAAACATTTTATGGTATGTTTCACTTAAATACATTCGAGTCATTGCATATATTTCATAAAGCACTAATTTTAATGGAAAAAATCTTGGTTATTTAGGAGATAGTCCTATCCTAGCCATTTAACTTAAATTTTCAACTTGTGTTTTTAAAATTTTGAAGATCTGACATACACAGTTATGTTTATGATGATATTTAGAGTCTGATAGAATTAACTTAATTTATGGTGAATAGTACCATAACCTTATGAATAATAACCTACCATTAGGAATAGTAAAATAACCTTATGAATAGTCATATTTACTCTTATGAATGGTATCCCCACCCATGAATGTATAAATAAATTTAGGAACCTTAAAAATGATGATGAATAATTTAAGTGTTTATATTTTTCCGTTAAATATTGATTTTAATTAAATATTAAAATTGTCCTATTTCAAAAATAATTTCTGAAAAATTGAATTCATTTTTGGATTCTAAACGTCGAAAAATAGTAAGGGTGATTTTTTTTGGATTTTTTCTAAAATAATTGAGATTTTGATGAATAGTAAAATGTGATAATTTACGATAAAATGCTAAATAAGTGATTAGTTGAGTCATAGATGATGATATACTTATGTAATCCCAATTGGTTCTAATTAAGATGAATTTATTACTATTCATGGTCATGTAACACTTAATGTTCCTTGTCTTGTGAAGAAATAATAATCTAATGGTTAAAAAATTATGAAAACCCTCCTCTCCTTCACAATTACCCCCCTCCCCACTCCCTATTATCTTCACTCCTCTCAAGCCTTGTTCCTTGAAAATATTCTACCCAAATCTATCCCCAATATCATCCCCCTCATGAAAAATCCCCTAGCTTCTTTAAATTACAAAATCCTCTCCCTATAAGAGGTTCTCAAAGGAGGATGTCTCAAGAGGTAAATTCGTCTTTCCAATTATTTCATTTCTTTTTTAGTTCTTGTCTTTCTGTTTCTTTCCTCACCTCCCTTCACCCAAATAATAATATAACACTAGTAACATACATGAACTTAAATTAATTTATGATAATGGGATACTTCATTATTTTCTCATTTTCACCACCTTTTATTAGAATGAAATGAAAGAACCATTGGGGATGTGGCAATTTAGCACATTCAAGGACAACAATTTATCAATTTTTTATTATTATCATTAATTGTGGACATGAAACCATTTGTGTAATGGTTGAACCATATTATGATATATGAAATATATCCAATTCTGGGTTTTGTAATCCTTTTGTACAAATAGTATTAAGTTATAAATCAAAACATGTCCTTTTTAATCAAACCCACTGATTAACAAAAACGGTTGTCACTATGGTGTTATATAATAATCCGACTTCACTCCATCTAAAAAAATTAAATTTAAAACAAGGATATATCCGGGATGTGAACTAATAGAATATAACTTCAATTTTTTACAACCAATTTCATCTTAAATGTTTATCCAAACAGGAATATAAGTGAACTGGTCATTAAAACCAAGTAAACAAACGATCTTGCCCAATGAAATTGAACCTCATTACCAATAAAAACTATAATAAATGAACGTAAAATAACTATAATAAACCAATTAAATAAATATGATGTTCTAGAATTATTAATTAATATACCTAATTGTATTATTCAGGTCTTTAATAACAAGTGGAGAACACCAATATATTTAAGGTAAGGGATATTATCCCTCACTTTTGTTCAGGAATATCCCTTACATTGCCCCATTTTATTTTTTAATACATAATTATGGGTTATGCTTTTTCACCTCCCTCATACCTCCCTTATGATATATAAATAATGGGATTCACCATTACCTCTCATTTTTCCGTCACATGAACACTCGTTACCATGCTGAAATGTTGGTAATGGTGTTTTCTCATCTCACATTCAATTCTGTGGGATTTCCATTATTAACCTCTTATATCATATATGTGGTATATGTGTACTACCATATGATATATATTATCATGACTAACATTATATTAATGGTGTTCTGGGATTAATTTTGTAGTTATTAACTTTTTTTTATACGACTCAATTGATTACAACATGGTAACAGGCTTTGTCTCAATTTTAACAACATTGTGACTTGCTTAGTATTGTGCCCATACTCTTTCATATGTGGTATAACTAATGCCAATTTTTGATCACTTTTCAATTGAAATTATTGAATATTAAGATGTCCATATTCTCATATCAAGGATATTATTATTGTCTAAGCTATATATGATTTTACATATGGTATTTATTTTGAAAGTTGTTTTGACTATGGAAATATTAATGAATCTGTATCCTCTATTCTATATGGATAATTTAAAAGAGTATTTATCTTTTGTTAAATATATGTATAAATAATTATTGGGATATGCAGTAGTGGGTGGGGCCTGACCCAACCCCTTACTGCATCTGTAGATCTCAGCAGACAAATCAATTGGCTTGAAACCCTTCGAGTTTGTTTCCAAAAATCATATGGGTTTCTACCCAATGAACAAAATTGTTTTTACTGTATTATGGTATCATGTGCAAGATACATGACGTCCAATTAATAATAATACTATTTATTCATTGTCATTTATAACTATCCATGAGGTTTTCACTATGAAAAAAATCTATGGATGTAGTTTCATTCTCGGTTTATTAATGGCGCGAGTTTTTCATTTATTCACCAGGACATGTTGATTATGTCAATTTGTTTACAAATAAGTTATTATTGATTCATGATTCTGCTATTTTTAAAACTTAATGATCATTTTATCTCACCCCATTCATTGTTTACATTCAACTGGTGATGAGGATGAGTTCATTTATTGAGTTCTTGTGGATGTAGTATTTAGTTTTCTTTATGTATTGTATTTTGTAAACTTTTACAATATAATTTGAGTTACATATAAGAATCTAGTTACATTAAGACTACTAAACTGATCATTCCTTCATGATTTTCAATACTTACATCCTTTCCAATATAACAAGTAATCCATCAGCTCAAGTCTAGAGGGGTAGGGTTGTTACATATTTGATATGATCATAACCCACTAATAGGAAAATACCCTATAAAAAGAGCTTTGAATAGTAGGTATAGGTCTCCAAAAGGTTTTTATAGCCTATACAAGCAATTTAGGGGTTTGTTGGAATGTTTTAAATAAGGATAGGTCTATTACAATGGTTCTAGGATAACGGTTGGAATAGGTTATATTAGAAACGTTTACCAATGGTTTTATAAAACTGTTGGTATATGTAATTCAGAAAAAAAAACCCATCTTGGGTATCATCCCAAAACATCTCATTAATAATCCAACTACTTAACTACTAACCTAATATTAATTTTGTGAACATAATTTGATAAATAAATATATATATTCTTAAGTATTTTAACTTTTTCTTTTGTAATGTTTTTTAAAAATATATTCCATAAAAAATATGTGAGCCTATACCAACAGCTATCAAAACTGTTGGTATATTTTCATTGATTTTTTGTGTTATACCAATGGTTTTCATGAATTTGTTGGTATAGGGTTGACTTATACTAGTGATTTTACCAAAACATTGGTATAGGGTAACTATAATTGACATATACCAATGGTTTTTGATAAAACCATTAATGTAGGTCTATATAAGTGACCTATACCAACAGTTTTGGCCAAACCATTGGTATAGGTACAAATTAATGAGCTATACCAATGGTTTTGGACAAACCATTGTTATATATCCATATAAGTGACCTATACCAATGGTTTTGGTCAAACTGTTGGTACAATTATAAATTAGTTACCTATACCAATTGTTTGTCCAAAACTATAGGTATGGGTCGTCTTTCTAGAAGTAACCCTAACATTTCTTAATGGTCAAATTAGAGTTGAAGAACATTTTAAAATAAGGAAAAACTTTTTCAACCCCCACCTAATAGTGGTTCACTCATTCTTGGGTTTCACAAGCTGTGTCAATTATAAAATATCTCTCTATGATCATTTTCTTTGAAATAAAGAACTACAATTTCATTAAAACTCATGGTATTCAATCATTTCATATAAAAACATTAATTTATATAAAAATTTAAAGATACCCATTCTCATATCTATTGGATAAAACTAGTTTATGTGACTATATAATGTTTTACAACTCCATAAAACATTCACCTATAATGTTTATAGAAAAAAGAAACATGGAAGTTGATGGTAATTATAGAAATTTAATTCCCATGTTTTTATCCAAAAAAATTACATTAAGATGATGGTTCATCAATAACCTATAGAAGATTTATAAAACCTGGAAATAATATTTGAGGAAAATGTTATAGTAAAGAACAAAAAACATTAATTATAGAGAGGTGAATGTAATTATTTGAATATTTATAATGAGAAAACCATATTTGATTACTTAAAAAGATACAATCCAATTTTTAGTAACATCAATGAATTTGGGTGCACTCGAAAAAACACAAATATTTTAAAAAAATATTTAGAAACATCCCTGGAAAAAATATTTTAAGGTCATAGTTTGGAAGGATAGAGAAGATTTAACTGTAAAATAACTTCTAAATATCCATGTGGATTATGAAGTAAATAAGACTCCACTATTCACGAAATGGGAAAAGGAACAAATTTCTTATGAAACCATGAGGAAATTAAAACTCAACATATGATGATATCAAACTTCACAAGGAATAGAATAGAAATATGAGATGGATAAGGAACAAAAAATGTTAATAATTCTTATCTCCCAAAATTTTAGAAACGAAAAGGGAAGTTCAATGGGGATGCTTCAATTGAAATGATTCGAGTGAGGTGGATTCGGTAAATTTGTCATCAATAACACTAGGATGAAAGTTATGGAATATGAATAGGTAGATCAAGATAAAACTCAATAAAGTATATAGTGGGATGAAAACCCAAAGGGGGTAAAAAATCAGCTAAAGGTAAGTGTAAATTTACAAGTAAGAAGAAATATGTTTTCTAATAAAATAATAATAATATAACTCTTCATTATATTTTTTATACAATAGAGAAATTATAGAGTAATTAATGAAATTTTCTGGATCATGTAAAACATGCTGAAATATCCAGTGAAGAAGAAGAATAATAAAGTGGTGTACCTTATTTATAAAACATGTTGAAATCCAAAATCCAACCCTATCATACTATAAATACTAAAATAACAAAAATGAGTTTATATATTTAGGAAATCAGTAAGACCAACCTAAAGGTAATATAGAAGGATAAAATTTAGAAATATTACTGTAAAAAACTAGAATCAATGGATGATGAACTATAAAATACACAATTCATTTGTCTTCAAGTTGAAAATTATGAATATGTTAAGTCATGATTTCAATAAGGAAGTAAATGTCAAATTTGATTCATTATAAGTAATGAAAAAAATGTTTTCTTAAGAAAGATGAAATTTAGTCCTAATAAAAATGTACATTAGTATATTTCAACTACAAAGGAATAATTTTTTAATTAAAAATGTGAAAATATAGATTGAGAATAAATGTAGTATTAATTACCTTAAGCAAAAAAATAAATATAATACTTATGTATATAAGATCCTCCATATTAGAAGAATAGGGAAATAATATCTACCAATAATCAACTTTGAATGTTCTAAAATAAGAAATTATATTAATCCCGATGGAGGAGGTTCAATGTAAATATTTAGTATTTTAGAAACTACCTGAATAATCTCTATAAGTATTAGGAAAAAATTTCACTAGAAAGAATAAGGAATATGTTGAGGGGGAGAAAATCATAAACAGAATAAAATATCAATTGGATGATAAGATGTTATATCACATACAAAGATGAACTAGAATGTAAGAACACTTCATCATGAAGTTATTTTCTCTACATGGAAGAAACCTACAAATTATTTTATTATAACGGTATCTGTGATAATGATTTCATGAAAAAATTTTTTGGAAGGATTTATACAATAGAAGAGAAAAATAGATAGGAAACAAATTGAGGGGAAAAGCCCATGATATTTTATGTCTCCTTCAAATATAAATTAAAAAAAACATGTATAATTGATAACATATTATATTTATAAATGAATGTTATGATTAAGATATTGTGAAACATTTATACACATAATGGTGGTGTTGTTACGTTTAGAAATGAAAGTTCCATAAAAATCAATAGAAAAGATAAAAAACATAGACGATTAAATTGAAATGTTCTGGGAATTTATAATTTATGTAGACCTAATAATAACCTAATAAGTGTAATTTATCTATGTGATAATTGAAACAAGGTATTTTTTATGGAAAAATTGCAATTATCAGGTGATTCAATGGTAGAATAAGTATTTTTGAAGTGTTAAGAACTAAAAAATTCTATTTCAGATTGGATATAAATGTGACTCATGTTAATTAAGTGAGAATGATTGAAATAAGGGTTGGATTATGATAAATAGTATTCATGGACAAAACAACATTTGGACGTTATCAAAATAAGAATTTTTGAGTGATTTATCTCTATTGAAGAGAAAAAACATCATTTCTGAAGCATATTAGAATGAGAGGATAGCTAAAGGAATACATAGTGTGGTAGAAATCAAATACACTAAATCAAGTAAACATAAAAAATATGAAATTTATGGTACTATAAAGACACCATTCATACATGGTTATTTATAATTTATTGTTTTTATTAATTACTTGACTTGGATGATGATTTTTATGTTTTTGACACATAAATATGATGTTGTGGAAAGGAATATATTTTTCAAAAAGGGGATATTAAAAATATTTTTGGTATATATCATAAGATTAAAATTAACAATAAAAAGGAGTTTACATTTAACTCTTTGTAATCTCATACATAAAATCATATAATAAAACATCATTATATTTCTCCAAACACACCTCCACAAAATATTGTTTAAGAAGGGGAAAATTATTAAATTGGGAAGTTCCATGGTTGTTGGGTGTAAGATGCCTGTTTTTATTTGAGGGAAACTATATCTTCAAGGATACATGTTAAAAATATATTTCTATAGATCTTAAAATAATGTATTTTCACTGAGAGACATTGAACCATAAAAGACAAATAGTGAAATATATTAAAGTGTTTGGAATTACTTTCCTAATGAAGATAAAAAAAAAGAAACATTAGAAATATGATGAAAGTGTTGAAGAAGGAATATGTTAGGGTTATACAACCAATAGAAATATATGAATTTTCCAGATTAAACTATCAAACGAAATTGAAAATATGTTAAATAGTTTATATGATTCAAAAAGAGTCAAACTGATATTGAAAGTATTCTAGTTTAATACTCATAATGAAAAACAATTGATATCAGTTTTTATTTCATCATGGAGAAATATTTGATTGGATAAGTTATGTATGACAATATTTTTACAAAGATAATTTTTTTATATTTCCATTAAAGTAAATCCAAGGTATATTATTAAGGATATATGGTCCAAACATCATTTTATGAGATCTAATTCCAATTATCTAATGTTATGGATGGTTCCCTCACTATGACTTGGATTATGTTAAAAAAGGGGGTGAAGTTAAACCATTTTCTAAAAGAATATGTACAAATTATTTCTTTATTTTTTGATATGTGGCAGAGGTTCTTATGAAAATGGGGAATTGATGTTGAGAAAGTGTGGGAAGTACATCATAATCATTTGGTGAAAATTTTATTTTTCATAAGATATGGAATTCAATTAAATACATTTTTTTACCCAGTAGCGAGTAGTCAGGACATTTCTCTTTGAGAATTGATTTAATATGGAAGAAATTTCAATGTATTGAGTAATAAATATATATTATTTTCCAAAAAATCAAAAGGGGATATTAAAGTTTCCATATGATTATATGGCTGTTTTTGTTGTTGGAAACACTATTTCAAATAATTATTATAGTTTTTGAAAAAATCAATTTTAGCAAATGGTTATAAAGAATATCATTAATTCATTAGACGTTATTAGAGGAATTATGATTTAATGTTAATTGAATGGGGATGAAATGTTTCATCTAGATGATTCACTTTCACTTGATCAATGCATGAACAATTCTTTTGAAGAAGAAAATTTTTAATTGAAGATATGTTTTTTGATGTACGAGTCCATTTGATGAAGGAATGATGGGGTTGAATTTAGAATATGAGAGCACCAAAAGATGATATGGTTCCTAAATAATTGAGCTTATCAGTAGTGTTGTTGATCATGTTTAGAGAATGTTGAGGGTAGATGTTTCATAATAAAGTTTCAACACAATATATGTCTAACAAATTTATACCAACTGATTCCCATGATCATGATAAATTTGCTTAAAGTGATTGATGCTACAAGAGATTTGGTTGAGCTAGTGAAAATTTAAATCCAGATGTGGGATAATGTGATATATATTTAAATTTACTCACTAGTTGATATTATGTGACTTTAAATAATAATTTGTAAGTCACAACCAATGTGAAGATAAGGATATAGCTTTTCAAATTTTAATAATCATGATGGAGAGATCCTGATTCATGCTGAGATTTATAGAAGTGTTCAAGACTGTTATCCCATTGTCTAATAGGGAATTTTATGATGTAAAACTATAATATCTTCAAATACAATCACATCTATTTAATTAGATACCTAATGTGAGTTTGATTTTATTATTATAGATCATATATTTCACATATTTATCAAAGAAGGCCTATTTAGATAAATGTGGGATATAATTTGGGGAGTATTTTTAAGCATTATATTTATTTATAATTATTATAATCATAATTATTAAATAAGACCATCGAAAACTAGACCTACATTTTCCAGATCACACACAAAGTCAATAAAGGATATCAGTGAGCCGAATTTTTTAGAAGTTAAAGAAAAAGAATATACGATGTTTCAGAAAAATATGATCTGAAAGATAATGATTATAAAAAAAGAATATTTATTATTTACAGGGGCTCAATGGATAATAAAAACATTATTACTGGTGGGTACATGTATAATCACCTTGAATTTAGAAATTTATATATGGTTTACATTTGGTAAAAGGGTAATACATTACCATAACACAATAACTTTTTTTAATCATAGAAGAAGATATATGACAAGGACATGTTAATAACAGAAAAGAGTCGGTACCCTCTTTGGGGTTAAACCTTGTATAAATTTGGGTATGTTTATTCTTGTTTACATTACATAATGCATTTGGAGTGATTTTATTTTGTGATTATTTCATAACATTTACTATTTTAATCTGTTACCTTTGACATAATGAATTTAATAAAAAAGGGGACTATTGATTCACCACCCCTAAGGTGTTTACCCATTCTTGAGTATCATAGAATCATGGATATATTCACTAAATCCACTTATTCCTATGGTATATTTTGGATGTATCATATGAGAAAATATAGGGAGGTCATATGGTAAGATATTCATGACATATAAGGATAACATATACCTTATATGGGTATATAATTATTTGTAATATAAATATATATTATATCACTCAAAATTACATATATCATAGGGAACTATATAGCTATAACACAAGTGTTTAGATATGTTATTTGTATGAAATTATTGATAACATGGTAGTAAAAAAATAAAATTTTAACATTTTAATTTTATTCCATGTAGGATATCTTTGATTATTAATGATTCCTATGGGGAAATAGATTTATGTATCCAATGAATGAATTTAAATATTAAATGCATGCATCAGTAAAATGATTACAAATAATTTGTAATTTTAGTATTACTCAAACCTTATATAATGTTTTAAGAGATTCTTAGTGTCTTGGGGAGTATCATTAGTGTTCATATAAATGAGGAAAAGGCCATTGAAATAGAAAATGATATTATTGGTATGTGACACTTATTCTATTAATACAAATAACTATTATTTCACTTCTATTACCATTAAGAGGTAGTAGTATACCACCAACATAATGATAATTATTCCCAATAATTGGGCGACTAATCAACCCATAGACACTATTGGAGAAAGGATTCTGTTGGCAACTTCAAAGTGATCATTAAAAAGTATGTTATTTAATATAGTACCCTTGGCCTCCTTATTGTTATGATACATTATTAATTTATAATTATGAATGGTTTTAGTTTCAATTAATGGATGATCTTTTATTATTATTTTATATTACTATCTCGGGTAGAATAATTGTTATACGATCCTGAAAATTTTTAATGTAGTTCAATATTATTTCGATTCATGTATTGATTTTTAAAATAATGTTTTATATGATGAAAAATGTATACCATACATAGTATTTAAATAATATAGTTTGTGCAGGATGATGTGTCGAACTATAATAATTTTTGTAAACTATGATGGGATTACCCTATATGATATATGATATCATAGCACATGATTTGGAATAAATAATTCAATTTCGAAATATCATAATGTATGATTAGTGTTCTCATGTATTGTTCTTTAGAATTTATTTTATATTGTATATGTGACTAAAAATCTAAGGCTTTTATAACATCGAAAACATTGTTCATTAAAGACTGCGATGTATTTTCTGGTTAATATTTGGATTATCATTAAAAAAACAAGTCAACACATGTATAAAATTCCAATGGATTTTTCAAAAGTGTCCTAACATGAATTATAGATAGAATAATGTCATACTATTCAATTTTAATTGTAAAATATGATTAATTCAAAGAAATTATATATCCAATTTTAAATTCTAAATTTATTTAGATAATATATAAATTATAGGGAAAATATACATTGGATATTTTAGTTTATTTTATAAATTATAAATAAATTAATTGATACCTCCAAAGTAACATTGTTATATTCAAACACTTTTATAGGAAAAGTGAAAACCCAAACTGATAACCAGTTCTAAAACTAAAAGAGACCACTGAATTGTTAAATAATTTGTTTAGCCGATTGGAATCAATCTCTCAAAACAATCTGCTCAAGAGAGAATTTACCTGATCATCAGGATCTTCCTTTAAGATGTCTTCATAGTGATATGCCAAGTAGTCCCCTGATGGCATGTATTCCTCATTTCTAATCTTTCCCTTGTTAAAAAAGCTTACCAAAATGTGGTCTTTCATGTTAATAAAATCAACTTGTTCCTTAGTGGTGTCCACTCAATGCAATCTTCCCCTCATTTGGTCAACCTCTTCCTACATCGTCTTAATCATCTGGATGTCCTCCACCATTAATTTTAATTATTAATCTATATAGAATAATTTATACTTCTGATATGAAATAATTATATATAAATTATATGGAAATTTTTATTGTTGTTATAAATTAAAAAATAATCTAAAAAAAGTATATTAAAATGTTTATTGGTTGTAATTAATAATTTGAAATGATCGAATTGAAAATCCACATTTGAGAAATTGTTTAAATCATATTAATATTATTATTTATAATTTATAAAAATATGGTTTGAGTATGAAAAAATATGTAATATTTCTATAATGTAAAATGATAACATAATATATGAATTCTTAATATGGAATATAATTTATTTTAATTTTAGTTAAATATAATATTTTGTGGTAAATTTCATATAAAATTATAACTTGAAAGCGTTAAAATTAGAAATAATTATTATTTATTTAACTATGGATTATCCATAATGCAAGGAGAAATTGAAATGTGTTTATATTATATTATTTATGAATGGTTCATAACGTTTTTTCACTGGTTTAAATTTATGAAATACATTAATAATTGGAAAATTTATTATTTTATTCATGGAAATAAAATATTATATGTGGAATTTATAATGATTTATTATAAACATGTTTAGAATATATTTTACAATTATTATAAGAGAATATAAGTTTCCACATGCATGGTTTGGTAATTTATTTAGTGATGTTATATATTTGAAATACAGGTTTTATGAGATATTTTATTGAATATATAGTATAAAAATAGTTTATACTTTCAGTTATTATAATTATTATAATGTAGAGGTCTCTCTCTGGTATTTATCCATAGATAGTGTGAATTTTTGTCAGAATTCTCACAATACTAGATGTTATAACCTCTCATATCCAGACGAGTTGAAAATTATAAAGGTAATTTGAAACCATCAATGGTTGATGGTTTATTTTGATAATTGAGAATTAGACATATATTCAAAAGGTTAAAACCTATAAAATATGTTTTTAGAATATTTGAGAGGCTCAGATGGTGGTTGGGAATAGTGGTAGTGCACTTGAGGAAGGCCTAGGGGATAGTGATGCAAGCTGCAACCATCTCCTAACTAGTGGCCCATTTTGGAGGCAGAATCACAATTATACCCCTCAGTATTTTATGGGGTAGACCCATTCTTCAATGAATTTTTTTTTTCAAAATCCCATTCATCTATCAACCTTTTTCCCTTTAATACACATTCTTTTTGGGTTGAGTTTTGATAAATTTTCTTCTGTTTTGAGAAGAGTCTCCATCATCAATAGACTTTCCCATATCGATATTTATTATAAATTAATTTCATACTTGTTCGGTTTATGTATTTGATTGAAATTTGATAAGAGGATATAGAAATTAACTTTATTCAAAGATGATTTCATGTAGCTTATGTAAAGGGAATCTCGAAATGATTTCAACCAACTATTGTTTGTTGATATGAAAAATTTATACCTATCCATGAATTTATTGAATGTTTTTATTTTGAAATTAAACTTATTTAATAATTTAAGTAGTTGTATATGATGGTAATTGACTTGGTTAAGGATTTTGGGTGTGTTAAAGATGGTTGGAACCTCATTTCTCAAAGATTCAATGAATGATGGATGTTCAGTGAGTTAATGATAAATATTTCTATTTTTTAATTAATACTTTTAACTAATCTTAATTATTATAGTATATTAATTGAGGTTTCCATGTTACATATTGGATTGTAAGCCTCGTTACAAGCTTCTTTTAGCTTCGATGATTAGATCTAGTAGATATCGATTTGATTCCTTCAAGGTATGTTGTCTTAAATAAATGATTTATGGTATTCAACAAATTGTTATGGTAATTGTGGTATGTAGTCATGCACTTGTAGAACACAAACAATTGTGTTGAAATAACATATGAATTATATTAACTAAAGTGTCTAAATTAAAATGAGTTATCATTTTAAACCAATATGTCTTTGAATAATTTGAACAAAGTGTTGGGTCCCTTATGGACCTTGTACACTAGCTTGGATGAACCGGTCACTAATTTATGAGTCGGTACATAAAATTTCATACATTTGATCGATGAACCCATTTGGGGTGTAATTTAATTAATGAATTAAACTGAACTTCTGCCTCTTTTAGGATTAGGGTCCTTTGTAGAGCTTTAATTGGTCTCGTCCTCATAAAGGGAAGATATATATTAGTGGTGTGTGGTCCTAATAGGCCTTTTGGCGATTTTTATAAGAACCTTCAGAATAACTTGTGGGGAAGGTGGTACATGAGTGTAGATTTCCCTTATAGACCATTATATATATATGATATCCCTTATAGATCTAGGGAAAATTGAAATAACCAAATGTGTTAGATGGGTATTATGAAATCCCTTGATAACATCCAGTGGAGCTTGACATCATTTGTATTGAATTAGACTAATAATTTATAAAATATAAAATGATGGTAAAATTAGATTAAAGGACCACTAGAAGGGTTCCATTAATATTTTGTGATCCAGTGGTCCATGAACAATACACTGATAGAGGAACAAACCCCTAGTAGGTGTGAGTGAGATTGGGTAGAGATTACTATTGTGTAACTTGAGACCCTGAGTCTTGAGGGAGTCATTGAGGCTATTGTGAGGGGGGCGGGTCAAGTATGCATTAAACACCAATTATTTCTTATTACCTATATTTTATGACAAAATTCTAAGAAGTGGTTGTGTTATGATATGTATATAAAATTCCTCATGGGTAATGTTTTGTTAAAAATGTAAAACACCTGGTATACAATATATTTTTTATTTAGAAACACGATATTGGGTTATTTGGAAAACTCTTCTAGTAGGGACAGAAGTGATTCAAAATAAAAATCCCTAGGTATAGAATGATATGATACTACTATTAAGGATTCCATGGATCTGGAGAAATTATTATAATATTATAAGGAAGAGGAATATTCTATTCATGTGTTATATGTTCTGAATTTGGGGGTGATCAGTGGGCATGGTAAAGTCTCCTACATTATTGGGTATCATCTTCTAAAATATTGGATAGAATATCGAAGGGTTGTTATTTTTGTGTGGATCATTCCCCATGTGATTATATGTATGCTAAGTTGGATCAAACACTTCGTTCATTAACTATATAGTTGGTTAAAAGACTCAAGATTCATTATTATGATTGGAATGATCATCATAACATACAAAAAACACATAAACACATCAAAAATAAGGTTTGAACAATTGGGTTCATTAAACATAGTAATTATAATGATTTATTTATTTATTTTCATAATTGTTTTACTTATTCCAAGTATTATCAATGTAAATATCACTATATTTTTTGAATGTATGGGACTTTATTCGTGGTTTATGGAAGAGGTTTTTTCTTACAACAAAACAAGATTTCCATTAACATGGGTTCCCAATGATAATCTAACTTGGTTTTATATACATGTGGCGAATATTCATTGAATTCCATGGTCTTATGGGATATCTCAGATTAATTTACTATATATTGGGATAATCTATGGCATAGTGTTGGAAGTATGGCCTCATTGAATTTTATTTATTATTTATACTATTTATATTTGATCACCCTAGTGGAATATTAGTATTATATTCTTGTATGATGGGGACCCATTACATTATCATATGCTATTTTTTGTTTACTTATATAATATAATGTAATGGAGGATCTTGATTTTTTTATTTATACTATTATTGTTACTTAGATTCTGTTTTTATTTTTTTCCTTGGTACCACCGTAGTCCCCCAATATTAGACTATGGACACTAACATATAACGAGGTTCTCCTAAGGTTTCATAACACCACCGATCTAGGTTTTTTCAAAGTGATGCAAGTCTGGAAATTAGAAAGTCGTATTCTATACTTTTTGTATTTTTCCTATTATTTTTGATATGGTAAATATGTGATGTAATAATGTGTTATGGATTGTGATATACAATAGTCTAATTCATCTTGAGAAACATTTTTTAAGGGTAATCTTGGATAACATGGGATGTGATTTTGTTTATTATCATATGATCATTCAATTATGTGATATCTTCTTATGTGACAGAAGTTATGCAGGATCTGTGATTTAAATATGATTTTAACTCTTAGATCATGGAAGAATGTATAGTCTTATGCATCATGATTAGGAATATAGGATTCTCATGACACATATGATAGCTAGTATGTGCTGATATCACTAAAGATATGTTAAATTGTTTAATGTTCTAGAACTCTCTTATATGAAATTTTACTTTATAAGCTATTGGTGGAATTAAACTCAACTAGAAAGACATGTATATATATCTATTATGGATGGTTGATATGATTGATCTTTGGTGATATGCACATTGATGATGATGATGGAGCAGTTCCTTGTACACAATAGCTGCAAAGACCCTATCAGTTCAGAAAGGGAATTGGATTCCCTAGTGATAGACCCTTAGTGGGAGGTTCCTCTATATTTTTTGTAATATAAAATGTCAGTAATAACCTATATGGTGTTTTACAATATATATTCAAATGTAAATATAACAAACTACGATTGAGACTATGTTTTTAATTGGGTTGTATTTTAATAAGGAAATACCCTTGTCTTAATATGCCATTCTATGATAATGTGATCCTAAAGGGAGTCACTCATATGTATGGAATTCGGTTGATGGTATCATGAGATTATGATTATTGAGGGGGAAGTATCATATTTGGATGTATAGTGGGAACCAATTCCCTAGTGGGATAATCAATTTGAAAAATGTTATTGATAGTTGTTTATATGAAATCCATGAGTGGGAATTAGAATTTATATTTCCATACTTTGAGATAGTAATAGGATAATACTCATTTTGTATAGCCTATTGATATTGAGTTTTTTGGATATACGGGAGGACCTGGAGACCCCTCAGATGTGACTCATAATTATAGTTAATTCATTCCATGTTTTGATTGAGTGTGAATTATGAGAGGGGTTAGATTGTAGTTCTGATTACCTCATAAGTAAAAAAGGAAATGTGTATTTTACTTGATTTGGGATATATGATTCACTGTAACACCTAAGAAATTTTTGAAATATATTCCTCCGGATTAATTTAGTATTTTAAATATTATATATTTTTTACAACACTGAATATGGATATATTATATTTACTCACCATGTTATTATTGATTTAAACACAACACCATGTTGATCTTGTTCTACACACATCACTACTGTTATTATGTGGTAAAAAACAATTGTTTTGCTTATGTTCCACATAATATCAAGTTCCTTCAATAATAGTCAGGAAATGGAAGACCATGTTTTATAAACATATAATGTACAATTATTATTGTTATTAATATATTATTATAGTTACAACATTTCCATTGTAGTTAATCTTATGAAAAATATTAAAAAAATTGTTAAAATATGATTTACACATCTAAATAAAATTAATCGTTCGGTTATAAATTATTTATAAAATAATGTAAGAAATATTTTAAAATAAATAAATTCTTTTTTAATGAAACCTATTTTTTCTACATAATAAACCAATTTTCTCTTAATGGATTAAACAAACCGCTCTTGATGAACATTTTCAATGATATGTATATAATATATATTATATTAAAATTTAATAAAATCACCCAATATAATTGATATTTATAAGATAATGATATATCTAATCTAATTAATAAATTTTTTTATTTTTCTAAATGAAAAGTTTATAGCCATTTACCAAAACACTTATTTTAAATCAAATTTTAGAATATTTTATAATTTCTATTTTAAAGAATAAATATCATTTTTAAATAAATGAATATCAAAATTTAATTTTCATAATATCTAGATATTTACCTGAGAAGATTCATTTTTACTGAAGATTGAAAAACCTTGAATGTTATTTGAACATTTATTTTTCATCTAAATTATTTATATAGTTAGTTTTTTTATTTTTATTTTAAATTATAAATATATAATTTATAAAAAAATAAAAACAATTCATTTCATTGGAACCATTTTTACATTATAATTTGATAAACAAACATTTCAAACTTATGAAATTTGTCAATTTAAAATGCATCGTCCCATCTCATATGCGGAATTAAATTTAAAAAAATATATGCCACCACAGTGATTATAATATGGAAAAGTGAATTAAATATTTGGAATATTAAAAATCTATAATTTATAATAACTTAAAATTAGTTTTTTTTCTAAAAAAATTCTGAAATTTATTAATATTTATTATAATGACTAATGTAAAATCAATCATCATTAGTGACTAAACGTATAATATTAGGTGTAGAAATAACCCTAAACGAGACTAATTTTTTTGTCATATTAAAGCCATTAAACCTATATGGATTAATAATTTCCATTTGTTAATGCTTGAGGTGAAATTAAAATTTTATAAGGACTCATATATTTATATGAATAACAAATTTATCATTTACCACACTTTTAAAATGATTCCACTACTCCCCACTCAACACACCTCTCAATCAATTTTTTCAAATCCAACCCCAAAAAAAATATTCTCCAAAATTTACCCCTTAATCCTATAATCATATATTGGGTATAAAAGCTAACCATGGAATCCCTTTGGTTCAAACTTAAAGAAATTAATCAAAGAAGAGGTATTGTCCGTCCAGAAGAACATTCTTTTTATTAAATTTTCTGCCCCTCAATTATTCTTCTTACAAGGCCATAAAATAACATCAGTATCCTAAATATAATTATAGATATATATGATATGGTTAAAACCTACACCCACACCCAATTCCCTCAAATTTTCTATTTCTTCAGTGTTTGTGTGCATGGTGGACTACCACCTCGCAAACCAATGTTTCTAGTTCATCCATTTCCACCTATAAAGGTTAATAATAATAAAATATTTTTTTATTTGATATATATTATATTTATGATGTATTTTATTCTTATTTAATTATTAAACAATGAATACCTTCATGCTTTCCATATTGTTGTCATATGATAACTTCGTTTGTGGATGTGTAGACTACCACCTCCTAAAAGCAATTTTCCTCATTCACATATTACATGGAATTTATCAAGGAAAGGTTTAGTAAAATTATATGATATATATGAATTAGTAATTATAATATAATTATATTATATATATTTATAAAACCATATATTTCACTTACTTTCAGTCTTTCAATATGAGAGGAAAATCAAAATAATATTCATGCATACATATGACATACTGTCTCCATAAACAGCATAAATAATTTTATATTTTTATAATTTATGGAACATTATAAAAACATATACAGTGAATTTATTAGATATTTATCTCTTTTTTACATTATTAAAATAATGAATTCATGATCTATGTAATATGACTAAGAATAACAGGTCAAAACATCTATAAAAAATAGGGCGATTATCACTTGAAACATATCTTTAACGTAGATTTATTAAAAAATGGGTCATATTAATTCGTATGTATATAATATTTTTAATTATAAATATGAATATGGTTCTATTATTGTTTTATAATCAAATTTTTTTGATTATACCATAGGATTGAATGAGTATGATGAGAGTCAATACCTAAAGTAAGTGGACATCTAGTCTCAATTTCATTTTTTGTGAGAATTATGACTTATTTTGCACTATTTTCATTTCTGTAGTGTATATAAATCCCATTAGTTTACAATATTATTCATTTAAATTTTATTTTGTGTATTTACATACCCATTTTTTTCACAATGTCATTGTGTTTTATGGTTCCTAAGAAACTAAATCAGAAAGGTAATTCTTCCTGAATTTTACTTCATTGACACAAATGTTTTGGTATACACCTATATTATATAATGAGGTGTATATACCTCTATTTGAAATGTTTTTTCATTAATATAATTATTTTAATGATATTTCCATATTTAGGAAATGTTACTAATTCAAGGGGATCATAATTCAATGTTTCCAAAGTGGTAACAGTTTAATGCTAAAGTCTCATCATTTATCAGGACTAATTATAATTATTATTCCATTGATGAAATATTATGATATACCTTTCAATAAATATCTTGAATTTTATCATCCTAGGGTTTTTAATTATTTTATATTTCATGGTACTATTTTTTCACTTTTTGATACTCAGTTTAATTAAGAAATTGTTTTTATGATGACCTATCTTGATATCTCTATTCAACTATAAATATATGACCTTTGAAAACCATGTATTCAATATATGTTTTCAGAAATGTTTTACTATTATCATATGATTTATAAAATATTTTCTTACTAATTTTTTTCCCATTTAAAAAATGTTTTTAAAAGAAATATTCTTATAATTTCATATCAATGCACTTTTCTAAACTTTTTATGGTGTATAAGGAACATTCAGCCTATATGGAGTTACCTTCGATAATGATTTGAATTCCTTGAAAAGTAATTTTCATGTTTAAATGGTTATTTTTGTAGAAAATATTTTCATAATTTTCAGTAAATTAATTTATTTTAAATTTATTTCAAGGAAAATTATTTATATATTTATTTATAACTTTTCAATGTAATTTCAAAGAAAATCATTTTGTAAATATTTTTACCATTTATTTATTTATTTTAAATGTGTATTCAAAAAAATGTTTCAAAAACATTTTCAGAGTTCCTTTGTAAATTTTAAATGTTATTGTTATTGAAAATATTTTTAAAATGTTTTTATGATTTATTTTTTTGTTTTCATGGATAATTTAAAAAAATGTTTTTAAATTGTCTTCCAACTTCATACATAATTTTTTCAAATTTTATTAAGGAAAATGATTTTAAAACATTTTTCTATATTTTTTAAAAAAAATTTATTTTATTTTGAAAAAAAAAGTTTTCAAAAAAAAATATTGGATCCATTATATGTTGTCATGGTTAAATTCAAAGAAAAAAGTTTTCAAAATGCTTTTTTCTTTAAAAATATTTTTCTCATGGGCAACAAATATTTTACTAAAGAAATTTATTAAATAATTTTTCAAAATTACTTTATAATTTTCAATTTTGTTTTCAAAGAAATGATTTTGGTGATTTTTTAATTCTTAAAAAATATTTTCAAAGAAATTTTATTTTCCTTAATAAATTTACCAAGTGATCATTAAAATATTTCTCTATATTAGATGAAATCCTATGATATTCATCATGTTTTAGTAGTGATGTTTATCAAGGATACCATTCATGTTCTTTACATGAATGCATTATTATTTTGATGACATGTTGTTTATTAGACCTTCTTCTCTTCCATAGGATATACCATGAAAAAAGAGTGAAAACCACTTCTTTTCATGGATTGTGTGATGATTATCCAACCTCTATATTCTTCATAGGTTATAATATGGTGACAAGTTTATGATAACCATTTAATTTCATTGATCACGATATGATTCTTGGGAAACTAATCTCTTTGTATGTGTTATGATATGATACATGTTTAATTTTCTTATTGACCACATAAGTGTGGTTATATTATGTGATTAGTGGGACCTATATCATCTTCCAATGCATTAGGTAAATTTTTATATCTCATTAGATAATTATGGGGAACATGTTGATGGGATTGATCCACTTTGGTTAGACGGGGAAACTTGATCCATTGTGGGATGAGGGGGAAACCCAAACTACTATGGGAGGAAGGTGTAACCTAATCCACTATAAGGAATGGGTTGAGAATATGGATGGTTGCATTTTCCCCTAGTTGGTGAATCCACGATGTTGTTTTGTGATATGTTTTGGAAATTATCATTGACTTGTTGGGACTGTTTTAATATTCTTATGTGTATACCGAAATATTATGTCCCATTAAAATTGTATTCATTCAAAAATAATGTTCTTTGACTTACATATGATTAAAGTATTATGAAATTTCAATAATTATGTCATGAATCAAGATTATCATTGTTTATATTCATGGAATGAACTTTAAATTTTATACTCATGTTATTATATAGTTTTTTCCATGTTATACTCACATATATCATTTATTTACCCTTATTGAGAATCTAAGATCACCCTTTCATTTTTTTACTTTACCCAAGTTTTAAAGGATGTTTTAAGTAGGAGTATTAAATGGGATGATGTTTATGTAAAAATTTTAGAAATTTCACCTTGATTACAATATTCTGTACCATTATTCCAATGACACTAAACTATTATTGTTATCACACATGTAATTTGGTAATGTGATGAATATTCATCTAAAATGAAGTAATATCAATGTATGTTAATATAAGGTCATTATAATGAAAGGTTCAATCATGAATAAAGACAAAAAAATTTATATTCCTTTGTATTTTATTATAAAAAAATATATTAGTTCTTGAAATGTAAGCTGCATTGAGTGCCACGGTATCGTGGTAAGAATCCATGGAAAGGACTGTCCGAGTGTGTGACTTTTCTGACTCTGGATGTAATTTAGTATCATGTAAAAATTGTACATTGATGCTAATGGTTTTGTAATGATAACATTTAATATATTATAATTTTATTAACCTTGGAATATTTCATTTGAATTAGGTTATATTGGAATCCAGTGGTTTCACTAGTTTGGTGGAACTAACATGTCACGGGGAATGGTCATCCCAGTTTGTTTTTATAACTCACGGGATCATAAGTTAGGTTTTATGATATGTTTGTAAGGGATTGTATTCCTATAGAGCATGAATGATATTGAGGTAGTGCAGATGGTGACATCAGGTTCTTATTCGGTTATAAATTTATGAGCTGTTATATATGAATTGAGTATTGATGGTGAATTATATGTTGGATGAATATAAAGAGTTCATCATATATTATGTTGAATGTGATGAATATATTAGGGAATTATACTAATAAGTGTGTCTTGGGAGAAAAAACACAAATATGATTTTGGATAAATCCTTTGAGGTTTAACTCATGAAGTTAAATAAGTAAATTCATATACCACGTAATTCTTTTGTTTCAAGTTCTGGGTAGTTACCATCGCTATGGATTAAATTTTATAATATTCCATTGGTAAAATTATCATTGTCTTGGAATGGGTGATAAAATAATTTTCATAATTTCACTCATGGATGAGTGTTCTTAACCACATTAACCCACTATATAAAGTGATGAATGTGACAAGACCAATAGAGATCAAATTGTGTTTCAGAAATGGAATTAAAAAGAACACTCCCATGTTGATGAAAATTTGTACTGTTTATGAGTGAATTTTCTCCCATCTGGGTAATCCATTTATTTCTAGGGACTGGTCATTAAATATTATAATATAGTTTTGGGGCCACTGTGAAAATGGATCTTGATTCCCCATAGATATCTTGGTATATTTTCTGGTATGAAATTTGAGGGATCCATAGTTTTAGGTTTAGGGATCATGATGAATTCATGTTTATTTTGACATACCTTGGGTGGGTAACACATTACTACTCATGTTGTAGAAAGCATGAATGTTATTTTCTCTCAGGATATGAATTTATCGATGATAATTCTACCAAATTTCTATTCTATAATTTTATGATCATGTGTGAACAATTCTCATTTTTATCCATTAGTAGAGTCATCAAGATCATGTATTTGGATAATATGTTTGTGGCGGAAGATATATGTTTACATGGAACAATATCTAGAAGAGGACTGACTTATGTTCTAACATGAAACTGCATATGGTGGGTTGGAAAATATATCAATTATATACTATATGATATGATAGGTATGACCTTAGGATTGGTTAGGAATCCCAAGAAAAACCGGTTTTATCATAGATTGGATATTGACATAGATAACTCATCTATAGTGGTCACTATTTTGGGAATAAGTTTGGTAGTAATGTTTAACTGGGGTTTCATAAATAATAGGCTATAATGATTTCAAAATCACTTTGAGAATATTTTTGGGGCATGGTAGTAGAGTTTTGATAGGTCATTCTATCATTGAGAGTTATTGTGGTTTTTAATTTCCTTTGATGAGTTAAACCCAACGATCGGGATAACTATGAGATCGATGATCAATCAAACTATAATTACAATTGGATTTCAGTATAGTGAGGTACTGTGAGAACCATTTTGGTGTTTCAGTATAGATGAAAGGTGTTTTCTTTCATTTTTTGAGATTGATTCCATCTGTTTAGAGTTAGACTATAAAAGAGTATTCAGATTTCGAGGACCGAATGAGGCCGTTTATAACTGGATTGTTTATTTAAATATGTTAGGTGATTTGGTTGGAAGATCACATTGGATTCTCTCATATTATAATAACAATGTTAGGGATGTTATAAGATCTCATGTCTATTCAGGATGAAATTATCTATGGAATTTGAGTCATTTGATAGTTGAGGAGTAGTTTTGGGAATTAGGCATAGGAATAACACTTTAATGGTTATAACCTTCTAGAAATTTTTTATAAAATAATTAGTGAGGTTCATATAGTGGTCAAAAATAAGAGTTGAGATTCAATTGATGGATGGGTGGTTGGATCTAGAGACTATAGTCATAGGTTAGCAATAGGAAAATGAATAACAAGTTATGATTAATATTGTATTGTATGTAATTTTCTTTCCTTTAGTAATTTAAATCACAAAAAATTTCTTAAAAACTTTTTTACAAAATATTTTATTTTAAAATATTTTTTGTATTGTTTTAGAAAATAAAAACTTTTATCATACATAGAATAAGTTCATAACTATTTCGCAAATAAAATTTGAAATCTAATTCACAGTTATCAGAATGAGATTAAGTCCGATAAATACCATATTTAGCTTTTTCCGAATAATAAGTTTGACTATTCTCATGTATTTCATAATACAAGTCTTAACAATCAGACTGATACTGGTACGCCTACAATAATACTCACACCCGTATATATTATTTTTTGGAAATTATTAATGAAGACTATCAAACTGACTATGTTAATAATTATAATGTAAATACTTATTTCTATGAAAGGAATACCTTAAAAAATTAATGATGTTTACTAGTACACCATTGGGAATTAAGTGAAACCAGATTGATATGATATGTAACGTTCTAGGTGTCTGATGCCATAAAAACATGGAAAATAAGATCGTGGAAGGATGCACTTAAATATCGAAACATTTGAGGTGTTTGGATTTCTCTAATGGATTACTTTCTCCCTGAAGTGTTCTGAATATTAATTAAAGTGAATAGCTAATTCATAGCATTTTCTTATTATTTTTATGGAGAGTCATTATAAGGAGTCCTTGTTTGGTTGTCTCTTTAAAAAAACATTTAATTGTAAACTGCATCTGATCATCGTAATGATCGATTGATTTTAAGGATAGGATGTTAGAGAATATGATCCATATGATTGAGGGATTATAGAGATTTTATGATATAGTCGAACATCAAATCATGGGATTTTTGGAACAGGAAGATAAAATCGTTATAATCTTTATATTTATGTATATTATTTGTTCAGAAATGGATACCTTTATTATAGTTTATAAACTAATTATCTTTTAAGTTTAAAGGAGGTTATTTTTTTATAATCTATTATTTCATTCTTAAATTTTTTTCTGTTATATAAGATTTTGTGTATAATTTTTAATTTCATCTTCAAATTTAATATAATGTGAGTTATCATATTCATCTTTATATATTGTTTTTTTTATTATATTAACCCATATTACGATACATACTCTGATTAATCATATACACTACGATTATAATAATTTAACTCTAATATAGTTGGACATTTGAATGGTTCGGATTCTGTGACTTTGTAAATCAGACTAATTATGAGTCTAATAACCAATTTAAATAGGCTTTGGGCATGTTGGATTTAAATCTTTTATACTAAATTTTTTAGAATAAAATTAACCCCTCTCATTAAAGTAAATCAAACTAAGAATTTTATAATGCTCCTAATACATTTTATAGACATATTTATCCAACAATTGGTATCAGAGTTTGATTCCACTTCTCATTTACTTTCTATGTTTTTAAATTCGTTACTATTACATGTTGTTGATGTTTTTTAGACATTATTTTTATAAATATTTTGTTACACTAACATTTATTATAGAAAATAATATTATTATTAGATTTGATGATGGAATTAATAAAAATTGGTTCAATATAAAATCACAATACCAATAGACAACCTATCATTTATGGCGATTATTATGAGTATAAGAGGGATAAAGTGATGACTTTTTTATCAACACAAGAGTTGAAAATTTTATTATGTTGAATGGAGAATATAATATTTTTAATAATTATGTTATTGTTTTTACTAATAATGAAAAATAGAATAATTAGTTAACTACATCGTAAGAAACACTTTATTATATTCCATGAATGGATGAATTTATAGTCATATTTCTTCTTGTGAAGAGAACAACACTATATTGAAAAATCATGAAGATACACATTTTTGAAATTTAAAGTGTGTATAAACATGAATATCTATGCAAACAAATTATTCATAAGCATTTGATTTTGTTCATGGTGAATCATTTGTAAAGACAGACAATAGATTCAAAACTATTGCTAATATTTTCCAATATTATTCCAAATGATGGTGAATAAAAGTATTCTATTGTTGATGATACAATAAAGTGAAATAATCTTACCATGTATGATCTTATTTTTAACATTATGTAGTACAAGGGTAGACTCAAAAGAGTTGTTGATAAAATAAAAAAAATACTGGTGTTGTTTCCCTTTCTAAAACATCTACCTTACCATATAAATAAACAAACTAATGATAAAGTTATTAAATCATCAAGGAATAAGAATTTTATTTTTCAATATAACTCATATACTCATGAACATTTAAATAATGAGTTAGCATAATTTTAAAGTAGGATGAATAACTTATTTGGAATGAAATATTTTCAACACCAATACTAGAAAGGACATAAAGTTTATGGTGATAAGAAAGATGAATTTAATGTTATGAATGTGAGGAATCTAGAAACATCCGGTCAAATTGTTCAAATATGAAGTAGAATTATTGAAAAGGAATACATTTTTAAAGGAACACGATTAAGTACTATAAATCAAAAGGAAAAAATTCTCTAAAATCTGTTGAAACGTAGAGTGCTAGTTGAGGTGATTATTTGTATAGATCTTTGAAAAATATATATTCCGGACTTAGGAATATATGTATTTTATATAAAACTATATATAATAAAATTTTCATGGATAAATTATGAAATGATGAAACTCTATCCAACATATCCCTTAAATTAAATTCCCATGATGATAAAAACTCTACATCATCAAATGAAGAATCTTCCCCAGCCAATGAAGATAATTATTTACCTTATTATGATGAAGTTTCACATTTTTTAATATTTCATGAAAATTGGAACTAAAAATTTCAAAAAATAACAAGACATTATTAGGTAGAACTTCAAAGGATGATTCCACTGCAAATATTTTCAGGATGAAAATATCTGATCTTTAGAAAGATCATGACGAGACTATTTCTAACAAAGAAACTATTTCTAAATATTTTCAAAATGTAGTTTCTAAAAAAAATTAGAAAAGAAATTGACATGTAAAACTAATAATAAAGTTGATAAAATTAGTTATAAACCTAAAATATGAAATTTTTAGTTTTTGGAAAACATATATAAAAAATGACCACAAGACAGAAATATTTTGAGAAAATGTATAAACAAATTAGGAATCATGGGAATG
The DNA here is from genome assembly GCA_963277665.1 of Viscum album. Taxonomy (NCBI): domain Eukaryota; kingdom Viridiplantae; phylum Streptophyta; class Magnoliopsida; order Santalales; family Viscaceae; genus Viscum; species Viscum album. The sequence continues at coordinate 1,731,292,711 of OY728123.1, read as the reverse complement.
GTTCTAGAATTGTTTGTACACATCAAAATATATTTTTAGTAACAATATCTTTGTTCCTAAAAATTCCCCATTTTCACAAAGTATCAAGGTGGTGGAAATTGAAGGAAGACATCTTCATTAAATACATCCAAATCTTATGACTTCACAAAGCCTTCTTTTCTAAAAATTTCTCATTCCTAATGTTATTTTTCTAATATTACCATACCCATTAAGGTTTGTATGCCGAAACTATATATTTTTTTGATGTTAGGAAAACAAGGAACGTACCCAAAAAATAATACATGGTATATAGAGAGTGTATGATCTAGGCATATGACTGGTAACACATACTTCTTCTAGAATACTATAAAAATGAAATGTAGTATTGTCACATTCAGAGAAAATTCAGAAATGAAAATTATTAGAAAATGTAAAATCATTCTTCCTATTAAATAACTTATTTCAAATGTCTTTTATGCTCCGAAGAAAAATATTATAATAATAATTAGATTATGTAATGAAGGTTACCTTATGGTATATGGAAATAATAAATTTTTAGTACATATTTTCAATTATGAATCTGTTCTATCTTTTAAACGTTATCAAAATTATTATACACATCACATAGAAGAACATAGGATCCAAGAATTATATTTCCTTAGTGTAATGGAAGATCAACCTTTTTTAGGGTATAGAAAGTTATGATAATATAACCATAGAAACATATCTATGATTATTGTGAATGTTATTTTGAAGGATATACCAGAACATCTGTTTTATTCATCAAAATTATACAACCCATTTCAATATGATAATAAACATAGGTGAAGTTTTAAATGTATTAGTGTTGTATCAACTTCTGAAGCTATACCATTAGAAAACATGTATTTATTTGGTCTCATACAAAATAAGAGTATTGATGTAAAATAATTTGTATATGTCTTAGTTTAGGGTTATATTATATATACATGGGTCTATTTTAGCACAAAAAAATCTAAATGCCTTTTAAAAAAAATTGTAGCGAATGATACAAATATGAAAAACCTTCCCCCAATAACTATTCATAGTGACTGTGGTGGATGATTTGAAATTTATATTTGAAACATTTTTTAGTAATAAAGGATTGAACATAACTTTTTATCACCATAAATCACACAACAAAATGTTGTGGAAGAGATAATAATTATAACTCATAATAAATTACTAAAACCATTTTGAGTGAATTCATAATTTATAAATACTTTTTCGATGAATCTGTTAGTACTTACTATTATACCATAAATCATGTTTTAATTAGACATTTTCATATTACATATACATATACGTTTTGTTCTGTAAGATAATAGAATTGTTTTTACTTTAAATTATATTGCTGTAATATATTCATCTCCAATACGAATGATAACATACATAAAATTGCAACCAAATCAGATGGACTTATTTTTTTCTATTATTACACTACCTCTATAACTTCTACAATTCTAATAAATTTTATTTTACTATTGGGGAAATAAAATAATTTATGTTTTATAAAACAAATCATTTTTAAAAAAAACCCCAATCAATATCCTCAAATATTATTTCAAAAACTAATTTTCGTCTTTTGTTACAAATTTATTCTCATAATGAAATAACATAATAAATATCTTTTAATGTTTTTCCATAGGAGTTTTGGATTGTGATTTTTGAAGAAAAGACTTTTCCAAAACCCATGAAGTCACCTGTTTTGTTGGAATCATCCTAGTGGTAAGATAACCAGTGATGTTGATCAACAATTTAGGAATAGAATCCCTTTAAGGAATAAAATTGCATATATATATTTGTTTCCCAAATTTGAGCATAAAAACACTGATGAGTTGATAGGTTATGATAATAGGATTAGGCCAATTCATGATAAACTCAATGAGTTTGAAAGGAATGAATTATGGAATTGAGTTGAATGAACTCAAGAATCCTCTATAATTAGATTGAAATGTCTTTTTTTCAGAATTTGTGTAATGAGAATGGAATATTTTTTAGAAATAAAGTTATATTTTTTACTAAGTATAATAATCAACAATATGTAATTTATTATGATTAAACCTATACACTTTTAGAAATTCATGAAGCTATTCAGATAATTCAATCCTTTGGAACATTCATTAATTTCAATCATTTTCAAATGGATGTGATGTGTGATTTCCATAAAGAATATGTTCATGAAGAATTTTATGTTGAAAAATATCCAGGTTTCAAAAATAAAAAAATACCTTGAATATTTTTATAAACATACAAAATATTTATATGGGATTAAACAATCTCATAGAGCATGCTATGATAGGTTAACATGTTTTTTGTTTATAAAAGAAAATTTTAAGGTAACTTATGATCCAATACATTTTATAATATAACTTAATAAAAAAAATATTGTAAAAATTATGTTTATCATCTTATATTCATATAAAATTAGTAACATTTAACAAATTCCATTCCAGATCTCCAGAAATCTGAGTTTGAAATAATATGATGGCAGATTTAACATATTTTCTTGGTTTTGTATTTCCAAAAAAAACTAAATAGAACATTTATGTCTAAAAATATGTATATAAAAGAAATTATTAATAAATTTGGATTTAAAAATAATAAAAGTAATAGTATACCCATCTGTTCAAATACATTAGTTCATGATGATGTTTGGAAAGCAATGGTTAAAGTATTTCTAGAGCTATGATAGGAAGTTTACATTACTTAATAGAAATTCATCCAGAATTAATGTTTTCTATATTATTACATGTAGTGTCCAAATAATATTCAATTTAATCCCATATAAATCTAGTAAAAATAGTTTTTTGTTATCATAATGGAACTATGTATTTAGGACTTCCCAATTCTACTTGATATTTTGTTCAAACTTATATGTTTTTTCGATGCTGAATTCATTGGGTGTATAAAGAATATGAAAACAATTTCTATAAATTCTCAATTATTAGGATATTATTTGGTTTCATCATCACTTAAGAAACAACAAACATTTTCATATTCCACTACTAAAGTGGAATATGTGGCATCCAGATGTTTTTTTGCTCATGTGTTGTGGATGAAACACACACACACACAGACTAGGGAATGAGTTTTACATAGGATAAAATATTTTTTATAATAACGTTGAATTACATTAAGTAAGATCTCATCATAGCACTCATATGTTATGAAAATAGATAAAAGAAACCATTTATTGCTAGATCACAATGTTAATGTAGATATCATTTTACAAATAATCGGAACCCAAGACAAACTTTATGATATTTTTTCAAAACCACATACATTAGATAGATTTCAATAACTCATAAATAAGCTATAAATGATCAACACAAAGTAATAATTCATATATAATTATTTTTTACCCATATTCTTACATTAATATACTTCTTTTAATAAGGAGAGTGCATATGTTTTATGATTTTCAAACCATTAATTTTTCATTAAAAAACTAGTTTTCTATAAATATATGGTTTTAAAAAAAATGTATTAATGAGTTTTCCAGACTCATATTCTTTATAAAATCTTCAGTGTCAGAATTCTCAAAAAGATATCTAGACACAGAAAATGTTATAAAGTATACAAAATGGGAAAATTTTATAATATTTCAAAACTCATTTTTTAAAATAATATTTTCATAATAATTTATTGTTTTAACATTTCTGGATAAAACAATATTATAATTTTAAATGTATTAATAACATTATTATTTCATAATCAAAACTATGATAATATATTTATTTTAAAAAAACTAATAATAACATGTAATTGGTACAGATCGATTCTAGTACTCCAAAAGAAACTCTTCTAATTTTTATGTTTTTACATTGTCTCATTATTTTAGTTATTTAGTTTTTGTTGTCATTGTTGTAGTACATTTAGTTGTATAAATTCATTTTTTAAATAATTTAAATTTTTTTCCTAATTAGATTCATTTTTAATTAGTTAAATGTTTTATAATACTTTCAAAGTTCAAAAAAACATTCTTCAATGTAATTTTGTTTATCAGATTAGTTTTTTCTCATATGAACCACTTATTTTGTTATTGATGATTAACAATCACACCTAAGGACTATATAAAGATCCCTCCATGTCCCACATCATTTGTTCTAGGAGTTTTATCACGTTTTGTTTACCCCTTCACGTTTCTCTTTCTGAAATATTATATATCTATAATATTCACTCATTTCATATCTGATTCTGGTGGAAACCAAGGAGGATCTCATTTGGTGGTATTTTTTCAAATATATATTGATTAAAAATTATTGGTATCAGAAATATGATTCTATGTAGAAAGAAGGTAATATCATTCCAATGATTAAAATCTATTTTTGTTGAGAAACCACATAAGTAATTTGATTTATTCTATTTTAATGTGGTTCATGAATTTTATGCTCTTGTAAAATTTTCAACGAAGATATGAATGATAAAATTTCATTTATTATGTATGAAAATAGATAAATTTTGTCAAATAATAATCCATCATATTTAATCTGAGTGACTTCTAATGGAGAATCATACATTCCAACACATTAATAGCCAGACACTCTTGGTACATTATATAGTAGTAAAGATTATGATTATATTCTTATAGAATATGTAAAGGTTATTAGATTTTCCACATCACACCAGAAGATGGTTTTTCCCTCTTGGATGGAAGGATTATCATTATGAGAAAAGCAGAAAGTGAAACATTAAATGTTTAGATGTTTTCATATTAGACATTTTGTTAAACATGATAAATATATATCTCGAAATGATGTCCCTTCCCATAGGAGACACCATCAAGACTGACACAATCCAATAAAATATTATTATTTTTTATAATTTTTTAGACCCAAAGGTTATTGAATTTATGATGGTTTTTATGTTTCCAAAGAATGGTATCTAATGAGATAAATTTTTTTATTTGTAATGATATTATGAAAACAATGATATTGGTTTTTGATGATCAATCAAAAATTTTGTTGAGAAATTTGATTGTGATAATTCGGAGCCTAATAAAAAACAAAGTTAGTGAAAGATGACAAGAAGAAGAAAATTATGGTTGAGACCTCCTCACTAAAGATACAAAAAGAGAAAAAGAAAGTAACTGATGGAGTTTTTGATTATTAGATGTCAAATACATATCAAAATAAAATAAGGTATCCAAAGATTAAAATAAACCATTTAGTTGGAAAGTCATTGATGATTGGTTTTTAGAAAACCCTATAAGAAAAATCAAAAAAATAAGAATAAAAATAAATGGTTTTTATATTCTCAACTATGTGAGAACTTGATGAAAGGTGTTGAAAGAGCTTCAGAAAATTTGGTTCTCCCAGAAACCCAAAGTGGTCATCTGAACCTATTAAAAGGTATAATCTTTGAAGAAACATCATTAGTTCATGCTTATATTCCTTCTATCATGAAAAAAATTAAATAAAATGTGGTTGGTAAAGAATCATGTAAATAATTCAACTAAAATAATCATGACCAAAAATTACAACAAAGGTAGATCTTATAACTGAGAGTGATTTAAGAACATGAATCAGATCCTAGAGATGAATTTCAAGACTAAAATTTTTTAGAGAAATTTTTTGAAGGAAAATATTAATTATAATGGGGATTTTTGTAACACCCCGGGTAGATAAATAATATGACATTTTCATATTTATCCATATTTGTGAATAAAATATTAATATGACTTTAATGGGGACACTATGCTCAATGGCGTACCCAACACGCAACAACGAGTTTCTTGGGAATCTTACGTTGCACTCTAATAATAAAATAATATTATTTTAAATCGTAGTTAACATGTAGCCGTTCTATTGGAAGGAATGGATAGAAATAACTAAAATATGATTTTATATGTTTTAAATGTTTTTACATTTATCCAATAAAGGATAAAGGCATAAAATACAGAAATAATTCAATTTTAGGCGTATATGCCCTAGTTTTCACTAAAGGTTCACTTATCGCCTTTTGATGGAGAACCGTCATTAAATATAGTTTTGTTCACTCTTATACATCCTCTTAGACCAAATAAAACTCTTCTTAAGAATTGGGACATCAAAATTTACTTTGGGTAAATTTTTGGTATCTTTCTGATAAAGTTCATTTTTTTAATGAATAGTGTAAAATGTTGTATTTTAATTCGAAACCACTTTTTAATATAATTTATTTATATGATTAGATTATCTTTTTAATTGGTGTTAAAGTGAAATTATAATATATTTTTTCCATGAAATCCAATAGTGGTCGTTGGAATTAATTTCATTTTGAAATCAGACTTAAACTAGTGTCAATCTTTTGATACTTATTGTTTCATAAAAACACGCTATTTTCTCTGACAGCGGGAATTAATTATTAAATAAATTAATGTGACTTATATGATTTGAATTTTGTAAAATAGACTTCATTTTTGAATTCGTAATATCAAATATAGCTTAGGGTGAATTTTTGGGAATTTTCTGAAAAATTTCAATTTTTGATGAATAGTGAAACCACTAAGTGGTACTTATAAAAACTGATTTTTCCGTTTAAATAAAATTTTTCCATATTTGTGTTTTGAATTTCAAAAATCCGACATACATGGTTGTCATTAAGAAGTAAAATGTGGTTCAATGGGATAAAAATAATTTTTTGGTGAATAGTAACTTATTATGTTTTTAATCGCGATTAGAGGTAATTAGTGTAGTTTAAGGTAAAAATAATGTTTTAATAATATGAAATGAACTTGACATATTTCCTAACCTATGGGTCAACTTGGGGACCCCATGAAGCCACTTTGGTTGGAAAATGACATTAATATCTTTTTATTTAACGTTAAAGTAAAAATGAGACAAACATGAAATGTTTTACTAAAACAATTTTTACATGGGGTTATACAAATCAGATTTTTGACTATAAATATTTATTGGAAAGATACAAAGATTTCCTAAATCATAGTAGTTTTTTTATAATTTTTAGACATTAAATAAATTAAATTATTTATGACATCATGATGATGCAGCGATGACCACATTATTTAACGATTTAAATAAAATGGAACGATAATGTAATATATAAGACCTACACATGTCCAAAACCTATTGGGTGAGTGGATATCGAACCCTTATCACCTTATACTCGAAACACATCAATTTGGGCCCTCTTAAATCCGAATACAATTTTCAAATAAAATAACACTTGCTTACTTTCCAAGAGTGCCCCTCCTCAACTCTTATAAAAGGCCCCCACCTCTACCTCCTTACCCACACTCCCAAAGCCTTTGGATCGGCCAAACCCTTACCATTTTGTATCTCCACTTCCCTCTCTAACTCCTTGAGGCCTCACTTTGGGCAGAAGGCTTCCCAAGGAAGCCTTTTATCTCAAACCAAAGGGAGTTACCCGATTTTAAGGTAATGTCTTCACTTGAGTCCTTTTGTTTTATTTTGCCTCTCCAACCCCCTAAACTCTTTTTATTCGTTTCTTTTGTAACAACTACAGTATCTTCAATATACTAGGATATTGTTATAATAAGTATTAGAGCTAGACTTACACACACCTACATCAAATGGTTAAATAACACACTGTTTCCGTGGATGGCGAATTTATGCCTCCCGAAACGATGATTGTTCAACATTCTTTTAACACCTTCAAAGGTGGCCATTAAGATGTCACTATATTTATATATGATATATAATATGTTTATGTTTTAATTAAGCTTCTGTATTTTTCTTTTTGGGCATAACTTTATGGTTTCCATTATGGGTAAACATGATATCTTCATTTAAGGAAGTGCGGACTACCGCCCCCTCAAAGTGATGTGATTCGTTAATGCCATATGTGGGGCGTATAAAGGATGGATTTAAATTTATTATATATTATATTATACTAGAATTATAATATACCTCTATATCATTATTTTTCCATTCCATAAAAATATGAAATAGAAATGAAAGTATCATTCATGCGTACGTACGGCTTACCGTGTCCATGAACGGTGCATTTCATTTCTTACCTCTAAATGATTATGTAATATTATAAATACATGTATATTCTGGATATATATTATATATATGATATCCAAATCATGAATATAATTCTGGATATAATGAACATTTGACCACACGAACAACATGTAAATGTAAGAAGTCCACTTTCGACTTAAGAACCAAATATCGACAAAACAAACATTATGATTAAATAATGTTTACAACATTGCAATAAGTGATATAAAAGGAATAATGAACTAGAAAAAGGTTTTTAATAAAGTGGAAATTAACTCAAGTTTATTATTCAGGACGTTAAAGAACGATCAAGTCAAGTAGGACCCGAGGTAAGGGATCTACTCCTCTCTTTCTTTTTAAGTACACTCTTTTATGTCATTCCTTTTAAAGCTCGTCTTTCTTGTTATTGGGATGTTCTTTTATATTAATCTTACTGTAATTTTTATGTTCATGTGATGAGTGACCCTATTCTCTCTCATAAATCAATTTTTGAAGTTTTATGTGGCGCCGTTAGGGTGCCGAGTTTTCGTAAAGGATTTTTCATCTCACTTTTATTCCCGTGAGATTTATGCTACATTTTCCACAATTTCCTTTGAGTGGTGTATGTACTGCCCATTATTTTATTGTGTAATATAATTTCTTTTATGAGTATTTACATCAATGTTGTATTGTCCTTCTTTCACGAGGTGTATGTTTCGAAAGATACCCATGTCGGTAAGGGAACCTTTCACCCTCCTCTTTTTAAAAGACTTCTTTTGTTGGGTCTTTTAAATTACATATTGTTATCTTGGGATATGTTCTAATATATCCTTATTGATGTAAATTTTATGTGCATGTGATGAGATACACTTTTTTTTATCTCTCATCAACTCATTTTGATGTGACACCGTTAGGCTGTCAAGGGAACTTCTTAACCCAATTTCGATTTCTTTGGGTTCAACATGTAGTTATTGAATATGTTATCTTTTGAATATGTGTGAATGACCTTTGATTGTTTTACACTTAACATACACTTATATTTTGTTTATTTGTTTGTCACAGAAAATTATTCAATTGATTTATCCTTAAACCAAGGATACCGTCTTTGTATGGGACTTCGTCTCAATCTCCTTTCATTGAGGAATATTTTGTTTTATATACAACCTTCTTTTATACGGTGTATAAACCCCTTTGACTTTAACGTTTATTCAAAAGGAATATTTTTTTATACAAAGCGTTTACTAAACGACAAAAGGGAATGTTTTTGTCGTACGTATGCGGCGACAAAGACTTCTCCGCCTCTGTGACCATTATTTGAGTTTCGGCTTCCTCTACAAGCCATACCTTTTTTCAAAAGAAAAATAAATACCATGTTTTACTTTTCTTTTATTTTGGTATTGAAAATGGTTTTCATAATATTTTTATATAAATGTGTTGTATTGATATCTTTTGATTGAAAGGTGGAAAAGTTATGTTTCCTTTATGCATGTTTTATGTGATACGATTATGTTGAGGTTCTTGGGAATTATTATGAAGATGGGTGGTTCCGTGATAGACTAAGGGCGGGTGAGCCCGATATAGCTCTCCAATGCATTGGGTAATGCGAAGGAGTGAAACGTTAAGGTTTATCCGAAGAGATTTAGGGAATATACAATGATGGGTATTCCAAACGTAACCAAGAGGGTTACTCCCTACGTAAGAATGTTATGAATGCCTCAAGTTACCTTTATGTCTTATTATTTCTATGATTTACTCACACTGACCTTTTTGGTTTTAATAAATGGCTGGATCTAGCAGGCACCAAAGTAATAGTGGATGTGAAGGAAACTGTGACAGTTTTTTGAGCAACCAACTAAATGATATGGGAGCTGCAATGAGAACTCTTGTGATTATACTCAACCAACAATCTAGAGTCATGATTGACCACCTAAACCTTGGTGATTTCTCTAAGTCATCATATATGCGAGAAACAAATCCCTACGGAAGTACATGTAATAATCATAAAGGTAAGTGTGTTCAAAAACCTATGTGTCAAATATGTGGAAAGAAACACCTAGGAAAATGTTTCAAAAGGACAGAAATATTCTATAGATGTGGAAATGAAGGTCATAAAGCAAGAACCATCCATGGAAAAAGGAAGCATCCAGTTGACTCGAGGAAAGGGAAAGAAGTTATTTCTGAGGGATCAATTGAATGATTAAATGTGGTGTGCATGGTCATTATGCAAACACATGTACTATGAAGAAGTTTCGTGAATGGGGTCACCAAGAGAATACAAATGTTTGTTTACCAATACCTAATGCCATTCTGATTGAGGATGAAGAAACTGACAATGACCAATCAAAGGTATGTATTATTTCATGACTATTGTTTTCCTATTTTGGAATCTTAGGATATGATTCATGATTTTGTTTGTAGGAAAGAGGTATTTTGAAATAAGTTGGAAAGTAATGGTTAATGGATCATAAAGAATTTTGAATGAGTAAAATGTCAACATATAAGGGCTTCAAGAGTTATGGTGAAATTCTTAAGAGTATTAAGTCTATTTTGATGATGGGGTTACATTAGAAGACTTTTTATATTATGTGTAACCCTGATGATTAATATACGCAAATTTTATTCAAGGAATAGTTATCTTTTCTTTTGTGGACATAGTTATAAAGAACCATTTGGTTTTATATGATCCTTACTTTTGAGGTAATTATGGGTTACTATATGTTATGATTTAAGTGAAAGGCATGAGATAAAATTGAGGTTAAATTATGTTATGGTTATTTTTGATGATTTTATCCCTTTTTGTGGAATGATTTTAGAATTATATAGTTTTTGAAAAAGTACAACATGCAGACCGTGTGACAACCCGTCACGTCAGACAAAGCTGCAGGAATCGAACCCACAACCAAAGTGCGACTGGTATTTATCGCCTACCACTGGACTACATGAAGTCCCTGGTTAGTTTGACTATTTCTTTTTTAGTTATATGATTTTATTAATTAAGAGTAAGTTTATTTTGGGTTATCTATGGAAATTTATTAACCTATCATGGAGGATAAGTGATTAGGGTTAATTACTTTTCAATACAAGACATTAAGAGAAACTGATGTGGTTTGGAGATAAATGATACGATTTAACTTGGTAGACTATGTGACTAAATCCTTCAAAATATTTGGGTTTCAATCTTAGTTTGGTTTACTTTGAAGAATTTTATGGACAAATTGTTTATCGAATGGTCTTCGTTGAACTTTGGGTTTTGTTGGACAAATTTTGGATATTAAGAATAAATTTTATTTTTATAAAGGGTTATCCTTTTCTGGATTATCGGATCAGGTACTAACCTTTTTGGTTTTGGTTTTGGTTAGAGTCTAAAGACATGGGAATTATATCGTTCTATATTGTGGATTAGGTGATTCTCTAGAAGTTTATTATAGTACTCTTAATGCGAACAAGTCTCCCTAAATACTCGTCTTTTGGAAAAAAATATGAGTTTGATTAAGGAATCTAGTAAAAGTTGAAAGTCAACATGATAAGTGATTATGTTTCCTTATGAATAAATTCCTCAATAAAAAGTAACTTAAAACAAAAATTTTGTCTATTAACTATTCCTACTGGGGAATCGAATACCGTTTAACCCATCACAAGTTTGTGATTTTCTTATAGTTAACTTTCTCCAAGACTTGTTTACTATCACTCTCCATCAGAACATGACCCTTTGTTTTCTCCTCCATATCTATATTTTCATACATGGAATCCTATTATGGGTTAACTCGGGTGACATTTTTACTTCTCTCCCATTCTTTTAAAGTGATTGTTTTACCGACTCTTGTTCCGATGTGGGACTTTCAAGGATGTTTCCAAGGTCAATTTTAAAAATTGCGAGGACACAATTCCCAAATGGGGGGAAGGATGTAAAACCCCAGGCAAATAAAGAATATGACATTTTCATATTTATCCATATTTGTGAATAAAATATTAATATGACTTTAAAGGGGATGCTATTCTCGATGGCATACCCAACACGCAAAACCGAGTTTCTTGGGAATCTTATGTTGCACTCTAATAATAAAATAATATTATTTTAAATCGTAGTTAACATGTAGCCGTTGTATTGGAGGGAATGGATAGTAATAACTAAAATATGATTGTATAGGTTTTCAAATGTTTTTAAATTTATCCAATAAAGGATAAAGGCATAAAATAAGGAAATAATTCATTTTTAGGCGTATATGCCCTAGTTTTCACTAAAGGTTCACTTATCGCCTTTTGATGGAGAACCGTAATTAAATATAGTTTTGTTCACTCTTATACATCCTCTTGGACCAAATAAAACTCTTCTTAAGAATTGGGTCATCAAAATTTACTTTGTGTAAATTTTTGGTATCTTTCTGATAAAGTTTATTTTTTTAATGAATAGTGTAAAATGTTGTATTTTAATTCGAAACCTCTTTTTAATATAATTTATTTATATGATTAGATTATCTTTTGAATTGGTGTTAAAGTGAAATTAGAATATTTTTTTACCATTAAATCCAATAGTGGTCGTTGGAATTAATTTCACTTTGAAATCAGACTTAAACTAGTGTCAATCTTTTGATACTTATTGTTTCATAAAAACTGGCTATTTGCTCTGACAGCGGGAATTAATTATTAAATAAATTTATGCGACTTATATGATTTTAATTTTGTAAAATAGACTTCATTTTTGAATACGTAATATCAAATATAGCTTTGGGTGAATTTTGGGGAATTTTCTGAAAAACTTCAATTTTTGATGAATAGTGAAACCACTAAGTGGTACTTATAAAAACTGATTTTTCCGTTTAAATGAAATTTTGCCATCTTTGTGTTTTGAATTTCAAAAATCCGACATACATGGTTGTCATTAAGAAGTAAAATGTGGTTCAATGGGATAAAAATAATTTTTTGGTGAATAGTAACTTATTATGTTTTTAATCGCGATTAGAGGTAATTAGTGTAGTTTAAGGTAAAAATAATGTTTTAATAATATGAAATGAACTTGACACATGTCCTAACCTCATTGGATGTTTCATGGCTGACCAAGAAAACCCATCGGTCATCTTGGAGACCCCATGAAGCCACTTTGGTTGGAAAATGGCATTAATATCTTTTTATTTAAAGTTAAAGTAAAAAATGAGACAAACATGAAATGTTTTACTAAAAAACTTTTTACATGGGGTTATACAAATCAGCTTTTTGAATATAAATATTAATTGGAAAGATAAATAGATTTCCTACATCATAGTATTTTTTTTATAATTTTTAGACATTAAATAAATTAAATTATATATGACATCATGATGATGCAGTGATGACCTCATTATTTAACAATTTAAATAAAATGGAAAGATAATGTAATATATAAGACCTCCACATGTCCAAAACCTATTGGGTGAGTGGATTTAGAACCCTTATCACCTTATCCTCGAAACACATCAATTTGGGACCTCTTAAATCCGAATACCATTTTCAAATAAAGTAACATTTGCTTACTTTCCAAGAGTGCCCCTCCTCTCCTCTTATAAAAGGCCCCCACCTCTACCTCCTTACCCACACTCCCAAAGCCTTTGGCTCGGCTAAACCCTGCCAATTTTGTCTCTCCAATTCCCTATCTAACTCCTTGAGGCCTCAATTTGGGCATAAGTCTTCCCAAGTAAGCCTTTTAGCTCAAAGCAAAGGGAGTTACCTGATTTTAAGGTAATGTCTTCACTTGAGTCCTTTTGTTTTATTTTTCCTCTCCAACCCCCTAAACTCTTTTTATTCATTTCTTTTGTAACAAATCTAGTATCTTAAATATAATATTATTTTGTTATAAGAATAATTCTAGCTACACTTACACACACCTACATCTAATGGTTAAAGAACATACTGTTTTCGTGGATGACGAATTTATGTCTCCCGAAACGATGATTGTTCAACATTCTTTTAACACCTTCAAAGGTGGCCATTAAGATGTCACTATATTTATATATGATATATAATATGTTTATGTTTTACTTAAGCTTCTGTATTTTTTTAGGCATAAATTTATGGTTTCCATTATGGGTAAACACGATATCTTCATTTAAGGAAGTGCAGACTACCACCCCCTCAAAGTGATGTGATTCGTTAATGCCATATGTGGGATGTATAAAGGATGGATTTAAAGTTATTATATATGATGTTATACTATAATTATAATATACCTCTATAAAATTATTTTTCCATTCCATAAAAATATGAAATAGAAATGAAAGTAGCGTTCATGCATACGTATGACTTACCGTCTCCATGAACGGTGCATTTCATTTCTTACCTCTAAATGATTATGTAATATTATAAATAAATGTATATTCTGGATATATATGATATATATGATATCCAAATCATGAATATAATTCTGGATATAATGAACTTTTGACCACACGAACAACATGTAATTGTAAGAATTCCACTTTCGACTTAAGAACCAAATATCGACAAAACAAACATTATGATTAAATAATGTTTATAGCATTGAAATAAGTGATCTAAAAGGAATAATGAACTAGAAAAAGGTTCTTAATAAAGTGGAAATTAACTCAAGTTTACTATTCAGGACGTTAAAGAACGATCGAGTCAAGACGGACCCTAGGTAAGGGATCTACTACTCTCTTTCTTTTTAAGTACACTCTTTTATGTCATTCCTTTTAAAGATCATATTTCTTGTTATTGGGATGTTATTTTATATTAATATTACTATAATTTTTATGTTCATGTGCTGAGAGACCCTATTCTCTCTCATCAATCCATTTTGTATGTTTTATGTGGCACCGTTAGGCTGCCGAGTTTTCGTAAAGGATTTTTCATCTCACTTTTATTCCCGTGAGATTTATGCTACATTTTCCACAATTTACATTGAGTGGTGTATGTACTGCCCATTATTTTATTGTGTAATATACTTTATTTTATGAGTATTTACATCATTGTTGTATTGTCCTTCTTTCACGAGGTGTATGTTTTGAAAGATACCCATGTCGGTAAGGGAACCTTTCACCCTCCTCTTTTTAAAAGACTTCTTTTGTTGGGTATTTTAAATTACATATTGTTATTTTGGGATATGTTCTCATATATCCTTATTGATGTAAATTTTATGTCCATGTCATGAGATACCCTTTTTTTATCTCTCATTAACTCATTTTGATGTGACGCCGTTAGGCTGTCAAGGGAACTTCTTAACCCAATTTAGATTTCTTTGGGTTCAACATGTAGTTATTGAATATGTCATCTTTTTAATATGTGTGAATGACCTTTGATTGTTTTACACTTAATATCCACTTATTGTTTGGTGTATTCGTTTGTCACACATAATTATTCAATTGATTTATCTTTAAACCAAGGATACCGTCTTTGTATGGGACTTCGTCTCAATCTCCTTTCCTTGAGGCATATTTTGTTTTATATACAACCTTCTTTTATACGGTGTATAAACCCCTTTGACTTTTATGTTTATTCAAAAGGAATATTTTTTTATTCAAAGCGTTTACTAAACGAAAAAAGAGAATGTTTTTGTCGTACGTATGTGGCGACAACGACTTCTCCGCTGCCGAGACCATTATTTGAGTTTCGGATTCCTCTATAAGCCATACCTTTTTTTAAAAGAAAAATAAATACCATGTTTTACTTTTCCTTTATTTTGGTATTGAAAATGGTTTTCATAATATTTTTATTTCAATGTGTTGTATTGATATATTATGATTGAAAGGTGGAAATGTTATGTTTCTTTTATGCATGTTTTAGGTGATATGATTATGTTGAGGTTCTTGGGCATTATTATGAAGATGGGTGGTTCCGTGATAGACTAAGGGCGGGTGAGCCCGATATATCTCTCCAATGCATTGGGTAACTCAAAGGAGTGAAACGATAAGGTTTATCCGAAGAGATTTAGGGAATATACTGTGATGGGTATTCCAAACGTAACCAAGAGGGTTACTCCCTACGTAAGAATGTTATGAATGCCTCAAGTTACCTTTATGTCTTATGATTTCTATGATTTATTCATGGTTTGATGAGGTATGTTAAAGTGCCTAAGTTTTATGGGTAAAGTATGATTTCATTCTTATGTATATATGAACTCATGTTTCCTTTCCATATTTTTATATCCCTTACTGAGCTTTTTTATGCTCATCCCATGTTTTTAAAATGTTTTTCACAGGTCAAGGGAAAGGTACGTGATGTGATGATAGTTTCAAGGATGTTTCAAGAAAGAATCCAAGTTTTATTTTAAATATGTTTCCATTGATGGGAAGAATGAATCCTGTCTTTTATGTAACCACTTTGTTTAAATGTGGAATGTAATGCAAGTTTTATGATCTAATTCTCTAAAACTCTAAACCTAAAAAGATCCTCAATGTGTAATCTTGTATTAACTCAAGATTAAGTAAGGTTTAATGCTGGGGCCTTATAATTTTAATATGAATAAGTTAATTAAGAGATAAAATAATAAGTTGTATATGATTAAGAGGACGAAAATGATGATAATGAAGAGGTGGTTGATAACGAAGAAACTCAATCTGATAAAAAATCATCATCATCATCATCACCATCTTCATTATCATCATATATACCTTTTAAAGATGATAAGGGGAGAAAATATAGTAGTTTTTAAGAAGAAAAATATTCATTAGATGAAGAAGATAAATACTGATTAAATAAATAATAAAATAATCCAAACTCTAAATCAAAATCTGATGAATAATTTACTATTGATATTGATTTTTAAATCCTTTAATTATTCAACGATAAGATGGATTAAAAGAAAGATGAGAATGATGTTTCAATGTAAGATAAAAATAAATGCAAACATTCTGATGTCATAGCTAGCAGGATAATACATCTTCATTATTACCAAGATCAATTGGATTTTTTTGGACCAATTTCTTGGGAAGGAATTGATTATATTGTTCATGTTTTGATAAGAATTCAAGAAACAATTCCAAAAATAACAAGAGATTTATGTAACTAGGAAGTTAATTTAATAAAATATTGATCCAAAATAAAAATCTCTAAAGAATATAATAGATAATTTTATTAAGAATGAGGAAAATTGATTGTTTTTTATAAAAGTGATCAGTGTCATAAAAACTAAGAAATCAAATCGTAAAATGGTCTCATCAATTTTATGTTGATATTATAATTCAGAATGAAAATTTTGTTGTAATAAAGGAGAGTTTCATAGAATCATAATATTCTTTTAATGAATTTTATTCTCATATGGATGAAAGAAAATAATTTCTATAAGATTTTAAATATTTCAGTTATGATAGTACTGATGAAGTAAATTTGAGGAAGAATATGATCTAAGAAATTGAACATGAGATGACTTGAATTATGTCTATAAAATCCAAACATTACTTTGTCAAGGAGGATAATAACAAGATTTTAAAGGATGTCAAGAAGATATGTTCTATGAAATATAATGTTGATGAGATGGAGAAGGATAGAAAGGAGTTGAAAAATATTTAATGATTTTGCAATAACCTGATGAAGAATGAATAATATTCTCTTTTGAATTGTTGTTTTAATTGTTTTTTAAAACATTTAAAATGTTCCTTTATGAATCTATTACATTTTCAACCAATTAAGATTCATTTTAATGTTTTCCAATTCAAATTGTTTGAATGTTCTTTCATATTTTTATGGATGTTTAGTTTATTTATTTTATTTTTTTATTTACTTTTCCATCTCTAACCTATCACGAACACTACACATTTCCCCATTTATTTTAATAATCAAGAAGGGGGGGAAATAAATATATGATGGAATATTTATTAAATGAAGGGAATATTTTATTGAATAGAGGAGAAATATTTTTGAAGGGGATGATATTTTTAAGGTAATTTATTTTATGAAGTTGGGAATAAGATATTTATGGTGAGAAAAATTCATAAGATGGAGAATATTTATTAATGATATTATTTTCTAGTACTCCATCATATTCGTAATATTATCTCTTATAGATACTCATAAATGGGAATTTAAGGGTTATGGTTTAAATCTAATAATTATTTTTTAAAAATAACATGGAAAATATGTTTTTTAAATTACGTTCATTTATATTTTGTGTATTGTGAAATCCAAAATGGGGGAAATTTCTAAGTTAGATGTTCAACTTATAAAATTTTCATTCTTTTAGTTTTTTAAATAACAAAAAAATTTATCTAATCTTGTTTTCTAGATTTTTATGTCAATATAGTTTTAGTATGTTTTTTTTACAAAACATTTCCTTTTACCATAATTATAATGAGATCTAATTTTTTTAGATATAAATATTAAACTCTTTCTAACAACTATTGGAATGGGATTATATCTGATTAAGATCATATTCACAAAAATCCAAATCAGAATTTAGAGTTTTTGTCATGTCTTTCACACTAAAAAAGTATTACTAATAAAACTAATATAATTACCAATAAAATTTTACTCACACAAATAATGATTATTCTATTGACATAATTAAGTATGTCCATTAGATTGACTTTTTTATAGTCAGATTATGATGACTTATTTGTAATTTATGTAATCAATTAAACAATATTATGAAGTTTACCAATAAAAAATCATATATTCAATTATTCTAGATCAATATGAGTTTCCATGTTCTAGGTGCATAAAGTTGTTATAACTGAAATGAAAAATGAAACATAAGAATGATGCTTTTAAATACTAGTTCATTTGAGGAGTTTGGGGATGGATGGTTGATTACTTTATCTATATAATTTAATAACGATTACATAGGATGAACTACTTGTTCTTAGTCTTATGTAAATCTTTAGAGAGAGTCATTCTATGGAATAATATTAATTGTTCCTCCGTAATATGTTTTGTAATTGTTACATGTGTCCAATCATCATAATGATTGAGGGCTTATAGGAATATGGAGATAGAAAATATAATCCATTGGATTAAGGGAATCCAGAGATTGAAAGACAGATCTGATCATTATATCATGTGATTCCAAGGATATGAATATAGAACCAATCAGGTATTCATGTTGAGGTATTTTTGTGGTAAGAAATGTCATTATTTTCAATATTTATAAAATAGTGGATACCTTTAATCTGGGTTATAAACTAACATACTCTAAAAGGTAAAAATTGTTATTTTTTAAATATCTTATAAGTCATCCTTATATTTTTTCTATTGTATTAATTATTTTATGTTTCATTATATCCACAATGAATTTAATATTTTTTCAGTCATTTTATTTATCTTTATATTATATTTGGTTTTATCATATTAACTCAGAATATGATATATACTATGATTAATTGGATCCATCATGATTCTAATATTTTAACATATATATAATCTAACAACTATCTGGTTCTGAATCTATGACTTTTCATATCGGACTATGTGTTATTCTGATAACTAACAGAAATAGGATTTGGGTTTTTTAGTTTTAATATTTTTGTCTTTTATAAAACAACAATTCACCCTTCCTCTTGTAAGTATTGAAATCTATGAATTTTGTTTTGATCATAATCATTATTAAAGATATATTAATCCAATTCCTATATAGTAGAAAATTTTGGGGTATAATTACAATTCCTCACTATTGTAATTTTTTTGGAGAAACCTCTTATTTCCCATGTTATTTTAGTTCAGGAACCAAGCCTACTCCCCACATCTTTTCCTTGGATCCAATAGGATTTTTGGTAATATTCTGATGTTTTTTCTAACATTTTGAGGTGAGTCTTCATATATGATGACATTTTATTATATTACCCTTTATTATCATTTAATTTATTTTTCTATGGATTATGGATTTGATGGTGATATCAGAATTTTGTGGTGGGGTCACCATTTTTTCAAAGGTGTTTGGTGAAACTTGTGTTGATGGAGTCTAATAATAATATATTTCTATAAACATATTTTAATTTAAAAAAGGTATATCATCTTATACGTTTTTATATTATTTTAATATTAAACTAATATAATGATGTAAATAAAGGATTATATTGTGGATTTTTGTGTGTGTGTGTTTGGGTGTGTCTCAAAGATGGTCAACCCCATGTTGTTTAATGATTTAGAGATCATTGAAATAACTATTAGTCAATGGAAATTTAAACTTTTTTGAACTAAATTTATCCAATAATATTTATTTTTTAGTTGATTATTTGAGAATTTTCATTCTGATATAGGAATCAATGACTAGGGAACATTCTTTTTTATTCAAGGATGTTCTCAAGCAAGAAGTTATCAAGAAGTGAAATTAAATGATTTTGAATTCCATAAATGTAACTTTTCATGTGTATAATTCCCTTTGGTATTCATGAAGTTATTATGGTAAATATGGTATGTGGTCATGTTGTTGAAGCCTTTAACATGTGAAGTAAAAATAATTTCATAATAAAATTAATTAAATGTTTAAATTAAAATGAATTTCATTTTTAAACGAAAATTTTCATGATGACAATCAAAAAAGGTATCAGGTCCGCAATGGACCATGGGAACTAGTTTAGTTGCATTGGCTATCAATGGATGAAAACATTCAGATTATTTGAAACCTTTGATAGTTGCACCCCTCTGGGAGGGTTAATGCACTTTTTAAATGAAATAGGAAATTTCGCCCTGGGGGGCCCTAGGGGACCATTCTGTAGTCTTCTTTAGATCACTCATCATGAATGGAAGAGGTGTATTAATGGTGTGTGGCCCTTATAGTCCTTTTTGGTCCTCTGTTTATGAACCATTATATTCCATTTTGATTAAAGGTGGTACATGTGTGTAGTTTTCCCTTATAAGAAAGTATTGAATTGTGTGATTCCTTGCATCCTTTGTTTGAACAGAACATATAACATATGTGAGATGGCAATTATTTCATCCATTGAATGCATCCAGTAGTTCTTGATGTTGTCCAACCTATTTTTGCCAGGTAATTTGACAAAAATATTCTCATTAGAATATTTCTAATCAAGGACAAATGTTAGGGTTCCTTTAATATCTAGTGACCCATGGAACTTTAGATGGATTCTTAAATTAACTTGGTTCTTTTATTTGGATAAAGATGTGAGTACTAGACATAGCATCTAATTATACTTTTAAATAATGACCTGTTTCATTTGATAATGAATATACCTAAAGATTATCATTACTTATTATCTTTAGAGTTCCTCTTCAATTGGAAAATATTACCATGTGAGAAACTTATTGTATCTTTTTCCATTTGTGGCCTTTATATATTTTTCTTCAATGATGTAATTTTATTATAATCCATATACTTGGTGTTAGTATTTTGTCCTATTTTGTTTTTTTATATGAAATGATACTTTGGTTTGTCTCCAAACCCATAACTATATAAAATTTATTAAATAAAACAATAGTTACAAGGAATACACATGGTGTATTGAGATTAATCCAATAGTAAATTGAATTTTATTACAACATCTTATATATAAGCTCAAAAATAGTAATTTTACCTCTAAAAGATCCCATCCTTCATCATTTAACGATTCCTTCATTGTTTGGCTATAACATTCCAAATAAAAATATAGAATCTTATTCTATCTCAATATTCCTCAATGTGATCATATTTCTTTTCATTTCTCGGCCTTTTCACAGTACAAACAGAGCTACCTAGTTTGAAAACACAAACTACTTGCAATGTGCATGAACTAATAGAATAATTAGAGTTTTATCTTCTATCCAAAGAAACCATGATTCAATATTTACATAAAAACAATCTATAAACCAGAAAAGAAACAAGAATCATAATGTATATGATGATATATTTTCCATTTCTATAATCAATAGTGTTTATTTTAGTACTTTTTATCATTAAAATTTTCTACGTGATAAATTTAAATTTTATGTTTTCCATAATTTTGTCATGTCCCGATTTACCTCATCATAAAAATTGGATTATTATTTTTAATGGGAAATCTTGTTTCAAGGTTTCAGATTTTACTTTTCATAACACTAATGAATATTGACCGTGATACTCAAAGGTGTTTCCGTTGTTGGGTTTTCGCAAACTTCTAACTTGTATCTCCTTGATTCGTTGACTATACTCCCCAATCCCGAAATCCATGACCTCGATTTTCTTTAACACATTCCCCAAGTTTATTCCAATCCATGAGAGAGAAATTCAACATTATATATACATAGTTAACTCATCCCAGAACATTCTTCAGGACTACCTGATTGTTTAATGCACACCGATAAGGGTTTTTCAAGCACCTTGAAACTGTGTATTCAATTAAAAATACCATAATTGAAGGATATACTGAATTATCATTTTAATGAGGGTTTTTATCTATTATATGATAGGTAAAAAAATCAAATTTTTTCAAAACACATTTTTTTAATATTAATAATATTTCAGTTAAATGATTAACCATGTATTGATACAAAAATTTATTCATAAATTGATTTAATAAATTCTATCATGAATTCCTTTTAATTTTTTTATTCAATGGGTTAAATATATATTTAAAACAAATAATTAACCAGGAAACTAAATGAATTTAATAAATAATGTAGTATGAACAAGATCATTGTCTATAATTAAGTTTATTGGGATGATGATAATCTAATATTAGACCCTGGGAAATAATCTGTAATGGCCTAGCTCATTGCATGGGATGTAGCATTCAACCAGTTCACCAATGTAACTACTTGTATGGGTTCAGGATGAATCCATATTTGATCTCCTCCACTAGCATGGTAAATCCATCCATTCCAAATTATATTAATCACATACAGGTGAGGTTGACCAAATGATAGGTTGTATGTATTACATGAAATAAATAGTGGGCTCTCATGACCATACATAATATAGGTGGGGATGATGCACATAAAATCAATATAATTTAATAAAAATAATCAGAAAACTATATAATTAAATTGAAATAAAATAAACCTTCAATATCAATGTTAGACCAAGCTCAAGATCATACAGACATGAAATGAACCTACATTTTTACGTTACCTAGAATTCATTTAAATTCATTCTTTTGTTATTATTCTATTCTATAAAATCAATTTAATTAGTATAATTAATAAATTAATTCTTTGTCATTAATACCCATCAGAATTATCCAATTCATACCATCATTCAGAAATATGAAATTAATTATAATCACATAATTACATAGAATGTACTGTAATTCCACAGGGAATTCACATAACTAAACCATCTATCATAATATCATCATTTCTATAATATTCCTATATATCATTTATTTTTATATGGTGTTTAGCGTATTACACAACATATAAAAATTTTTATCATCTAATTGGCTCTTGTACCTTCATTAAATTGTCATATAACATACATGGGAATTTAATGGATTACACAACATTTCATTAATTATAACATAATTAATTAACATTTACAAACCTATCAAACTGCATGTACTATTGTGTTTAAGACATGTAGTTCGATATTGACTCATAATCAAATTCATTCCATATAATAAATTTCACATGGTAATGTCATGTCTTGTCATGAAATATTAAAGATGTGTACTGAGATACATGGTGTGTAAGATATATAGAAACCATGTTATTAGTTTTCTTCATGTTAATGTCACATGTATACGGACATGACATATTTCTTGGATTCATAGATTTATTAGGTACTGGAGTTCCAAAGGATCTAATAACAACTATGAAGGGGGGTTTGAATCAGCTGTTCACTCTTAAAAGTTTGAAAACATTTGAAACATAACCCCTGCAAACTGTTAAGATTTATTTCTATATCAACATTTAATAAATACAAATTCATGAAAAATTAGGAATTAAATTAATGAAAATTATATTTATAAATATCATCCTCAGTGTGAGAACCTACATCATTTCCATAGCCACTCATATTGTTCTATAAAAATCCTCTATTAAGAATAATTGAATAAAACTTGATCCAACTCCCATTATAAACCTTCTATATCTTGATAGGAATGAATATACTAACTCCCACTAGTTTACAATATTTTCTTATAAAACAAAAAATCAAAACAAAATAATAAAGACTATGTTGAATATGCTCCATAATTGCTCAGTCTGAATCCTCATTCTGATTTGACTAGATCCCATTTTCTGAAAACAATGATGTTGGATCTGATTCTCTCAAAATAATGATGTTGGTTTTTGGATCTGATTTTTTTCTGTATTATAATTCTGGATCACAAATCCTCTTTTTTGAGTATGATAAGTCCGGATTCTAGATCTGATTTTCCCGAAAGTGATTCAATATAATATACTATTTATAAATCAATAAAACTCAAACACCTTCTATAATTATCAATAATACGATTCTTCAATCATTTGGAAACTCTCACATCGAATTCTCTAGATTTCTTCCTTTTTTCAAATATTTGAATGTTTTCAATGGTATAATAAATTTATAAGGTATTTATAGGTGACATAGAATGAAAAGTTGGGAAACAGGGAAGCATTCCCCACTTCCTAAAATATCAAAAACCCCGAAACTCTATCGCATTTAAAACTCCAACATTGAAATCATTATACCTCCATAGATTTCTTTGAGATTTATGCAAAATTGAAATTAAAGTTTGACCACATCAATTCATCATACATTTCTCAGTGAATGTCAATCTGTTTCTTTTATTACATTATTATGATCTATTTTTTACTAGATAATTACAATACTTTTCTTTCTTATCTCATTACGATCTATTTATTTCTTTTTGTCATTACATTATGTATCTTTCTTAACTCATTATGATGTTTTTCTTAATAATATCATTATGATATTTTCCTTTCTCAGATCATTATGATATATATATTTCATAGCTTCATTAAAATCTATTTATTTCTCAAATCATTAGGATATATTTGTTTCATAGTTCATTGTGATTTTTTTCTTTTTAATCTCATTGTAATCGTTTTCTTCCTCTTCGCATTACAATCCATTTATTTCTCAGATCATTGTAATCTTTTTCATTATCATCTCAATGAAATTTTTTTTATTTCTTTGTAAATGTTTCCCAGAAAGAAACTCCTAGTAAGAAAACTAACATATAAAAATCAGAGTATAATCTTCCCATTACAAAAGTATTAAAATGAAAATTAGATTAAGAAAAAATATCATATGAATATACGAGTAAAAAAATATGAGTACAAAAATCTCAGAAAGATTTTTCCCACTATGAAAATCTCAGTACAATTTTCTTCCTCCATATTCTCAACAACATCATTTTATTTATCAACTCATTATAATATAATTCCCATTACAATGGAAATCCAGTTATGTTGTGAATGTTAGTTTTTAACTCTAATTTTTTTCAATCGGCTCCACAATTTCTTCAAAATCTTTTAAAAATTATTTTTCATGATTTATTAGAACATCTTAATCAGAAAAAAATCATATTATTTTCTTTAGAAAGTATGAAAACATTCAAATTACTTATTTCAATTTTTTTATTCTACACTCTTCCGAAAATTCTTTTTATCTCTTATTATTTTGTATTCAATTATTTTCAATTTCATTCCCATATATATTAATATGATAAAGTGTAAAATAAAAAACACCATCATCCTAAATTATTTTTTATCCGGTGAAACTCAGTATGAAAACATATGTCTGTAAATTTTTGTTTTGAAAACAACCTCATTACGACGGACTATGTCTGATTTCTAGAAAATGAAAACATTATTTTACAAATAGACATATTTTTCAAAATATAAAATAAAAATTTAAAACAAAATAATGCAAAAATATATTTAATCTCACTCTTTGGATTTGTTGACAACCATTGTTAATAACTTTTAAAACTCATGTAATTTTTCACAAATCAAATTTTTGACTTGTATCAAAACAAAAAAATTATTAAAAGATATTGTCATGAAACCAGAAAACTGGATAAAGTAATGTATTTTAAGGAGTTACATCACTTGGTGGAAAGAATATTTGTTTCCCATGTAATGAGAATCTCTCTACTCTTTTCTTTCCACGCATTCATTATCTATTCCCCATTAATTATTTTTATAATTTCCTTTTTTCTGCCCCGTTATTTTATTTCTCAGTTTCTTTATCTCCCCCATTTTATTATATCCTTATAATAAGATTAATAAAATAAGAAACTTAAATCCTATTATAGTATAAAAGGTTGTTACTTTCTCACACTATTTGTCAATATAATCCAATTCATAATGGGGGTACTTCATTATGAGGTTCAAGAAGACATTGGAGGGGGCTAAACAGGAAGTTACAACCTCAATTCCATAAACCACTCATTCATCATTTCATTTTTAAAGATATTATAAATCTAATACTTTGTTGAAATTTATTCTAGAATAACATCTCCAGTCTCAAGTTCCTATTTCAAAATTTGAATCTTTATATCAATCTGATTTGACATTTAATGTTGGAAATGATTCATAGAAAGAACAATTACATTATAATTATCACAAATAAACCTCAATGGATTATAAAATTTACTTTTAAATCATCAAATTGAACTATCATCAACATCATTTGAGTACATGATTTAGTAGATATGATATATTCGCATTCAACTATGCTCACATTTACTAAAAATTGTTTATTTATAGTATAACTCACACAATATTCACCTAAGAAAAATTTTCCTTTTAAGGATTATTTTATATCATTACTATACCCAACCCAATATTTATTAGTATAACCATGAAAATCCATTTCAATGTTTATTTTGTATAACAATTCATGTGGATTTTTTCCTTTGACATATCTCAGAATTATTTTTTCTTCCAAAATATGTGACTATTTTTCATTACATTAATACATAGAACAAGATGTTATAAAATAAATAATATTAGGACTTGATTATATACAGTAAATAAGACTTCTTATTATCTTCTGAAAGTCATTATAAATATTACTTGTCCTGGATTCACCTTTACTAAAATTTATGCTCCTAAAAATATGAGTTGAAATATAATTTGATTATGTAATCCCAAACAACTTTAAAAAATTACGGGTAAATTTTTATGGGTTAAGAAAATGTATTTTTCTTTTTTTCTGAACTTCAATGTCATGGAAGAAATTTAGTAATCCCATAATTTACATTTCAAAATTCTTCTTCATTTCCTCAGAAAATGTTTCACAAAAATCATCTCTATCCCTGGTGAAATTATATCATCGATATAAAAAATTACAACAAGAGTTATGGATTCAACATCTTTTACATAAAAGTTTCTATTAACTTTTTTTAGTAAAATTCAACATTCCCAAAAACATTTCAAGGACCAAATACCCTGAACATGGTTCTTGTTACCTAAAATAAAAATATTTATTTAATTTAATAACTTTTTTTTCATCCTCATGAATTAGAATCCCACAATGATGTTTAATAAAAATTTATTCCACAATATCACATATTAAGAAATATAACTTCACATCCATCTGACAAATTTTTTAATTACGATGTGAGTCGTATGAAAGTAATATTCTAACAGTGTATAATATTGTAACTAGGGAAATGGATTCTTAAAACTCCACACCTTCCACCTATGCATAACCATTACCCACAAGCATGTGTTTTTTTCTTGAAATTTCTCCAAAATCGGTTGAATTATTTATATAAAACCAATTGGTACCATTATCTTTTTTATTTTCTGGGCATCAAACATGATCCCATGTTTCATTATTTTCAATCTAGTCCAATTATTTTTTAGAGCATATAACATTATTTGGGTTCAATAGCTCCTAAAACTGATTCTGGTTCAACTTTTGAGATAAGTGAGATCTGTTTTCCTAAGTTTATCATTATTCATATCTGAACAAAATCCTTATGATTCCCATTAATGTTTATAGATTT
This sequence comes from Viscum album, assembly GCA_963277665.1. Classification (NCBI taxonomy): domain Eukaryota; kingdom Viridiplantae; phylum Streptophyta; class Magnoliopsida; order Santalales; family Viscaceae; genus Viscum; species Viscum album. The sequence goes on along the minus strand of OY728123.1, from coordinate 1,731,264,963 downwards.
AACTTTTTTCTATGGTTGGAAATTTCAATGTTTCTTTCCCAACTGAAATTTTATAATCATACCACCCTTCTGAGTCTTGATATGGATGTTTTAAATTACCTTAACCATTATTGGAATTATCTAGTTTATCCTCCTCATCATTCTCAATAAGTTTTGTTAAGGAATTTTTATTTTTAATTACCCTAAAATCAAATGATTCCATCAACGTTTTTAATTATTAGTTAGAAAATTTTCGTCTTCAACCATTTAGTGAATCAGACATAAAAGTTACTTCCTTAGATTTCTCATCAATATTTTCCTGATCGAGATTTTTTATTTTTATCTAACATGGGATTCCAAAAAAATTGAAGTATTAAATGATTTTATTTTATTATACCAAATTTCATAAGGATTAATGTTAGTTTATAGTCCGAAAAAGAATATATTTGGAACATGTACAACAGTATTAATAGCTTCTCTCCAATAGAACATTGAAATTTTGTATTCATCTAACATACATCTTTTCATTTACACCAAGCATATATTCATTATTTCTGCTACTCCATTTTTTTATGGAGTAAAAGAATCACTAATGTATTGTTTGATACCATGATTTCCCATATAAGTATAAAAAGTTTTGATTGTGAATTTAGTACTATCATATGTTCTCAACTTTTGTATGGAAATCCACATTTCTTTCAAAACACCCTTTCTAATGAATTTTAACATTTCAGTGGCCACTACCATGTGATTTATAAACATCATGTTTGTCGTCTGATGGAAATCATTAATAAAAGTGGTAGATTATAAATCCTTTTTATGGATGTCTAATCATCACACAATAATTGGAATGAATAAGCTCAAGGGATTTTGTAGATTGAATATTAATTCTCTTAAAAAAATTAGTCATCATTCGTTTATTGAATGTAATAAAAACATCTTCATTTATTATTTTCAATTATTAAAAATTTAAAATAACATCAAAATATAAATTTTATTCAGGTTTTTCTTTCCATAGTGGACTATTCATTGGATCCACAATTTGTTTTCATCTTTAGCACTCAAGTAATAAGAGTTATTAAATTGTCTTATTTGAAATAGATTCCTACTAGTTATTTCTCATTTTTTTAATGACTTTTCCATCTTTCACACTTATTGATTCAAAAATATTTTCTAAAAACAAATTATTTTACATCACCACAATGTTGACTTATACAAAGTATGTTATAATTTATCGCATAATAAAATTAAACATCCTTATATTTTAAATTTTTGGATTCAATATCAATGATTTATATTCCTATCATTTTTAAAGAACTATCATTACTAAAGGTAAATTCTCCTCCCTCAAGACATTCAATACATTTCATGATTTTAATATCACCTATATTTTTTAAAGAGAAGCCGATATCAAGTAATAATGGTTTCTTTATTTTAATTACTTTTAAACCTATTTCACCAAAAAAATCTATTTCCTAGACATTATTCTTATCATCTTTCATTTATTTTTATTCATATGTTTCTATTTCAAAAAGGAGCTTCATAAATATTTTATAATGATGACCAACTTTATCAAACACTACAAGAAAAAAGACATGTAACCAAGAACCTATATCCATGGTTTAATTAGGCCATAACTATAGGGTGAGATATTGGGAAAATTATTTTAAATTTTTATCATTAGATTGAATATAGCTACATGAAAAAGCAATATGTGGCAATAGATATTCATTTATTTTACCCTCCCTTTTAGCTTTACTCTCTGACCCATGATCACTTCACTCGAAACTTTATCCCTTGACTGATTGTCCCTCGCTATACCATCCCTCTCCCTCACGATCCTCCATACCTATCATCCTACTCTTCCCTCTCCCTCCTCCGCCACCACCTCGAGACTATCTACCTCGGACCACTATACCTTGGGTCTCTCTACCTTGGACCACTCCACCTCGGGCTACTCCTCTTCCAATAGCTCCTCCTTCGGCCTCTCTGCCTCGGGTTCCCCCATACCCATCATCTTGCTCATTCATACCTCTTCTTTTTATCATGACCTTATACCCTAGGGTTTATACAATATCATTTTACCCTAGCATCCTCATTTCTCTCCATTACATTACAGTGTCTACCTCTACCCGTAATCCCAAATTCTACAATGTAGTTCTTGCATCACGTCACTCACGATTTCACCCTTCCTGTGACTATTCAAAAACGTCAACCTTCTCAGCATGGTAATATATAGGTGTTGTGGTTATTTTTTATTACACATAATAGGAAATTTATATGAATCTTTAACAATAATGATTTGGATTCCATTAATGGTTCAACAGTGTTCGTCACATTATATTCTATTAGTATATTATGTGTCAAAATTGAAGTAATTATTAATTTTTTTCTAATATAGTATATCCAATGGTTGTATTGTTCTTATTTTGTATTAATCTTAAACTGTTTATTTTCTTGTTTCGTCTCTAATTTAAATGAACTAATCATAGGATGTGTCTCATTATCTCTTAGATTTTCGTAATTCTATTTTATTGTAAATTTATTCAAATAAAATCTTGATGGATTTTGGTCTTACAGTTTCCTAACCAATTTCTCTTCATGCAACTCATCCCTTAAATACCCAAATGTATGTTTGTTATAGTAATCATTATATTGATTATCATGCTATTAAATTATCTCTGTTGGGTATTTTATACCATTAAGGAGTAAATATATTATATCCCCTTCAATGTTTAACTAATTTTATAGATCAATTTAAACTTCCTTATCAATCACATCTACTATTAAATAATCAACCAATTTATGTAGATGTATCACAACCCGAAATACAATTTCTATCTATTTATCTTCTCTAGTTTAAAAATTCAGCATCCCTTATGATCATCCATCACGAAACATCTAGTAGCTAGGAAGGGTCTTCCCTGGATGATGGGTACTTACCTGTCAATTTTCATGTTTGAGAATAGAAAAACACCTAGAAGTGTAATCATTTAAAATATCACTTTAAATTATTCTATTACTTTTATTAGGTAATTGATGCATCTATTCAATAATTGTATAACCACTATAATTTGATCAATATCTACTATATAAAATTAAATATTATCTATCAAATGGATTAAATTAATGTTGCATACCAAATCTACATGATAAGTGAATGTTATTTTCCATTAAAACTCTTAGGTAATTCTGAAACTATGAGGTTCCTTGGGATTTAATGGGATATTCTATTGAATTAAAACAAATTATTTTTCTATAAATGGAAGAATATAAAATTATTTAGGACAACTATTATTTTTTATACTGTTATTTTTGAACTTGGTATTTCTGGGAATATTGGAATGTGATTATTAAAATTCCATAAAAAATTAACATTTTAAATCATATTAAAAAAACATAAGAAGTTTTTATCTCTATTAATATCATGTTATATGCATCTTTTTGAAAATTGTTTAGGTGGCTCATAATACTTGACATCTCTATTATCTAGCTTGAACATAAATTTCCTAGAGGTTCATTCATTCCTTATAAACATCTTCATTAGATTTTTGATTTAATTTTTCATTTGTTTCCACTCATTTTTTGATAGTTTCCTTACTACTATTTTGCATCTAATTTATCTTTTTTAACTCTCTTTTTCATCCTTTACCTTGAAATTTATGCTCCTCTTCTTGTAATTTACATGAAACCATCTATTGAATTTTCCCCAATTGTATCCAGAACATCCCCATATATATTATTGTTTTTTCATGCAATCCACCCCACCTTCATTTTTAGATTATGGATTCCTTAATGACTACCCTGAATTAACTAATCAGTACATGAAGAGATTTTATTTTTTTAGTACATAAAATTATTCTTAATTTGATTATTTTCAATCTTGTAAATATTATTTAATGTATTCTAAGTCCCAAGATCCTCTTAGAGTGAATTTCAAGACTTATTCCCTTATATTTTATCTTTAATCCTTTATTGGCTTTATTATTTCCCATTGAATATAGAAGGACCAACTTGTTTGAGACAACATTACTCATTCAGAGAAATTTTTATATTCTTATACCCTCATGGATTATAATTCTTTCAAAATGAATTATATCTCACTTAATGTGTCATATACATACACTTTTCTCATACTTCCACAAATATGGTCTTGTGGGGAAGTTGTTTCTAGAATGTTAATATTCATGAAATTAATGTAACTTTTACTAAACATTCAACATTATTTCCTAATAAATTTGATATGAGAATTTGAAATTATTTTCATTTAATTATATAATTTGGCGGATCAAATCAACAATCACAAAAACTTTATTAGAAATATCACTATAACTTTGATTCTATTTTAATTCATGTTCATTTAGAGTATATTGTAAATAAATTTGAGTTTATTTACCATTTTATCCCTATAATAGCCACCTATAACTAAATCAATTATGGTCTAACATATTACATTAAATATTTCGTTATGTAATTTCATTAACAGTGAGTGAGAAAACTAAACAGGGAATTTTTTCTAATTTTCATGGAATCATTTCCAATAATATTGAAATTATTCTTGTTATATTTTTACAAAAAACTTATATTTTAGTTCACAAGTGAATGTTTAGTTATATAGTGTAAATTATCCTATTAAATGCAATATATATGACTTCCAATGTTTTAAAAGAGTTATATTCCTTTGGAAGCAATACATTTCATTCCTATTTGTTCATTTAGTATGTAATAAACCATATTATATATAAATCCATGATACTCCAATGAGTTTGAGATACTAGAAATTTGTTGATAAATCTATGATTAATGATAAGGAAACCTCTAATATAATCCATTTAATGGTAGGAATGTACTTCAAATGATAGTAGTTTAACAAATCGTTTCTCTTATTGGTGAATTTATAATACATGATGGATTTCAAATAGATGGTCTCCTCTACATTATAGAACGCCCAATGTATTGTTTCTTCTCCTATATTATATATCAACATGGTTATCATCAACTATGGTGATCACTCCACATAGTCAAGTGAGTTTAGAGTTATTAGACATGTGAAACACCAAAAAACAACCCCCTAAAACTCTACTAACATTGCTCAGATGACCATAATTTCTCAAATATGGATTTGTTTACATCTATAAAATTCTTTTATATATTACCTAATTTATTGTTTTTGGAATGAACAAGGATTCCCATCATCCCCAAAATTTGTCAATGTATTCCATGTGTCTTGAAATCTCAAAAATATATTCTGTTTCCATTTAAATATTCCCTTTTCTATAGGCATAAACTATCACTCAATTTTTTTTTGATTACTCAAAATCTAGATGAATCCATTTGATAACATGGAATGAAAAAACTATAGTACTTATTTAATTAAAAACCAAATCCACAATTGAGTTCAAATACTATCTATGTTATGTCCATAGACAGTTCAATAAATTTGATGTTGTATTTAGAATTTTTAGGAAAACAGCACCGGTTGGTGTTTATATCCTTGATATAATACAATAATATATTGTAATTCATTCACTATTCAAGGATGTTGATATATATTTATATGATGTTTTACATCCATTAAATTGTATATTCTTTGATTTTGGTTGATATCACCAGTTGGATCGCCTGAATTTTTAAATCCTATGAAAATAGAGAATGTAAAATCTTTTAAAAATTACACGTTTCATTGTCACAAATTTCCATGCATTTGGAATGTATTTTTTAAGTTTTCCTAGGAAAAAATTCTCATAAAATTACATATAAAAAATACTATATTACATCCCAAGAATTGGAATGCATTAAGTGTATGATTCCTTGTTATAAATATTGGTTTCATATAACATTTACAATAGATATGATTCTATAAAGGTGATGTAAGAAACATTTCTTATCTAATTTTTTTTATAAAAATATTTCATTGTTTTGTTTAGACATGTTTAATATAACACTTTTCAGTGAAGGGAAACATTAAAATTCCTTCACTGTACAAGGAGAAGATATTTTATAATGTTTTCCATAGAATTATTTTGTGTTCTTTTATAGCCTATGTAGAATAATATCATTGTATTGATCCTACATCTATAAAATATTTAGATTCCATTAATTTTTCTATGGGTATAAAGTGTTTTTCTAGAAGTGATAAGGGTAATTCAAAATAGTTTATGTTATTCTATTGTATTCAATGATTCAAAGGTGTTTGTTAAGAACTGTTACAACTACATGAGAATATAAAATATAAAGAGTAGATAGGATATGTCATAGTCACTGATACTAGAAGTCAATATCTTTGATGTATGTGTATTGGACTTCATTGGACCATTTACTAAATCTCATGGGAATGATTTCTTAATTTTTTTCAATAGAATAGGTGTCAATTAGGAATGAATCTATTACATTAATAGATTATATGGGATCATATGTGGTGATTTTATTCAAAAATAAATCTTTTAGAAATGTTACGTTCCAATAATTGTAATCAATGATAATGGTTTCCATTTTAAAAAAAGACATTTTAGACAAATAATGAAAAACATTTAGAATGAAAACACAAGAACAAGTGGCCATTTCTATTCCTAGCCATTCTTCCTATGTGTATGGCCTTCGACTAATGGGATGAAATTTTGTGTTTTTTATAAATACATTTTTTATTTCATTGAATTTAAATTTCATTTTATATATACCTATTATAATTTTTTTTGTTCATTTCTAGTCCTAACTATTTTTTCTATGCATATTTTATTTAACAAGTTTTGTTCATTAGTAGTCTGATAAGTTCCCACATACATTAATGTCCTAAAAATTTTCTTCAACATTGTTTTTTTGATTCATATTATTGATATTGATGTTGTAAAAGGTGTGATCCCTCAACTAGCTATGAGAGTTTCAAATGAAAGTTCAGCATGCAAAATGGATTGTTCTAAGCATAATCATGCCTTGATTTTCATGTTAATTTTTTTAAACACTACTTATATTTGACATTTTAATGCTTTACCCTTATTGTTTTTTTCATTTTCATTTTAAAGTGGGGTCATTACTAAAAAAATCATCTATGTCCATACACCTATTATTCCATGTTTTCCCTTGTTTTTGGCCTCCAATGTCCCTCCACATAATAGTTGATTAATTTGGAATATATTTTTCCTATATTTCAGGACCGACTTCCTAATTTAGAGTGGAATATCAAAAAATATACAAATCTCTCTTTTTAGCATCCTTAATAAAACACTTTGATTTCAATTGATCTACTACACTAGCTTCTTCCCTCCGGGATGAGGTTCAAGGATTGGTGCATTAACTAGAATCCGGAATATTTAACGATGAAGCCTATCTGATTCCAAGTAATTTCTTTCTATTGATCCAATCAACTCTAAAAGCAAAAACATCCTTGGAAAAACATATTGGCACTGGTTATACTCAATCTTGTTTTTTATATCAGTTCATCACAAAGTTGTAGATAGATAATCTATTTTCAAATCTATGTTAATAAAATAATAATGAAATAATTTTAAAGGTAATGAATGTTTAAAAGAAGAGTTTAAAAGAATAAAATCATATTTTTTTTTCTAATAAATGAATTACACATAAAAACTTTTAGTAGAACGTGTCCCATATGTTTTATGTGCACTCATGTAAATCATTAAAATAAGAAATGGTTTTTTATGTGTCTATGTAGTCACCTAGTGGATTTTGGAAATAAAACATAGAAAAATAATATATAATAAATCTAAAAAAATTGTGAATATATAGAGGGACTTCAAGATCATTATTCTGTTAAAAAGTAGATAAGAAGCGTACCATCCACAATATATATAGGGGAAAATAGCTATTCATCATCAAAACTAGGAGTTTTATGAAAGAATTATATAGAAGTAAATATTCACCTCAATTTTCAATCCTCATTATTTTAATCAGATCCAAATATTATTGGGTAATTTTTTTGTAGTTAAAAATGTTTCAAACACTTTGATTTGAAGATCTGTATAGAATAATTCAAAAAAAATTTCCTTTTCATGAAAAGTATCATTCACTATGTAAAATAATAAATTAATCTATGAGTAAATTTCAGGATGTGTTTGTTTTTCTGGTTAGTTTATATCCCTGGTTTTTTGTTCAAAGGATTCAGGTAGCTCATGTGTCATTTAGAATAGAAAGGTAACGCCCTCAGGCTATTACAAGTATTCTTTATAGCCTTTGTTTTTTGTCATTGATGTTGTGATCCATGCTCCCGCATATCAATTTTATACGATAACAGTTTCATAATTCCCTGAATAAATAGATACTAACATTTATAATAATTACACCCCCTTACACTTTTGGAGAATTAATTTCACAAGGCATGAAGTCAGAGAAATAACTATATTTTTGAGAATCTACTTAGTGATAATATCATTTAGGATTACATCCCTCGTGTAGACATTATATTAAGTCTAAAGTGAGTGGGAAAGCTCTTAAAAAATATTTTCCTCTATGGGCTGCCCATAACAGAGCCCTGTAGTTTGGACCATGTAAAACCATCATGAGACCCAAATCTCATTTTACCCCATGTCACTCCTTCAACAAGTAATCCATGAATAAAGAAATTTATATAAAGCTGCAAACTTGTCAATTCAAACTTAACAACAATCCATTCCTTCAAATATAAATTGTAGATTCAACTAGCTCCCCATGAATAATGATATATAACAAAACCCAATTCACTTTGGTAGATTAAATATATTTTAACAGTGGGATCTCCATATATTTTCAAATTTAATTTAGTCAATTAACCAACTAGACCCACTATAAATTGTTAGGGAGGTTGCATTAATGAATTATTACATAAAACTTTGATTTATCTAATATCAATTGAATAATACAATTGTTATTGCAAAGTTCCTATTCGTCTACAAGTAAAAGAAAGCAATATTGTTCTCTCATAGATATTAGGCTAAAATTATAAAGCATGTAAATATAATGCTTATATTCCTTGATTTATTTTAATTTGTTTTGAGAAATTATTTTGGGAGTTGTGAGAATTTTATAGTCAATTATTTTGTGTAGTGGTTAGAGTGTATTTATTATCTTATTTACAGAACATAATTTTATAAGATCACATGATTATGGTAGTTTTATAATTTTTCTCATGTGTTGATGTTCTGATGGATTTCTTCCAAATTTTTGGATTCACGGATCCCAACATATGGTGTCATATAAGTTTCATCAAGTATCAATACTCTCAACATATTCTCATGGTCATGTTCCTACTTCTATCATATTTAATTTTATATAGACTTAACTTCTTTGGATTGATTATAATTATATGAAAGAAATGTCTCGATAGAAAAGTTTGACAAGATAAACGTAAATTTTTGAAGGATAAAGATGGAGGATTATCTATTTTAGAAGGAATTTGAGTTTCCATATAAGAAATTTATTATGTGGAATGGTAATTTTTTGATACAATGGATATAGTAGTGATATGTATATATTTGAAAAAAAATATTTCCTATAACATCTGGGAGGTGAAAACCATAATAGAGTTAATGAAAGCTAAAATGGTTATGTTTGAGAATCCAACATCAAGGAAAAGCAATGAATGATATAATGTTTATTTGGTATGATAATTCAGAAGAAAGGCTAGTGTCAAATCATTTCATTGAATTTAAAATTATTTAGAGTCATCAAAAATTTATTAATATCACATTTTTGAATGTTTTTATGTAATTTTTTATACTTTCCTTACATAAGTTATAATGGGATATGATGTAGAATTTAATAAGAAATTATTATAAAAATTTTGACTATGTGTTTGAATATGTTTGTGATCTTATCCCAAATGATGATATAAGGTATAGGGAATTCGAATCATTTTATAGAACCATGCTGAATTCAAAAGAAAGATGATATTTTATTCAATAGATTGTTCACAGGAAAATTGGTAAATCATTATAGGTGATTCAAGGTAATTTTTTTTATTTTACATTTATGATGGAATTTTAGGATGAAAGGGAATCCAATGACATATTTTAGAGATCACATAGTGAATTTATGAAGGGATTATTCAAGAATTTCATGTTTTACTGAGCTTATGTTTTTTTTTCTAAAATTAATAAAACTCTTACACATTATCATATACTGTAATATAATTTTTTTAACATTATAAATATGTGTTTCATTATAATAACATTCATTACATGAAAAGTATAGATAGTTGTGTATGCGACATTCTCCATGATATTAATATATAAATAATTTAAACAATTTATTGTTTTTTAATCTATTAATGAAATTATTTGTTTCTTGTAGAGAGAATTTTTTAAGACATCGATAAAAATTCAGTAAGAGTTGCCCAATAGAGTAATTTATTATTAACAATTCATCCATGTTCTTCATATTTTTATAGGTATATTACATGAATGAATTATATATTTATCACAAATATGAATCATTATTGACTTATTAAAAATTAGGGTTTATTTAGAAGATGACATGATAAAAAATTATATAATCACGGATCAATGATGAATTATAGTGACCTGAATTCATCCCACTACAACAGTACATATTTCATAGAATCCTTCAGTAATAAAATTTCAAAGCACGACTTCTATCAATTGGGATATGTGGGATACTATTTTTTATGGGGTTCATTTGGATCATTGTGCTATGAGATTCTAATTAAGTGTGTGTTTTTTTACTTTATTTTACAGTCTTGGTTTTGGTTTCCGAAACTAGGGATGTATTTCATCTTTTGATATAGTGTACAGAGATAGAAATATCATTTTATCTGTTAACTACAATCATTCCTTGATGTGGTTGAGCATGATTCATTCTTAGTAATATTCAAATGGATGATTGTGTTTTCTAGATCTGTGGTAATATTGGTTAACAGTTCAGTAAGAGTATTGGGATGGGTAGATTCATTCATGGTTGTGAATTATTTAAGACCGGGTGGAGGATCAAATGATGACGTGGGAAGGGGGAAGAGAGAAGGGCGCTGGCAGAGGTAGGGAGTTAGGGAGAAGGGGGAAGGGTAGAGGCTGGAGGTAGGGAGGAGGCAGGGTAGCATGGTGGATATGGGAGGTAGGGTAAAGGTAGGGTGGAGTTAGGGAGCGTGAAGGATCAGAAAAAGAGCCAGTTGGAAGAAGTCATTGAACAATGGTACAGTAGAGCCATTTTGCTTTTTTAGAAATGGATTACAAACCTAGACTTTTTTAACAAAAATAAATGATATCATTGCATTATATCTTATTTTTTTTCCTGAAGACTCCATTGGGTATCCACTATCACTACTGGAAATGCAAGGTTTCCCAACGGTTTAGAACCGTTGGGAAAGGCTGCAGAACCGTTGGTATATGTTATACCAATGGTTCTGCACCCCGTAGGGAAGTAAGCCATTGGGAAAAGTTTTTCCCAACGGTTTACAGTGAACCGTTGGGATAGGGTGCTGAAAATTTACCCTATCCCAAAGGTTCTTCAAAACTGTTGGGAAATATTTTTCCCAACGGTTTACAACCATTGGTAAATAGTGCCAAAAATATCCTCTTTCCCAACGGTTATCCAAACCGTTGGAAAAAACCCAATATATTCTCTTTGCCAACGGTTTAGAACCGTTGGGAAAAGTGTTTTACCAAGGGTTCATAGAACCGTTGGTAAAACAAGGCCTACACATTCTATGCCAACGGTTCAAAACCGTTGGCATATCCTCTGCTAGGACAATTGCACAGCAGCTCTGCAATTTACCTAGCAAATATCCAATTTGCCCACCGGGTCTCATTTTGTGGGTTCCCTCTCATTTTCAATCAAATTATTGTACCTTCAATAAACTAACACATACATATACAATTATTGTACCTGCAATAACCAACTAACAATTACATATAGAGAACAAATTCATACACATTTAACATATAATGGTGGAACTATAAACATCCATAATTAAATTAGAATTCAAAACGTAATTATAATTTAGATGACAATTATATGTGGAATCCGGAAGTCAATTCATAATTTGATCGGTTTTTTGTATACCATATATTTTTACTTGAAATAATGTCCATTTTAAACATAATACATACACCAGGAGAGCTACCGGCCACACCGCACCTCGGATTGAGGCAGGGTTGACTTGTACACGTCACATATGACCCATGTATCGTTGTGATAATGTATCGACACAATACGAATGCGTTTGGTAGGTTTTCCGTATGTCAGTTGATGTTTTTCAATTAAAATGACGTACTTTTAAAACAAAAGGTAGAAACTTTGAGTGGTTCCGGCCACACCGCACCTCAGATTGAGGCGGCGTTGACTCGTACACGTCACATATGACCCATGGATCGTTCTCCTAAAGTTTCAATGGAAACCGAATGTGTTTGGTCGTTTTTCCGTATATACTTAAATTGTTGTCCATTTTAAGCAAAAGACAGACACTTTGAGTGGTGTCGGCCACACCGCGCCTCGGATTGAGGCGGGGTTGACTCGTACACATCACATATGACCCATGGATCATTGTGCTAAAGTATCGACACAATCCGAATGCGTTTGGTCGGTTTTCCGTATGTCAGTTTATGTTTTTCACTTCAAATGATGTCCTTTTGAAGCAGAAGACATACGCTTTGAGTGGTGGCGGCCACACCGCACCTCGGATTGAGGAGGGGTTGACTCGTACACGTCACATATGACCCATGGATCTTTGTGCTAATTTATCGACACAATCCGAATGCGTTTGGTCAGTTTTCTGTATGCCAGTTGATGTTTTTCAATTAAAATGACGTACTTTTGAAACAAAAGGCAGACACTTTGAGTGGTGTCGGCCACACCACGCCTCATATTGAGGCGGTGTTGACTCGTACACGTCACATATGACCCATGGATCATTGTGCTAAAGTATCAACACAATCTGAATGCGTTTGGTCGGTTTTTTGTATGTACTTAAATTGTTGTCCATTTTAAGCAAAAGACAGACACTTTGAGTGGTGGCGACCAGACCGTGCCTCGGATTGAGGCGAGGTTGACTCGTACACGTCACATATGACCCATGGATCGTTGTGCTAAAGTATCGACACAATACGAATGCGTTTGGTCGGTTTTCTATATGCCAGTTGATGTATTTCACTTCAAATGACGTCCTTTTGAAACAGAAGACAGACACTTTGAGTGTTGGCGGCCACACCGTCCCTCGGATTGAGGTGAGGTTGACTCGTACTCGTCACATATGACCCATGGATCGTTCTCCAAAACTTTCAATGGAAACCGAATGTGTTTGGTCAGTTTTCCGTATTTACTTAAATTGTTGTCCATTTTAAGCAAAAGACAGACAATTTGAGTGGTGACGGCCACACCGCACCTCGGATTGAGGCGGGGTTGACTCGTACACGTCACATATGACCCATGGATCGTTTTGCTAATGTATCGAAACAATCTGAATGCATTTGGTCGGTTTTCCTTATGTCAGTTGATGTATTTCAATTCAAATGACGTCCTTTTGAAACAAAAGACATACACTTTGAGTGGTGGCGGCCACACCGCACCTCGGATTGAGGCGGGGTTGACTTTTACACGTCACATATGACCCATGGATCGTTGTGATAATGTATCGACACAATCTGAATGCATTTGGTAGGTTTTCCGTATGTCAGTTGATGTTTTTCAACTAAAATGACGTACTTTTGAAACAAAAGGCAGACACTATGAGTGGTTCCAGCCACACCGTGCCTCGTATTGAGGCGGCGTTGACTCGTACACGTCACATACGACCCATGGATCGTTCTCCTAAAGTTTCAACAGAAACCGAATGCGTTCGGTCAGTTTTCTGTATGTACTTAAATTGTTATCCATTTTAAGAAAAAGACAGACACTTTGAGTGGTGGCGTCCACACTGCACCTCAGATTGAGGCGGGGTTGACTCATACACATCACATATGACCCATGGATCGTTGTTCTAAAGTATAGACACAATCAGAATGAGTTTGTTCGGTTTTCCGTATGCCAGTTGATGTTTTTCACTTCAAATGACGTCCTTTTGAAACAGAAGACATACACTTTGAGTGGTGGCGGCCACACCGCACCTCAGATTGAGTCGGGGTTGACTCGTACACATCACATATGACCCATGGATCGTTGCCCTAATGTATCGACACAATCCGAATGCATTTGGTCGGTTTTCCGTATTCCAGTTGATGTTTTTCAATTAAAATGACGTACTTTTAAAACAAAAGGCAGACGCTTTGAGTGGTGTCGATCACACTGCACCTCGGATTGAGGTGGGGTTGACTCGTACACGTCACATATGACCCATGGATCACTGTGCTAAAGTATCGACACAATTCGAATGCGTTTGGTCGGTTTTCCATATGTACTTAAATTGTTTTCCATTTTAAGCAAAAGACAGACACTTTGAGTGGTGGCGGCCACACCGTGCCTCAAGTTGAGGCGGGGTTGACTCGTACACATCAGATATGACCCATAGATTGTTGTTCTAAAGTATCAACACAATCCGAAGGCATTTGGTCAGTTTTCCGTATGCCAGTTGATGTATTGAACTTCAAATGACCTTCTTTTAAAACCGAAGACATACACTTTAAGTGGTGGCGGACACACTGTGCCTCGGATTGAGGCGGGGTTGACTTGTACATATCACATATGACCCATGGATCATTCTCCTAATGTTTCAATGGAAACCGAATGCGTTTGGTCAGTTTTCCGTATGTATTTAAATTGTTGTCCATTTTAAGAAAAAGACAGACACTTTGAGTGGTGGCGGCCACACCGCGCCTTGGATTGAGGCGGGGTTGACTCGTACACATCACATATGACCCATGCATCGTTGTGCTGAAGTATCGACACAATCCGAATGTGTTTGGTCGGTTTTCCGTATACTCGTTGATGTATTTCACTTCAAATGACGTCCTTTTGAAACAGAGTACAGACACATTGAGTGGTGGAGGCCACACCGCGCCTCATATTAAGGCGGGGATGACTCGTACACGTCACATATGAACCATGGATCATTCTCCTAAAGTTTCAATGGAAACCGAATGCGTTTGTTCGGTTTTCCGTATGTACTTAAATTATTGTCCATTTTAAGCCAAAGACAGACACTTTGAGTGGTGGCGGCCACACCGCGCCTCAGATTGAGGCGGGGTTGACTCGTACACGTCACATATGACCCATGGATCGTTGTGCTAAAGTGTCGACATAATCCGAATGCGTTTGGTCAGTTTTCCGTATGCCAGTTGATGTATTTCACTTCAAATGACGTCCTTTTGAAACAGAAGACATACACTTTGAGTGGTGGCGGCCACACTGCGCCTCAGATTGAGGCGGGGTTAACTCGTACACGTCACATATGACCCATGGATCGTTGTGCTAATCTATCGACAAAATACGAATGAATTTGGTCGGTTTTCCGTATGTACTTAAAATGTTGTCCATTTTATGAGAATCCTCTGTGCGGGGGGTTGTTTGGGGTCCAAGGAAGAGGGTGGGGGGCTGTCTGGGGGGCAGTCCGGGGGGCTGTCCGTGGGGATGTCTGGGGTCCAGGGAGGAGGGTGGGGGGGGGGCTGTGCGGGGGGCTGTGCGGGGGGTGTTCGGGGGGTTGTTCGGGGTCCAAGGAGGAGGGTGGGGGGGCCGTCTGGGTGGCTATCCGGGGGCTGTCTGGGGGGCTGTCTGGGGTCCAGGGAGGAGGGTCAGGGGGGGCTATTTGGGGGGCTATTTGAGGGGCTGTCCGGGGGCTGTTTGGGGCTGTTCGGGGGGTTGTCCGGGGTCCAAGGAAGAGGGTGGGGGCTGTCTGGGAGGCTGTCCGGGGGGTTGTCTGGGGTCCAGGGAGGAGGGTGGGGGGGGGGGGGGGGCTGTCTTGGGGGCTGTCTTGGGGGCTGTCCGGCGGGGCTGTCCAGGGTCCACAGAGGAGGGTGTGGGGTTGTCCAGGGTCCAGGAAGGAGGGGGGATCCAAAACACACAACCACTAAAAGACAACAACATCAATAAAAACAGATAATATATAAAAATAACTCAACTCCAAGACTATACTACGAGTTTAGATAAAACCAACAACTAGAATAGATTAAATATCAAATATTAGTAATATCAGTAAAAAATGTAATGGATCAACTTGTCCCACATCACCATCACCATCATCACCATCATCATCGTCACCCTCATCCTTGTCCCCATCATCGTCCTCGCCCTCTCCCTCCTCCTCGTCCTCGCCCTCGTCCTCGCCCTCGCCACCCGCCTCGCCCTCCTCCTCTCCCTCCTCTTCCGCGTCAGACTCCTCGTCATAATCATCTTCAAGATGTACATCATCCTGAACACCACTAGAACTACCACCTGGTGCACCGTATATAGAAAGTATCAACGACATATACTCATAAAAATATGGGGTGGCCTTTACTGGAAGTGTAGGACGTAGAACTTCAATAAATTTCATAAACACACTGTTTGCCCTAGCAGACTGTTCTGCCGTCTCTGTGGCCCTTTTCTCAGCCTGTTCTGCATGTGCCCTAACTTGCTGCAGCTCGGTGGAACTACAGCTCGTACCTGAGGAGGGCCAATACCTCATCGGGGCGATCCTAGGTCGGCAGCGTACTCTGCCAGAATGCTCCACTCCCAACACCTGATGTAAGTGATCTGTTGGCCCAAAATTGTCTGGTTCTTGGTCATCGAGGGCCTCTAAAGAATCATGTTACAAATATAAATATATCATTAAGTTACAAAATAGATATTAAAAAATAAATTCAACAGATTAAAACATACAATCTACTGCTGAGTCGCTTCGTTGACGACACTTCCATCCTTTTCTCGTCTACTCGAGCAAAACAGTTTTGCTCGAGGCATGCATCCTTCAATATTTTTTATTTGCCTCTACAATGTCATTGAAAACTAAAGTTATATGAAAACTGTAGAATACTATTAAATAATTGAAGAAACAAAAGAAAGTGTAAGTCGTAAAGAAAATTAATAAACAATTGTTATACCTGCTTCCTCTCATGATCAGGCATCGTAGTGCGTCCCAGTGTGTGGAGGTATTTTTTTCATCAATGTTCTTTTTATTTTTTCCAGATGATTCCTAAATAAAACTCGAAAATTCAACAGACAGTATTAATGAAAAACATGAAAGTTATTATTTAAATACCTCAAATGTTATTAATACCGTAAACTGGGTACTCGTCCAATGAGTAATCATCCGATGATACTACTCTATAGGACAATCATCCACAACTGGTACCGCCTCTAACTCAGTGCCAACTCGAGCACGCCAGCCCATATACAACTCATGATTGTAGGCTCTCCAAAGATCGCCTAAATCCTTTAGACGTTCCGATCGTGCACCCTCGCCATTGGGAAAATTAAATCGAAGCTGAAATCAAAATATTAATTCATATAAATAAAAAAATAATTCATGGCATTAAATAGAACTTATTTTTTTACCCATATCTCTACCCAAGCTCTATCCTTGACCTCATGCGGAAACTTTCTCCACGATAGCGGGCTGATGGGAATGATGTCGGAGTATTTGGCAAGTGTCATCAAAAAACACCGACATTGCTGCCCTGTTTTCTCAACCATTTGGTTGTCTTCATTATAATCCACCATAACCTGTGTGTAGCAGTTCCACACCGAATGCATGCGTGTACGCCCCCGCCCACGCCTCCTGTCAGTAGATGTATCTTTCATGAAATAAAAACAAATATTTTATCAGAACATGTTATAATGAAAATAAATATTTCTATAAATTTTTTTAGGGTTTTATAAATATTCCAGTGCCGGTCTGATCGCTGAGTGCCGCTGGATCCATAGAAACTGATGGAACACCCTGTGGTGGAACAGGTGTCGAAGACGATGGAATATAGAAGCTCAGAGAGACAGAAGTAGAAGGAAAAGAATATGGGACAACTGTCTGACCGGATGTTGACTGAGGAGTGGGAATCATCATGGGATGTGAAAATGATGGGCCAGAAGATGCAGAAGGTAGCGAAAACATGGGAGGCCTAAATATACCATGTGTCTCTAATGACACACCGGGATCAGAATGTGGGAAGGATGACATGTCAGTTGGAGGGGCAGGGTCTAGTTGGGTACGCGCAGCTGCTCGTCCACCTCTAGTACAAACCCTCCTCGTACCACCGGCCTGAGTACTAGGACCAGTACTAGGATCCTCGTCGAATAACTGTCGACGTATAGGTGGATCCTACAAAAATGTTTACAAAAAAATTAATCACATGACATTATATATTCTTTAAATATATCAATTTGAAATAAAGTACTCACTATAGGCACTAATGGTGGAACGCCCATCTCCGTCATTCGACGATTGTTCTTTATCATTTTTTCCTTCGTCTCTCTTCAATTGGCATCATTTCCTACTTTTGAAAACAAATATGTAATTAATTAGAAAAAGAAAAATAATGTGTAACCCAAAAAATGCAATTCAAATAAAATTGCAACCAATAAAAATTGAAAATTCACATAATGGTCAATTAAGCTATAAATTGTTTTAGAAGAGATTGAATGGATTTAATATATCATACAAGTTGTAATGTTCACCAAGTTAGAAATATTGTTTGACTATGTTTGAATACAGTTCAATTACAAATTAGAAAATGCAATTCAAATAAAACTACAACCAATAAACATTGAAAATTCACATAACGGACAAGTCAACTATCAATTGTTTTAGAAGAGCTTGAATGGATTTAATAAATCATACTAGTTGTAATTTTCACCAAGTTAGAAATATGTTTGACTATGTTTGAATACAGTTCAATTCCAAATTAGAAAATGCAATTCAAATAAAATTGCAACCAATAAACATTGAAAATTCACATAACGGTCAAGTCAGCTAAAATATATTTGTGATCAATACTAAATCAATTTGAATATTACCAACCATAACAACCCAACTCGAGGTAAACCAAAATAATTGAGAACATGGATGAATGATTCTATATATTTTCAACCACAACTTCAGGTTCACAATCAACTCTAACAATTAATCTATTTGAGTCGTCAAAAGAAATAAATGGATTGGTTCCAATGGCACTAGGGACAGTGTCAATTCCATAATCACCATCATCAAAAATATGTCTTCGAATTACTTCAACTATGACACCAAATTCTGGTCGAAGTTGGTCTTTGACAGAAAAAACATGTTTAGCCATTGATGCCAACACATATGGTTCTTCAGTAGCAAGAGTGAGAGTCATATTAATTACTCGAAATCCACAATCATCAATAAATGTGCCATGTCTCGTCATCGAATCAAACCAATGGCATTTCATCATTATGACTCGTCCATGAGAGTAATAATCCAATATTATTATTTTCTCAACAACTCCATTATAACCCACATTTCCAAATCGCGGTCTACTATCTAGTGCGCTGGCATAACAATCTGTTGTGGCAGTAACCATAACACCATCATGTTGTGTTCTCATGTTTTTTTCTCGTTTAGTGACAATAAATTTGTACCCATTGATAATAATTGATTTACAGTCGAAACCACGGTATTAGGACCAAAAGCCAAAGCTCTTATTTCCTCAGAGACAGAGTCAGCAGACAAACTCAATACCTGCAATATAAATGACTATTAAAGTTAATTAAATATTGATATAATTATTTTAAACATTAATTTTGTTATACATTCAATTTTAACCAAGCATAAAACTATTTGCTATGCAAAGTCTCTCTCCTTCTGAAAGATAAAGAACGATGCTTCCTATTTATCATTGTTTTATGTTCCCTGTAGATAAAAAATATTAATAGTTTAACAGATATATATGTAAGATATACATAATCAATTTAGTTACCTGATATAGTCATCGAACAAATCACAATTGAACAAAACTGTGCGATGTGCCATCTACCGCTCTTCATGGCTTAATGTCTTCAATGTATATGATCCAGGAATTCTTCTTGTTTGTGGAAGTGATGGAAAAATGGGTTCAATTTGCTCATACTATTCTTATTCATTTCTCATTGGTCTGTTCAATCTTGTAGTAAGATCAGACAAATACATCGAGCAGAAATCCATACATTCTTGAGCCATGTAACCATTCATGATAGAACCTTCAGGATGATTTCTGTTTCGGACATAAGACTTTAATGTGAACATATTTCATTCAGTTGGATACATCTAACAAAAAGAAACAGGTCCTCTGAGAAGTATTTCAGTGGGAATATGGATAGTCAGATGCAACATGCATGTGAAAAATGATGGAGGAAATATTTTCTCTAACTCACAAAAAATTAATGGGTCATCTGTCAACATTTTATGCAAGAAATACGTGGACAACTTTTTAGCACAAAGATCTCTAAAAAAATGGCACAACCGAATAAAAACAACCCTTACATTATTGGACAAAAGATGGCGAATTGCTATTGGAAGCAACTCATGCAGTAGAACGTGATAATCCTGAGTCTTCAAAGATTTTAGCTTCAACTCTCTTCTGTTGACCCGTTCAGATAGGTTTCTTCAATAGCCATCAGGAACTCTAATAGTCTCCAATACTTCCAGAAATTGTTTTTTTTCGCGGGTGTCAACACATAAGAAGCACATGGAAGTTGCCATTTATTTTCACTGATACGTATAGGATGCAATTTTGGTCCGATGCCCCAATCCACCAAGTCACACCAAGATCGTAAATCATCTTTTGTCTTACCCTTTACATTTATAAGAACTGAAAGCAACATTTCACATATATTCTTTTCAATGTGAATTACGTCTAAGCAATGATGTAACAAATTGGTTGACCAATAAGGAAAATCAAAAAAGATACTCTTCTTCATCCAATTGTAACAGGTTTTAGTGGAAACATTCTTTCTCTTTCCCGATTTCATTTGACCCTTCCCGAATGAAAAACTGAAATCTTTCAATTCATTAAGCACGTCAGTTCCAGACATACGCTGAGGTGGATCATCGGTTTCTATGGTATTATCAAATCTTTGACGATTCATTCTATATGGATGATCCTTTGGTAAGAATCGTTGATGTCCCATAAAATTGAAACTACAACGATGTTTCAGTCTTCTAGATCGTGTATTCTTCATAAAAACTGGACATGATAGTTTTCCCTTCGTGCTCCACCCAGAAATCATTGCATAGTCTAGAAAAACATTGATCGTCCACATAAGCACAGAACGCATCTGAAATATGTCTTTCGAACACGCATCGTATGTGCGCACACCCACATCCCAAAGAAGTTTCAACTCTTTTATTAAAGGTTGCATGTATACATCAATATCAATGTCGGGATTAAAAGGACCAGATATGAGTATACTCATGAAAGTGAATGGTTTTTTTAAACAATACCATGGGGGAAGATTATAAATGTGTATAAATATTGGCCATGTGTTGTGCGAAGTAAGCATCTGCCCAAACGGATTAAAACTATCGCATGAAAGACCCAGCCTCACATTACACACGTTAGCTGCAAAATCAGGATGTCGAGCATCAAATCTCTACCATGAAAATCCATCCGCAGGATGAACCAACTCATCATTAGTCTTCTTTCTCTAGGTATCATTCCATATCATTTTTATTGATATGTAATCAGACATAAAAAGATTCTGAAGTCTAGGGATCAATGGAAAGTGCGACATTACTTTTTGTGGAACGCGGGATGGTGTTCCATCAGATTTTGTCATCCATCGGGATGTGCCAAATTTTATACAATCATTTCGTTCAGCGGTTTCCTCTTAGAATAAACTCAAATCTTTCGGGCAAGTATGAATATTGTTTCTTGAAAATCCAAGTTCCTCCACTAACTTCTATGCCATATAGTGGTTTGAGGGAATATCTGCATCATCTGGAAGTAAATCTTTCAAGAGGGTAAGATTGTAATCGATTGCTGTATTAGAAATTCCACACATAGTTTTCCCATGAAACAATCGGATTAAAAATTCCAGCATTTTCATTTTATCGCATTATCGATATACTGGAGTCGTGGAAGAATCATTCAATTTTTTCACCCTATCAATATCATCATTTTCAATAGATGCATCAGCTTTCCTCATATCGAAGTCTTATTGAGTCGAAATCCTTTCTTTTTCATGATGATGAATAAACAGAAACCGATCATCTAACAAATTATCCATTCCAGTCCTTTGATTTCGATCATCGCCAATTTGAGATTTCATTTTCTACCCATTGTGATACCACACAAAGTAGTTTGCTTGAAAACCATTTTTGGTTATGTGGTAGCTGACTTCTTCACGGGTAATCCAAGGTCTACCAACACAATTGGAATATGGGTAGTGTATGCGACCAATATCTGAAGCATTGTGAAATGAAAAATATATAAATCTCTCCAAATTGTTTTGAAAATCGCTTGAGATCCGATCGGTTTCATACATCCAACGTCTGTCCATTCTGTAAAAAGAATTTATATAAGTCATTTTGACATAAAAAATTCAATAGTATTGAACTTTAATAGAAAATACATTTAAGTAGTCGATAAAGGAAGAAAATAGTCAAGGTATCAACTACACATGTGAAAAAAACATACAAATGTGTTATTGAAAAAATATAAAACCAACAAGAAATTAATGTGTTATATCACATCACAGCATGCCTCATCCCATAACCATATTAGTAGGGTATCATGAACATGAATAAAATCAACCTTGTGCCATCCTCCTACCCTACATGACCCCATCCACATGCCACATCTTATTATAGCCTTATCACATCACACCTCACCGGAAAACACTAGGGAAATCATAGTACATATCACCTTAAGACACATGGAAAATCACATCGCATCTTGCCTAAAAACACATGGTCAATCACTTTTGAAGGAAGAGTAGGGAAGATATGGTAGTTATCCAGCCATATAACCACCATCTTAGATATTAGAAAAAATACCCATAACTCAAAACCTCTGATCGTTGGTAAGTTTATCCAACTCTGGTTGGGAATGTGTAGAAATAACATAAAAAAACATGATATATAGATAGCACAAAATACTCAACCTATGGTTTCAAATTAACTACATAATTACATACTTCACTACTACCATAAAACACATAAACCACACCACCACCACACAAGATGCTTAGCATTTCTCACTTTCATTTATAAGCCACTTCATTCACACTTACATTGTCCATTCATTTAATGTTAAATTAATTAAACCCATTTACCACACATCCATTTCTATTATATCTCATTTATTTAATATATTGTTTTTTGGTTTTAACAGCATAATTTATTCCATAGATAACCAGGAAACTAATAAAACCACCACACAATAACTCACTATCTCATAATAACCATCAACGTCATGTTACATCAACCAACCATCTCACCAAAACAACCATATATCACAACAAAAATATTGCACATCACAAACCACCGCACAACCAAAACCACCACAAAAAAAATGAATATTCCAAATTAGAACACAATAAAGAGACACCGTGCCCTTATAAATGTAAATGTGTAATGAAAACATTAATTGGACATACACCGATAGAGGGATTTGACTACACAATTTGTGGAACAATCATAAATTTTTACAGAAACCCTAAAATTTGGGAATTAGGAAATCATTCATATAAGTATATTCTTTATAATAGGTGAAACTAAAATATAGGAATCTAACCTGGTGGCTGGTGATCCGATGGAAGATGTGGGGATTGGGAAGTGATTCTGCTGAGGAATCGCTTCTGGAGAGCTTCTGGAGACGAGCAGAAGGCTCTGGGTCCACTTCAGAATCGTGGGGAGGCTGCTGCTAGCATTGGGGTATTTGGGGTTTTTTTCCAACAGTTCATAAAAACCATTGGAAAAAACTAGTCTTTCCCAACAGTTTCATAAAACCGTTGGGAAAAATAAGTTTTTCCCACCTTTTCCCAATGGTTTTATGAAACCGTTGGGGAAGACTGAATTTTCTCCACTTTTCCCAACGGTTTCAAAAAAACTTTGGGAAAAGTCTCTTCAAAAAGGTATTTCCCAGTGGTTTATATAAACCATTGGAAAAGACAGAATATACCAACAGTTTCTTTGAACCGTTGGTAAAAAACTGTTGGGAAAACTCCCATTTCCAGTAGTGTATTTACAATTGTGGTAGTAGACCTATTTCCACAGTTTGAACTGTGGCTATTGGTGTAGTTACATAGTTATAAATTGTTTAGTAAATCATTGTGGAAGAGTTTATGTCCATGATTTGAACTGTGGATATATGCCTATATCCACGGTTTCGAACCATGACTATAGGTTTTTTCATATATTCATGCCAAAAAAAGGCACAATTAGTGAAAGTGTGGGTATTACCTATAGCCACAGTTTTGTGTCCTATTGCCACTGTTAAAAATTGTAGGTATAGCCTTTTTTTCTAGGAGTGAAATATTCCAAAAAAATCTTTTAGACACACAAATTGTTATATTGTTGGAAATGTTTTGACATTTTATAATTCACAATTTCAACTTTTTATAAGTTTATAAATTTTATCATTATACATTCACTATTTCTTCCTATTTTCTCAAACCTTCCTCTAAGATATGATAATTTGTTCAAACAATTATTATCCTTGATACCATAAATTACACAACACCTGCAATAACCATAAAATTGTTATTTTCAATTCAAATAAGATTTTTCTCTATTGAAACATTTTTGAGGTTGATATCTTGTTTATTCTATAAAATACTCATTACGTGGACCCTCTTTTATTTTGAGTGGGTTTTATACTATTATTTATTTTATTGGTCTCTCATATTGTTTTTCCACCCAATATTTTTGAATAATTATTTTGGATCCCAAATTTTTTAGAGAATCAATTGAAATTTTATTTTTGGTAAGTGAATCTTTCACCTGAATCTCATATTAAGCCGCTTTCACAACATTAAAAGTCTCCTATTTTACTTCCAAGGGTTTGTTGATGTTTTTATTCATCTTCCCCAAGGTTCATTGGAATTCAATAGTTTTTGATTAAAACTAGTAATCTTTTTATTCCTTAGTTTCTAGTTTCTTACTATGATCTTCAATCATCATTCCTAGTTCAAAAATTCTAGTTTTTTTACATAAAATCTCCTCGGTGTATTCTTACTCTGACATGACAACTTATTTTCTTCCATAAGTATTTTCCTAAAAAATATTTCTTTAAAACACTGATTTCTTTCTTCGGAGTTTTTTCATTGCATGCAACGTATTCAATTCTTAGAAGATACACTCTATTATATTCTTTACAAAATTCTTCACTCTCTATGGGGTATTTCATTTTTCTTATCTTTTTCAATGATGGATCTAAATAGTTATGCAGTTTCATCTTTAGAATAATTTTTTTCAGCTGTGTCTGATTCAACTTTCTAACTCAACATACAACTTTTTTTTCTAGTAAAAATCTTCTTGTAACTATTAGAAGGACTTTCATCATTATTATTTTTTTCCCTTCATCCATCTAGGTTTTCCATTGGAATAATCTCAATATTCTCGATTGTTTTTCTTGGGGAAATTCATAAAAAATTATTTGATTTAGCCACAATCATAACATTTCCGAATAATTTTAACTCTTTAGTTTCCTCATATTGTATGATAGATCTTGTATATTACAGGAATTATTATTTTTTATTCAACTCTTATCCTCTTTATCATCAGAGTCACAAGGATCAACATCTTCAACATCTTAAATTTTCATCATTCTCATATCTACATAATCAATTTCATCACACATATTCATTAAAAACATTTGACCTTTATTCATTTAATAATAAACAATAATGTAATAAAATTCATCAAGAGATAAATTGATTTTATCTTTTAATGAAGAAATTTTAGAATCAAACCCGACCAAGATGTTTCTCCTATGTTTTTTCCCAATTGTAAAATATTATTAGACATATCTGAATCCTCCTATGTTGTCAATAATTTCACTTAATATGGTGAATTTTTAATCAATTGTTTATTCATATGTCATTTTGATGTCTTCGTACTTATAATTCCATGTTTTTTTCAATTATTCGATAACTTTTTTACTCCCTTAAAAAATACATTATTGATAGTCCCACATAGTTTTTGATGTTTTGAGATCCATCACCTTATGAAAAACAATTATATGATATGAACATAAGGATTGAATTTATACCCCTCCCATAAACTTAATCCACTAAGCGGACCACATTCATGGTCTTGTTCTTTGTTCTTTTTGGTGGTTTGGGAAGTGCTGGTTCTTGTGGTCGGTTCACCGGAGCTCCTGAAGCCACATCACTTTTTGGATCTACTTGTTCTTTAGGGGTTCTATTCTCCTCATTTCGTGGAGTTTTAGTTGGTAGTTATTTTATTTTATCCCCATAATTGGATATGACGACTCCTTCAATGCTGGTGTTTCTACTTACTGACTTCGGTGTTATGTATCTAGAGGTTTTGTTTATGATGGATGGATTGCTTATCTGTTTGGTGCGGTCATAGGCCACATTGATTTTTAGTTCTCTGGTCATGTATTTTATGTGTTTTTTGTTAGTGATGAAAATATTTTTTGTTTTATGTTGGATACATAGAGGAAGGAGGTAACTGCATTGTTGTGGCCCATTGTCGATTCATTCATCCGTTAAAACTATGCACTGACTTCAAGGTACTTTACAACTTCCAATTCAGTCTGGTATGATGAATCAAGTGGCGGTTTTGGGTGGTTATGTTCCTGAGGTTGGAAGTTTTTCAAGAGGTTCTACAGGAATGGGCTTCCTCACCTCCTAATCTGTTTCTGGTGAGTGGTGGTTTGTTCCTGTAGATGATGAGGGTGATTGGATTGATTGATATGACAGTGTGGTAGGCGCTTATTACTCGATGGTACTTTCCACGATGTTTGATTTTTTTTTCTGACCATCCACTCAGTATTATGTGGACCAAGGAGGGGGGTGGTTGGTACTTCTCATAATTTTGAATTTGTGATTTGGGTTGATTCAGTGATGTTTGTTTAAATTTGTATTTGGTTTCCTGCTAGTTTTCATTTTATTTTTGACGATGTGGTTTTAATAAATTGTTCCTTGGGTTGTGCAGTTCCATACAATGAATATTTTGAAATATATGAGGTTACCCAGTGGTATAAATAAAACTTGTGTCAACTCTTATTAGACAACTTCGATCTTCATATGGGAATGCTTATAAAGACTGCAGTAAGTTTGCAATGATTTATATAATCCAATTGATCTAAAAATATTAATAATGTCAGTATTTAATCTGATCCATAATTTCTTAGTTTTAATACTAATTTGGATTTGGATAGATCTGATTTTCTCAATAAAATGTTGTGGTATCATATTCTCTCAAAATAATGATGATGGATTTGGGATTCTATTCTTTGAATATGATAATGCTAGGTTCTGGATTCAATTTTCTACGTATTATAATTCTAGATTCTTGATCTAATTTTCACAATATTATTATTCAATATAATTAATTAATTATCAATATAAAGAAACCAATACCTCATCTATAATTATCAATACGATTATTGTTTAACAATATGGTAACTTTCACGTTGAATTCTCCCATGCTCCACCTTTTTCATGTGTGTGAAATTTTCAAGTGGATGAATGATCTGAGAAAGTATTTATAGGTGACTTAGAAAAAATGGTGGGAAACATGGGAACATTCCCTGAATCCTAAAATATCAAAATCTCTTAAAATATCTTTCATTTAATACATAAACTTTAACTTCATTAAACCTCCTTAGATTTCTCCAAGATTTACACAAAATTGAAATTCATGTTTGACCACATCAATTCATCATGACTTTATCATCTCATTACAGTATGTTCCCTTCTTAGCTTCATCATGATATATTTCTTTATAATCTCATTACAATATTTTTCTTTTTCATCTCATTATAGTCTATTTATTTCTCAGCTTTATTACATCCCGCTTTTTTCTCATCCCATCAAACATCTGGTTCCTTCTCATCACATTATGATAATTTTCATTTTCATCTCAGTATGATCTATTTCATTCTCATCTTCATTATGATTTGTTTCCTTCTTATCTCATTAATATATTTTTCTTTCTCAGATCATTAAGATATGATTATTTTATATATCAATACAACTGGTTTCCTTCTCATCACATTATGATATTTTTCGTTCTCATTCGATTAAAATCTATTTAATTATTAGTATGATTTCCCCAGAACAAAAAACCCAATATGAAAATATGTGTATGAAAACCTCAGTACTATTTTTCTCGTATGAAAATATCTGTACAAAAATATGAGTATGCAAATATTAGTAAAAAATATGAGTAGGAAAATCTTAGTAGGATGTCCCTAGTATGAAAATCATAGTACGGAAATCTGAGTACGAATATTTCAGTATGAAAATATCAATATAATTTTCCCTATAAAAGAAATCATAATACGAATATCTGAGTATGAAAATCTCAGTATGAATTTTCCTAGTAAACAAGTGTTAGTATAATTTTGTTCTTCCCCAGGATCAGAAAAATCCTTTTCTTTAACAAATCATTATGATGAAATGCCCCTTACGATGGAAATATAATTATGATTGGAATATCATTTTCAACTCTAAAATCCTTAAAACCTCTACACCATTTATTCAAAAGATTTTACCATGAATTTATTCATTAATTATGATAACTTTATGTCCAGGAAAGCATTATCGGAATTTTTAGAATGCATGAAAACCTTATAAATCATTAATTCATGTTCTTATATAATAACTCTTTAAAAGAATCATCATTTCTCTCATTATTTTGTATTTAATTACATTCAATGTCATGTCAATGTACTTTCATATGATAATGTGTATAATAAAAAATCATCTTCTTAAATTATTTTGTGTCTGGTTCACCTTAGTATAAAAACCTTTGTCTGAAGACTTATGTCTGGAAAAAACATCATTATGATGGACTAAGTCCAATTATTGGAAAGAAAATATTTTACAAAGATATTTAGTTCTCAAAGAATATAAATCATTGTTAAGACAAAAGACCATAATTATATTTGTGGTACACTATATGTGTTTCGTAAATAAACCATGTATTCCTTTCATGTTTCTAGTCCCATGCCTCAAAACAAATATAATTCATTAATTGATACATGAATTGAGAAATTTATACTAAAATAACATGAATACTACATGATGTGTACTCTAGATACACGTTGTGAAATATAAAAATGGTTGTTTCAGCTTGCTTTTCAACATGTTCTGTACAAAATACACTATTCTCACAGGTCAACTCATATGTCTCATGGGGAATCCTATTGTAGTGAAACTTTGTAAAAAAATGTTTATGACTATATACATTTTTTGTATCCATGTATTCGAACCAAATTCTTGGAACATCACTATTACATCCATAGACTCATCCATCAACGATTTCAAAACCATTATTGGATACACGAAGGTAATTTATTATAATATAAGTAATTAGATTAAATAACTAATAAACTAGGAATGAATTTATCATTAAATGAATAAAAACATCATTGAGAATAAATAATTATATATTAAAATGTTACATATCAGTTTCCACATAACGATTAAAAGGCATAGAAGAAGTGGTGAAGCCCATGAAAAAAAATTTCCATCAAATTATTTTGATTTCCACTGAAAATATAGAGAAATTAATTCACAACATCTATGAATATAATATCACACATGTAATTTATAATGAATTTATATAGTTAAATAATTTTTAAATATTCTAATCATCCCATTATTATTGCTTTTTTTGAACCTTTTTGTCAAAGAGTATTTGTGGTCAATGAATTAAATGGAGATTCTCTCTGGGGATGATCTGTTCATTTATAGAGAAACTCAAAAAATAGTCATATGGTACTCCAGATGCTTGTGTGAATGTCCCTACACCATGTGTTTTTCATTTTTTATCATGCCATAGAATCCCAATAAAGATTTTTGAATTCCCTTGGTTTTCACATAATAGGAGAGGGGGGAGGAGTATTTCTAATGATCATATAACATGGACTAGAATTGATAATATCTATGGGTTGAGATAATTCTATAGATAGAATAATGGTGTGCACAAAAATTTTCAATATAAATTTTTAGAATTATATAGATGAGAATTTATAGATCTAGGGTTATAATATTATGTTCATATTTGACCTTTAATAATCTCTTAATCCCTAGAATATTCAATGCCTAAATAATAATAATAATGTTATAATTAACATAAATTTTTCATAAGCCACAAAATAACATAATATAATGTTTTCTAAATAATTGTTTAATATTTTTTCAAATAAAATTTCCCTTATCAACAAACCATAACAAGTTCTTCTCATCCTCCATATTATATATCAGACCCTGTATATTGCTATTTATTATAAAAATAATAATCATTATATCATATAATGATAAATAAATACTTATGATCAACAAATAAAACAAATAAAATATTATTCCTCGGACATTATAATAATATTAAAATACACTTCCTCAAATTATATAATATTTATCTGAGGTTCTTGGATGTGGTCTTCTTCATTAATATGTTTAATCCTCCTAATCATGGTCTATACTGATAATTACACATCGTGTCATTGGTGTACATGAAGTATAATATACGGGACCATGAACCATTTATGGCTTGCCTCAGGACCTACTTCATTATATGTCTTCCTTTGAATTACACATAGTGTATGAAACATATATTATTTTCATTATTTTTTATTGATGGTTTCACTCTATTTTAGCATGGTTCATAATTTTTTATCTTTCTAATTGGTTCTTCACTAGTCAATAACCTTACAGTAACATCCATCTACCTTTAAAAATTTAGTGTCTCACCTCACCACTTCACGGTGTGGCACAAAGTGTTTGACGCTCCCTACATTCATCCTATTTTTTAATTTTTGATCAAATTATGTATCCATCCACAAAATATAAAAACAATTAAATTGTTGAGAGTATATTCAATTATATTTTCAAAACAATGTTCTTTATATTAAAAAATATGTGAAAATTATGACATTATCGATAGAAACCAAGTTTGTTTGGATTGAAGCGTAATTTATATAAATACATAATTCACAATATTGTATTTAATAAATGAGGCATATAAGTTACTATCGATCCTAAATTTAACAAGAATATTACATGAGATATTTTTTGTATATTTTATTTAGTACTCCATTAGTAATGCTTCTAAAGATGAGATATCATGGAGTATTCTACATTATCATTACATTCTATTAATGACTCACATGATATTAATGTTTAAATAATGCACTATACATATATTGCATTATTCATGTGTCTCCAGTAGATATATTTCTAATTATAATAAGTTTACTATGTATGTTATGAATGTATTGGGGATTCCTGTATAAAATATTTCTCTTCTTTTCAGAGTATATTCTACAAGATATTTCAACACTACTTAAAACCTTTATAGGTAAGGAAATTCTCTTTATAAAAAATTGATTAAATTGATAGTGAATTTTTATTATTTCATTCAATTAATCTAAAATTAATATACATAAATGATATGTATGTTATCTTTACTTATAATTTTTAAATTATAAATTAAATGTAATGCCCAAGATACAACGGTGTGTTTCCCTTTGAATAATGCAATAGTTCACATTGTACACAACTTCGAGATTCTAACACACCGCGACCAATTAAACTAGTTGTTATGAATAGTAATAAAAACTTTTTGAAATTTTATAATTTTTTTTTCAAAAAGGACTTCATTTTTGAATTCGGAATTTCGAAATTAGTGTAGGGTGATTTTTTGTTATTTTTATGAAATCTTATAATTTTTTATGAATAGTGAAAAACACTGCATTATTGGTTAATACCATTTTTTTAAATAATTATTTACATTATTAAAATTTATTTTTGGTCAAAATAGATACATAATACCTATATATGTTCAATGTATTTCATTGGAGTCATTTTATAATAAGTATAAATATATAATAATTTTATTGAACTTTTCACAGTCTTTTACTGACCTCCTTGGAGCATTTGCAATTTTGCATAAAACATAATTTTACTGCTTATGGGAGTTGACTTTAAAAAATCCAAGAGACATGATTGATATCAATAAGTAAAATTTTGTTCAATTAAATGACAAAATTTTTTTTTGAATAGTAACTTTTCACTTTTATTTACCAAGGTTAAAAGTAAAAGGGTAATTAAGGGTAAAAAATGATATCATAATTACCCTAACACATGTCTTAATTATATTAGATAAGTGTAATTCGGACAAAAAAACCTTAGGAATAAAATATGATCCTCTTTGGTCCACTTAGATTAGATTAGGACATTTATTATTATTATATTTAAAAAGAGTTAAAAGAGTTTAATTCAGTGTTTAATTACTAAGCCATTTTTAATATAGGGTTACAGACCATATTAATTCAACTATAAATATTCATTAGAAAGATAAAATAGGTTTCCTAAATAATTATATTTTGTTTATAATTTTTATACTTTAAATAATTTATTTTATTTATGATTCAATGATGATGTAGTAATTACCATATTAATGAAATATTAAAATAATTGATATTATAAATATCCAAATAAATGTATATTGATACTTTTGATGAATTAAAATAAATTTATAGGAAAAATTACATGATAGGATTGGTTAAATAAATTTTATTTGAAGTGATAAATTTTTTATGGCTTTAAAAAAATCAAATGCTAAATAGTGTCAAAATTGACATAGGTGAGTTTTTAAAACAAATACTATATTATTAATTGATATAATATTCCTAAAAATATAAGGTTTGGACAAAGGAATTAAATAAGGTTATATATATTAATATTTAACCACTTGGGGTTCTCTTGGATATTTATAGTATGTTTATTAACTGTATAATATAAAAATACCAAAATACATGGTTAATGTCTAACTATATAACAATGAGTTATATCTAAAAGATAAGGTTAATATATAGAGATAAGCCTATGTAAAACATATTGTTTGAGAGGTTTCCGACCCATACTCACATTTTCTTTGACATAAATCATTTTTAATCCATTAAAAATAGAAAATAATTTTATAATAAAAGTATAGTTCAAGCTTTTCTTAAAGTGACCCTCATCTCTCTTATAAAAGGGTACTTCACCTTCTCTTAAATTCACACCTCCAAAGCTATTGGGATCGGCCAAAACCTAACCAAATATCCTAAAAACATTCCTACTTTAATTCTAGAGGCCATTCTTTGGTCATAAATCCAACCTATAGAACCCTTTTGATCAAATCAAAAGGAAGAACCCGAAGAAGTGGTAAATATTTCATCACCTCTTTCAAGTTCCTTTCTTCTTCCACTTCCTCTTTCTGGGTTGTTTCCATTATAAAATAATAACTCTAGTATATTCTATATACTGAGATTTATTATAAATATGGTACAACCATATTCATTATTCTATCCATCCCATAAATGACAAAGTCAATATACGTGTGTATGTACACCTTACTGTCTCCACGTCGTGGTGTAGTTTGTTATTCAAACACTTAATTATTTTGGATGGGTATAATAATCAATATAATTGATGGAAATAATAAATATAACATGTTAATTATTCTTTATATATGATATAATATCCAATTACATACAATTTCACCATCAATATAATGATATTTTCACTCGTGCGTACGTACGTATTACCGTCTCCATGAACGCGATGAAATTCATTACCCCTTGTAATAATTCAAGAATAATTTTCATTTTATGATAAAAAATAATGTTTATGAACATAATATATTTATTTATATGAATCAAATATATCCAATCCCTAACCAACATGGCTTACGTAGCCATGCATATAAAGGAAAACAAATCATTTAACACCTGAAACGATGATACTACTAAAATATTATTAACAAAGCAATATTAGAGGATCATATATGATATCCTATTTATGTATATAGTTCCTGTATAATTCAATAACAATGATTAAAATATTATACAGAAGGATAATGTACCCTCAACCAAGGAAAAGTACAATGGAAGGGTTAATTTCACAATCCCTTTATTATTCGAGGTTGTTATTACATAAGTATCTACTTGAACCACTTTATCATCCACATCCGTGTTTTCATAAAAATGCAATCTTAAATATTTATACTATTTAATAGACTATGGGTTAAAGTCATTTATACCCTTATTTGACTAGATATGTTTTTAAAGGAATCCGTCTCTCGTTTTTCAAACAAGGTACTTTATGACATTTTCAACAAAATTAAGGTAAGAATGTCATTTTTTAAGATTATATAGTGAGTGTGGATATGTTCTTCTATTATAACATTATTGAAGCTACCCATACAAGGTTATAAGAATATTTTCAAAATAAATGTCTTAATTTATAATTATAATACTTTTAAATGATCTCAAAATAGAAAGTGATATTTATTTAAAAAAAAATTGATTTCATCTATGTAAACATCATTTTATGGATTTTAGGCTTGATTGAAGTTAATTTATTATGATATAAAAACTTACTTATTTTATTTAAATTTTTTGATATGTTTGACTACGGATTTTTTTTCAGCATTCATTATTTATGGATAAATTATTGACATTTCATATGCTAGTTTTAATACGAATATATATGTTATGTTTAATCCTTTTCATACGAGGAATGCATTAGACTTAGTATGTGAAGGGTGGAGCCCGATATAGCTCTTTGAAGCATCGGTAGGGATCACGAGACAACCTTGTTTCTTGGTACAAGGCTCTGAAAAAATCATATTATTAGTCTTGTCAGAAGGCCTTGACTATGTGGTTATGAATTTTGACATTATGCATTCCAACATTATAAAAGTGGCTATTGATATTGTATGTGATTATTCAACTAATTGAATAAACTTGTAAATAATTAAATGACATCATTTTATTTTATCATTTCCATATTATGACGATGTTTATGTTTAAAAATATTTATTTTTAGTCCAATACATTTCCTTAAATTTTCATGCTTAGTTATGAAAGTTCCCGCAATATCGTTATCCTTACTGAGCATCTAAGCTCACCCCATTCTGTGTTTTATTTTTCCCAGGATGTGAATTAGTATTTTATGGTTGAACTTCAAGGATAGGATAATGAAGTAAGTGTGTTCAAAAGGGGACAAAATGTTGTTGATGTTTTTATTTCATGATGTAATGTAAAACAAATAAATATATCTAGTACTTCCATGGTTACTAAACTGATCGGTCTTTCAGGACAGGATTCTTTGTATCATGATAATGTTATGTAATAATGCACAGACTCCAGGTAAATGGGGTCATGGAATTAAAGTTGGCATCAGATAATGTTTAGTACAAACCTTGGATACTTTATTTTGAAGAACTCTAATTAGAGAACACTTCCCTAAGATAGACTTTGAGGATTAATATAGAGGAACTTCCTATAATTTTGGTACTGTAGAGATTTTGTGAGTTTTTCAATAAATACAACCCTATATAGATATGAGAAGGTAGAGTCATCTCTATCACAGATGTATATAGGGGTAATACCATCAAACACTGCATTGAGCTAGACTCAGACATGAACTGGTGCATGACCACGAGCCTTGTTCCACTCTTGGTTAGGACACACCCAGGGGATATGCTTAGGATAACTATCAATTTATATACCAAGTATTATAAAGGGTTTATGAGTATATAAATACTGTAAGAAAACAATTTTATGATTATGGATTATATCCATAAACTGTTCAATTTATGTTAAGTGTTTTACCAGTTTTGAAATATTTATGTGATTCATAAACTAATCTAGTGTATGCCATTGTTTAGAAAATGATCCTATTAGACGGATTGGAAACCGTATCAACACACATAATCCATGTATGGAATTACGCCCAACTCAAGATAATTATAGTGGAGATGGTGAAGAAACTGGTGTTGTTCAACTTATCACCATACTAGGAAAACTCACTGAGGTTATGAATAATAACCTTACCCGTGTAGAGCACACTGATCCACAACGTGGAGGATCAATGTTATAATGATTCATGAGGAAAAAACCACCAACATTCAATGGGAGTACAAATACATTAGTATATGATCAATGGATAAATTCCTTAGAAAAAATATTCCATGCTTTGGGGAGTAGGGAAAGGGAAAAAGTTGTCATGGAAGTTTATTGCCTCATGAGAGATGAAGATCAATGGGGGTCATTAATCTAAAACACAAAGGAAGATGATGTAGTATCAAACATGGAAAAGAGGGATTTTAAAAAGATTTTCTTGGAAAAATACATTCCTCATGACCATCAAGCGGATATGGAAAGGCAATTTCTGAGTCTAAGGAAAAGGGGGGATGGGAATGTCTCCAAGTATAAGGATAAATTTACATGGTTAGAAAGGCATTCAACATAATATATATGTAACCCAATGAGTACGATTGATCTATTATTTGATGGATTAAAACCAATTATCCATCGATCATTAGTCTCCAAATCATTCTCATCGTACGAAGATATTGTCTCATGCAGTATCAAAACACAAAATGAATTCTCTAAGTCTTACGACATTAAAGAAAGGCTTGAGAAAAAGAGATCAACTAAACACTCTGGAAATGGAAGGGGAAGAAGGGAAAAGATGAATATCCATCCTGCGGTAAATTTGGTTAGAAACAGCCCAATACTTTTTTGAAGGAAATGAATGTCTGTTACAAGTGTGATGAAAAAGTCCACCATGCTCTTGATTGAAAAGGAATGAAATAGGCTATCATGTTGAATGCTAAAATTGTATAGAAAAGTGGAATTATTCAAATGAATGTACTAATCTCCAAGGAAACGTACCATAGAAAAGTCCAAGGGAGAAAGGAAAAGCTTATGTGATCACTAATATTGAGGTTGAAGCTCCAAAAGATTTGAGGGAAAGTAATTTAATGGTTTCCTCAAGTTTAGATGATGCATTATTTTATTCTGGATCATCGCATTGTTTCATATCTTCCCAGTTTTCTATGAAAATTAGATATTTTCAATTTGACTTAACATGGGAGTTGTTAGTAAAAAAACCTAAGGGAAGTATCATAACAATAATGTTTTGTGAATCAGTTCTAGTTAGGGAATATAAATGTTATTTATCTACTAATCTCATCATCATACCCATGATTGAATTTGATATAATCATTGGAATTGATTGGCTTTCAGATCATGATGTGTACATTTATTGTAATAAGAAGTATGTTACAATTTTTGATGATGATAAAGAGTAACATATATTTTGAGCATAATTGTCTCTACAATATTCTTATCTTGATCCACCCTCAGTATCTCTACTAAATTCAATTATTGGGGCGGAATAGAATTAAATAACTATGGGTGAGGAAAAGAACGTTCAAATAGAGGACATACCTATTGTGTAAGAATATGTAGATGTTTTTCCAGAGTATTTACCTACAAATCCTATAGAACAAGAAATTGAGTTTTCCTTTGATTTGATTCATAGTTCAAGGCCCATATCGAAGACCCATTATAGAATGTCCATTGTTCAATTAGTGGAACTAAAGAAACAACTATAGGAATTGAGTAACAAGGTATTTATTGAACCTTGTGTTTCTCTATGGGGAGCCACAATAATTTTTGTTAATAAGAAAGACAGATCTATGAGGATCTGTATTGACTACATGGAGATCAATGCTATAACAAGGAAGAACATGTATCCCCTACCTCACATTGATGATTTATTCGACCAACATCATGGAGATAATTGTTTTTCAATTATCGACCTTTGATCCGGATATCATTAGTTGTGTGAGAAGAAATAAGACATTCAAAAAACAACATTTCAAATCAGGTATGAGAATTACGAGTTTACAATAATTCCTTTTGGAAAGACTAATGCGCTCTCTGTCTTCATGGATCTAATGAAGAGAGTTTTCAAGGATTATTTTGATGAATTTGTAGTCATATTTATTGATTATATATGGTATACTCTAAAAGTTATGAAGATCATGAAAATCACTTGCGCATTATTCTAAAGACTCATAGATGATATGAATTATATGGTACGTTTGGAAAGTGTGAACTCTGGCTTCAAGATATTTCTTTTCTTGGCCATATTTACATTAAGGATGGAATCTCTATTGATCCATAAATGACCATGGAAATCCAAGAATGGCCAGTACTAGTGGGTATAACTGTGGTGCACAGTTATATTAGTTTAGTAGGTTATTATCGATGTTTCGTCCAGAATTTTTCCAAGGTGGATAACCAATTAACCAATCTCACACATAAAAGGTTTAAATATGTTTGGACAAAATAGTTTGAAGAATGTATTGAAGAACTGAAGAGAACATTGGTCGATGCTTCTATCTTGACCCTACCATCTGGGAACGATGGGTTTGTTATTTATAGTGATGCTTCAAAGAAAGTACATGATTATGTCCTTATGCAGAATGATATATTTATTGCATATTCATGACAAAAACTAAAAATTCATGAGAAAAACTATCATAGTCATGATCTTGAGTTAGCGGTGGTAATATTTGCTCTGAAAATATGGAGACACTATCTCTAGGTTGAGAAATATGAGATTTATACTGATTAAAAGAGTTTGAAGTATATTTTATCACAAAGAGAACTAAAGATGAGGCAAAGAAGATGGCTTCATATTCTCATGGATTATGATTTCACAATACACTACCACCATGGTAAGGCAAATAAGATTGCAGATGCTTTGAAAATAAAGGATCATGGAGTTATGAATAAAAAGAGAGTTGAAAGGGATCGTATTTTCATGGATATAGTAAGGATGGATAAGGGAATAACCATGGAAGGTGAAACATAGAGGCTTTTTAAAATGGTTTCCAAACCATCTTTACTATATAGGATAAAAAGTTTTCAGACTGATGATGATGAATTTCAAAATAAAATTAAAGATATAAACAATGGTAGATGGATAGACTTCGTATATAACGATGGAATTTTGAAATTTAGGAATATACATTGTGTTCCAGATATACCTGTTTTAAAAAGGGAATTGTTGGATGATGCTCATAACTCCAATTTCTCTATACACCCTGGCAGCACTGTGATATATAGAGATATGAAATAACATTTTTAGTGGTGCAACATGAAGAGGGAGAATGTTGATTTTGTGTCTAGGTGTATGGTTTGTCAATAAGTGAAAGCAACAAGGAAAAATCCTAGAAGATTCATGAAACCTCTTCCCATACCTATGTGAAAATGGGATAAAATTATGATGGACTCTATCATGGGGCTACCAAAGAGTCCTAGTAGGAATGATGAAATATGGGTCATTTGTGGATCTTCATACCAAGTCAGCACATATAAATTCTATAAGTAAATATTTACCACTTAAATGTATGGAAGGACTATATATTAATGAAGATGTAATACATTATGGAGTACCCCTATCGATTGTTTCTGATCGTATCCCTGTTTTACATAATGATTCCAGAAAAGTATTCATAAAGCCCTAGATATTGAACTTCGTTTGAGCACT
Organism: Viscum album; assembly: GCA_963277665.1. NCBI lineage: Eukaryota > Viridiplantae > Streptophyta > Magnoliopsida > Santalales > Viscaceae > Viscum > Viscum album. The sequence goes on along the minus strand of OY728123.1, from coordinate 1,731,225,603 downwards.
TCCTACTACCCTCAAACCACTGGAAAATCAGAATAAACAATTCAAAAATTATAAGACATGTTGAAATCGTGCTCAATTGACTTTCAAGATATGTGGGAAAAATATATACATCTGGTAGTATTTTCCTATAACAAATTCTTCTGTTCAAGTATAAAAATAGAAACATATGAAGAATTATACGGAATGATATGTCGCAAACCAACTTGTTGGGATGATGTTGGTGCAGGGAAACTCTTAGGCCTGGAACTTTTTAAGGAAACAATGGAAGAAGTGAATATTTTGGAAACCCACATCAAAGCTGTTGAAAGTAGGAAAAAGAGCTATGCCGATAACAGAAGGAAGGATTTGGAATTTTTATTAAGAGATCTTGTTTTATTGAAGGTATCTCCTGGGAAGGGTGTTATACATTTATTAATAAGGGTAAATTGAGTCCTAGGTACATCAGACCTTTCAAAATTCTAAAAATAATTGGAGTTGTAGTTTATTGTTTGCAATGCCTCCAAGTCTCTCCAAAGTTCATGATGTGTTCCATGTATCAATGTTAAGAAAATACATGCCTGAACCAACGGGTATACTCACCTATGATGAAATGGAACTGGAACCTAATCTCTCTTATTGTGAAGAGAATGTCCAAATTCTTGATACCAGAGCCCAAGTGCTGAGATATCGGATGACTCGTCTGGTAAAAGTTCTATAGAGAAATCGTAAGACGGAAGAGGCAACTTGGGAACCTAAGGAACTTATGATGAAGACCCACCTAAATCATTTTATGCATTAATATTCTAGAAATTTCAATGAATAAATTATTTTAATGAGGGGATATTGTAACACCACAAGCTTCTACGATATGATTCCCTTTGAATAATGCAATAGCTTGTATACAACTTCGAGATTCTAACACACTATGACCAATCAAACTTTTCATTATGAATAGTAGTACCTACTTTTTGAAATTTTATAATTTTTTTTTCAAAATGCACTTTATTTTTGAATTCTGAATATCTAAATTATCTTAGGGTGTTTTTTTTGTTAGTTTTTCTAAAAACATTCAATTTTTGATAAATAGTGAAAAACACTGAGTTATTAGTTAAAACCGACTTTTTATTTAAATAATTATTTATTTTATTTGATTTTATTTTTGATCAAAATAGATACATAATACCTATATAAGTTCAATATAATTAATTACATACATTTTATAATAAGTTTAGATAAATAGAAATTTTATTAAACTTTTTACCAACTTTAACCCATATCCTAGGAGGATTTGAATATTTGCATAAAAATTAATTTTACCGCTTCTGTGAGTTGAAATTAAAAAATCCGAGAGACACGGTTGATATCAATTTGTATAATGTGGTTCAATAAGATAAAAATAATTTTTTGTGAATAGTAACTTTTTACATTCATTTAACGCTGTTAAAAGTAAATAGGGTAATTAAGGGTAAAATTGAATCATAATTACCCTAACACATGTCCTTATTCTGTTGGATAAGTGTTATTATACCACAAACAACCTTAGGAATAATATATGATCCCCTATGGTCGACATGGATTAGATTAGGACATTTATTATTATTTTATTTAAAGAAGAGATAAAATAGTTAAATTCAAAGTTTAATAACTAAACCATTTTTAATATAGGGATACATAAATTGTAAATTAAACTATAAATATTCATTATAAAGATAAATAAAATTTCATATATATTGGTATTTTATTTATAATTTGTAGATATTAAATAATTAAATTTATTTATGACACAATGATGATGTCGTAATTACCATATTAATGAAATATTAAAATCATTGATATTATAAATATACAAATAAATGAAAATGGATTCTTATGATAAATTAAAATAATTTTCTAAGTTAATATGACATGTTAGGATTAGTTTAATAAATTCTATTTGATGTGATAATGTTTTAATGGCTTTCAAAAAAAATCAAATGCTAAATAGGGTCAAAATTGACATAATTGAGTTTCTAAAACAAATACTATATTAGTAATTGATATAATGTTCCGAAAAATATAAGGTTCAGCCAGAGGACTTAGATAAGGTTATATATATTAATAATTAACCACATGGGGTTATCATGGAAGTTTATAGTATGTTTATTAACTATATAGTATAAAAATACAATGTGACATGGTAAATGTCAAACTATTTCACTAAGAGTTAAATCTAACAGATAAGTTTAATAAAGTGACCAAAACCAGTCTAAAATGTATTGGATGAGATTTTTTTGACCATTCCCCACCTTATCCTCGAAATAAATCATTTTGGAGGCATTAGAAACTGAAAATTATTTTATTATAAATATTAATTCAAGCTTTTCCTAAACTGACCATCACCTCTCTTATAAAAGGGTACTCCCCCTTCTCTTAATTTCACTCCTCCATAGCCATTGGGATTGTCCAAAACCAGCACAATTAACGTCCCAAATTTCCTCCCTTCATCCTATAGGCCTTTCATATGTCAAAAATCCATTCTAAAGAGCCCTTTTGATCAAATCAAAATGAATAACCCGAAGAAGAGGAAAATATTTCATCACTTATTTCAAGTTCTTTTCTTCTTCCACTTTCTCTTTCTTTGTTGTTTCCATTCTAAAATAATAAATCCAGTATATTAAATTTTCTATGATGTTATTATAAATATGATACAACCATATTAATTATTCTATCCATCTTATAAATGACAAGGTAACCATAGGTGTGTACGTACGACTTACCGTATCCACGTCGTGGTGTAGTTTGTTATTCCAACACTTCATTATTTTGTATGGGTAAAAAAATGATTATAACTTATTTAAGTAATAAATATAACATGTTAATGATTTTTTATATATGATATACCATCAAATTACATATGATTTCATCATCAATATAATGATATTGTTGCTCATGCGTATGTATGGATTACCGTTTCCACGTACGCAATGACATTCATTCCCAATTGTAATCATTAAAGAATAATTTTTAATTTTATGATTAAAAATAATGTTTATGACTATAATATAATTCATTATATGAATCAAAAACATCTTATCCATAACAAACATGGCTTACTTAACCAAACATATAATGTAAAACAAATCATTTAACACCCAAAATAATGATACTACTCAAATATTATTAACAAAGCAATATTAGAGGATCATATATGATATCATATTTATGTATATAGATCCTGTATAATTTAATAACAATGATTTAACTATTATAACTAAGATTAAAATACCCTCTTCCATGGAAATGTACAAGGTAAGAGTTAATTTACAATCTCTTTATTATATGAGGTTGTTTTTATGTAAGTATCTACTAGGACCCCTTTATCATCCACTTCAATGCTTTCTTAAAAATTTAATTCGAAACATTTTTACTATTTACTAGACTATGGGTTAAATTCATTTATATTATTATTTTTTCATATATGTTTTGAAAGGAATCTTTTCGTCCTTTTTCAAATAAGGTACTTTATGACATTTTTGACATAATTAAGGTAAGAATGTCTTTTTTGAACTTATACAGAGGGTGTGGCTCTTTTGTTCCATTATAACATCATCAAAGCTTCCAATACAATCTCATATGAATATTTTCAAAATAAATGTTTTCTTTTAAAATTATATAATTTTTAAATGATCTCAAAATAAAATGAGATATTTCTCTAATTTTTTTTTGATTTCATCTATGTCAACATCATTTGATGGATTTTAGGTTTGTTGGAAGTTGATTTATTATGATACAAAAACGGCCTAATATATTGAAGGTTTTTTGATATGTTTGACTATGGATGTGTTATTTTTACACCATTAATGTTTTATGGATATGTATTGAAATTTTTTATTCTTGTTTTAATACGAATGTTTATGTTATGTTCAAACCATTTAATAAGGAATGCATTCGACTTAGTAAGTGACGGGTGGAGCTCGTTATAGATCCTCGATGCATCGGTAGGTCTCATGAGACAAACTAGTGTCTTGGCACAGGGCCTTGAAAAAATATAATTTGTAGATTTGGCACAAGACCTTGAGAATGTGGTTATGAAGTTTGGCATTATGAATTTCATCAATGTGATAGTGGCTATTGATATTTCATGTGATTATTCTACTAGTAGAATATCCCTGTGAATATATAAATGGAATTATATAATTTTATCTTTTCCATATTATGCTGAATTTTATGTTTAAAAGGCATTTGTTTTAGTCTTATTCATTGCCTTCAATGCTTATGCTTATTTATGAATGTTTCTGCTATATTTTTATCCTTACTGAGCATCTGAGCTCACCCCTTTCAAGGTTTTTTTAATAGGATGTGAAGAAGTATTTTATGGTTGACCTAAAAGGATAGGAAAAGGATATAAGTGTGTTCAAAAGGGGACAAAATGTTGTTCATGTTTTTATTTCCTGATGTAATGTAAAACTTATGAATGAATCTAGTACTTCCAAGGCAACTAAACTGATCGGTCTTTTGGGAAAAGATTATTTATATCATGCCAATGTTATGTTATAATGTATCGAATCTAGGTAACTGGGGTCAGGGCGTAACATTAAAAAATATTTTATATCTCCCACTATTTTATCGTATCCCAATAAATTGGGAAATTTGATTTGGAATTTCCATTTTCTTGATATTATATTCCAAAGGGACCACACATCCCTTATTATAATAAATATGATGTTATGTTAAATTACATGATGGTATTTGGGTAGGAATTACACTTCTAATTGTATTAAATTAGGGTTCTGGGATTCATTCTATGAAATCCCTGATCTAGAAATCCTTTACTCAGATTTTGTCAACATTCCTCAAAATTACAGTAAGAATTAAAAGGAATATCTCTTGATGAATTGTGGTTAGGTTTTCCTAAACTCCTCATTGTAACATCATAAGAAGTAAAATAATCTTGATGAAGGTAAAATTAGTACATTAACTTATGGTCATATTCTATCACATGTAACAAAAGGTGGATTGACGTTACCCTTTCTATTTGAATGTGTTTTATTTATAATCAACAACATTCTGAATAAATGTTTTTGAATTGGGTGATAATGTTTTGAAATATAAAATTATAAATATGGAAGTATAATTGATTTTTTCAATACAAGTAGCTTTGAAATTTACCCATAATATTCTTTGTAAGTTTACTAGAAATTGTTTTAGTCCGTCAAAATAAGATTCATAAGTTCACAAGAATTATTAATCTGATTTCACCTTATTTGGGTTTATGATTCCAAAACAAGTAATATTTATATTTTCATATATAAATATTATCAACATAGGATACATCAATTTTCTTGATATAATTAGATTCAAAAATAATTTCTCTTCTTAAGATATATCTTGTTTTGACAAATGAGATTACAATAAGAGCACCATGAAGTTGATTAAAAAACGAATAAATAATAATTGAAATATGTGATATCTTGATGGATAAATGAAGGGATGGATGTTAAATATGATTTTAACTAATGTAATTTAGATCCAAAATTATATATATCATATGTAAAATTATCTGATGATTCCAAGTGACTCAACATTAACATTAGAAACTCAAAACCATTACGATGATCCTGATTTGGATGTTCAAAGTATGTTATTAATGATTTTTTATTATGTTTATTATTTTTGAATACCTGAAGAATGTTGATTATGAGTCAAATCATTATATCTTCAGAAGTTAATTCAGGTATTTAAATGAAGAACTTGATTTATTGGGAATTTCAAATACGAGTTTGTATATTCGACACATTTATCAATGAATGTGTTTTTATATATAGAAAGAAATTCATTTTAAAAAATGTATTTTATTAGGGATGTAATTTTCATTGATATTTTTGTGTGAATAAGTTCACTAATCATATTATCTATAGTCATCTGAATATAAGTTTACTCGAAGAATGAGTTTAACAAAATCTAAGGAATTCAAAGAATATTGTTCTAGATAATTAAATTTTTAATGTTAATGTTTTTTAAATGAAACCAATTTTATATTAAGGTGTGTTGAAGTATTAGGTAATAATTATAAACTAATGGGAGCTAGTATAATCATTTTTCAGGAGACTTTATAAGTGGGATGCATTGTTGAGAAAGATTCGTCCCTTGGCATTCTGGTGTAATTTTTGACTAATTACAGCGTAAATCAGTTTCTCAAAAACACTGTACATATAATGGATTTTTTTTATCATTGATAATATAATTTATTAAAATAAGTGTGTCCACCTTATATTATTCTCTACTATGTATGGTGAGAGTTGTTATTTTTTACTCAAACGGATCGTTTAACAAGTTGATATTTTGGACCCTCCAAATTAATATTATCTTGAATAGATCATTCCATATGAAACCCAACTCCAATGAAACACAAAAATAAAAAAATAATAGATATTAAAATTACATGAATAATTTAAACATTAGTAGATAAAAATATAATAATCATTTAAAATAATTTTATAACTTTTTTATAGAGGTTTTCTTTTGAATAAGTGTTTAAAAAATATGACAATTCTATTTTACATTAAAAAAGTCAATTGATCATTTTTAAAAGTTTATTATAATTGGTAATATATAAATAAATAAAATAATATTTTAATATTCAATTATTTTGTAATTGATATAAATTAATATTAAAAAAACATGATGTTTGAAAAGGATTTTTTTCATAAATGTAGTTTTTCAATATATTATTTTTATTTAGAAACTACTTACTAAATATTATAATAATAATTTTAATAAATTATATTTACTTTTTTATTGATAATTTCCTTATTAATTTAAGATTATTTTTAATTTCTCTAAAAAAATGAAATTCAAGTTAATAGTGCAAAATAAGTTTTTACAAATAAGAATATTTTTAAGAAACTATTAGTATATTAGTATGAATTTAATTTTTATGAATCCATAAAATAAAACATTTTAAAATTTTATAAGTTAATTTTTAATTTAAATTTTTTTTCAATTTACAAGCATTATGTTGACATTTTTGAACATAAGTTATAGTTTTCAAATATATTGTTTTCAATAGATTAATCATTTATAACATGAAAATAAATTTTAAAAAGATTTATTAAAATAAGATAAAAAAATTAATTTCATGTATGTAAGAATTTGTTTCAAATTATATAATAACAACCCCTTTATTTTCAAGAATATATGATAATTTATTTTAGTAAAAGCTGGTTACCATATAAAAAATCAAATCAGGTACAAGGGGTATAACTAAGAGGAAAAGGCCAAAAAATATTTAAAACATATTTATTGACCGTTGGTTAATGAATTTATTGAAACTATCACTTCTCATATCCATTATATCACAATATTGGAGTAACAATATTTGGTATTGGGTTTCCATTATAAAAAATTTCATGGTATTCTCAAAAATGACATCTCTTTTCTCTTATAAAAGGGGCACACATCTCCTCATTTCACCTCACACCATACGCCATTCATTCAAGACAATATATTGATCAACCCTTTTCTAAAAATTCATTTAAAAATTTAATATGTTATGGTCTTCTAAAATTACCATACCTAATAGTCTTAACCCTCTCTCAAACAAGATAATCCATGAAGTGATGTATAAATTTTTATCCACTGCATTTTCATTTCTATTTCATTAAATTTACATATTCTTCCTAAATTTACATTACACTATAAAAAATTAATAAAATATATTATCCTATGTATACATATATTTTATTATAATTTTGCTATAAGTTTTATTCACCTTTTTTCCTTTTCCATTAAAAAATGAAAACATGAATCTTGTGTTTGTGCGGACTATTGGTTTTATGAAATAATGTGTCAATTTCTCCATAATTTCCTAATATGGATAGTTAAAATAAAAATTAATTTATATTATTTATATTTATTAATTATTTATTATTTTTAAATGATGTTCCATATTACTAGTTTTTCATTTTCTATAACAATGAAATCATCTTCTATATGTTTGTGATGTATACCACCACTATGGATCGATGTATTTTGTTCCTCATTTACTATTATCATAGAGGGTTATAAGAATGGGTTTATTAGATAAATATCAATTTTATGATACGTATAAGAATCTAGTGATAAAAAATAGTATTTTATTAACGATATTAAAGATAAAAAATAATATAAAACAAATAGACCTAAACAATGAAACCAAAAAGAAAAAACTATTTACTCATTCTATGTAATTGTTTCATATAAATAAATTATTATGCTATTTTTTTACAATTTTGATATATCATACTAATAAAAAATAAATGATATCAATATTATATTTTTATAATTATAATTCATCCAAATAAATTCATAATCATCAATATCTATTTTTTATGTTCTTCTTTGTGTCTGTATAACCACATACATGAACAATGATATGAACTTATATAATGGATGAAAATGAATACATAATTAATATTTTAATATTATATATTTATTTAAATAATCATTTTTTGGAATGTAAATATTCATATTTTACTCAATAATTTTGAAGACAACATTCGTTGGTTAAAAAATCAATGAAGTTCACTTATTGATAAGTGGATCCTCAATGATAAAGATTGAAACGCTAATAAAACAAAATTGAAAAATTATAAATAATTATAAATATTTAATTATATTAACATTAATGATCTTGGAATTATTAAAATTTTATGAATAAAGAATACTAACACTACCCCAACAAAACTAGTACAAATGACCCAAACTATAAAAACATGATGCGGGTAAATAGGTAAAAATTAATTAGTAAACATGAAGATAGTGATTATAAATGAAAAATATATTATTTTTTTATGGAATAAACATTGTTCATAAATAATTTATTATGATATTTATCTTTTATATATAGGTTGTGAAATTAAATTTAAGGACATAAAGGCCAAGGCAAGGGATTCTTTGTCTTAAATTTGATTTCTGGAGAAATATTTACTATTGATCACCAATATATATTTACTATGGTTTATTTACTTTCTAATAAATTTATTTTAAAAAATTCTTGGCCTTTTTATATCCACATAATTTTATATTTTTGTATTTATTTTGATTAAAATCATTCAAAACTAACAGCATATTTGTCAACTTAACAGTGTATTTCAGGGTAGTTTCTCTTCCATAATTCTATAAAATAAAATTTTAATTCATATCTTTTATCATGATAAGAGTTTCATTCACAAAATTATATTATTGTTGAAAATAAATCTCACACTCTTTAAGGATGAGTTCCCCAGTTTTTCCATATTCTACTTTCCCAAAAATGTACTCATTTATAATGAAAATCCATATGATTTTTTATAACCAAGGACTTATATATTTCCTATACTCTCTTTCAAAAATAATATTTTGTTATTTTTTTTACTATGAGGTGTTTCAGAAAGGATATTTCAAAACATTTAAAAGGATTTCTATCCTTTCAAATTAAATATAACATCTTTAACATCACATTTATTTTGATGAAATTTAGGTATTTTTCAAGTGTATGTTATAGAATTATATTATTCAAATGTAATTTTTTGATGTCTCCACATAAACATTTTAAAAATAACATTTAATATACCAATAACTTTATCTTTTCACAATAATGTAAAAAACATTTTCTAAAATCTCTCTTAATGTTTCTTATAAATGAAAAACTATTTACCCAACTATTTTCATTTTATATTAATCCGTCTCATTTTTTTACAAATTTCAAAAAGAAATTATTTCTTCCCTAGTTTTGAAAAAAATTTCATTTAAAATTTATAGAAATGATCAAGAAAATTTAACATTTTCAATGTTTATCATTAGAAAACACCTTGGATGTATTTTTTTCTAGTTTAATCATTTTTCATTGACATATTATATTAATGGTCAAGGATATTCATAAAATTATTCCATCTATATTATTTATCTATATAGATTATGTAATTACATTCTCTTTTGGGGGAATGATTCATCACTACCTTTATCTTTCATAGTCATCTTTAGTGTATAACTATTATTTTTAAAAAAATTAGTCCACTATGAATTTCCTATTTTTGATTAATTTTTATGAAGGTTAATCACATATATTTCATATATTAATTTATTAGGTGAATTAATGAATCAATTTTATATCCCTTTATCTATATTTCATAATTACTATATGATCTATTAACTTTATTGTAAGGTATTTACCTATAATGTTACTAAATACCATTGCATATCCATTTGTTTTAATTGAGTATATATGTTTTTGAATAATGATGGAATTACAGATTATTCTCATTGTGAATTTATATTTGAAAAATATATGAATCTCATTTTATTTTCATGGGTTCATTATTATGTGGTGAAAGAGAATCTATATTTTTTAAGAGATCATTTGGATGTGATAAATAAATCAAATTATTATTCCCATGGGTTCTTACTGATATTATAAATGTTTATATCCATGTAGAACATGTATGTATGAATAAATGATGGATGGGGTCTTATATCACCATCTAATGTAATTGTTTAATGTTTATATCTTCTGATATAAGTATTAATGATTAAATTTTAGTTAGTTATAAAAATGGTCACATATGATGTCTCTTATAAAAGTAACGTTTCTATATACTAATGACTTTTCAATATTTGAATTATGTTTCACCATTTTATTCTTAATTACATGACTATATTATACTTACAAGGCTCCTTTTCTAACTCATGTCTCCATAATATTTTGATTCATGTCTCATGTTAATATAATCCTTATTCCGTTATTTATGATCCATGATTTATTGGGAATAATTTTTACTATTTATCGAAATTATACCTAAATGCTCATATTATAATTAATTATAATATTTTACAATTAAGGCTTATGATTTTCCTTACACATCATCTATGATTTCCACTTTCATATGCTTTCATCTCCCCATGTTGTGACGATATGTAAATTATGTAATGTTTAAAATACATTCTTATCAGTATAATTTATGGGATATTTTAAAAACTAATCATGGATTAATTAGTCTTGTATATAATGGGAAAATATAAAATATCAAAAAACATCATTTTTTTGTTATTGTTTTTTCCTAATTATATATAAAACTAAACCTAATAGGTCTTGAAAATGTTTTTTAATAAAATATTTTTTTAAGATACCTGTATGAGATTTCCACATGTGAGGGTTGTTATAAATGGTATTAGAGTAGGGTTTACATATCTTTAAAGATAAGGGTTCCATTGGTTATGTATCATTTAGTAGTTATAAATTTTTTCAATGTTTGCTAAGTTTGGTTTGAGCATAATTTTAAAAATATTGGTATCACTTAAGGTTTATTGAGATAATATTGAATATTTTGGGGATTATGATAAGAGGAATTTATTGAAAACTCTTGGGATAGGTCTATGTATATCATTTCATACTACAATTTTGGAAAAGAATATATTGTGGTATCATCTGTGAAATTACATATCTATAAGGATACAATAATTTGTATTAGGCTTTAGAATAAATGCACCAATGGGTAATATCCTAAAAAATGTCCACCTGAGTATTATTTAAATCTTCACTCTCGCGATGAGTGGTATATAGACTACACACATGGCTAGATAGTCAATGTGGATGTTTTTTAGTGTATCAAATTTTTTATGAAAAAATTTAATGATTTTATTTCCTAATTACCTTAAGAGATTAGGTTATGAATTATAAGTGGACACAAAATAAAGTATCCTTGGTAGAACTGAGAGAGTTATAGGATGAATGAAGTGATTCGTAGTTAAAATGAAATTATTATAGGCCTAAATGAATTTGTAATTGGATAATAAATATGGGGATTATTTTTTAATATTTATATAATAATTTAAGATAATTTAATTATATTTTATCATAGTAATTTTATAATAAATATTTGGTTGAAACAAGACTGTAAAAATTATATTAAGATAAATATATATATATATATTTAGAAAAAAAATAAGTCTTAAAACTGGGTAGGTGAGCATACCTAAATGGTATAAAATTTTATTACATGTTTGTTATGATAGATAAATGTGACTTTTCTTATCTTACATCAGGTGGTGGGGTTGATAGGTTAATAGAAATAAAATCTATATATTATTATCTAATTTACTATGAGATTAATATTTATCAAGGATATTGAGTTATATTCTGAATGTGATGAGGATTATGTGAAACATCTAAGGATTATTCTTTAATAGTTTTTATTTAATGGAATGTAAATATATTAAATGGTATAAATAACCTTGAAAAGTGATTTTAAGAAAAAGATAATTTCTTGGGGATTATTATTGGAGACAACATGATTGACATATAGATAACTCTTATGTTTATTATATTCTTGATTTTAGTGTATAAAGGGTATTTTATTTGGATACAAATAAGTTAAATAATGTTTATATATTTGGAATTTATAATTTGTTTAGATAAATGTAGTTCATTGATATTTATAGTGATATTTACCACTTTTTTATGATATTGATATATATATACTACTATTTTCATTAATGAAATATTCCTTAATGATAAGAGTTAATTTTTTAAGGAATATATCATTTTACTTTGGTTTCATGTATTGAAGATAAAAATGGATTTTAAAAACGTATGTAATGGAGAATATATCATAAGGGTATATAAATAATAGGGGTACCTGATTGTATGTGGTGTAAATTTTATTTGAGGAAATATAAGTAATGTGGTATAGCCTAAGTGAGTGAGGTGGATATCATGTTAGATGATAAATTCCATTTTATGGATATGTTAATATTACCCTATCCTAATTTCATCAGGTAGAAATAATTAATATTTTGAGGATTCAATTTATTTAAGGGTGTAGAATGTAATGACTCGATATTTTAGACAAGTTAAAATTATATTATCGTCCATACATTGGGCCACACGAAACACAGAACTAAGGAATCACAATCCGTGAATTATAAAAATTAACTGAATAATAAAATTATTATAAGATAAAAATAATAATAATCAATTTAAAAAAATTGTATATAAATAATTAAATGGGTTCCTCTAGAAGAACAATTTATAAAATGTGGTACTGTATTTTACCTTATTAAATTAAATTTATTATCCTTAAAAGGGTATTATACTTGAAAATATTTATAATTATAAATTAATATGTAATTATTAAAATATTTATAAATAAATATGAAATAATATATAAAACACGTGATAAATTAAAAAGCCTTTTTTAGTTAAAGTGATTTTTCTCTATATATTTTTTAATATAAAAGTTAATTTCATGATTTTTTAATTTTTATTTTGAAATTATTTTATTTATTTTTTTATTTATAATGTCAATATTATTTTAATATTAGTTTTTGGTTTTTTTCTAAAATGATATATTTTTTGGTGAATCGTAAAAATGTATTTTTTAAAAATAAAATGATAGTTATGAAATTATTATTATAAAAATAAAAATTGTAATGTCATGAAATTTTTTTAAATAATTAATGTTTATTTTATATGTGAAATTATAATAATAATTTTATTGAAATATATTTTCCCATATTTTACATTTAGAATATGAGTCATATTTTTTCAAAAACATTTTTTTAATATATCATACATTTATAATTTTAAAATTGTATTCTATACCTTTTAGAAAATTAATATAATAATGCTAATATAAAATTTTTATTGATCAATTTCAAATATTTAATAAAGAAAATATTATTTTCAATAAAAAATTTCAAATTAATTTGGTTAAAACTATTTCTTCAAATAAAAATAAGAAGTTGTTAAAAATGTTCAACCAAGAGGGGAAAACCAAAACATTTTTAAAACATGGGTGAGAATGGGTGGTTGAGGACTCTATCAACAATATAAATTACACACTACATTATTTCCCATTTTTTGAATTATGTTCCTTGATATCATCATCCAATTCTTAAATATTTTTGTGTATTTACAAAAAATATCATCCCTTTTAACATATAAAAGGGGTACACCTCTCAAAACATCCCCTGATACCACAACCCATTTATTTTAGAAACAACTCTTCCAAATACTCATCTCAAAAATTATATCTACCATGAGGAGGTTTTTTTTCTTCTTAAAATGTTATCCCTCAATGTTTTAACCCATCCACAAAGGAGACAATCCTATAAGTGAGGTGTAAGTTTCTAGGCATTCGTTTCATATTTCTATTTTTTATTTGAATTTATTAAACATATAATTAAATTAGACTAAATTAAATTAATTAAAACAGTATTCCTATTATTATTATACGTTATTATAATGATTTTTCAACCACTAAACACATTTTCCTCACTCTATTACTAAAAAAAAGGAAATCTGAAACATGTGTATGTGTGAACTAATGTCACAGTGAAATAGAGTGTTCCTTTTTTAATCACCATAAATAACGGTGAGTTAAAAATGGAACATAATATACAATATATATATATATATATATAATATCAATTATTCTTAAATGATACACCAAATTACTCCTCCCACTCTTGTTATATGATAAAAGATCAACATTCATGCATTTGTACAGACTACCACCCCCATTGATAGATGTATTTTATTATTAATTACATCCTTTTATATATGGTTCTAAGAATGATTTAATCTGATAAATGTGATTTTATGATTTTAATAATGTTATGATAGAATAAATTTGTTATTATATTAAAGATATTATTAACAAACAATCATTATAAAATCAAAATTCTTAAATAATTAAACTAAAAAACAAAAAGAGTTTTTTCAAACTATATAATTATTTTGAATCCATTAATGTTTCTAATGTGCCTTTTATAATTATGATATACCACACTAATAGTCACTATAATATATCATTATTCTACTGGTATGATTTTATTTAAATTAATCATATCATAATCATCCACTAATCAGGGTATGTTCATGTTTGTGCTGGTTTCCCCACCTACCTGAACAATGCATTAAAATTATATCATAGATGGATATGAAAAAATAATTAATGGAATAATATAATATTAACCTCTAAAACATGATTTGTTTTTTATAGGTGATACAACCAAAATTTAATCAATAATTAAGAAAACACATTTCCTTGGTTAAGAAAATCACTAAAGTGTGTCTATTATTGATTTAGTGTTCAATGATAAAGACTCAAACACTCATAAAAGGACGTGAAAATTTAATAAATTATTTAAATTCATCTGTTATTGTAACATTAATAATATTTTGATGAAAATAGTTTGATTAATACTGAATACCAACAACACTTCTACAAAACTATTACAAACGGTCAATACTATAAACACACAATGTGATAAAATATGAAAAAATTGTAATATGCAAGTAATTAATAATTAATAATAAAATTTATGAATACCGATATGTATTGATATGGGATTTAAATCATTTATTATTGTAGTTTTTATTTATATTTTTTTGAGCACATTCATAGTAGACAAGATCAAGGTATGTGGTTCATTTTCTGAAACATAATTTCGTGAGCTATATTTATTATTATATACCATTATATCCTCAATACTGTGTGATTGTTTCATCATTTATTTATTCTAACCAAATTTGTTTTTTAATATTTTCTGTATCATTTTCCCTTTTAAATTGATTCGAATCCAAAAGATTCCCAATTCAAAATAGTTTTTTGAAACTCATCCCACTCCATTAAGTTATAATGTATCCTCTTGAACATATTTCCTATAATTTAGGTTTATTACACCTTATGTGTGTATTTTATAATGAATTATCTTCCAATTTAATACAAATTTCATGTTCAATTCTAATGTTTTACCCTGATCAGAATTTCATTCCCAAAAAGTTCATTATTGTTGTGTAAAGTTCCCACATACATTAATGATGGATTCTCATACATGATTATAATTTATTTTCCTCCCATTGTTCTTTATAATTTAAAATAAAATTACTTTTTATCTCACATTAGCAATATATTTTCCTTTTCCAATTTGAAAAAGGATTTTTTACTATTTTTATGTTGTGGGTTTTAAACAGATATATATCAAAACATTAAACTGGTTTTCCATTATTTTAAATAAAGTTTCCAAATTCTACCCAATATTAATTTTTATAAATATTATGTATTTTATTGGATCTATTATTTTATATTCTTTTTCAAAATAAAATAATTTTTTTTAGTCTTCACTTCACATTTTTTAATATAACATGTAAAATAACCCAAAACATCACTATTTATTCATAATTTTATAAATGTTTTTGAAATTTTCTTCTTATGTTTTCTTATGTATGAACACATATTTCATTAAAAAAATTATTTTATATAAAAATATACCTCTATTTTTACATGGTTTATAAATTAAATTATTTATCTCTTAGTATTAGAACACATTTCCATGAAAATTATTTCAAAAGATGAAGTAAATTTCATATTTCAAAAGACTATTTTATAAAACACCTAAAAAATATTTCTATCCCATATGATTTATTATCAATTGAAAAATATTAATATTTTTAAGAATGTTATTAAAATTAAAATATCTATAATACTTCCATGTATGCAATATTTAATTCTCTTCTCTTTAGGTGGAATTATCCATCATTTCCTTTGTCGTTAATAATCTCCTTCAGCGTATAACCATAATTTTTTCTTCCAATAAAATTCCTATGTTAAAACTATTTTTTTATTATATTGATATAAGGGTGATCACCTATATTCCCTATATTGATTAATATATAATATATTAACATAATTGTATAACATTTATCTTTACAAAGAAAAACATATGATCTATTGTCATTATTGAATGGTATTTACCAAGAAAGTTAATAAATATCATTATATACAAATTTATTTTCAGTTTCTATATCATGTTTCCATTACTGGTTTAATTAGAATTTTTTTCCTTGTTTGAGTAAATTTTATAATTATATGAAAACAATTTTATTTTTGTGGTTTTATTAATATGTGATAAATTAAACACATTCTCTTCAAATTGGTTCTTTGTGATGTGAGAAATGAAACCATTTTTCATCTCATAGGTTTTTAATGATATGATTAATGATTATTTTTATTTTTAGTCGTAATTTTGGATAACTGATGTTTGGGGTCCTAAATCAACCAACAATTCATTAGTTAAATTTTTTATCCCATTATAAAAGTATTCATGATTAAATTTTTTTTTCTCATGAGAATGGAAAAGGATGTTGTGGATCATGATATTTAGTTTCCTCTATTACAATGTTTTTTAAATAATTGATTGATGTTCCATATTTTTTGTTAGTTTACAAGACTATTTTATTCTCTCAGGAATCTTGTTTATGGACTCATGTTTCAAAACATGTGTTATTAATGTATTATATTAATCCAAGGAATATAAAATGATTTTTATCTGTGATTTAATAACATGTATTTATTATATATTCGGGTTATACCCATATTCTCATCTTATTCTGACTTATAGTATTTTTCTATAACACTTTATCTTATCCTTACTAGGTATCTAATCCCACCAATATCATATATTTAAATTTCTATAGGTTATGAATATTGATAATGTATCAAATGTATAGAATAGCTTATTATGTGGATAACTTAATGTAGTTTTTTATAAGTCATTATTGATTGAGTAGATTCATATATTAGGGGGGGAATTTCCATATATCGCAAAAAACATAGATTTTATTAATTTTTAATTTTGTAAAATTTCTCTAAAAATATAAAAATAACAGTTCTATGTGATGTAAGATAATAAAATATTTTCTTTAAATTATTTGCATGATATGGTCACATATTTTTGTATTTTATAGATCATAACCTCAATATGTTGTACATGTTTACATCACATTAGAAAATTTTGTGAGTAGTGATCCACTTATTCCCCCGCTCCCCCCCACCCTCAGTGGTTCAACCCACTCATGGGTATCACTAGTCGTGATGAAGAGAGTACCCTATGTTTCATATGTTTGATTTAATAGGGAATGTAGATTATACAAATAGACATGGTATTTATACCATTGATGGATAAAAATTTATGGATATAAATATAGGATGATATTTTATCATTAATCTAATTAATTATAAGTACTGAACGCTACTACAGAAGTATTTACAACAAGGAATAAATATTTAACAATGATTTTTGTTGAAAAAGGGAATATATTAATTCGTTTAAAGTCATGGAACACACTTATTATTTCTTTATCATAAAAGTTTTTAACAAATTTAATTGGTAATTAACCATCAATGGAATCATGGGATAATACAAAATATATATTTAATTGAAATTTTTTAGTTAAGTAAAAAAAGATTAAATCTATAGAATTTAGTTTCAATACATGAAGGTGGATAATGATGAAACCATAGATAATGTTTTCACAGGGGTCAACCAAATATTTAGTTACTTCATTGGTTATATAAATTATCTTACTGACACAATAATAAGGAATAATTTTTGGAGGAACCTCCAAAATAATAATTATAATAATATCTATTCCATTGAATATAGAGATAGATTATCTCAAGATGATCTTCAAAATAATTTTATTGCATATGAAATGAGTAAGGCTATGGTATTTAAAAAAACATGTAGGGATGAGAAGGATTTTAACCCCTATGAAAACTCAAAATTAATGCACCATAAGATCAATCTCGTGAAGAAATATAAGATGATTGAAAATATGATAAAACTCATAGAAATATACTTTCACGTTTATTATAAAATTTCCAAAATTTTAAGGGGGTGTAAAATAAATTTAACATACATTTTTTTTTCAAATTTGGTGGAGTTAGTAATATTACATTTGATTACACTAATAATAACATAATGATATTTTAGGAGACTAAATTGATGAAAATCCTTTAATGTTGATATGGTTTAATGGTTAAAGGAATGAAATAGAATTAGATAAAATAATACAATTTTACCAAGTAGAAGAAAATAATTTTTTGTTGAATTAAACAATAAGAGAAATCATAGAATGTTGAATAATATTATGATAAAATTCTATAGAGATATCTGAAATTAATGTTTCATGTAAAACCATAGAAAACATCAAGTTAAAAATAAAAATTAGCGGAATTCACATACATGGAACACATAATGAAATAAGAATTTGAACCCTATCTTTACAAAAATAAAAAACTCAAGAAGTAACTCCACTTATTGAAAAATAGATGAGTAAAAAATTGAATGTTAAGATAATTCAATCACAATAATTAATTTAGATATAGAGGAAATATGTAACATCAAACTAATGGCGGATGAATAGGAAAAATGTAGACGGATAAAAATGAGAATCTTACGAAGTAGAAGATAAACAAGGTAAGATAGATTTTATATGTATTAATGTTGATATAACTATGATGAAATTGAAATATTATTTCTCTAATGAAATGGAATTTAAAACTAAATCATCATAATCTATTCTAGAAAAACTAATATAAGAAATTGCTTAAAAATGAATATAAATAAATACCTACTAACAATTCTTATATTCAAATAAAAACATAAATTTTTTGGATTTTTATGAAAAGTGTAATTACAACCGTTAAACCAAAGGATGTTAAAAATAACTTAAGAAAATTATTCCCTATATCAATTACATAAGGAATTAATATCTATCAATGAACCACCGAGAATGTAGTACAATTCGATGTCATATCAGTCAAGATGATTGAGGATTTAAGTATATTATTGTTGATATATAAACTATGTTCATGATCCTTAAATTTCTCAGGAAACATATCAATTTTTAGGAGGTAGGTTCAACATGAGGTAGGTGACTATAAAAAAAATTATCTGTCAGATGATGGGTGGTCAATTCTCAAGGAAGATAGAATCAGAAGTTTAGAAATATCCAATGAGTGGACATTATGATTTCCTAGTGGAAAACAGAGAAATATATGATTAAATAGGTCATTATGATGAATAATCCATGAATACACTACAAGTATAGGATCTATTAATCAATAGATGAAAATATATGGGAAAATATATTACGAAAAAAATAACAAATTCACTATGTAACCTAAAAATCTATCAAGAATGAGAAACCATTTATTCAAAATATTTAATGCTCCTAGAATATAATGAATGAGGGTAGAACTCTAAGAAACATTAATGGTTACAATGGAATAGTTGTTACCTCTATAAATAATATTCTATTAAATGTTTAATGAAGTTTAACATTCCACATAGAAAATCAAAAGTAAGAATTGAAGATAGTTAATTTAGTGTATTGACTGAAACATATAATACAAAGTGTAAGACATATGTTACATGATTGAAACATGTTAATAATATGTTAATATTATTTAATCATTCTATGATACAAGTATTGATGAACTATTTCCAAATGGGTAATCACTGATGGTGTAAACACCCCGGGCCATCCATCAATGGATTCAAAAATTTTCATACCATTGTTATGAAGGGAGCTTCCAATCCATGTAGGATGGAATATTGTCCTAGAAAATCCTAGAAACAAACTTGTGATTTGTTTTAATGAAATAATAACATTGAAAACATGAAGTAAAAAATTAAATAAAATTTCATAATGACCAGCCCATATGTCAAACGTCCATCCCGAAAGAAAATGCGGGAAGGAAAATTATCCAAAAAAATTAAGGTTTGTAAATACCCAGGGAAAATAAAAAACTCCCCCAACACCTATTCTCCCTATATTAAAAGGTAAATACTCGTACCATATTAATTTTTTTTCATCCACCAATAGATTTAGTTTCCCTTCAGCCATAGAAAGCTATAAAATACAATTTCGAAAAGTTGGGACAATATGGATACACATATTAGGAAAAAAAAGGCCCCAAAAAAATAAAGTAACAATAATTTATGGATGAATTTAATGAAATAAATATTTACCTCATATTAATAAACACTATCAATAGTGGCCATGAAACAAATGATGGAACCTATAATGAAAATATAATTGGCATGAGCACAATAGAACAAAGTAGGCCAACAAAACCAACTGAATCTTTAAAAATACAATTGAATGATAGTTCATAAATTTATAATTTTAAAAATAAAGTATAAATTATGTTTTCACATGAATTATAATACCAAAATACATGTATATTATCAAACAACTACCCCGTTCATAAAATAAAAACTTGGATAGTTAAAAATTTTATAATAAACTATTTTTGAAAGGAAAACAAATCCGAAGAAATTTTCCCCATTTATAATATCTCATATAAATCCAATTATCGCAAATAATTTTAAATATTTTTTAAATTAAATGCTAAAACAGACAAAAATGGATATGAAAAGGAAATACCCAAGGTACCATATCATAGAAACAATGAAAAAAAATTGATGAAATAAATACAAGGTGACACACATTTCAAGATAACAAGGTAAACATGAAAAATAATAAGACACCCAATCACAATATACAAAAAGAAGGAATATAATTCATGGGATAAAATATGGTTCCAAATCTAACACAGTCTATACATTATTTAGTGGAACATCGTTCTGGTATATATTGTGTCTTATCACAAAACAACTAAAAAGACTATACCCAGCCACCTCATAATGGAGGACACCATATAGCCCAATTTTATTTTAGAGGCCACTATAGTAGTACATAAAAACCTACTAAAGAAGAATTTTAGACTCTTACTATGTTAAGGAGGTTCTCATGTCAAAAGTAAAAAGTGGAGGTGAGAACGAGCCTTTAATATGGAATGATCTATATACCAATATGTAAAATAAATTTCAAAATTAATTTAAACTCAAATTTGAATACCACTATAAAAACGTTTTTCATTAATTTCCAAACGTGGTTCCATGATACTTTTGAAATAAAACAATTTTTACCCAATTAAAAACATTGAACTAAACTATACATAAGAAAAACAATAATTTTCCATTAAATAAAAATTGGGTTGACACACCTCGTATTAAAATGTTTTCAGTAAATATGAGTCCTTGTACATGTAAATATTATATATAATTGAATTTAAACTCCCTTAAATATAAAAAATGGGATTTTAATGTAATTACACAACCATATACAAAATGGGACTATAATTAATCTCACTTTCAAAATATTTATATTATATTACGAAAAGATGAATGTGACTAACAACCACTTGGGATGTGACCCAATCCAATAGAAATTATTTACAAAGCATTAAATGGCATTATAATACCATCAATCCGATGAAATAGAATTTTAATTTTATACAAAACATTACATCACCTTTTAAACAATTTAAAAGAGATACCAGAGCATTTGGACAACCTTCTGGCATGGGACCTAACCCCATTCCAATATCCAAAAAGTACTTAATCCTACTATGAAATATTAAATTACTTTAAATTTTACAATAAATACTTTAAAAAATACCAATAAATTTTAAACATGTAATATAAGAGGTTTAAATAGAGACCCATAGCATTAAATGGTTTTCAGAGAACTAAAATGGTTTGATATTACTTGAAATCATTGGTGGATTCCAAAACACAAGAGAAGTTGACCCAAGAGATCCTTAAAATTCCATAAAAATGAAAATATAAAATACAAATATTGTAAACCCTATATATGTATGGTTTTTCCAAACTCAAAGAGAAATGGGGAGGGGGGAATTCACCATGAAATGAAGGGAATGAAGAGATGAAACCTTACCTTAAATAATTGACCGTAAATAAGGAATAAATCCAGTGAAAAATATTAGATTAAAGAGGACTAAAGGGGGAGTTCATATACATATGGGTTTCAAATTAGGAAGGTCACACATGGTTATAGGGAAGAAGAGCGACCAAATTCCATAAAAACATTTATTTGATAAATTGTAAATATAGAGGAAGAATATTTTTTCTAAAAATATGGGTGTTGCACAATGTTTAGAAACATGATCTAACGAAATGTGGTCCAACCATGTAGTCCCTATTGGAAAAGAATGATGATCCCCCATGTTTATTTCTATCTGGGTCACAGATTTGAGGAACCCAAGTCAAACCACAATTTAAAGTGTAGACCATTAATGATTAGTTCGTCCATGGTTACATTAAACTATGATTAAACCATCCACATCACCAACTCCCTTAAAAAAATTAAAATATGATCCTAGAAATTTATGAACCCACCTGACATTAAATTAATTATGTTATTAAATTAAATAATATGATAGTGGCATATATATTTTCACATACTTCCCACCAATTTCCCTTATAAATACCATAGTTCTGGTAATGTAATCAACAACGATAACTTTTAGAAGTTATACACATATCATACTCCACCTTACCTGGAACCATTAAAATTTTAAATATCAATAACAACATCAAACATTAATCAACCATGAATACAATACAAATTGATCAAAATGAAGGGAGACTGAAAAGATGCCTCCTTACCATTTAGAATTATTCAAAATTGTAAAACATAAAATGAACAATCATATAATGGTAATATCCCTAAGATGATTACAATTTCTTTTAAAAAGAGAGAATGTGGTCATATATAATGAACTCATCTCAAAATAGGAGGCATGGTCAATGATGAACATAAAGGACCCTAAGCCAATGAACATCCAATATCCTATGATTGTTTCTTACTCCCAAGGATACACATCCTAAAAAATTAAATACTATATCCAAGGACCACAACCAATCACAACATATGTTTAAACCATGATCCAATAAAATAACTTCTCATGAGAATGTGAAAATAGAGTACAAAATGGGACCTCATCCTAGGTCACAAAGCACAATGGGTAAACTTTGACCCCACTCATGGAACACTACCATGTGGAGAAACAAATAAAAAAAACATCGTTAGGTTTTCAACATCAAAAATTCTACTTCCATCCTAATTAATTGAGAACTAACCTTAACGCTCACCCATGTTCAATCCCAACTAAATATTGACACTTGGTCAGAACTATTAAAGACCCCAAAATATCCAAAAGTAGGAACACCAATTCCAAGGCTTGTAAACCAACACAAAATAACAAGTTATATAAAAAATATATTATAGGTAAACACACCAATTTATAATCGAAAACTATTTGTGATAGAGTAACCATTTGGTCAACCAAATCAAAATCCCCCTCAATTTTCCACTGCTCTAAACTGATCAAGTACATGTTCTAAAAGAAATACCTCATACAAAGGTAAAACATGAAACCATAAGATCAATCATATCATACCTCATCAAGTAACCCAACTGACTATATAGGGATCAACTTTCATAGTACCCTAAGAAAACCCACACCCATCCCACTTCCACATCACCAAAGTGGTGTATAAAACATTTTACTTCACTTGGAGACAAAATAAAAAGAAATTTAATTGCATATAAAAGTAAATACTCAAACATTATTGATACTCTTCAAGAAGGAAAACCTTATATTTAATAGAACATTGACTCAACAGGGCTATGATCCATAAATAAAATCAAATATTCCCAACCCACCCAAAGGGAAAAAATACAAAAAATATAATAACTAAAGGAAACTCACATTATAAAAACTCATTTCATTATAAACCACTTCATTCTCAAAAGAATAAAAAATCTATTTTATTAAAAAAAATAACTAAAAAATCACCCACCTATTTTTATGAATTACTATTAATTGAATATATCAATTCCCTATATATATTCTATAACATTTATACTGACATTAAAAACAACTATCCAATTTATAAAACCAAAAACCCACATAATCTTACCAAAGATTAATCCTTAAAAGGTTTCACAACATTTATTGTTTCATTTTCATTAAATCGAAATATTTATTTTCAAATTCCAACACATGGGTTTTAAAACCAATTATACATCAAAACTACCCAAATCATCAATTTTGAAACAAAAATGAACATATAAATTTTTAAAAAACAATTTTATTTTATAAATAACTAAAATTCCAGATTAACGAAAAAAATCCATTTCATAAATTAAATAAGCATTTTATAAACAAAAATGAATGATTCTTTTACAAAAAAACCATTTTCCAAAAAATATCCCTTAAAAAATCATTTCACACAAAAAATATCATTCCACATCATCAATATATCATAAGACCCGCCTTAACATCTCCCTTTCAATTAGAGATATCTCAAGAGTGGTCTAAAAAACTAACAGATCATGATTTGGAAACATATCGAACAACACCACATAGACTAACATACCCTAGGATATCTATGAAATAATTAATTTTTCAATTCAGGATTGAGAATCTGGCTGACACGTAGTGATCAGACCATTTAAACCAACCACACACCACGACCCCATATTCCATTTCCATCCAAAATGAAACATGAACAACAATAAATCTCACCCCATTATAGTGAGGATCAACACAATATCAATGGTAAATTCAATGATATTTTCATTCAAAATTCAATCCCACTCCCATGGTAAATCGATGTCCAAGGCATGGAAGAGAAATCAAGACTACCCATACACCTACCTCTAGAGTTCCAATGATAATTTATAACTTGATATTTCCATAAGGAACCAAATAATAGTGTTTTTTAAAATGTATTATGATCTTATTATGAATAATAAACTAACATATAATTCGGACGGCGGGGAAAGGGGGAGCTTCGTGCGATCAATGAGTCCAGGCACATCATGGATCTGAAGAATTTCCAAAGGATTCAAGGGCAGGGAAAGATGCTACCCAGTTTGACATTTTGGGGGCACAAGGAACGTTTCCATCTATGTGCTTCATGTAATGGTTTGGTGCGTAATGGTGGGATTCCCCTAGAATTCATTTTACAGAAGCCATAATTTGCAGAGGTTATGAAATTTGTAGTGAATAACTCCCTAGACTTTGGTGTTTCCTCTCTGGGAAAGATCATAAATAAGGGTATGTTCAATCATATCTCTTCCTACCAGGATACAATTGAGGAAAGAATAAATATGTGTAAATTTTCCATCATTGCGAGAGTCTTGTCTCTGAAGGGTGAGAAGTTGTGCAGGTTGAATGAGCTTTTGGACTGAATAGCTGCAATCTGGGGCATTGGGGACTAGCGAATGACTTATATAGGAAGAGTATACTTCTACAATATTTTCCCATCTGATTAGTTGAAAAGGTGTTCATGGAAATTTTGTGCCATAAAAATAAAACCTGGAGAACATAGGATATAGGAGTGGGATCAAAATTGTGATCCGCTAAATGTAAGAAACACTCATATGTAGATTTGGATCTAGATTTTCTGGCTTAATTGGCTGTATTGGCACCCTATAATTCTATGGGACATCACTTCATACATTGGAAATACCATTTTAATTGATAACCAAATGGAAAATCCTAGTTTTTGACATTATTCTTGTGTACTGCTGGAAGTCTACATGGCCAACACATTCGTGGAAGAGGTTTTTCTCACCACTAGGGATGATAGTCTCAAACTGGTAATCCTGTAAGGAAACCTATGTTTCGTAAAGAGTGCAATGTTTTTAGTCATGTGGACTGTGAATATAATAAATACATGGTTTGCACGATATGAAATATCAAAGGGCATGACTATAAATAATGTGGGATGGATGACACTAAATGCAAGGGGAAACCCGAAAATAATGTGACTATTGGACTCTCCACTCGGGGGGACGCTCATTCGATGGGAGCTACTAACCCATCTCTTAATGTCGATGAATCCCTTGATCTAGAACCAGATGTGGCAGCAATTATTGACATGTTTGAAATTGAGGAGGTTGCAAAGGATTTCATTGTTCATCATGTTGATACACAGCTGACGATGATGCATAGGGATGCGTTTTTCTAGATATATTATGCAGAAAGGGATACTAGTGGTTTCACTACTCCCTCTATACTGCACATGGATGTGTGTTCCGATAATGTAGGTGCTGACTTGAAAATTCTATGGATGTGAAAGCTGGCCAGTGCAATTTTTAGGATTCAACTAAAGGTAGTGCATAGGACTAAAATGTTCAGTTCTCCACTCAAGACTCTCCCAAAGTACCCCATAGCAAGCAGATTCAGGGGGAGGTGGAGGAAGGTGTCTTTCTTGAAGATGGACCTGCTCACATTTTGAGGGTGCATATGTCTCATCAAACCACTCCACCTCTTCCACTTGAGAAGGGGCCCTGTAACTCTATTCCTATGCATGTGGAGAAGCAGGTACCTAGAGATACACATATTGGTGGCATGAATCAGGACTCTCTAACTCATCCACATGAGCAGGTTCCTGTCTCATGGGTTATCTCAGGGGCACTACCACTTGTGCTGGTGGAGGAGAAGGTGCATAGAGACACCCAGACTAATGTAATGATGTAGGTTATAAATAAAAGATAATATGGTCTTTGTTGATGTGATGTAGCATGGGATTAAAGACCCACTAAAGTAGGTCCCTTCTGGGGAAACAAACAGGAGGAGAACACGTCAGGGCTCTCACATGGTCATTCATCAATCTCCAAATATATTTACTCTAATTAGCGGATGATAATGGTCTGAATTTTATGAAGATTGTGAAATCTAAGAGACTTACTCTAGGGATGAGAAATCAAGAAAGGGGAAAGGAAAGGGAAGGGGTAAAAAGGGAAAAGTGGGACCAATACATAAAGAGGGGCCTCAAATGAGGGGAAAATATTCTATGAAATGAAGATCATTTTTTGGAACTTTATGGGCTTGGGAACTCTCCCATGGTCAAGGACCCGAGACATTTTATTGTAACCAATAAAACTTTTATGGTTTCAATTTATGAACCCAAAATGATGTCTACAATCTAAACATCCTTTAGATGTGACTCCCTTGGTTACTCTTTTGTTTCTCAAAAGTCAAATGATGGTCGAGCTGAGTCACTTTGGGTTCTCAAACACAACAAAATTTGCATTCAATTAATGGAAAAGATGCACCAGGTTGTTTCAGAGGATATTGGATTTCAGGGAGCTACCATCTCTCTCTCATTTTTTATGCCTCAAACATCTATATTAAAAGAAAGGGTCTCTAGAAGGCTCTTGAGTCTATTTCTGATCGATTGGCTAAGAGATGGGTGGGCTTAGGGGACTTTAACACTGTCCTAAGGCCTAATTAAAATACTAGTTCTCACTTAAACAAACTAGCTACAAAGGAATTTTATGTGTGTATTGACAAATGTAATCTGTCTGAAGTCCCAATTGTTGGAGCAGGTCAAAAATGGTGTAGGTACACATTGAATGGTCACCAAGACAATAAATTAGATAGGTGCTTTGTTCAAATCAATGAAAATAATTATGATATCACCACTTCTAGTATCACCTTTCCCAAATTCCACTCTAGTCATAATCTGATCCTTGTGGATATTTGTGTCGGTAGGACGCGGTCATCTCCTCTTCCTTTCAGGTTCAATAATGCATGGTTTGTAGTGCCTGGATGTAGGGAGGCCATCCTCAATGATTGGAAGACTGAAGCAATCAGCATCCCTCTTACAATAATGACCAGCAAGCTCAAAAAACACCAAAAAATACCCATATAATGGAGCAGAGAATACTTCTCCAAACTGGAGCATGAAATCCAAGATGTTGAACAATGGATTCTGCTTTACCATAATATAGGTCAAAATTAGAATATCCCATCAAGGGATGAAATCCTAGACCTTTATCATCTGGGTGACCTTCTCATGCTACAGGAATGCATTTTTAAGATCCAATACAATGTCTAATGGATGCATGAAGGAGACAGGGACTCAAGGTTTTTTCACTGATTACATAGAAAAATGAAGTCCAGGAGAGGTGTCTCTACGATTGAAGTAAATGGGTCTCTTTATACATCAGATCTGGAAATTTCAAATGTTCTGGTGAAATATTTGAAGAGATATACTCAATGAAGGGAATTGATGTCACTTCTATCTTGATGGAAAACATTCAACCCACAATCAGTACACATTAGAACAAGATTCTTGTGGAAACCCCAATGGAGTGGGAAATCAAGTTTTTTCTTTTATCATTAAACATTGATAGTGCGGCTGGAATGGATTGGTTTACCAATAAATTATTCATGTTTTACTTAGATATTGTGCTACATGATGGCATTAATGTTGTATGGTAGTTTTTCATCCATGTATACATGCCTTATGGTGCCCATGCATGCTTCATTGCTCTACTTCCAAAGAAATAAAATGCCTTCGACATCAAAGTCTTCAGGAAAGTGGATATTGGAAACACCATACCCAATTGTATCTGCAAGATCATTGCCTTAAGAATTGGACACATTATCAACACAAAGATTACTTAAAATCATCTAGGATTTTCACCTGGAATACATATTCAGAATTGCCTTCTCAATACCTCAAAATGTGTGAATTCTATGAGGAAAAATATGAGGAATGAAAGATTTTCCCACCAGCTGGACATTTCTAAAGCCTTTGACACCTTGAAATGGAGCCCTATTTTGGTGGTTCTCAGAAAACATGGATTCTATGAATTCTTCATAAGAACTGTCAAGACAATTCCCCATAATTTAAGACTTTCTATTATTATTAATGGATCGTCCAGGGGTTATTTCCAATGCTCTAGGAGAG
This sequence comes from Viscum album, assembly GCA_963277665.1. Classification (NCBI taxonomy): domain Eukaryota; kingdom Viridiplantae; phylum Streptophyta; class Magnoliopsida; order Santalales; family Viscaceae; genus Viscum; species Viscum album. The sequence goes on along the minus strand of OY728123.1, from coordinate 1,731,196,194 downwards.
TCAGATAAGGGGTCCCCTTATCTGGATTAATCTTTGCTCTAGATAAAGATTATTTGAGTGTTTTCTTTAATGATATGGTGCATGATGGTCTTTATTAGAGAATCAAGGTTGGAAGGGATCTCTTCGCCCCCTCCCACCTCCTGTATGCTGATGATATTCTTCTATTGGGATAGGCCAATAGAGGTACACTATCTTGAATTTAGAAAATATTTTCTCAATATGAGGATGTTTCTGGGCAGGTGGTAAGCTGGAATAAATCCAATGTTTTGTTTTGGAATGAAATGATTTTCTCCTATAAGAATAGAATTTTCAAACATCTTGGAGGTAGGAGAAGTTCCCTTCCATTTATGTACCTTGGAGTACCGCGTTTTTTGGGATGGGTAAAAAGATGATATCTTGAATCCATATACTCCATAATTATTAAACAACTACCTATATGGAAAGGGAAATCAGTCACTCAATAAGGATGAATTTGTCTTGTGAACTCGATTATCATTTCAATGTTTGTCTATACTTTCTCGGTTTATCGGTGTCCTCATTACCTTATCAAGGAACATCAATGTTTAATCAGGAACTTCATATGGACCGGGACCATATATGAAAAGAAACACATCATTGTTCCCTAAAAATATTACATCAAACACACTAAAATGGGGGGAAAGGGTGTTAAGGACCTAAAAGGATTCAATGAAGCTCTCATAAGTAAATTCAATTGGAACATGATGACTTCGAATGATGATTCCATCAATTTTCTTGCACATAGATTCATATCGAAGATGAAAAATGGGTACTCATCACATGTGTCCTCCTCCATATGGCCTGCCATTATCCTGATTATATTTGAATCATGTACTACTCCTCTCGGATGTTTTCTATCTCATCCAACCTTAATTTCTGGACAATGATGTGGCTGGACATGCCCATCATAGAATGCATGGAGATCCCTCCACAAGTGAAGGATATCTCAATCGCTAACATGCACTGAGACATGGTACTTTGGAATTGTATGACAAAACATACTAAGCTGGATATGCCGCACTATAACTTCATGGATGTTGACTCTTTGATTAGGACACCCAGATCTTATGGTAGGTTCACATCATGGAACTATTACAGACACTTATGTGGAAACAATGAGACTTCTCCCTAGTGGTTGCAGAATTTTAGAAAACCATTCATTCTCCCTTCCAATTACCTGATGCTATGGAGGATTTGGAAAGGCATGATACATGTACAACAATTATTGCAGCGAACGAGAATACATTTGGCCTCTTGTGGCTATTTGTGTAACCCGGATGAAGAAATAATTCACCATCATTTCATTGCCTACAATTTTTATTGCAGATTTTGGGAAAATTTTCAAGAGGTTGTTGTGACTATATTATAATTGAATAGCATTGATGATTTCCAGAACTCAGTCACTACAACAATTCAAAGTGAGTAGGTTTTATCACATCTTCTCACTGGGGTTGAAGTGGCCTTTTCTCAGATTTGGAGGGTGTGAAATGAGGTTATTTTTGACAACTACAAGCCCTCTTTTAAGGATGGTCTAACTGTTGTCTATAGGGAAGTGAAAGATGCTTCCAGGATACAAACAATTATAATGAATAATAATATTTCTGATCTTATAATAAATAAAATTCTTGGGGTATCTATTAGGGTCAAAAAACCATGAATGTTGAAATCAATTAGTTGGATTCCTCTCAACTCATCGTGGTTGAAATTGAATATTGAGGGTATGGAATCTGGTACACCAGGACCTTCTGGGTGTGGTGGGGTGTTCCATAACCATCGGGGCTTCATTATGGGTTGCATCTATCATTATATTAAAATTTCTTTTGCGCTTGATGCTGAATTATGGGCTATGATTGAAGTTTTCAACAATGCTTTCCACCGTGGTTGGAGGCACATATGGGTAAAATATGACTCATGTACAATTGTTCACATTCTATGAGCAAGATCCAGGGATTTTCCATGGAGGATTCTCCCATCGTGGATTGCATGCCTGCATCTCCTTGAGCGTCTTCAACTGGAAGTCAGTAAAGTTTATAGAGAAGCAAACCGGATTGTTGATGCTTTGTCCAAGAGGGCGCTTATGGAGGTATCCTCATGATGGTCCTTTGTCATCCCGAATTTTTTCTCACAACTTGTTAACATGGGCATGCATGGAATGATCTATTATCTCCTTTGTAAACCCCCTTGCACTAACACTTTTCAAGTTTATTAATCTTTTTCTATGTTTCGGGATTTGTATGGATCCTAGAACTGCTTTTATAATTACATTTATAATAATCCCACCTTATTTTTTATCCAACAGATTTCTAAACCTATCCCCCAATAACCCAACCAGAATTCTTAATCCCTGTTTCTAACGCTTTCTTCAGGTCACCCACGTTCGTTTGCTTGAGTATGATAGGAATGAATTTGTTACCCTATATTACCGCTTTCCAAAGGAGAGCGACATATGTTCCGTGTTCAGGGAAGTTTACTCCTTGATAGAAATGGGATGATGGGATGTTGGTTCTTCCTTCCGTGGATTCCTCCTCGGAACTCGTCACCAAGTCGGGTCTCCCTCATAGATTTAATACATTGTACGAGAAACTCTTCCCGGCACCATATCTTCATGGACACAAGTTAATTACACTGCTTCTGTCAGGACATTCCAAGGGGTCTGGTCAGGGCAGCAACCCTTAGTTAGTGGAGTAGTCACGCTGGGTATCACCAGCATGCCTATATGCTAGGGATTGGTCTGTCTCTCTTCTGTCCCTTATTATCACGCTTCTCAAGGGCACGGAAGCCAGAGGCATCCCACATCGAACGCAAGGAATCATATTCCATGGGCATGTATATGATGTTTTCCTCAGCTTCCCAAGTTTAACACGGGGTATGCCGTATGTTTAACTTCCAGCATAAACAGATCGGACTGATCGGAACACCGATTAGAGTGGATCTGACTGAGGAACCCCCGTGTAGGGAACACCGATATTATGGCCAACACATGCATAGCATCCTGAATTGAATGGGATAGAATAAGGTGGCATGATCTCACCAGGATGTGGTGGCCCAGGTAAGAATCAGGATGGATGATGGTTTTTAGCTTGAGCCTCGAAAAGACCTCCTAAGTATCCCCATGGTAGGGAATTAAAGTCTGCGTAGTTCATATGGTGACAGCTTACCATCAAATGAGGTTGAAAATGGATTACCTTTATATGATGTCAAACCTATGTGAATGATATTGGAACGACCAGGTGGTGGGCTTGAATCTCAGGTAGTCTTCCAACGTACAGTGCCTTGACATGGATCAAAGACCATGTAGTTCAGATGGTGAATACAGTTTAACGTCATGCAGGATGGGAACAAACCTATGTTAAGGGGTACCAGAACAGCCAATGGGAGGTGGGATTGAACCTCAGGGAGGCTTCCTATTTACCATTCCTTGACATAGATCAAAGACCATGTAGTTTATAATCGAGAGGGGTGTCGGCGAACCGACGTGAAGGTGGACCTGGGATCCAATGGGTGTCGGGCTTGAACCTTGTGGTGGCTTCATACGTACCATTCCTTGACATGGATCAAAGACCACTAAGTTCATAATGGAGAGGGGATTCGGAAAACCGACGTGATTATGGACCTGGGGTGCGATGGGTGTTGGGATTGAACCTCGTGGAGGCTTCCTACATACCATGCCTTGACATTGATCAAAGACCACATAGTTCAGGATGGAGAGGGGTGTCGGAGAACCGATGTGAAGATGGATCTGGGGTCTGATGGGTGTCGGTCTTGAACCTCATGGAGGCTTCCTACGTACCATGCCTTGACATGGATCAAAGACCACGTAGTTCAATATGGGGAGGGGTGTCAGCGAACTAACGTGAATATGGACTTGGGGTCCGATGGGTGTTGGTATTGAACCTCATGGAGGCTTCCTACATACCATGCCTTGACATGGATCAAAGACCACGTATTTCAAGATGGATAGGGGTGCTGTGAACCAACGTGAAGATGGAATTGGGGTTCCATGGGTGTTGGGATTGATCCTCATGGAGGATTCCTACATACCATGCCTTGACATAGATCAAAGAACACGTAGTTCACGATGGAGAGGGGTGTCGGTGAACCAATGTCAAGATGGACATGGGGTCCGATGGGTGTTGGGCTTGAACCTCGTAGAGGCTTCCTACGTACCATGACTTGACATGGATCAAAGTCCTTGTAGTTTGGGATGGAGAGGGGAATACAGTTTAACGTCCTGCGAGACAAGATGATGTCATGGTCGATGCTTACTCTAAGCCCACGTGAGTCATGCTCAGTGTGAGAAACAAGAGGCAGTAAAAGCCTAATGACCACGTTTCAAAAGGTTCGTCCATGGGAAGTGAAGAGGGGCTTACGCGTTGAGCGGCCCAAGAAGTGTCAAGGCTTACTCGAGGATGGAGGCCCGAGGGCGACAAAGCATATAAGGAGAGGAATTTGGGACTGAAGAAAGGCAGAGCCCCATTCCCTATCACACCTTCCACTGGCCTTGGGGACTGAAGATGAAAGGAGGAGCAGGGATGCTGCCTCCAGGAAGGAAATCTAGGGGCTTACACCAATATGGTTTCCCTCCCCCCCCCCGGCGGACAAACGCCACTCCCAGAAAGAGGATATCATCCCATGTGGAGACCAGGGGGCGTCGAGAATGTCTGAAGTGGGGGAACCCTGTGTGCAAGGCACATGGCTAGGTCATAGTTTGACGTCATGTCTTGAGGAAGATGGTGCTTGGGAGTGTAATGTCCAGTAGCTCGGACAAAGTGGGTTCTCTCTGCACCCCTAGGGCTTACATGACAAGTACCCTCTACTCCTTGTGGGAAAGAAGGCACCGACAACTCCGTACTGAAGGGGTGTCGTGAATCGAACCATCAAGGGGTCCACTTTAGCGTGGCTATGCAAAGAATCAATATCAATTAGTGTGCCTATCTGAAAAATCATTAGGCTAAGCAACGCAACAGGAGGTATCGTCCACATGACTTTGATGTATCATCGTCCAAACCTAGAGGGTCGCACGATAAAAGGATTTTCCAAGCAGAGGGGTCCACAGGCAGAGGCCTTGTGGAGCTCTATTGCTCCGCATGGCGGAGGTAACTTGTGAAGGGGCATGCTTCGCGAAGTGGGGTTCCATAGCCTTAGCATGGGGATGAGGTAAAAATCGGAGGTGCTTCGCGAAGTGGAAGGGAATTCGTGGAGTAGAGCCTCATGGAGCAAAGGTGCCTCATGAATCAAGGTGTTGGGAAGCAATGTGCTTCGTGAAATACCGTGACCTTGCCTTAGCATGTGGATCATGTGTACATGAAGGTTTTTTCACAAAGAGTAAATGATCTGTGATGACACGGGTCCCCTTGGGGATCCCCATCCATCCTAAAGACCCTTAGGATTCGTGAAGAGAGTCCCTCTTGGATGAGGGGATCAAAATGGGGTGAAGGGGAGGAACTTCGCGGAGCAGAAGTACCTTGCACAGCTCATGGTTTGCAGAGCGAAAGGATGCTTTGAGATTTGGGAGCTGGGAAACCGAAAGTTCGGATTGTCCATCTCCTGGACTCAGAGGGAGCCTAGTATTTATAGGAAAGAGGTGTCATGGAGCAGATCTAACATGGCGCAAAGAGGGGCTCAGTGGCTTCAAGGCGGGATCGTGACTGTCTAATGAAGTCACGGAGCGTCCGGTATCCTTGCTTCGCGGTAGGCTCGCGAATGTCAAATGTGTTTGCGGAGTGTCCCTCCTCCTTGCTTCGTGGAGGCCGCTATGATGGGGAACTCCGTGAAGGGGCTTCGTGTGACGGTCATTGGGGCCTTTTATGGGACTCTTCATTGTCCCAAATATTGGCACCAACAAATTCCCCTCCTCAAACTTGGAGCCACAGAGAGATCAATGGTCGATGACTGAGGGAAATTGACAAAATCCTCGATCATTTGCAGTGATGACTCGCGAAGAGGGCTCACGAGGTGGATAGGGGATGCACGGGCTGAGAATGCCACGAAACTCTGTGCGAACTGGATGAACCATGAAGCGCTGAAGGTCGTCACCTATAAATAGGCAGTGTTCCATCTCTTTTTTCCTTTCCCTTCTCTGTGAATTTTTCCTCTTGTGCTCTCAATTGGAAACGATCAAAGTACTCCACGAGTGGTCTCTGTGAATAGAGTCTTCACAGCTCACAGTGAGTCCTCGACTCCACGTTTGCGCTCCGTGATTCGACATTGAACACCGAGGTAGCGCCCTGTGAATAGTCTTCGCGAGCAGGCTTCACGAACGTGCTTTGAGAACGATCTTCACGATCTAGCCAAAAAAACATCATATCTCTATAAAGAATGTTTCCTAGAGGGATAAAATGGAGAACAGTCAGGGGATAAGAGAGCTATTCTGGAGCCACTCAGACCATAGTTCATTGGTGGAGCTATTGTCGGAGAGTCAGAAGAACTACCTATTTTATAAGAGGTTTCCCTTGTATGGCTTCGGACTGAGGGATGTCGTCATTATCCCTGAAGCAGGTAGGGATGATCCATCTTCCTGGTTCCGGAGCATGCCATGTCACCACCGATGGTTCAAGGCACTCGATGGTCATTCCCGATATGACTTCACACCTTTAATTTTCCAACTATTTATACAATCATCTGAACAATGTCGACGGGAAGGCACTACAGCAAGAGATGTTCTCTCCTCTGTACCGAACCATCCTCCTGGCGGCACTGGGGAACCCAAAGAAGGGGTGGTATGAGGAATGGGACCTGCGCCAGGGTGGAAACATTACGGACGATTGGTCTTGGGCCTGCTAGGTAGGCGCCTAATGCGAGGAGTTCGAAGTGGAGCTGAGAAGAGTGGGGCTGTTTGAGGAAGCTTGGGCTTCACAGTTCCATATCTACCAGCCGAAGTAGCTAATGTTGGATCTGTTGAGCCGGTGGTCAAGGGGGACCAATACCTTCCACTTGCATCATGGGGATGTTGGCATCAGTCTATGGGACATGCATCAGATCTCAAGGGTCTCAATAATAGGGGCGATGTACGACGAATTCCTCTTGGATATGGGCGTGTGGGAGGATCCTGAGCAGATTTCACGTCTGGTGATGGAATTGATGGAGCATGTGCCTATGGAGGATAAGGAGGCGGTGAGGGATTTCCACTTCAAGAATTGGTTCAAGATGTTTATGAACTTCCCAGATAATTGGCAGTTCCCAATGAGGCCTCGAGCATTCCCAAAGGGGGCTTGGAGTAAGGAAAACTCATACTGAAGGCTGTTGGAGAATAGCCAGTGGAAGACCTGGGGGTTCAGTGTCAGCACTGAACAACAGCCAATAGTCAGGTTGGCGGCATTCATCATAGCTCTCATATGTGGTTGGATCCTGCCGGTGAGGGATACAAACATGGGATTACGGCCATGGAATTTCATCATAGAGTACTCATTGGCGACAAGAGGGAGGGACAACCTATGGATCCTGATGCTCGCCAATTTTTACAAAATGTTGTGGCACATCCGTGAGGGTAAGAGGCCACAGAGGGTATGTGGGATGTTCCACCTCTTGTATGGATGGATGGAAGTGCACATCTGGGGGATTTATGAGTATCCAAACTCCATCTCACCACTAGGTTCAAGCTTCCTTCCCTTGATCTTGAAAGATGTTAGGAGATTTTTGACTAAGATGACCGCACCATCGGTTCTGAACCGGGTGTGGGGGTGGAGGAATTCAATTTCCACCTGTTCCCGCTGCCGACGGGGGCCTTCACAGATTATGGTCAGGGAATGGAAGAGCACCGATCCAACCTTATGGCCTTTCATGGTGGTGTCTTGCTAACTAGGGTGGACCACGAGAAACTCTGTGATCCATAAACCCCACACCGGTTTGCCAGGAAATTATGGTGCCTGCAGCGGCTGACCTCACAGGTCTACCTGGTAGTGCCCTATGAGGAGCACCCGTGTGTGATGAGGTAGATTTGGCTCATGTTCACATGGGAAGATGGGACGATGCCGAATGTATTGCCTCCACTGACCACCATCCTTGGGCTGATGAAAGATTATGGCCAGAGCTGGGAGGCGGCCTGTCCAGGGGAGATGATGAAGCGGCCAACTAACCAGGTCAGTATGGGTAAGCTTTCCCGATCTCAGGGTCAAGGCCTGAAGGCGACAAGGGAATCCCGTAGTGGCAGGTCTACTGTAGTGGTGACGCCTGCACCATTTAAGGGGGGAGTAGTGATTTCGGATCTGGTAGTGCCAGCGGAGCTGAAGGTCGTAGGAGAACAGAGTCATCCAGAGGGGCAGCCACCAAGGGGATTCTGCGTGATTTCTACTCAGGCCTCGAGGAAACGGTTGTGCCACATTTTCATGTCGGAGAATGTTTTCTTCACAGAGGCCTGGGAAATCTAGGGTGTCAACAAGCAATTCCTTGTCCCATCCGAGTTATGGAAGCACATTAACCACCTCGAGATGGACTTGTTGGGAATTGGCCCTATTATGGATGGTTTCACATTATCCCCGACAGAGGCGGAGCAATACATGGAAGAGATGGAAGACATCATCCACTCTTGGGGTGCCTGAACCCGATGACAGACATAGTCAGGGTGCTACTGGGTCGCACGGTCCCTCCCCAACTATCAGCCACTGACCTGAGGGAGCGCTTCCCTTTCTGGAAGAATCAGAAGATTCCTCCCGGGGAGATGAGGCTGGTAGAGAAAGTCCACCATAGTAGTGTGAAGTCGACCATCAGTCCTCGGATCTTGAATATTTTCCGAAGGCCCTCGTGGTAAAATCCCAAGTTCATTCTTCAGAGTCTGCCCTTAGGTTACTTTGGATTCCTTATCAGCGTCTTCTCTATGCAGGAGGACCTTCTGCATAGACCTTGTTCTTGCCCCTCATTGGGTTCTGACGTGGGACGTTCTGGATCCTCCCATGTATCGGCATCAACCACTGTGTTTGGTAGGGCTAGGAAAGTCGAGGCAGCTCCCCTAGAGTCTCCAGACCTACCAACCATATATAGGGGGCCACGTCTCGGGGTTCCAACAACATCATCCCAAGAGCAAGACCAGGGATTTAACCTCGTTAAGTCTTCTCTACCGAATTTACAACTTCCATCCCCTAACCACATTAACTGACATTCACATCCCCTTCTTGGCATGTACTGTCCTTCAATTGGCCTGGGCTGCTGCAGCGAAGTTTTTCGGGGCTTCTTGTAGCACCCTTCCTAAGGGCATGCCAATGGTCGTGGAGGTGTACATCCAGCCCGACTGAACTGCAGTGCTCCCGATCATGGGCGGGGGAGCCAATGGTACTTTTCCTGAGGTTATCAAGGTGGGATCTGATGATGAGGATCAACCAGATGGTTCAGGCTCCACCATGCCTGATTTGATTCCATACGTAGACCTGACTGAGGAGTTCCTAGGTTCATTCCCTACATAGAATCCTGCCAATCACACTGATTGGGACAAGACGGTCTCTGATAAGGAGGACAACAAAATAGTCCATCGTCGATCATGGAAACTAGGAATGCACTTCATCAATGACACACCCCAAGTGCTATGGTTGGTTGAGATTGACATACATCGTTCATGAAAGTGCGAACTGTGTACTAGGGGAGTGGATGCCCAACATCCTCACATGATCGTCCGAGATCTTTTGGCGGAAAAGATTCGTGAGTATGACCGTCGCCATGGCGTGGGCTGGTAGCGGAGGAAGGCGGTAAACAACAAGAGGCACTAGAAGGCTGAAGACGAGGTCCAGCGGTAGCAGAATTGGGAAGATGAGCACATGACCTCTCTCAATGCACAATGTGAGCTAGTATTATGATTGAAGACATAGCTAAAAGAAGCCGAATAGGGCCTAAAGTGAGATTTTGGAGAGATGATCACCATCCGGGCTAATGTGGAGTGGGCCCAGATTGCGGCCAACAAATTGTGCCCTCTCGCCACTAAGGAGGAGTGGGAGATGAACAAGAGACATCAACTCCGGGACGCCACCATCCAGAGGGTGGATGAACTTATACGCTCCTTTGATGAGGTCAATCCATACATTGGGGGGGTCGACCCCCAGTTACTGTAATGATTACAAACCCTTAAACGTACTTTCATGAATTGATTGTCGCAATGTCATAGCACGCATGAGTTACATTATTTACATTGGTTTACTACATCCTTGTGATGTTCCCGGAGCATCCAGCAATCACTCCCTAAGATCACGTGGGTCTGGCCCGATGTGAGAAACAAGGGGTGACAACTTTATCACCTTATCCAAACGTAGGAGCACAAACCAAGCTTCGGGCATCTGGTGTCTGAAAAACTGCCCCGGATTTCCCGGAGGAAATAGGAGGGACATGCCTGGAGAATGAAGCTATCAGAACAGCCGAATTACCGTTTTCTAGAGTGCTCTCGTGCACGAATGGGGTAACGCCAGGGGCAGTGAATAGATCAGAACAAATGGGAATGGGAGGTGTGAATCATGATACCCATGATTCAAAACATTGTGAGGGTGGCGTGAAAATAATGAATAACTATTGACCGCATTCAAAACACATCTTTCTTATTGTATTATCCTGGAGTGGGGATAGAAAATGAGGTTTGACCATTGACCATGTTCAAAACACGAGACCAAACTCAAAATGTCATCTTATAGTCTTCCAGAATGTTGGCCCAAAATAATAGGTGGGCCATAGGCTGAGCATCCATACTGTTATGGGTTCCTCCAGATGTGAATGAGGAAAAGGGTTCAAATAAGGGGCACACAAAGCATAGGATATAGAGTGAGCGTTTGTTCGAACAGAATGCAACACTCTCGAAATTACGCCACCGTGGTGGGAGTACACTAGATGGGCGCATCCGTCTGATCATGGATCATTCATTCTTTTTTGGAATAACCTATCCGTAGAGGGAGATGTTGCATCCCAATGTCATTATGGTGCATCCAGTACTTGTTCTGGGAAAAGTTTCAGTTATGCGGTTCCCCACAAGGGGTCAAGCTAGGGTCCTGAAATGAGGAGGAACAAGACTTATAATTTCTAGGGCTGGACCCTGGGTGAAATACCGAGGTTTCTATACGTATCCCATAAGGATGGGAATCCTTCCATACATATTTATAGAAGCACAGTTTAATGTCATGCAGGACGATGAGAAGCCTGGCTGCGCTGATGTACATCCTACCAGAACTACTAAGCCCACGTGAGTCGTGCTCGATGTGGGAAACAAAAATTAGTGGTGGGACTTTCCTGACATAGGAAGGGTCATGTTAGGGTGAAGGGATGCTCAGTGAATGCCATCCCAATGATGCTAACCCGTCCATGTATCACACCTAGACACACGAAGAGATAAAGACGAGTATGTCAGAATTCCACTTGAACATGAAGAAGTGGAAATTTGTGAATCAAGATGCTCGAAATCTGGACCACAATGATGGCAGCATGACGATGTAGGATTACTTTTGACCATGGAGGAAAGCAACATCCGCATCCTATTAGCCTATAATGGGGACATAAAAATGAGGTTCGACCATTGACCATGTTCGAAACACGGGACCTGTCGCAAATGTCGTCTAAGATCCTTAAGGACGTTGTCCCGAAATGGTAGGAGAGCCCTTAGGCCTAGCATCCATGCTATCCAGGGGTCCTTTTGGATGTGGAAGAGGATGAGGATCCAAATAGAGAGGTCATGAATCTTGTACAGAGAATAAGGGGAATGTTCCCATGAAAATTCCACACTTCAAGATCTTTGTCAAATGCATATAAATATGAAAACGAGACATATTAGACAGAGGGAGTCGAGCCCCTTCACATAGGGAGATCTTTGTTTAGGGTCATAGAACATGGAACATGGATGGTAGGAAATAGGGGAGACACATGGTTGGGTAACTACAATCACCGAAGGTGAATGTGAACTGGGGGTTCCGACCACCATCTATTCCTTAGAGAGGTTTTAGGTCGAGGGACTGAAAACGAGAGTTGAGATGGGCCAGAGGCAAAGTGAACAGGAATTACTATGTACCCCATTAGGATGGGGATCAAGATGAATGTAGTTCTTGAGGTGGCATGGTATGGTATCAATGCTAGGGAAAAAGGGGCGTGTGGTTGTGGCCCTCGTTCCAAAAGAAGAGGTATTTGATAAATCTTGTTTGTCCTTTAATGTGAGTGGTTTGTTTGTGAAACGATTGGCCTAGGGTAGCAGGCCATGGCATTGACACAAGAATAAAGCTGTAGCATGCATTGAAAAATGGTATGGTGTGTTCCCAATACCAAACATGGTGTCTTCTTGAGTGGGAACATCACGATGGAATGTCGTTTTTTTCGTCATGCATCCAGGACGATAATGTAATAGTTTAGGTTCATGTGATAGGACTGGGCATGCATTTTAATGTCATGTAGCACAGAGTTTTTGGAGAAGATTCTATGTGGGGAATGTGTGAAATGTAATAATACATACCCAACGTGAATGGGGAAATGATCCCATATCACACCATATGGAATTCTGAGAGGGGAACCTCGGGCCAAGGGGCCCAAATAGGGGAAAGAAGGAAAAGGGCTGGAGAAACTAGATCTAAACTAAGCTGGACCTGAAAAAGAGGTGTCTGGGGGGTCATACGTATCCCATAAAGATGGGAATCAAGCCACACGTAGTTCTACAAAAGGGGCAATACGAAAGTATCTTAGTTTATGGTCTTAGAACAGGGACCATGGAGAAGTAGGACTATCCCAAGTATAGCCGGACGCTAACCCAATCCCCAAGCCTACTTTTTTTTAAAATAATCCCTAAGCCTACTTGAGTATAAATCAGTGTAGGAAATAGGGGCGGATACAGTATTCGCGATACATGAGATGCATGAAAGAGGAAAAATCAGTGAAGCCCTGAATGATCGCCCTGGCGCAGCTTTTTTCCTCCTAAATTTTGGATGTGCATAGAGGAATAGTACCACGAGTTTTGAAGTTCTACATGGATATGGTGAGGTAGAGGAGGATGTGAATCACGTAACTGACATTTTGGGCTTAATGGGGATGGTGTGGCGATGGAGGATAACTATTTACCATGTTCGAAACACAGTATTCATATCACGTTAGCCTGACGTGGGACAACAAATGAGCTTCGACCGCAGACCATAATCACAATGCAAGATTTTATATCGTCTTGTTGTCTGGGACCCTCGAGGGCATTAGCCCGTAATGGTAGAAGAGCCCTTAGGCCTACCATCCATGCCACTTGGGGGTCCCTTTGAGTGTGAAAGGTAATGAAAGCCCTAATTAAGGGAAACAGAAAGCCTGAAAAGCGGGTGGAAGCATGTCCGAGCAGAGTCTGCCATTCCAGGCACTAAACCAGAGTACCATTAGGCATGTTATCAAACCACCGAAAAGGGTCTATGAGGGTGCTCAGGAGGGAGAGGCACAATGCGTGGTCGTTACAAGATCGGTGTGAATGAGTACATGATCCCATGCCACGCTATATACTCCCCTACCCGAGGAAGGGTGGGCCAAGGGGCCAATGTGAAATGATGATTTCTGAGAGATGCGGCTGGACCCGATGTATAGACATTCGGGAGGTCTTACATATCCAATAGGGTTGGGAATCAAGCCACACGTAGTTCATAAAGGCACCAGGGGGTAAGATACCCCAATGAGGCGGGTGTACGGCACAGTGACTAACCTGATGCGAATGCAGACATAATCCCACAACACATCGTACAATCCAGAGAAGAAATTGGATCTGGCCCAAGAAGGCCATTGGGCTTCAGGATGGGCCTTAGTCCGGAAGGCCTGAACAGTTTTCAATTTAACATCCTGTAGTGTGGATGAGGGTCGGGGCCCGAGAAGGCCAATGGGCCTGAGGCTGGGCCTCGATCAGGGAGGCCTGACCAGCTTGCAGTTCAATGTCTTGCAGTGAGGATGAGGGTCGGGGGCCCGAGAAGGCCATGGGGCCTGAGGTAGGTCCTCGGTCAGGGAGGCCAACTAACATACAGTTTAACGTCTTGTAGTGAGGATGAGGGTCGGGGCCCGAGAAGCCCAAGGGGACTAAGGCTGGGCCTTAGTCAGTGAGGCTTGACCAGCTTGCGGTTTAACGTCTTGCAGTGAGGATGAGGGACAGGGGCATAAGAAGGCCAAGGGGCCTAAGGCTAGGACTCGGTCCGGGAGGCCTGACCAGCTTGAAGTTTAATGTCTTGTAGTGAGGATGAGGGATGTGGGCCCGTGAAGGACAAGGGGCGTGAGGCTGGGCCTCAGTCTGGGAGGCCTGACCAGCTTGTAGTTTAACATTTTGTAGTGAGGATGTGGGTCGGGGATAAGGTGTCTGATATGGGGATGTGTTTGGAATGTTGAGCAAACCGACGTGAATGATGACATAATCCCATATCACACTTCATAATCCCATAAGTGATGACCTAGGACGGGGGCCCGAAATGGCCAAGGGGCCTGATGGTTGGCATCGCCTAGAGGGAGTTCGTCGCTTGGAGATACAACATGGTAGAATATACCACTACAGTCGATATTTGGGAAATCATGCGGTGGACCTAATGGTCCAGTACAGCTGTTGACCATGTTCGGAACATGGCGTCCCTATAGTGACCTGAAATGGTAGCAACAAAGGAGCATCATCCATTGAACCTATTCGAAACGCGACACTTGTGTTGGATTTTTGTTCGACATCCTCAAGGGCGTTGGACTGAAGGGGTAATAGGTCCCTTAGGCCTAGCATCCATACCATTTAGGGGCCCTTCTGGATGGGGAAGGTGACAGAGACCCAGTCAAGAAGTGGTTGAAGCATTGATGTACCCATCTTATGAAAGTGGAGAATGTCTCCAGAGAGTGGGACTTAAGACCGGATCGAGGTTATCTCCTTGTGAATTGGGGAAAGAGCCTACACCCCATCATATGCCATAACCTGAGGGGAAGATTCCGATGTTTGGTTTGGGCCAACAGATGAAATGTCCGAGCTTTTTTACGTATCCCATGAGGATGGGAATAAAGACATATGTAGTTCTTGAAGGCCATGTAGTTTAATGTCATGCGGTGGAGACATGGGAGGATATAAGAATGGGAGTGGGCACATGATACAACCATTAATATCCAGTTATGAGTGGGGATGAGGAAGCCTACATCATATCATGTTAGGATCCTACAAGAGAACTATACCCAGGGGGTAGTCGAGAAGAAGAGTTTCGGGCTAGGCTCAAGACGAGGCGTCTGAGAATTCCAATGTATCCAATGTGGATGGAAATCTAGCCATACGTAGTTCTCGAAACTCAGTTTAACGTCATGATGGATTATGTGTAGTTTAAAGTCATGAAGGACTAGAAATTTTAAGGTCATGATGGACCATCCAGTTTGAGGTCGTGCAGGATGATTCAGTTTAAGTTCGTGCAAGACCATTAGGTTCAGGAAAAGTATTGATTTTGGAACTAGGCATTGGTGGGAGAAGTTATACGCTCACAATCTATGGTTACCAGGGATAATGCTCTATTGGGGTAAACTATGTGAACTATGTAAGGTCCTTACCAGTTGGGCTCCAACTTGGGTGGTTTCCTGCGATGGATCATTGGAGCTCATAGGGACAATACCAGGTCGCATTGCAAAAAAGATCAGAGGCTGAACTTCTTATTCAAGGCTCTAGCCATCTTATTCTGATGCCTTTCGGGATCGTGCAGGGCACGAATCCTATTCTCATCAAGTGCTTCCAATTCAGCTAGATGGATTTCGGACACCTTATCCGGCACCTGCTGGTCATAGGCTGCAGTGTGTAATGAAGGCAGGTAGATCTTGATGGGTAGGATGACCTTAGCCTCGTACACTAGGGAATATGGAGTCACCTGGGTGGAGTTGCGATTCTTCGTCTGATAAGCCCAGAGGGCATTGGGGAGCTTGTCTGGCCAACTCATCTTGTTCTGGCCAACCATTTTCTACAAAATTATAGAGAGGGTTTTGTTAAACTCCTCGATCTGTCGATTTGCCTGTGCGTGATAGCGGGAGGTATGGTTTGAACAGATATTGTACATGGCATACAATTTCTTTATCTCGGATGCTCAGAAGTTGGTGTCATTATTGGTGAGGGCAGTGTGAGGGACTTCAACCCGGTGGTTGATATTTGAACTCACGAAGTCAATGATGGATTGAGCCTTGAAATCCTTGAGTGGAATTGGCTCTGCCCACTTGGAAAAGAAATCAGTGGCGGTCAGGATGAACCTACATTGGTGAGGTATCACCGGTGGATATGGTCCCATGACATGGAGTCCCCACACCAAAAATGGCCAAAGGTACTTGGTGGATTGGAGAGGTTCTAGCAGCCGATGCAGGAAGTTATCATGAACATGGAACATGTTACATCTATTGGAAAACACAATACAATCATGGATCATAGGGGGTCATAAGTATCCCAGTCTCTGGATTTGATAGGACAACTTCGGCCCAGCCTGATGGGAACCACAGGAACTGACATGAAACTCTCACATGACATGTGGAATCTCAACTCCTTGGATGCAACATTGGAGAACCCGATAAAACTCCCAGTTATCATTGATTGGCTCCAGGCTGGGGTCACTCTAGAGGGTAAACTGTATCACTCGGCATCGGATTCGCTCACGCTCGGCCAGATCAGCCGCTAGGTAACAATTTTGGAGATACTCGAAAAAAGGGGCTCTTCAGTCAGGAGCCTCTTCAACCACTACATTAGAAGAGCCTAGCGGTTTTGACGTGGAGGATCTGGTGGTACGATGGCTTACTCGTAGGCTGTCATCATCCTATGGGTGATAGGGGCAATGACTCTCAAGTGTGCCACATGTTTAATCAGATCATCCTTCTCGGGCTCTGCAAGTGATGCAGCTAAGCCAGCCAAACCATCCTCTCGACCATTCTATGACCGAGGGACATGGGTAACATCTAGTCGGGAAGGGAACATGGCCATTAGATGGAGGGTGCGCTCCAACAATGGTACGAGCTCTGGATTTCTGAAAACATAGCCACCATTGACTTGCTTGATGACTAGCTTGGAATCCCCATTCACATGCAAATGGGGAACATCTATCTCATGGGCCCGCTCGAGGCTAGTGATAAGAGCCTGATACTCTTCCTCGTTGTTCGTGCAGCCTTTTAACAACATGAATGAGTACGGAAGAATGTCTTGCACCGGGGTAATAAAGTGGATACCCAATCCCACTCTGTTGATCCCTGCATCTTTGAGCCTCCTACCGGTCGGGGTTCAGGAGGCACCATCAAAGTGTATTTTCCAACATGGGATGACTTGATCCACTGAGAGGATTGCCTCATCAGGAAAATCCAAGTCGAGGGACTGATTTGCGGAGGTTGGATGGGTAGATAGAATGTTTTCTGATTCCTGCCCCTTGATAACCTTCTAAGGCACGAACTTGATGTCGAACTCCTAGAGGATTACTACCCACCATGCTAGACATCCGGTCAACATGTGGCAATTCAGAATGTACTTCAACAGGTCTACTCGAGAGACTAGTTGTAACTCTTGGTGTTACAGGTAATGTCGAAACATCTTCATAGAAAATATGAGCACAAGGCAGCACTTCTCGATAGGGGAGTATTTGGTCTATGTATCCAGAAGCATGCGGCTGAGGTAGTAGAGACAGTTCCTTGTCCCCTCATTGTTTTTCTAGGCAAGAAGGGTGCTGAAAGATCGGTCCAGGGTAGTCACCTACAAGATTAGTGGAGTAATAGAGACGAGTGGCATCATTATTGGAGGCTCAAGCAAGTAATTCTTAATTTCCTCAAATGTGGTCTGGCACTCTTCATCCCATTTTTAGTCAAATCCTTTCTTCATTAGCTAAGAAAAGGCCTTGCACTTTCTATCCAGATTCGCAATGAATCTGCGTATGTAGGCTAAGTGGCCTTGAAAACTTCGACGCTCTTGGATGTTGCTCGGGGGAGGCATCTGTCTCATTGCCTTGATCTTCTCTGGGTTGATCTCGAGGTTTTGGTACCCGAAAACAAAGCCAAGAAACTTTCCGGAAGTGACCCTGAAGGCACACTTCAATAGGAAAATATTCAAGTAGCGGGATCGAAGGAAGCCAAAAAATTTCTCAAGGTCCTTGAGATGGTCCGGGTTCTGGCGCGACTTCATCACTTGATCATCCACATAGTATTCTACCAATGTCCTGAGGATTTTCTTGAATAGGCGATGCATGGCCCACTGATAGGTGGAACCTGCATTCTTCAGGCTGAAGGGCATAACTGGTAACAGAAAGTACCTTGGGGTGCCTTGAAAGCCATGGAATGTTCATCCTCAGGGGCCATCCATATATGATTATATCTAGAGTAACCATCCATGAAGGAGAGAGCTTGGAACCCAGCCACAACGTCAATCCACAATTATATCACCGGAAGGGGAAAACCATCCTTTGGACAATGACGGTTGAGATCTCGGAAGTCGATACAAACTCTAATTTATCCATTATTCTATCAGACTAGAAAAATGTTGTCTAGCCACTTGGGGTACCATACATCCTTGATGAAGTTGGATCGGATGAGCCTATGAACATCTTCCTCGACTATGGCACCATGAGAAGGGTGCATCTTTCTAGGAGACCACGTGAACCCGCAATGGATTGTCGGGAGACCGAGGTGGTGGACGGATCCCTAAGGATCTAGTCCTAGAATCTCATTGTTACTCCAGCAAAACATGTCATGGTGCTGTTTATTGAAGTCCACATACCAATGCTACTCCTCAACGGACATGCAGGAACTGATCAACGTGGGTCTCGGATATGCCTCGCTACCAAGGATCACATGTACCAGTTCATCAACCGTGGTACAGACGCCTTCTTCAAAGGTGGGGGGAGCATCCTCCAGATCCTCTTCTTCACTTTCTGAGGAGGGATTCCCAGTAGGTGAGGCTTCCCCTTGGATGGAGGATCCTGACGGGATGATTGTACCAGCCTGGACAGCAGTGGACAACGCATCCGGAGATTCACATGCCACTGAGTCAATGGAGATGAAGGTGGTCGATCCAATCCCATCTGGCCTTCATCCCAAGGGTCCACGCTTGATGATATCAATGAAATAGTGGTGCGTATACTTGAGCCAGTTAATTCTAGCCCAGAAGAATAGACACATATGATGTACTTCCATTTCCATGGGGTGGACGTCCTGATACTGTACGGGGGTAGGAGGTTCTGGGATCACATGAGCCTGGTTTGTGTAGGAGTACAGGGTGATTTTCCACCATCTAGTGGACTTAGGAATATGACTTCCTCTTATACGAGAGACAAAAAATCATTACCCTGTGTCGGGGGTTGTGGCCTCCAATCAATGGATTGGGAAGACGTAGGTGTCATCCAAACCTACCCAGGGGTCATTGGTGACCATGGTGGGCTCACCCTCACTTACCAGAATTTGCATATCCTTACACTTGTAATAGTTTGCGTCAAGATAACGAGCTTCAAAAGAGGCGAAAGGATATGAATCACCTTGGAGTATGCCTATTCGTCCATTAAGGGAGTACTTGAGGCAATAGTGATATGATGAGGGGACCATCGTGTCCAGGTGGATCCATGGTCTACCCATCAATTCATTGTATGCAGTGTCGTGGGAGATGACCATAAATTAAGTACTGGAAACTAGGCCACTGAACTAGGTCTTCAGAAGGATCTTGACAATCAGGTTCTTCCCGGTCCTATCATATCCCTGGATCCTTAAATTGGAGGGATTCCGGTCATCCTCAGATAACCCATGTTTCAGCAATGTCTATGTCGGGATAAGGTTGATCCCAGAGCCGATGTCAACAAGACATCGGCGAAACTCCACGTAGTTAAATTGACCAATGATGTACATCAGGTGTATGTGACCTTGTATGGGAGAGCCTTCATCCTTTATAGAGAACATAATGATGGCATGGCATTCGGCAGTCTCAACTGCTTCAACATGAAAGGTGTCTGCATCTGATTTCTTCATCTCAAACTGGAGGGGGCTCCTCAAAGCTTCAGTGAGGGCCTCACGCATATCTGACAAAAATAAGAGGGCTTCGAGGATGGAAAGCCTTGTTGGGATTCCTAAAAGGTGCTTTAGAACAACATAATTCCATTCCAGGAATGAACTTCTGCTTACAGGAGGTTGGTCTGCGATTGGAGGCATGGTGGGCCCCGTCGGCTGGACCCGTGACTGGCTGGTGTTAGGAATGTTCCACGGTCCACTAGTCGAAGCCTAAAGAGTAGCTACCGGATGAGGTCCAGATGACTGAGGTCGGCCTGTAATAGGGAAAATCTGGTCGCGGTATGGCCATAGTAGTTCTGCCTGATCCATTAGCACAAACGGTGGCGGAGGTGGTCCTAATGAAAACGAATGAAAATGCTATGCGTGGTGAGCTCTGCGCTGGGCATGATGTCTAGTCTCAGTGGAATTCACATCCTGACTAGGGGTTCCAACTAATGTTCCTCGATGACACATATGTCCACGGCTCCATCGACATTGGTGTCAGGTGGGAACATTGGGGAGGTTCTCCTGGTGCTCCCCCACATCGGGAGTCGTATAGGGTTTTACCAACTCAATGTTGTTACCTAAAGCGTACCCTTAGCTATCACTTGATGAATCATCCACCACTGTGTGGATCCTAGGGGGAATCCCCACCTCCAGTGGAATAGTGTCACCGAGAGTGTGGGAAAATGGTGGGTTTGGTGGGGCGCGTTGCCTCTTCTTGCGATGCCGATTGTGTCTCTTCTGGGAAGAGGTCGGCTGAGATGATGATGCAGAAGTGGTGGTCGTAGCTTCTGAAGGCTCTACCTGATTCAGTCATCCACAAATATTTCCTTGGGCGCAGGCGACCATCCTGCGAGCCATCCAGTCGTTATACTTCTGGGACCCGTGGTCCGAAACCTGCTGCTACTCCCCCTCATCGTCGCTACTACTATATGACCTCACAAAGACACCCGCCACTTGTGACGGGGCCAAGCCTATCTGGACTATGTTTTTATCGACCTAGTCTTGGAGCCAGTCCTTAAACACATAGCACTGCTCGGTGGTGTTCCCCAGAATATGATGATAGGGGTAGTAGTTAGGGAGATCGGTGAGATTTGCCTCTACTGGCCTTCTACACTCATCCAAGCGTACAATTCTCTACTCTAGGGTGCTATAGAAGTAATCAGGGGCCTAATTCTCCCTAAATGTTTAAGTATGGTGTCTTATTTCGGGATAGGGAGCCCATTGGAGCATGGCCTTGATGAGGAGCCGAAGGGGCCTGTCGAGGAGGTGGACCCTGATTGTCCCACATCGGCGGTGGCTGCACATTACGCGAGAGTGCCTGCCGATTCTGATTACACTGCAGTGCCAGAGGCTATGCCTAAGAAGGATGGCCTATGCGAGGCTGCGGGGCCGGTGTTATTGGTAGAAATTCTAGATTCCTGGGGGCTTCTATTTGGGCCACCGCGGCGGGCTCTACTCTAGCTTCTCTCCTTGATGGGATTACAGGGGGCAATGGACGTGTTTGTCTGGCCTATTGCAGTGCTTTTTTGAGGCACTGGGCCTTATTTCAGAAGTCCAAGAATCCTTCGGGATAGTTTTTATTGATCAGTGGGGGATCCAGTTCCGTCTTGAAATTCCCTATGCACATCATCAGTAATTGCTTATTAGTTAGTGGAATGTCAAGGGAGTATGTGAGACCCATCCACAGGGAGATAATGTCTGTGACTCTCTCATCAGGACTTTGATTGCACTTGAATTGGTTTGTTATGTTGGTCTTTCGTGTGGTAGATCAGAACTGGAAGTGGAACTGACTGCAAGGTCCTCTAAGCTGGTCACAGATTCAACGGGGAGCTGGTTGTACCAGACGACTGTCCGCCCCTCCAGTGTTTTCTTGAAACAGCAGAGCTTTGTGGCCTCCTACTATGCTGGAGTCCCCAACATGGGACCACAACTTGACTTGATGTGGGCCAGATGTTGCGGAAGGTCCCCTTCCCCATTAAAGGGGGAGAAGATGGGATTCCCAAAACTCAGAGGTGCTGGCTTATCATCCACCCTGGCCGGGTATGGCCTGCCATCTGGTGGTATTTCCACCTTCCACATTTCCAATGCCTCAAGGCGGGCTATGAGTGCCTCCATAGGATCATTCGGGAGGGGGTCCCTATCTTGATGGGGATCCCTAAACACGAGTGTGTTGTCGGGCTCATCGACATGGTATACAGGTCCAGCGGCTCCTGGAGTGACTGGTAGAGTGGCTTGCGGGGTAGCTGGGGGGACTCGGGCCGAATTCCTCAAATTTCCATGCCATTCAGGAGGGTTTGGTGAGACATACCGCGCCCTCATTCCATGATCTCCAACTTCAAACCTGTCAATGAGAGCAGCATGATCAGGGTTGCTTGGAGGCATCTTGCCGAGGTGTAGTTGTTCCTGCCCCTGCTACCCCATCCTAGGATCACCATAGTAGGTTCATCGCTCTACAACACATTCAGTCAAGAGTTCTTCGACCAACCCATTCTACTAAAAAAGTTACTAGTGCAACCTGACCTTCCTGAGGTCCTCCTCCGTCTTCTGCACTGAGGCGAACGGGTTGGATTGCTTGACAGTTCTGACATGTTCTTTTCCCTTACTGACATTCCGGCTGAGCACCAATTCCACAGTAGGCATTGGGAGACCTAGGAGGTTCCTCTATTGACGATTAATCCTCCCAGATTGGTCCAGCAGTGGTGGAACACCATTTGGGGGTAAGTCTCCATCGAGAAACTCTAGATTGTCCTTCTTGTCCACTATGTTGGCCATGTTGATTGTGACCCTTCCTCGGGGCATGTACTCAATATCGCATAGCCAGTCAGGCTTCCATCGGAGAGGGCTGAAGAGGAGGGCAGCGTAATACTCTCAGCCACAAACTTGAATGTGGGGGGTATCCTCCCCGATAATTTTATGGAGTACCTTGATACTCTGAATGCATTGCTGGTGGAGGGCCTCACGGCGGCCTGGTGACTTGGGGTGCTGGGCCATAGAGAGTGCGGCGAGATCGACTAGACGACACTACTCACTAATTTCTTATAAATTCATTTGCCTCATTGGATAAACCACGCACTGATGATACAGACTGAAATGCGTCACCCATAGGGTGTAGCTGAAACACTCAACTTCCTCTGGGGTGAGGGACTCAGGTATGAAGAAATCCCGCGCTGCTGCGGGCCAGAAATTATCGGGGAAGTGGTCTACTGCATGGATACTCCAGAAGATCCTCGGCTCAAATTCAGGGTCTGGACCTTGATTTCCCCACTAGCCAAGGGGGGGTGGTTGAGGAAATTACATTATTACCGAGGTAGACTACTGGTGTGGAAGGTTGGCAGGTGGAGAATACCACGAAAGGGTTGACTGGGTGCGGTTTCTCGGGCTGTCCCCCGAAGAGTGTAGTGACCTGGCCACTACGTCGCGATAAGAGGGGATGACTGCCTCCGTTCCTAGATCAGGGGCAAGGGCTGCTGGTGAGAGGTCTCAATGCTTCTCGTCTGCCATTGGTCCTCAGAATAGATCTTATTGATCTTCTGTGGAGGTAGAAAGTGCTTCCGACAATGATGGTGGTGACTACACAAACGTAACCTATGGGGGCGCCAGATTTTCGTCCTATTGGATAAACATGTGAAGGGAGGTAGGAAACTTGTGGACCTCACACTCTGGGAGGACCAGGCTGATGAGCCTCGTCCCTGCCCCAGTCCTTGACTTGGGTGAGTGAGGGGATGTATCTCGAGCTGAGTCGTACTTCGCTTCGGAGTCTAAGAATAGGTCTGGTTAGATCTCCGTCCGGGCCTTCTGAGGATTCTTCTTGTGATGGTGACGACCCGCCTTCCTACCCCTGGGTGGCTTCTCAGGACAGGTCTGATTTCTGACATGTGGTCCTTCAGCCGCACTAGTGCCAGGGCAGAGAGGGTTTCCACTTGAGATAGCTAAGGTGCGAGGAGAACCAGGAACAATTTCGAAGGGGACATGGGGAGGACCTCCATGAACATCACTTGAGTGTGGAAAACCTCCACTGGAACCGGTGGGAGTATGGGGAGGACCTCTATGCTTGGTGCGGGTGGAGCGAAGTTGGCCTTCACCCCTCTGGTTCCCGAGGTGAGGAGGACCATCACCAGTTATGGAGAGGATGTAAGGAGGATCCCCACATTGGAGAGAGACTGGATGGGTAACATCTCCACGTCGATGGTCAGGGCAGGAAGAAGGTCTCCATACCTAGTGTGATGTGCACGAGATAGGCTTCTGTACTGAACATCACAGTCGTGGGGTAAACCATCATTTGGATTGGGGGTGGCATGGGTCAGACCTCCATGCTGATCCTCGAAGTGGGGAAAACCCACGCTCTCTATCGTAGTGGTATGGGGAAGACCACCGTACGGTGTTGCATCGCTGCGGGTTGGTTCCCAACGAACCCCACTCGTGCATGTGAGCAGAAGAGTCGACCCGGCCGGCCCGTGGGGCGGTTGGGACCTCGATCCCGATTGGGAATATAAGCGCCCCTACTCAGTGTGTGGAAGGACTTGATGATATGTTTCGGTGGTGTCTTAGGCCACAGTAGCCATCGACGTTGATACCCCTTGGCGGGCATCCTCAGCTCGTGCCCGACGTTGGCGTCGGGTCGGGTGAGCTGATGCTGGTGGTGCAGGTTCATAGCTTACCTGCTCCTACGTCAAGGCCAGGTGGCGGCGCTAACACGGCCGGGTGGGGGCCCTTGCTAGGGCCCCCCTAATTGAGAATCTGACCATTCTAGGCCAGACATCGCCCACCTCATTAGCATAAGGCAGGATGTTGTCAAAGCGCTCCGAGGACAGGCTCCTAAAACGATTGAATGTTGGTGTGGGGAGCAGCGGCTCCCTGCACGGCCCTCGAGGGCGGTGTTGACAGCGGGGCCTTGATGCCTCCAAGTCCAAGCGGTCCATATCCCTAGTTGGTATTATCAACTCCTCCTCGTAATGATGTACAAGGTTGTTAATTACCCTTCATTGGATATCTTCCGATGGGGAGATGGGGCTTGGGCGCCCCACGACCGTGGATGCAGAAGCTGTTGTGGAAGTGGTGAAGCTACGCAAAGCGGCTGTGTTGGCGTTTCCCCTGCCCCTGCGTCGGCAGGCGGGTGGTGATAGTGTTCCTGTAGCAGAAACTTGATTCCTGAGATGCAGAGAGATGAACTCGTCTGTGCTGAAAGGAAAATGAATCGATGACCAATGCCCCAGCGCCATCCCGCCATCCATGACAAGTAAGAGGGATCCACGCTAACAACATTGCAGAACAGGATTTCCAACGTTCTACGGCCCCAACTGCTGGTGAGTTTCATGCTAGGACCGCTAATTGCTTGGCGGGAACTGGCGCCAGATAGCTGGATCCAGGGACCCGTCAATCCATGGATTCCACGATCACTACTAATCTTCATTTTGAGGAGAAGTCCTTCATGTTGGGCTCACCATTTCAGTTTTTGACGATTTTGTTTGGGCGCGCACGTCCATCTGCTTGAGTGCGACAGGCATGGCTTGGTTACCCAGAATTCCCACTATCCAAAGGGGGCGTCATCTGTTCCTTATTCAGGGAAATTTTCTCCTTGATCAAAATAGGATTATGGGATGTCGGTTCTTCCTTTTGTGGATTCCTCCTCGAAACTCATCACCTAGTCTGGTTCTCCCTCAATGATTTAATACATTGTTCATGAAACTCTTCCCAACTCCATCTCTTCATGGACAACATTTAATTACACTGCTTCTGTCAGGACATTCCAAGGGGTCCAGTTAGGGCAGCAACTTTCGGTTAGAGGAGTATTTACATTGGGCATCACTGGCATGTCTGGATTCGGGGGATTGGTGTATCTCTCTTCTTTCCCTTATAATAGGGGTTCTCAAGGGCAAGGATGCCTAAGGAGTCCCACATCGAACACATGGAATCATATTTCGTGGGCATGTATCTGAGGTTTTCCTCAGCTTCCCATGTTTAACACAGGGTATGCTGCATGTTTAACGTCCATAGGAGATAGATCAGACTGATCGGAACACCAATTAGAGTGGATCATATAGAGAAACCCCCTTGGAGGGAACACCGATATTGGGGCCAACACATGGGCAGATTCCTGAAGGATGTGGGAGGGAATGAGGTGGCATGATCTCAATGGGATGTGGCGACCCGATTAAGAATCAAGATGGATGATGGTTTTGGGATTGAGCCTCGAAGAGACCTCCTACATATCCCTATGGCATAGAATCATAGTCTACATAGTTCATCTGATGACGGATTACCATCGAATGAGGTTGAAAACGACTTACTACTGGATGAGTTCAAACAGATGTGAAGGAGGTTGGAATGACAGGGTGGTGGGGCTGAACCTCTGGGAGGATTCCTACGTACCATGCCTTGACATGGATCAAAGATGACGTAGTTCAGATGGCAAATATAGTTTAACGTCATGCAGGATAGGGGTCAACAGACATGAAGGGGGGCCGAAATGGCCAATGGGTGGTGGGATTGAACCTTAGGGGGGATTCCTACGTACCATGCCTTGAAATGGATAAAAGACCACATAGTTCATAAGGGTGAGGGGTGTCGGAGAGCTAATGTGAAGGTGGACCTGGGGTCCGATGGGTATTAGGATTGTACCTCATGGAGGCTTCTCCATACCATGACTTGACCTGGATCAAAGACTATGTAGTTCAGAATGGAGAGGGGTGTCGGTGACCCGACGTGAAAATAGAACTGTGGTCTAATGGGTGTTGGGCTTGAACCTCATGGAGGGTTCTTTTGTACCATGCCTTGACATGGATCAAATTCCATGTAGTTCAGGACAGAGAGGGCTGTCAGCGAACCAACATGAAGATGGACCTGGGGTCCGATGAGTGTTGGGAATGAACCTTGTAAAGGCTTCCTACATACCATACCATGACATGGATCAAAGACTACACAGTTCATAATGGAGTGGGGTGTCAGTGAACATACGTGAAGATGGACCTGGGGTCAGATGGGTTGTGGGATTGAACCTTGTGGAGGCTTCCTATGTACCATGCCATGACATGGATCAAAGACCACATAGTTCAGGATGGAGAAGGGTGTCGGTGAACCATGGTGAAGATGGAACTCGGGTCTGATGTGTGTTTGGAATGAACTTCGTGGAGGCTTCCTACATACCATACCTTGACATGGATCAATTTCTACATTGTTTGTGAATGGAGAGGTTCATGAACCTCAGGAAGGCTTCCTACGTACCATGCCTTGACATGGATAAACGTTCTCGTAGTTCGGCATGGTGAAGGAAATAAATTTTAACGTCATGCTGGATGGGGTGATTTCATGGTTGATGATTACTCTAAGCCCACGTGAGTCATGCTCGGTGTGAGAAACAAGAGGTAGAAAAAGACTGATGACCACATCGCAAAAGGTGCGTCCGTGGGAAGTGAAGAGGGGATTACGCGTTGAGCGGCCCAAGAAATTTCAGGGCTTACTCCAGGATGGAGGCCCGAGGGTGGCAAAGCAACGCGGGAGAAGGATTTGGGACCAAAGAAAGAAGGATCCCTATTCTCTATCACGCCCTCTACTGGCCTTGGGGACTGAAGATGAATGTTGGAGCATGGATGCTTCTTTCTGGAAGGAATGATAGAGGATTACACCAAAATGGTTGCCCCCCCCCCCCCCCCCCGTGGACAAATGCCAATCCCATAAGGAGGATATCATCCCTTATGGAGACCAGGGGGCATGGAGAATGTCCGAGGTTGGGGCACCCCACGTGCAAGGCACATGGAGAGGTCATAGTTTAATGTAATGTGTTGAGGACGATGGTTCTTGGATGTTTAGCATCCTATAGCTCGAACGATGTGGGTACTCTCCGCACCCCCAGGGCTTACATGACCGGTACCCTCTGCTCTTTTTGGGAGGGAAAGCACTGGCAAAGTTGTACTGAGGGGTGTCGTGGAGCAAACCATCTAGGGGTCCACGTTAGCGTGGCTATGTGATGAAGAAATAGTCATTAGCATCCCTATGCGAAGAAGCATTAGGCGAAGCAACACGATGTGTGGTATCGTCCAAGGGACTTTGAAGTCACATCATGAAAACCTGGTGGGTCTCATTGGAAAAGGATTTTCCAAGCAGAGGGGTCCATAAGAAGGGGCCTTGGGGAGCTCTACTGCTCCGCGTGGAGGAGGGCACTTGCCAAGGGGTGTCCTTCGCGGTGTGGGGTGCCATAGCCATATCATGGGTGAGAGGTGAAAATGGGAGGTACTTCGTGAAGTGGAAGGGAATTTTTGGAGCACAGCCTCACCGAGCAAAGGTTCCTCGTGAAGAAAGGTGTCGAGAAGCAATGTGCTTCGTGAAGTATAGTGACCCTGCCATAGCGTGTGGATCATGTGTACGTGAAGGGTGTTTTGCAAATTATAAATTCTCTAAGACAACCCGGGTCCCCTTGAGGATCCCCTTCCTTCGTGAAGATCCATAGGCTTCGCAAAGGGAATCCCTCTCTAGAGAGGGGATCAAAATGGGATGAAGGGGAGGCACTTCGCGGAGTAGAATTTCATCGCACAACTGATGGTTCATAGAGCGGAAGGATGCTTCGTGATTCTGGAGCTGGGAAGCTGAAAGGTTGGATTTTCCGCCCCGTGGGCTCAAGGGAGCTCGATATTTATAGGCGAGAGGCACCGCCAAGCAGAGCTCATGCGGCATGAAGAGTGGATTGGTGGATTCACGGCAGGCTCGCGAACGTCCTTTGCGTTCACGGATCGTCTTGCCTCCTTGCTTCGCGGTGGGCTCGTGAATGTCACTTGTGTTCGTGGAGCATCCCACCTCCTTGATTCACGGTGGCCGCAGTACTATGGAACTCCGCAAAGGGGCCTCATGATGTGGTCAATGGGGCCTCATGTGGGCTTCTTCTTTGTCCCACATTTTGGCACCAACAATCCCCCTAGCTATAAACTAGTTTATGGGTATCATAGGATCACACATGGGAACAGTTTCAAAAAATTAATTACTAAAAAATAAGGAATGGAACGAAATTTAAAATTTTTCTTGACCGATTATATCATCATTTGTACACACAAAAATAAAAAATTAAATAATGAATAAATAGAAAACAAAATATAAAATTAGTAAACTAATTGACCAAACAAAAAACACCCACACAACAAAGTATTCTTTTACAACATATAAAAGATATCCAATAGTTTTCATTGTTTTGTCCACCAGTATCTATAGTTACCCTCTATTTGTAGAAATTAGTAAAATACATTTCTGAAAATTAAATCATGTAAAGGTCACAATTGTGTGGAAATTATAATAAAAAACTAAACTAATGTCCGACTAAAATAAATTAATATAAATTTATAGAAAGAAGTAATCAAAAAAAACTATACTAAAATAAATTAGAACTATCGGAAGTGGATGGTAATCGAAATAAATATCCTTAAACTGAATTGTTATAGGTGTGAACAAAAAAACATTCAAAATGCCACCAAAATCTTACAAATCAATGAAAATATATTTTTAAAATATTTAATAAATTTCAATTTTGGAATATAAGTTTTATTTTATATTTTATCATTATTTATAAATCAAAACATCATGTACACTTTCGATGAACTTCCCTTTTATAATATAAAAACATGGATAGTTATGCACTATAAAATAAAAATTTATACCAATAAAACAAATTCAAAAAACCGATTACCTTCCACAATATAACATAAAAATTCCATTTTCATAAACAACATAAATAGTTTAATGGAAATACTAATACAAAAAACATCAATAGGATATTAAATATAGAAGACACCATGTAATAGATACATTGGGATGAATAGAATAAGCCAATACCAGGTTCAACCAATATCAAGAAAATATGAGAATATATCGAATGAAGAGAATGAACTTATATAAATATATTAAAGAAATATTTATATTTCATTGAATCTACAGTAGTTATTAATGTGACCTCTTCCTAGAATTCCCTCAGCAGACCAACTTATTTTCCTATATTGCATCCTATCAAAAACCATCTCACTAGTGATCCACAAGCCTCTAGGGATATCACACTAAATTTGTCATGATTTTATGATAGATGGGATACTATTAGTGTGAATATACCATGTGTAGCATAATTATAGACTCCCACAGAGCTACATGGATTTACTTGGTGAAAGTAAATCAAGTGTGTGACAAATCATAAATTACAAGATAAAATGTAAAACATTTGACAATAACTAATACCTCACCTACTTCACCAAAAAATAAATGAGACTCACATTCAATAATATAATCCAAAAGTACTCAAGTTTAAAAAAGAATATCCTCTCATGGGTTCACTATAAATAACTGAAATATAATAATAAAATGAGTTCAAGAGGGTATCACACAATTCATAATTCCATTTGAATGTTCTTAAAGACCATTTTAGAAACACTACATGGGATGAAAATACTTATACCCAATTTAAAAATTATCTTGAAAAATAATTCCAAATATGACTTTAAATAATATTATCATGTAATGTTTCAACCATAATTCTATAATTTTCAGGACACAAAACCATTTTCACACCTTTCAAAAACCCACACTTTAAATATCTACCTGAAAACCAACAATATCTCATTAAATATACACTGTGTTAACAACCCCGTTATTAATATGATTTAATCCAATATAATTCATACTAACTCATATTCATTTATATAATTAAATTCCAACTCCCATAAAATAAAAAAGGGGCCCTTATATACATCAAATTTCCATTAAAAAAATGGAACTAATATTAAAAACACTATAAAAATATTTAAATTACATTTCATAAAGCTAATCAAGAACCGTAAACCACTTTACATTAGACAAAACACCATTCCATGATTTTATAAATTCTTGAAATGAATTATAAAACCGAAAAATAATTCCATATTATTTTAATTTCAATTTAAACATTACAACCACTTTAATCAATTTTATAAAGGCATTGAGCAATTTCACTATCTCTTGGTATACGACCTTAACCCATGCCCAGATTATAAAATCACATAAACCTAAAAAGGCATAAAAATAATAATTATTTCCTAAAAATCAGTTAAAACACACCATGAAATTTATAAAATGTAACATAATGGGGTTCAATAGAGGCACAATCCTAAAAAAAAGTGGTAGAGTCGAAACCCCACATTTTTTAGGGAGGATGCCAAAATTCAAAATAAGGTGACCCAAGATTCAAATCACATACCACAATAATGAAGAAATACCAAAAATCAATTCAACGACCTTTTCCTAGGGTTTGTCCATATTATGATTGTAGATAGGAGAGGGAAAACATCCATAAAATGAAAGGGACTGAGGAGTGGAGACCTTAATTTGATTAAATATACATAAATTTAAAATAAATATAGTGAAAAATATTGGACAAGAGGAGGGTTAAAGTGGGTGGTTTTATGCACAATGAGGGTTTAGAAATGAAGGGATTCATGACGTAATGGAGTGGAAGAGGGATCAAATTCCATTAAAATGTTTGAGGGAAATCATGGAAAAAGAGAATAAAAATAATTTTTATTAATTTTTCTATATCTCATAAGGTTTAAGGGAATTTTTTACAAAATAGTGGGCCAATAGTGTTGTCCCAACTATAAAAGCAGGAGGTTCACCCATAATTATTCCTCTAGAAATCACAAAGTTGATCTATATATTATATATACATATGAAATTTCACTATAATGTGTAGAAACCTTGAACATTGTCTATGAAATATCCCTCATAAACATAAACATCGCATAATTAATTAGAAATAATAACATTTTGGCTAAAAACTATCCAAAACCTATATAAAACAAAAAATTAAATAAAATTAATTAATTAATTTCCATATTTACATTGCATGTGTT
This sequence comes from Viscum album, assembly GCA_963277665.1. NCBI lineage: Eukaryota > Viridiplantae > Streptophyta > Magnoliopsida > Santalales > Viscaceae > Viscum > Viscum album. The sequence goes on along the minus strand of OY728123.1, from coordinate 1,731,164,431 downwards.
GCAGAAGGAAATCTATTTCAAATTAAAAATTGTTCAATTGAATTTTACCATAATAAAAAAAGACAATAATAAATTGTTTTATAGGATATATGGTCATATTTTAAAATTAAACATGGGTCAAATATTGATAAAAATGTAAGAGATTTACCTCTACAAAAAATATAATGAACCAAGGATTGTAATTATTTTAAAAAAGGGAATAATATAGATGAAAAAAATAAAAGTGTACAATTTCACTCCACTATACCTATTGAAACTACACATCCCAATGTGTGTGGTATGATAAGGCATCAATCCAAAAATGGTGATTTCTACTTTATCACCATTATTAAAAATAGTATCCAAAATGACTAATGTTACATTTATTTTAAACTGATGTTGTAGAAATGTTCAATTTTTGTAAGAAAAAATTTGAAAAAACACTATTTGTATATATTATGTGGATATAATGGGATAATTGAAAGTATTTCACTTGTACTTATTTCAAATTATATCTATAAAAGTATGAAATAATGCACCAATATAGCTCTCCGTAGACTTCTAATAAATATGGGGTTACATAAATGAAAAAAAATACTTTAATTGAAATGTGAAGTATCCTGGTTATAGAATATAAAATAACTATTTTTTTGCAGAGAATCCATAACTACATTTGTGCATTAACAAAGTAGATGAATTTTCACATATAGAACACGAATTACCATTTTTGATATATGGAAAAATAATAAAATAGTGGTAATATTGTTTAATGTTATGGGAACTAATTTCATTATGGGGATCGAGAATTAAATCTTACGTAAACTAAATAAAATTACAGATTATGGATTTTCTTATGAGACAAAAAAACATAACAAGCTGCAGGTGATGGAAAAAATGGTCATAAAAATTGTAGAAAATTTTGATGTTAATGTAATTAAAGATAATTGGAAATAAATGAAAGATGAGAAAGGTGAATGATATGGTAAAAATAAATTTTTCCAAACTATTTTTTATTAACTGGTGAATAATAAATGGTTCTGGAGTTTAATATTGAATAATAATATTTTGACAATTCTAGTTATCAAGAGGATTCTCACAGAATTAGAATCTTATAATTATAAACATTAAATAAAATCAATACAACTAATATCCACAAATGATGTGAAACACTAGTTTAGAATAAGATATATTTTACAATCGACAATAAAAAGGGATATATAACTTTGGTGGATGTTCATCCAATATCAGAAGAATTTAAGACAAGAGATTGTTAAAATACATACATAAGAAATTAGATTAGATTGAGTAGAATGACACATGGGATCTAATATTGAGGCCAGGAGGAAAAATATAATTGTAAATTAGTGGGTTTTAGTAAATAAGATCAATGAAATGGTTTATGTTTCATGAAATTAACAATATTTAGTATACAAGGGATAATCCAAACTGAGAGGTGATTATTTTTTAGAAACTTTTTCATTTGTTATAAGACATGGGAATATACAAATGTTTTTTTATTTCTAATCATCAAAATTACATCATCTATTAATGGGCTGTAACTTTTTGTTTCTATAGATAGAATTCAACAAGAAGTATAAATTGAAAGAAATAGGGATTCATACTTGATGATGTTTTATGTATGACATGTTGATATAAGAAATCATTAAACGGGTTAAAATAGGCCCAATGTACATGGAAGTTGAAACTAATAAATTTCTTGAAGATGATTAAATTCTATAAAATAAATATTGATAGTTTAAAACCCTTGAATTCAGAAACTCAAAGTTGTTGTTTACTTTATTACATTAGTAGAAGATATAAGGGATTTTAGCATAGAGGATCGATTAGTTTTTATGTGTTTGGATACAAGATATATACATATATATATATATATATAATATCAATTTAACATTGAAAAAAATATAACACCAAAAAAAATCTCACTTTTGAAGACCATTCAAATATAACTTCCTCATATACTGAGGAATAGAAGACAAAATAAAGTGTGATAACATACACATAGTAAGGAATATAATAAAATTAAATATTTCAATAGTAAATAAGGGAGTAACAATATTTAAAGGTGGATAATAAATACACATATAATTTAATAAAAAACATACCCTTTAAAATGTGTCCATGGAAATAAAAAAATAACAATCACATGGATAATTTTAATTGAAATATTAAATACAGAAATGTATATTTATAGATATCAAGAACTTAAATAATATATTCATGCTAATACATCCTAAACATTACCATTGAGGCCTTTTTCAAATACATTTTAAAGAGTTGGTAGGTATCCATTAAATACCTAACTAATTTTTCCAACTATTTATCTCATTATACTATTAAATGAATTTAGTGGATTCCTATAATCAGGTCCCACCTATAACATACATATACCTATTTCATTAATCACCAATAAAACAAAAATTATAAATATTATCAACATTATTTATTAATAAATATAAATCCATATTCAATCACGAATATAAAACATCAATATTTTCTAACTAAATTATATACCTTTCTTAAAAAACAAACCTTTAAATAAAAATATATTCTGAAATCGTACATGGTTAAGATAATATTAAATTTTATGAAATGATACTGAATATATCCATAACACTAAAATCATGGAAATAAATGCCAAATATATTGTCCAATGAATAATGAAAAGTAATAGATATCTTGATTACAATAAAGTTATCAATATAAAAATAAAGTATAATACATAAATCCATAATGTATGATATAATTAAATAAATTATTTAGGAATTAAGTTCTAAAGTAAATTCTTCTCTTTAGATAATTTAAATTAAATAATACAAAACTTCTGTTACCTTTCATAGAAATGATTTTCTAAACAAGTTCCAAAAATCACTTCCCCCTTTTAGAAAATAAATCATTTTTTATTTAATATGAAATCTAAAAAATTCATAGGATAATGGAAACTGGTATTTATTTGAAAAAATGGGAACATTTAGAGGAATGTAAATAGATAATAATAGTTATGGAGGTGAGAAAATACTTCCATTAAGTATACTTTAAAAATAACATTGAGTTTTTAGTTTTGTAAAAATATAAAGATGACGTATTTGGAAAACATTAAAAATATTCCATTAATTTTTTCTGTAAAAATTAAATTTTAAATGAAAAATAACTTTTCTAATTATTTAAAATAAGATAAAAACATCAATGTAATAATTTATAAAATATTGATATAGAAGAAAAATATTCTCGACCTAAATGAGAAAATAAGGTGTGTTTTTATTACAATTATTCTTCCACTATTTGATTACCCAAGAGTAGTAAAGATTAAAGAAAACCCAAGGAAATTAAAAAATATCTAGAATATAATAAAATATAAGTTTTTTAATAAGATAAATAGAAAATAATTATTCCAATATAAATTTAATTATAAACAGTTCCGAATAAGAGTGTCATTTTAAACAAAACCCCTATAGCATTAAATAATATTGAATCAAAATAACATTGAGTAAAAATTTACATTCAAACATAAAATAACATGAATAAATATTAATTAATGATATAATATTTAAAATAGACATTTTATACCAAAAATTAAATAAATTAGTTTTATAATTTAAAATTTGGCTCAATTGGGTGGAATTGAGATGGAAAATCCTTTCATTGGATTCCTTCTTGATCAGACACATTATATCCTCTGAAATAATAAATTTAAATTTATTAAATACTTTATTAATATAAATTTTTGTCTATATTCTATTTTAATGTCCTTTTATAATCATTTTACATTTTTTCATTGAATAATACTTACTAATGATTACCTGTTATAGTTGTTTGGTCAATTTCGCCAAAATTAATTCAATATATAGACCTGGGTTAAATGTGTAATGAAATAGTTCGATGATCACCATAATTTCAATAATTTCATTAATATAATTTTTAGTAATTTAATACAATTTTTAATCAACCATTCAATGTAGTAATATAAAAAATAATTTCATCACTATGTAGTGGTGGTAGTCAACATGTACGCACAAAAAATATTACCATTTTCTTTAAGATTATTGGGTAATAAGGTATATGATATGTAATATTTAAAAACTCATATTTATGTCATATATATCATATATATTTATTTATTTTATCTTTATAACCTTCTAATTGAGGTGGTGATGAAAAATTATTTAGACTAATAAGTGGAGATGTTTGTTTGTACGTATGGAGGAAGGGTATTTTAATTTTCCCCAGGAGAGAAAGAAGGTATAAAATAGATGTATCATTAAAATAAAAAATATATTAGTTTTTAAAATATATTGTTTAATTATTTTAATATTTTCATCGAATATTCCCTGATTGTTTACCAGTAATGAGACTTGAAAAATCTTGAATAGAGAATATATGTAACTTCCCTTTTATTCACATTGGCTTGAAAAGGAACAAGAACAATACTTGGCATTATGTGACTTCTCCAAGAAAAAAAGTTGTATGTAAATTCCATAAGAGATTAAATACATATAAGGTATGATTTTCCATTTATTAATAAAACCACTAACAAACATCAATCATATTATTCATGTTAATAATGAAAGTCAACTCAAATTTTAATTTATAAAAATCAAACTAAACCTATTTACCACAGAAGAAGTAAATAAAATAGTTTTCTCAAATAGCTATATGTTCCATGTAATGCCACAAAACAATGATCCAAAACCATTAAGTTAACTCCACTTTGGCATGCCTCATTCCAATCAACACATCCACACATCTAAACATGCATGTTTTATTATGGAATTTATAAACATCTGATCAGTTTCTTACCGATATATGAAGTCTAAAAATGGTAACTAAATCACTTGTTCCATTACACCATTGGCAGAGAGCATATGTTCATATTTCAACCAAGCCATGTAATGCAATATCAACACACACACGAAGAATAACCAAGAAACATGCTATGCCAATATACTCAATCCAAAACCATATCAATAAAAAAATTTATTAAAATATAATTACCACAACATTAATCAAGACATTATTTTAAAATCACCATTTTAAAATCATTTATCAAAATAATTTGAACCATATTTCCAAAATTTCAGAAAAATACCCAAAAAATCACTAATGATGGTTTCAACCATACTTTAAAAAAAATTCACAAAAAAAATAATTAAATTTTTTAAATTGAAAACTAATCATTAATTTTTTTTAATATAATAGTAAAGTGTAAAGACCACTATGTTGGGTTTTATGAAAAAAATGATGAATGGAATGTTGAACATACACGAAAATGGTTTAAATATCCCCAAAACTTCCATAGATCTCTTCCCCTATCATAAAATGCATGAAATATAATTATATTTGGCATCCAAAATCTTAAATATTCCAAAAACATGCATTGATATATAAACCTATGAGGGGGAGTGAGAGAGGGTGATGTTGATTTGACAAAACTACCAAGAACACCCAGGAATAGTCACTTACCACAAGAATCAAGCTTCAACACACCCTGGAATGGATCTGTATCACCTCCAAATAGATGGGGAGAGGTTATATATCCTTTGAGAGGAAAATTCATATATAAGGAAAATTTTGGGGAAAAACAAAGCAATTAGATGTGAAAAATGTTAGATCCACAATTTATGGATCTAACTTTTGACCCACCCATGGTTAGGAAAATCATGCACTATTTGTGCTCCTACATCTTCTATATGGGTTACCATACATGGTTGGTTAGAAAATTTACCAAATTCTGTAAAAAATGTGCCAAGATCACCATCCATCTTTTTACCAACACAACACAATTTCTCCTAGTCTTTCACAAGGTTTGGACAAATTGTGCACCACTCATGTGTCTTCCCTTTGGCCCCTAATTCATTGAGAATGGTTTCCTATAGTTGTTGCATAGCTTTCCCAAAACTTTTTCCTATCGGAAAACACTAAAACACAATACCAGTTCTCTAAAATCTAAAAAACATCACCCATGTAATTTAAAAACTTAAAAGTATAATGAAATGGTTACTTTCATGAAACCATGGGTGCTAAATTCTACCCACCATTAGCCTTTACATACCATAAAAGTATACTATTGTCCTTTATAACAGTAACTCTTAGTCATTTCTGCTTTATTTCTTTCAACCATTGCCATGTTTCTTCTTAAATCTGAAAATTTCTTCAAATAAACCCGCACTTTCTGGATTCTTGTTCTACAAAATACATTCACTTGACTATCCAAAATCTGTACTGGGATATGTACTAATTAAACATTTAGACCTTGTTCAATATGATCCCATCAAATCACATAGATAGGATCTGGTTGATATATTTACAACTAAGATACTTGAAGCACATTGTTCAACACAGTGAACCACTGTGGAAATGAAAACTGATATTTCACCTCCCCAACCGATTCCAGTATCTCATAAAGGATTTTGTATTGAAGAGATAACATTATGTACATCTAAAATTATAAATTTATAATCCTTGGAGATAAAATCAAGAACACATTATCAATCACTTCAGATGAAAAGAGTCATGGATGATGAATTACATAAGATGTTTTATGACTCTTTGTTGTCTCTATCCTTTTCTGGATGAACTAAATATTCTCTATTTTCACTTGGTCAATTATCATCCCTACTAGTAAATACTCACATATTTCCACCTAGAACAGTGTAAAATGATTAGGATTCTCATTCAATTATTTAAATATATCCATTTGAATTGATGATTAATAATTTATGTTGTACAATAACTCCACTAACTACATGTGATCTTCCCATGGGCCACCAAAATCCGTTACACAATCCAGTAACATGTCTTCTAGTGTCTGTATCATCCACTCTATATATCCTTCAATCTAATTATTATACATCATACTAATAGTTAAATGAGTCACATAGTATTTCTTTAAGAATTTCTAGAAATGAGAGGCAAACATCTTATCTGTGTCTAACACGATTGAAACTAGTATGTCATGCCTCTTTACTAATTCTCAGATATAGATTTTTAACAAATCCTCCACTATAAGAGTTTCATTAATTGGTATTAAAAGAGCAGACATTGTGATCTGATCCACTATCACCAATATGGAATCTTGTTTTTGACCTAATCTTCTGAGACCTATTAAAAAATTCATCACAATATCCACCCATTTCCACAATGGAATATGTAAAGACTACAACATACCTGCCAGTCACTGATTTTCTGTAATAACTTGCTCACAAGATATTAATATTGAAACAAACTCAGCCACTAACAATTTTATACCCCCACCAGAATTTTGCTTTCCATTCCTTATACATCTTCTGTATTCCCGTATAAATATCCCATCTGGAGAAGTGGTACATAAGATGAATTTGTTCCAAATAATCCATAGGTATGACCAACTATTTTCAGAACCATAGAAATGAACTCTCATCCATATTCCATCCCTAAATTGGCTTCCCACCACAAAGTTCTGAACTCATCGTAACACATTCTAAATGAGATTTTTTTCACACTGTATCCATCATTACCAAATAAGGTATATTGACATGAACATAAACATTAAATAATCTATTAAATTCTATCAATATTCACTTATTTACTTTCCGAATAATATTTTATGTTTTTATTTATATAAAATTAGGAAATAATTCATACAAAAGAACCCTTAATCATACTAAGTGGATACTTCAAATCCGTATCCAATTTTTCATAACACAGAAGTTTTTAATAAAAAATTGAAATATTTTCATAGAATAACTTCAACAAATTCTTCATGGATTCTCCTTTTCTCTTAACCATAATTTAACCCTTGATTTATTTTCAAAAGTGGCATGAGAGAAAAATGATTAGTGAGGGGTATAAAAATAATGATAGAACACATTATTACATGAATCCATATAAGCATAGAAAATCATTTTCAGAAAGACATACTTCTCACCCAATAAGTATCATATAGTTACTTTTTGAAAACATGAGATTACCATAAAACATAGAAAAACAAAAAAAATACCATAAAGATAAAATGGTTAATCACTTACATAATATTGTAACCCTCATGGATATCGTATGATTTGTAATCCTCGTGGTTACCTTATGTTGTGACCCTCAAGAATACCATATGATTTAACCATCACAGTTACCCTTGCGATAACCATAAGGTTGACCTCCAAAATAAACATAACTAATGCATTAGAGGAAGATATGCATCCCACCATTCATCATAATCAATTCCCAATATAAAAAAAATCATAAAACAAGAATAATTACATAAAATAAATCATTCCTTTTTAAAAGAGAAATTAAGAAGGTTTTTAAATAAAAGTCCCTCAAAAATAATATATATTTGTTGTGATAATTATTATAACAAAAGTAATATGTGTATTAAATTAAAATATACATAATAAAAAATGATATAAAAAAATTCAGAAAACAAATAATCTTAGTACCACATAATCAATGAAGTTGAAGGTTAACATAATTTATGGAAATTGGGTTAAGAATTCCCTTACCTCGACTTCTTCTTACTTAAATTTGATCAAAAATACTATATAATGGTTTAAAGAGTGTTATTAATATTTTATATAACCATATTTATATTTATAATTACTTTTTTTGGGTAATCTTATAACATATTTCCACCCCTTTGTTAATAAGGTTTTCTTGTATTCATTGTTTTCGTTGTATTTATTTCATAGTTTCAATCGTAGGTTATGGAATTTCTGTTCGAATGGAATAAAAACTCTAGAATTGGAATTAAATATTTTTAATGTGGCTCTAAAATTTTAAATGATACCATATATCTTTTTTCTATGATATGAACATGAATATTTATATAACACATTAATGGAAATGATTTAATTTATTTTTCCGGGTTTTATGAGCATCGCCAACTTAAACATTTTATTCAATGTCATGCTTATATATTGCTCCTAGAAAATTACATAAATTAGAATATTTAAAATAAAATATAATATTACCATATTAATGGTTTTATGAAAAAACATGAAGGTGGTCATGGAAAATGAAAGTGTATCGTCCAATAAGCTGGTAAATCAACTAACCAGAGATGATGTTCTCATTATTAAAATAAAAGGGAGAGAATAAGTTGTTTGGTGATAAATATTTCCGTAAACATGATAACATTATAGTATATATAAGATATTTTAGTTTTCATTCCACATGGATTTGGGGATATGAGGAGATAATAATAAAACAAAATAAATAGGAAATAATGTTAAAGAAAATGAAAGAGGATGTTACCCCTCGAACTTTCCTCCATAAGAACCTCTTTAAGGCCCTTGGTTTTCACCTTTTGGTGAGACTATAAGGATATAGATGTGTGGATGAGTCATAGGAAGGGAATTTTATAGATATTAAAAATGATAATAGTCTTTGAAATTTGAAGATAACATGTGGTGATATGTTGTATTTATTGTGGATAAGAGTAGTGTTTTCCCAATATTATATTCACTGGTTTAATAATTTGGATCATTACGATTAATAGTTTTAGCATTATCATAAAATATATTAAAATAAAAAAGGAAAATTTTAGATTATTTATCTTACATCATTGATGAATCAATGAATAGTTTAATTATCTTATAATGTATATATACAGTAAATTACAATATTTTACAATTCACCATAAACAAACTATTTCATAAATATACCAAAAATTCAACCCAACCATTTCATGACATGTAGAATTATAAAATGAAAAACTTTTTAAAAAATAGATTTCAAAATATGATAATTCATCTTTTAATTAAATTTATAATTTATTGAAGAAATACCAATTTCAAAATTATAAGAGATTTTATTACACTTTAAAAAAGTTATTGAGACCTCATAAAATAATAACATAATAATAAAAAAACGAAATAATAAATTATGAACAAATTTTTGGAAAATAAATATTCGTTCAAATAATTTAGTTAATTATAAAATTATAAATTAAAATCTATGACCCACAAAAATACCAACACTTAATTTATCACTTTAAAAACATTTTTTTTACTTAATCTGTGATATAAATATATCAAATTTTAGCTTTTATGATATAACATTATATGTAAGGTTTCATAGGTGAGGTTACTATTCAATTTGTAAAATTAATATTCATAATGGTAATGTTATTATTCCAAGGGTCATGTTATTATTCATTTAGTATAAATTCTTTAATTTCTTTAAATATTAATTATATCATTAAAAAAATTTCTGAATTTAAAAATTTAATTATTGACTAAAAAAATTATAACTACCTTGGATGTTAAATTATAGTCACCTTATAGAAATTGCGTCCTTTAAATTTATATTTAGTTATTTTATAATTGATGATACCTTTCCCTCTTACCCTTTTTAGATTCCTATCTTGCTTATTTAACCATATGGTTTCTCAACAAAACCATAACTAGGTGAATTACCTTATTCCAAAATAATTTCTATATGTCATAAAGAATCTTAATAGGATTATCATCATAGGGAATATTCTCTTCCAAGTGAACTTATTCTCATCACAAAAAATTATATGGATCAATAGCATACATTCTCAATATAAAAACATGAGAAAACCAGTGTACACGAGATAAAATCAGAGACAAAGCTACTCGGTAGGCTACTAACACAACATTCTATAGGATTTCATATAGTCTAATAAATAATGTAATTCTATTTCCATTCATAAAACAACTCATAACACTTCCCCATTGTGGTAATTTAAGAAAAACATGATCACCTTCCTCAAAATAAAATTATTTCTTCCTATTATCTACATATCTTTTCTGTATACTTTGAGTTATCCTCATCTGTTACTAGATCCTTTTTACTTTCTCAACCACTTACTCTACTAATTTTTTCCCCATAATTTTTTTCCTATAATAAACCCAATAATATTTAGTTTCACACTTCTTCCCATATGATTACTCAAAAGGATCCATCTATATATTAGAGTGAAAACAGTTATTATTAAAAAATCATCGAATGAAATATATTTATCCCAACATCCCTAGTAGTCTATTGATAAAGTACAAAACATATCCTCAAATTCCTAAGTTATTCTCCTGCTCGGTCCCTCATATTTATGATAAAAAGAATTGTTTAAATTTAAGTTTATACCCAATGAATTTTGGAGACCATTCCCAATGATAGATGTCAACAAGGGATCATGGTAAGATAAAATGGAATGATGAACATCATGAAACATGAAAATATATTTGAGGTACAGTCGATAATATTCACCCAAATACATCGTATCTCAAATAGGAATGAAATGTGCTGATTTAGTCAGCCGATCAACCATAACCAAAACCACATTATTTCTTCAAGAAGTAAATGGTAGTCTCACAATGATGTCCATGGATTTAATTTACCTTTTCATCTCAAGCTTTTGGAAAGGTTAAAGCATCCCCTCTAGGAGTTTCCACTCTTCATTAACATTTTTAAATATCATTCATTTAATGGATAAATAAGAGAAATATCTTTTCAACCCATCCCGCCAATAAAACTCTCAATGATCTCTATACATCTTATTACTACCAAGATAGTATGAAAATAAAGAAATATGAGTTTCACAAAACTATTTATTTTACAATGAATCACAAGGATCAAATAATATTTTACCAAATATCAAATCACAATATTTTGCAATGTTAAATTAGGGAAACATAACCTTTTTAACCAATTTTACCTTTTTCTATAACTCACGGTCTTCCTTCTATGCTTGTTTCATTCTGTCTGATAGACATGAATAAACATACACCTCAAATGAAACAAAGTAATTTCCTAAACTAAAAAATTACAATCCAAATTTTATATAATCACTTATAAAGGGGTATTGTTTAAAATTTAACATGGTTAATTATGCATTATGTTTTCAACTCAGACAATCTACCAGATTTTTATTCCTTTATGGGGTGTTAATTGATCATGATACCATAATCCTTTATCAGTTCAATCTATATTTTATAACTCATGTTTAATTCATTCTGAGAAAATATATACTTTAAACCATTATTTTCAGTATATATTTTAAATATGTACTTATTTAAATGAAACCTCAAAACATCATTGTGAAAACCACATCTTCTAAAAAAATAATGTGTGGGATAATTTATCTCATGAGGTTTTAGTTGTATTTGATGCCTAAGTTATTAAATAATCATTCTACATCATAACACAATCAATTAAATTAAAGGAAGCATCATTTTATTTGAAATATTCACCATTTTTGGATGAAATGGCCAAAACTGGAGCATTCACCAATCAATTCATTGGTTCATGAAAATAAAAATCACATTATTCTGTCCTAAAAAATTTGGTCCCTTTTCTTGTTAGCTTAGTTCATGATCTAGATAATTGTGCAATGTTTTTAACAATAAACATTCAGTCTTAGAGAACTATGACTCTAGGTAAAATTTTTAGGTCTTGGAAATCATCAACAACTTTTTTTGGTGAGAAAAATTGTTTTTATATCAATATTTACATCATTGCCAAGAAAATAAATCTATTGCAACCAAAAAAAATATTTACTAAATAATATGATTAATTTAATTTTTTGAGTGTTTTAAAGACCATGCTTATATATTTTTTATGATAATAATAAATTTATTAAATGAAAAACATATCATCAATAAAAACAAAAAAAATCCAAATATTCACGGAATATGTTATTAATATGATCCATTAAAATGCCAAGGAATTATTCAATGCTTTGGTAATAACGACAGACTCATATTTCCCACATCTAGTATGAAAAGATGATTCTAAGATGTAATCATCCATGAACATCAGCTGATGGTTCCCAGATATTAAGTCAATCATGAAAAATACTGAGCTCTAGGGAACTGATCAAACAAGTAATCGACCAAAGTAAAATGATACATATTCTTTACATTAATGTTATTCAAAGAAATATAATCAATGAAAAGTCTCATAGACCCATAATTCATTTAAAAAAACCAGATCACCCTTTGGTTATGTTCTATGATAAATAAATATTATATCGTGTAACTTTGTAACTGATTTTAAAATTCATGAAGTTATCCAAGATTCATTCAATATGGCAGTTTTGAAATTTTCTTATCATCAAGAACTAAGTCAATAGTAAATTCTACTTTCAGATCTATTATAACACTCAATAACTACTCCAGAAAACCTCTATAGAATTCATTTACCCCTGGCACATCATTAATCTGGATAGTTCCTCTGTTTTCAATAATATGAGAAATATAACATTGATTTGAATCTTTAAATTGTTTCTTAACTTCTTCATATGTTACCATAGGAATGGTTTCATTTTTGTATAGAAACTAAATCTCATTATGAAAAAAACATTTTTAGCTCTGAAATAAATCATAACATGATAAATAAAAATCCAATACATATCTAGAATAACAGAAGAATATACTAAGGAAAAATCCACAAGGTTGTAAGGTAATGACTTTATAAAGACAACAATAAGAAGTTTCTTATAGTTATATTTTTCTATAATATTTCGCCCTGTCTTTTTTATCAGAAGTTCCAGTATCAATTATTGAGGTGAAACTTCTAATTTTCCAGAATAGTTTTCATAAATAAAGGGAATTGTAACCCATATATCAAAAAATACATTCTAAAAAAATGAGTAAACAAACAGTGTACCCGACATCACTTTATTGGATTTCCCAACATCTACTGACATAGTCGTAAAGGATCTAAATTCCCCTTTCTTCTTATAATGTGATTGTTCTCCATCATTTAGATCATTAATTGGGAAAGTGTTTTCCTAATGACCCATCCCACCACATTCAAAACACATTATAATTTAATTATTAGAATTAATAATTAGATAATTTTTATTATAATCACATGAAATTTTTCTGTACATAAGAATTCGAAAACACTCCTAGATTTGATAAGGAATTCCATAGGGTGTGTTTTACCGCACATTTCACAAAATGAAAATTGGAATTTTTAACTATTAGATTTATTTGATTGATTATTTCCCATCACAATATATATATATATACCATTTCTAATTGGTTTTTTCGAAGTACACATGATCATATGAAAACATAATTTCTACCCTCATAGCACTTTGAAAATGTTTCTCATAACTTTTAAATTCATGGGAAGCCAATGACCTTTGATATATTGGTTCCAATCCTGAGTAAAAATGAATTATTACTTATCAAGATCCCAAATAGGATTTAATGTTTACCTTGATAATGTGTTGATGTTTTCATCAGACATATCCACTAAATACTCTTCCTATAATTTAAATTCTAATAATTTATTTTTCCATCCTATGTTAAACCACATTAAAAAAATATTTTTCATGGATAATATTTTTTAATTCATCCAATTCCAAGACATCAATAACTTCATTATCATTAATATTCATAACCATTGAACAAAACTAGTAATATTAACCTTCAAAATGATAAATGGGAACACTGAGCCTTTTATTAAATGAACACCCCATAAAATAAAATATCTTTTCAAGGGCTTTAATCCATAATTATGCTACCACTAAGTCATAATATCTACTAAGTGCAGGAGGATATTGCCTTGAAAAATTTTCCACTATCATCATGTACCTTTGTTGTATCTCTAGATTTTCCCTTTTATGGATTCCACTACTGTTTATAGATTTATAAAATTGGATTACTAATGTCTCAAACTATTCAGATAAAATTCCCATTATTCTAGGTTGTGGATTCAGAAAGATCTCATCCTCTCTCTACCTTCCTACTTTATATTCCCTATTTCCTCTATGGAAACCCATTCTAAACAGACATCTCATAGATGAAGAAACATGTTGACCATAAAATACTATATCATTTCAACATAAAAACAAGGATATAATTATTTTTTTATTCTATTAATATTATACTGACCCCTAAATTTTTATAAACCATGATATGATATTAACTATAAGTACATGACCTTAAACAGTATAGAAGCATGTAAATTCCTATAGAATTTACTTATATTCATTAAAAAAATATTTTCACTTTATAGTTTTATAAAATTAGGAAATAATTCATACATATCATCCCATAAGAATTCAAAGTGGATAATGCTAAAATAATATCATATTTTTTATAAAACAAATGTTTTAAATAAAAACATGAAATATTTTCATGGAAAGTCTTCACAACATTCATTTTGGATTCTCCATTTATATTACCAATTATTAATCCTTTTTATTTTTTTTAAACATGAAATGATCCCAAAAATTTCATTAATGGATATAAACAAATCAAGACAGCCCGTCAGTACAAGAATACATATAATGATATGAAATAATCTTCAAAAAGAAAAACTTCTAATCCAATTTGTGTAATATAGATACTTTGTGAAAAGATGAGATTTCTGTAAAACATAAAAAATTATACTATATATGTAACTTAGGTGATTACTTACTTGATATTTTAACCCTCATGAAAAGAATATGATTTGTACCCTGCATGGCTACCTTACAATGAAACCCTTACAGATATATTATTATTCAACCATAGTAATTATAGTTGGAGTAACCACACAGTCAAACTCCAACATAATAATACCTAATGAATTGGAGGGAGATATAGGTATCACCCTTTATTATAAATAATACCCATGAACCAGAACATAATCATAAAACAATAATACATACATTATATAAATAATTCTTTTTAAAAAAAATTAAATGAAATTAAAATAGTATTTTTGAAGAAAATTCCCTTTCAAATATCATATATTGGAAGTGAGAATTAATAGATCAAATGGAATATCTATATAAAATTTAAATAAATATAATATAAGACAATATATAAAAAATAAATTGCAGAAAATAATATTAAAACCACATAATCAACGAAGTAGAAGGTAAACACATCAATTGGAAATGTGGTTAATAATTACCTTACCTTGGGTTCATATTACTTCAACATGTTTAAAACAAATGTATAATGATTTAAAGTGTCTTATTAATATATAACATAACCATATTTATATTTATAATTACATATATGATGTTATTATAACATGTTTCCAACATTTTATTAATAATTTTTTATTATTTGCATTCTTTCTGGTGCATTTATTTCATGGTTTACAGGGTAGGTTCATTATGGAATATCAGGTCAAATGGAAGATATAGTCCAAAAGTAGAATAAAATGGTTTATGTATTTATGTAAAATTTTAAATAATACCATATATAATTATTTTATTGCATATATATGAATCATTAGAAAAAATATTAATGAAAATTATTTAATTAATTTTTGAGGTTTTTATGACAATCACGAACACGTATCATTTTATTCAATATCATTTTTATATATTTTATCCAGATCATAAAATAACTTATAATATTTATAATAAAATATTATTCAAGCTTATTAATAGTTTTATAACCAGACATGAAGGTTGTAATATAAAATGAATGTGTATCTTCCACGAAGGGGGTAAGTGGACACATAACATATGATATTCTCATTTTTAGAATAAAAGGGAGAGGATAACAAGTTTTATGATGGAATTTTTCATAAAAATGATAAAATTATAGTATATATAATATAATAGATTTTTTCGCCCCCTGTATATGGAGAGATGAGGAGATTATTATAAAATAAATTAAATTGGAATGAAAGTAAAATAAAATCAATGTTGATTTTACCTCATGAATTTTCCCCTTGAGAACCTCCTTAATGCCATTGTTTTTGGCCTTTTGGTGAGAAAAAAGGGTCTTAGATGTGGGGAATAGTCTTGCGAATTTAATTGGATAGAAATTAAGCAAGAAAAATGGTGTTTATGTGTAAGGTGAAGAGGTGGTGAGGGTTGTATTTATATTGGAGGAGAGCGGTGTTTTCAAATTATTATATTGATTTTTTTATTAATATGTAGGATTTCTATGAATAGATTTATAGTTATAATAAAATATATTAAAATTATTAAATTAAATTTATAGATTATGGTTATTACATCATTCATGAGTCAAGTAATAATTTATTTATCTTATAATGTATATACACTATATATTACATTAGTTTATTGTTCACAAAAATTAAAGTATTTCTAAATTATCACATAAATTCACCCAATCATTTTTGTATGTGTTAACATTCAAAATAAACACCATTATTTTAAAATAATTTCAAATATGAGAAAATTAATTTTAAATTAAATTCATATTTTATTCGAAATATAACAATGTTAAATACAAATATAATTTTATAACACTTGAAACATAAATTAAAGTGACATATAATTATTTTATAATCCTAAGAAAACAAAATTATAATTTGGGAATCTATTTCAGGAAAATATGTTTTCTTCTAGATCAATTAATTAATTATAAAATTATTAAAAAATATTATATTTTCAAAAAAATACCCACTCAAAATTTATCACATTCAAAACATTTATTTGTATATTCCATGATATAAATATATCATATATTCACTTTTATGATACATGAGTTTTATTTATAGTTTTATGGGCGAGGTTACTATTCTATTTGTTGAATTACTATGAATAATGATTATGTTACTATTCCTAAGGTCATGTGACTATTATATCAGTATAAATTCCTTAATTTTTATAAATATCAATTATTTTTTTATAAGTTCATAATGAATTTAAATATTTCATTACCGAATGAAAACAAATTATTTAATAAGTACCTTGGTTGTTACATCATGAACCACTAAAACATGAAAGAAACCCACTACATCACCTTGGTCGTTATATTCCCCATGCATGTCGGCGAGGACCGATATTAGCAACCACTCTTCAAAAGGATCTTTTTCAAACTGGGCATATGAAATTATTCTAAATTCATCTTCCACCGAATTGACCTTACATGGTGTATACATGACGTAAATGTAAAACATTTAAAGATACTCCATCCTTTTCCTTTGTCTAAAATTCAAATACCATTGTGAGAAAATAAGATTCGGGATCTTATGATTCATGAACACATTAAATTTATCACAAATGAATTAGTGATTCCAGGTATTCCAATAATGGACTACTGCAGCTAACTCCATCCCATGTGTCAGTAATTCTCCACATATACTTGTAAATTCATTAATTCATAATCAACAACATGATATCTATTCATGTAAACACAACCCATATTTGATCTTAATGGCCAAAAATACACCACAAACCCTAGTCTTGATTTATGTAATATCAAGATAGGTGTTGATGTAAGATAAATCATAAGCTACTGAAATGTATTTTTCATTATTCATTCCACTAGTATGAAACATTCTTCTTTCTCAAATCGATCAAAGGGGAATCTAGTCATCAAAAATCATGAACAAAAAGTCTGTAATAACCATCATGATAAAAAAACATATTATCTCAATGGAATTCATTAATGTTTTGAAATAGGTAGTATATTCTATCCTCTCAAGATCTCCTAAACACCAATTTCATGAAATAAACTCCCAACAAATGGTGGATATTGTATCGAAAAATTGATTTTTTATAATTTTGAAAACAAATGATGATCCCTAATGATTCCCAACAATATTTCTAAGTGTTGATCACACTCTTCCTTTTTCCCTGAATACTGTAGAGTCCTGAAAATTTTGCATTCAAGATGGTGAAAATTCTATCAAACATGTAAAATAATAGAAATAAAATGATGAATATGACATCAAGAGAAATATTGAAGAAAATAAATTCAAAAAATTGGATGAGAGATTTGTGAACTGTATAATTAGTACTTAGACAACATCTCTACATGGTAGTCATCAGCAACAAAAAGTCATCTGCGAACCAAATGGTTCACATAATGAAGATGATTGAATTGGCTCCCTCAAACCGCATCACTGGTGAAATAGTTATAGATAGTTCCTCCCCAACATATGACATCACCTGAGTAAATGATCCCCCATGAAATTTTGTTCATATGAAGAGATGGCATTACCGCCCCCCGTGAATGAATCCACCTGATAACTAAGTACACCATGGGATCCTGAAAAAGGTTCTATGTAGCCTATTTATCTAGTTCCTCAGCTCCTCCATAAATAATCCCCTAATGAGAGTGGAAGAAGGACTCTATATAGGACTGATGAAAATGGGATGAAGGATGGAGAAAAATATAGAGTGTGGTATAAATCCCCCCCCCCCGACCAAAAACAGATCACGGACTCCATCCCCCAACTATATTCGTCTGGAAGCTTGCGGAACTCCATCCCATGAATCATATATGAATGACCCTATGAAAAGGATAATATGTGGAGGAAATGACATTTGGGCCATTGGTACATCATTTTCTTACCCCTCAAATGAATAAAAAAATCATTTTGCAGCCAACTCCTTCGTGGCCAGCGGTTCGCAGATGACCCCACACAGAAAACAGTATGCGAAAAACCCTTTTGTGGAAACATTTCACGGATGATCCTATGGGGATAACATCATTTTATGGCTAGATCCCATGCAGGAAATGTGTCATATACAACCTTATGGGGATTACACAGTTTCCAACCTCTCCTATGTGGACAAAACAGTTCATGGGAACCTCCTATGGGGATACTCCTATGTGGAAAAAGTATAGGAACCAACCTTATGTGGAAAATAGTTTGCGCCCACCCATTCATTCTATGGGGGTTGTAGGCCTAAACCCCCCAATTGAAATCATGTTCGATCCCTTTGGTACCATCACTGATGTCCATGATAAATTGAGAGTCACAACATTAACTTTTGGGGCCAGTCAATGAAATTTTCTATTGTGCCCTAATGCCACATCAATGACCTTACCATCAATACCATGCGTGAAGCTACTCTTCATGAGACACCAAAAATCCCATCACCTACCCCTATGCCAGGTTGATCAAGAACTAAATTGAAAATCAAAGTCTGAATGTTTCTTACATGAATAGACATGTCATTTCCATTCAACAAACTTTGTGTCCTGGGAAATCCTGGATCTTCATAAACATCCACAACCACTGGAAATGGATGACCAATTTCCCGAGGAAACATATTCTTGACTATATGCATAATGCCCCAACATCTTTCCATATGTAGCCCAGAAAATGGTCTATCAACTGGAGACATATTTATAATCAGGTGAGGCTTTACCAACTTTTGTACTCACAATGGATTATATGGCTCATATCATTTCTCTTGATTTGTAATCCTCTAGAATCGTGGTTTACAAATTCCTTCCATCTCATATTCGAGGCATTTTAGAACATCCTAACCTAGTTATCCTCTTGATAATTGTGTTTTCTTTAAAAAATTGTACAAACTCAATGACCTTGAACTGTGATTTATAATCCTGACCACATGACATAAAACAATATGATATTATTCCATATATCATGAAATAAAACTGTGATTCCATCTTCCAAGATAAATGACATTCAAATATAGTATATTGTGTGATTATGGGTCTTCATAAATATCCCCATCCATTGGAAATGAAAGGATGGTGTCCTGAGGACACTTATGTTTGACAATACGCATAATTCCCCAGTGGTTCTGCATACGTTTCCCACCAAAAAGGCTTGTTAACCAAATACAAATTCATCCTCAACAGATTCCATTCCAACCACTATATGCCATAATTTCTTATATGCCCCATATCATTTATTCTTATCTGCGATTCACAAGATTTATGGTTTACATGTTCCTTCTCACTCATTTTCAAGGATTATCAGAACATCCCAACCGAAATACCCTCTAGTTATTTATCATCCAATATATAGGACATTAAACTATATAATAACACCTTATGATATTTAATATTTCACTCATCATGAGGTAAGTCCCTAACCTTTCCATGGTCGGTGGTGATCTTTCTCTTCTCCAGTTCAGCTTGGGATATGTTCATGTAGATTTAAAAACATTCATACCCTGGATATCAACACATGTGTGGAAATTGGGAAATTCAAAGCCCCTCTCTCTGGTTGAGTCGTCACCCCATACATCATTCTCCTTTTCCATCAATGGAGAAGGGAAGGTGTGTGGTTTGGTAGATCTACAGATTACTCTTGTTTCTCACATTTTGAATGACCCACTAGGGATTAGAGGTTAACGATTATCACAACATCAATACCTACCCCAAATGAACTATGAGAACACATACTCCTTCTCTAACTAGGATTTTTTGGATACATGTCTAAAGGCCCGAGATCAAATGGACATCTACCATGTGTAAGACCCCATCATATAAAATTTTTAAATGAGCTACGAGAACTCTAATTCTTGATCTAACAAGGATCCACAGGATGCTTGTACAAGGTTCAAGCTAAATAGACATTATCCTTAAATTTGAGTCCCAATAAAATTCCCCATTCTAATTAAGGCATCCTCTTTAGGTATAGGTCCTAATATGCATCATCCATAAATTCCTCCTTTACGGTGTAATTTTAAACCGTATCCCTTCAAGTGGGCAGGTTCCATGCGTAAGACCCACCCAAATGAACTTTGGTAAATATGACTCATGCTCTAACTAGAATTTTTAGGATTCATGTTTGAAGTCCCAAGATCAACTAGGAAGATTCCATGTATAAGACATGACCAAATAAACTATGTTAACATTGATTCCTACCCCAAATTGGATGCATAGGATGCTTAACTAAAGTCCCTAACTCAAAGGGGATCCTTTTCAATGGTTATGCCCCAATCATGCCACCCCAAACTGGGTCTCCATTATCGTATGATCCCCAACATAATCTGAACTATGAGAGATTTGTTTCCAAACTATCTAGGATACGTTTGAAGCCTCCCTAAGTTCCAAAACCTGCACCCAAATAAACCTTGTGTTCACTAAGACATATCCCTAATAGGGGAAAATCCACCCAGGAGACCATGACTCTCCTTAGCATCCTAACTCGCATCGGTGAAAGTCCCCCATGAAATCATGACTAGGCATCCTCTGTCTAGACATCCTCACCATGCAATGCTAAAATTCATTGATGGGTCCCCATCACATGGTCATAAAAGGTGATGTGTACAGTTACATGAAACCGAACTACATGGGTTCTGATTTCTCTAATGACAATACATAAGAAGCCCATATCATGGGTTTATCCCAATATTGAGGCAGCTTCTTCCTTCCCTGCAATATGATATATCCAGATCACCTCATCATAAAACGACCGTTTTCTTAGTAATTAATAATCCATGAATATCCATGATTTATTTTTCATTTAATGGGTAATCCATGGACACAGGTTTGGTAATAAACCATGGATTCATGAAAATATGAACATTACTAAAATCTATAAGGGGTCCTATAGTAGGCAACAATTTCCTCCCAAAAGTTTGTGATGAGACCGAACTCCCATCATTTCAACCAATGGATTCCTTTCGTATCATTGGCCAAATCTTCATCCAGTGAGTGTCTACCTTTAGAATGAAGCACCGTTAATCATGGATAAAGGGGTCATTGGGTGTTTCTGGATCTATGAATTAACTCGTTGGAGAGAATCTGATGACATAATACACAACATGGATGGATTTCCCAAACACTTAACCCACTTCAATCAACCATAGAGGCCAAACATCTATGGAACCATATTCGAAATATGAGAAGGATACACCACCCTTTCCCCATAGGGACAGACCCAAAAATCCCCCGTCACCCAAGGTTCAATGAATATGGGGTCGAAAAAATGGTAATCCCAGCGTAGAACCCATCATAAAAAGGGAAATTGGTTACAATCTATCGGGTCATTTATTATTCCCTAGTATGATGTGAATCGAGATGAAACAAATACATCAATATTCCATCCCCAAAAACCACCATAGAAGAATCTAGACATATATGAAATAATTAATTCATCACCTCCATAATGAAAACTACTGTATTAATAATATTGGAGGGAGTTTCCACATACTCATAATGGATATATCTTATAACAAAATATGCCTTCAAAATATCTTCCTCCCCAACCGCAAATTGTTAATATACTAATGAAAAGTCAATTTTGGAGAACCAATGAGCTGCACTACACTGATCAAAAAGATTATCAATTCATGGAAGTGGATATCATTTATTTATCATATATTGGATAAAAAAATAATAATACACACACAATAGAATAGTTCCATCTATGTTTTGGACAAACAAAAGAAGTGCTTCCCACTGAGTAGTGCTTGGGTGAATAAAACCTTTTCATTACAACTCTTCCAACTGCAAATTCATCTTCATTAATTCTATTGGTTCTATTCAATAATATGGAAGGTAAATTTTACTAGTCCCTATAAGGATATCAATAATAAACTCCACTAATCCTATCAGTGGTAAAAATGAGAATTATTCAAAAAAATACATTTAAAAAATAATCCCCCGATCTAGGAATGTAGTTCTTCCTTATATTGTACATTAATTCCCAATAAAAATCTTCTGAATAATATGAAATCATCCCATCTTCTGGTTCCAACAAGCCCATTGAACCCACCATTACAATATAGTCTTCTATAAGGATGGGCTTGTTGCTCTTGGTCTCCTGGCAAGAAATCACCAGGTGCAAATCATTGCTGCAAAACATGAATCACACCATGCCTTCCGGGAACCCGCTGTTGCTGAGGCCTCTTTCATCGTGGCAGGTATGATTCTCTCTATGGAACGTGGATGGATTGATATCCTCATCAAGTCTGATAGCCCCACTATTATTAATGCTATTAACCACAATGACAGAGAAATCCAGCCATTTGGCTTCATCATCAAGAGAATTTGCGTGTTTCACCAAGGCTTTTCTCGATGATCATTCACCTTTACCAAATGGGAAGGAAACAATGCGGCCCATCAGCTGGTAGCCTCATGCCCCTTCGATGTCAACCAGCTCTGGCTGGACAATTTCCCTTCATGTCTTTGCATTTGTATGTCGGTTGATCTTCTTCATTAATGTTATTTGTCCTTATTATAAAAAAAACTATTCTGTTATAATAGTTTATTTGCACCTTTAACATTTCTAACCCATCCATACATATAGTTTTATCAAAATACATCCATCTCATCAATTGATAAATCCCATTTTATCTCGGCTCTATCAATATTTATATAACATCAACAATACACAAATTCTCAACATTCACTTTGAGATAGATGAGTTTGTGGTTTTATCATAGAAGGCATCCTATCATGTTTTAAGCTCATAAAATTAGTAGCATGAGAAGAATTAAACTAGTGGAAATAACCCATATCAAACAACACTTTCATAAGGGTATAATTCAATAGAAAATTACCTCTCATTTTAGATGGTCCTGGTTGATTATCCATAATAACCTATTTTGTTCCATAAAATTGCTTTATCGCTATACTTCCTCCCTTGTTTAAATGTTGCCATTTCCCTACCCAATGAGTCGTGGTATTCAAAGAATTACCATGGCTAGCTCAATTTTTTTGATGAAATTGATTTTTCATCCTTCACCCCATCGATGAATAGGTCTCCTACAACATATTAGATGTCTCCCGAACACCTGACCATGGATCAATTTGACAATAGCACTGAATATGCCCCATCTTCTTGCAATTGTGGACTTCTCTTAGTGGTATGGACCAATATCTCTTCTTGTGGTTGAGAAAACCACATTAGAAACATCCAAATTTAGTAGTTGGTCTTGGATTAAGATTCATCGAGTTAGCAGTCTGATTTTTTTCACTCTCCCACTATAGAAATTGGTTTCACTCTTTCTGTTCCTCACATAATTAGTTTTCCGACCATTTTTTTGGATATCAACATACTTAATCCTCTTATAGCTCCTAATATATCAATTTTATCTATAATATCTCTATTGACTATCTCTCTATAATCTGTAATACATACCATAGTAATCATTGGGAAAATCTATTATCTCGTCCCAAATTAAAAAATGTGTTCCGTCAAGGATGAACTAGATGCATCCTCGGGTTAAATTCACAATAAGTCATGAATTTATCCACATAATGTATGGGAAAACATTTTCAATCATCTACCTGAATAAATATGTCATTTTTTGAATTCTACACACGGGAAGAGAGAATTTTTTATTGAATATTTTTTTTAAAATTCCTCACATGAATTTCCGTGGTCTGATTTAGCGTGAAATGCTAAATACCACCGCTAACGTGAAAGATCTTCTAGCATATAAGTATCCAATTTGACATTCAAAACATCCAGTGTTCCAATGAGATGGAAGATATGAATCATTTTATTTATCCACACCTCTTTCATCCCTAGTTCCAAATCACACTGAATGATCAGTGGATTATATTCCTAGAATTTGACAAAATGATTCTTTCTTTGTCTCATCCATCATGTTCCTGCTATCATCAACCTAAAATGCTTGTATAATACTCTAAACCAGTATATGGTTCACCTATGTCTTAGGTACAACCAAATAATCTACTTATTCTTCATAGTCGTTTCTAGGGTGCCTACAAGATCCCATTTTTGAGAAACATAGAAACTTAATAAGTCTCACTCTCAATTAACGAAAGGCTTAATGATTTCAAATTCTATCATATCCTACTATCACCGGAAATCTTTAAAAATTAATTTTTTTAATAAAATATATACTTTCATTTGAAAATAAAACCATTTTGAAAATATAACAACCATGTTATTTTTCAAAATGTCACATTTTAAACCAATTTCAACATTTTGAAAAAATCAACACATTTGTACCAAATCATATGTCGTTACTCAAAATTAAATATGCACTCTTAGTGGGAAGTCATTCCTCTAATGAATGTCATGGTCGTCTCATTGGATAAACCCATGAGATTGATATTTCAAATCCTTTAAGTGTATCCAAAATACTTTTGTACCAAACTCCCTCGTAACTTAATGTTCAACTAAAAGAGGATAAATACGTATTTTTATGATCTAAATTTCGTGTCCTTATAATCCAACTCCTTTATAGAATCACAACTCGGGGAATAGAGTAGAATAAATTCCACTCCAATACTGACAACCAATAATAAGTCAATGACAACGTTTTCTACAAAAACAGAAGTACGAAAATCATACAAAACAATTTTTGGGTTGAAAAAAAATAGATATCACTTGTAACATCTCTCTTATTCTCACTATCTAGAAAAGGTGAAAGGGAATTACATGGCCTTAGGAGACATCCCCATGATTCTAATTGCTAGTAATAAATGCTGGAGTAATTACATACATGTGAGGGATGATATTACATTTAAAAATAATAATACTACTAACCAATCAATACCTATAAAAAAACCACCATATGATGAATGATAAAAATGGAATACAAATCCACATTTCATTGATCAAAATGATTCTAAAACCAAGTACCATAGCAGAAAAATATAATATCAAATTAAACAGAAGAAGAAAAATCTCAATGAATCTAATGAAAACTCCATGATTTAAACATGATCTATTATTAAAATCCGAAACAATCCATGTATCATGATGTAATTCTAATGATTATTGATACATTACCTTTTCCCATGGTTTCATAAACAACGTTTGCAAAAGCACTAAAGTGAAAAGGAAGGGGTGAGTAATGAAATTGAGTAGACATTACCCAAGGGATTCACTACCCACGCCACTAGTATTGAACTTGTTATCCCATTTATGTAAAATAGTTTATATAAAACAATTTCTAAAACATTTTATATCCCAATATAAATATGTCTCAATTTAATATACCTTTATCAAAGAACACCAATTACCTAAGAATGTAACCAAACAATTTTCCAATTCAATTTCATTAATTCCACTTTATCATTCCCCATTCTAATCCACATATCCATACATTTACACGTGGTTTGTTGGTTATGAAAGATCTATACTAATGAGAGTTTTCGGGTCAATATACCAAGTCATCACAAAGTATTTAAATCCCATGTTCCATTACACCATTGGAACTAATAACAATGTTATATTTTAACCAAGCCTCATAATGCAATATAAACACACATACCATGTATTCCCAAAAACAATTCCAATCCAAATTAATCATGCCAAAAACACTTCAATAAATCATGAATTTTTTGAAAATTTTTCCCATTACCAAAAGTAAGGTACTATTTTAAATAACCCTTTTAAAAACATTTATCAAATCACTTTTCCTACTATTTATATGATTTAACATAAATCCAAAAACCATCAATAAGAAGTTTTCTACCATGCTTTTTACATAATTTTGATAATCATTTTCAATAACATAAATCAATTTGAAACTAATACATTATGTACTAATTAGAGGAGTCAAGAGTGAGTCCATCTAATTCAAATTTTATGATTAAAACAAATAACAACATTAATAACATCCACAAAACTCAGTAAAATAACAATAAAACCACCTCATATCTCTTCCACTGTCATGAATAATGTCAAATATAATCATATTTGATATCTTTAATGTTATATCTACCCAAAACGTGTGTACATATTAGAATACAAGAGAGAGGGAGAGTTATTTCTAACAAAACTACCTTGAAAAGCTAAGAATGATCACTTACCATATGAATAGAGCATCAATGCACTATGTGACAGCTCTGGATCGCTTCCAATTCAACGGGAAGTGGTTATCTAACCTTTGAGAGGGAAAAATATAGTGTTATTCCCATTTTGAGGAAAATCAAATGGAGGTCCAAACATATTATATCCATAATTTAAGGATCTAAATTTTGACCCTCTTACAGATTAATAAAATGGTTAGAAAAATTGTGTGGTAATCTTGATCTTGATTTTACCTTAAGGGGTCACTCGAATGGCTGCCATGCACGGTTATCAAAACCTGTTCCAACCATGAAAAATCTAACTATACAACATATGATAAATGTAACATGGTTTTTATAAGGCATTCACATGGATTTGGAAAACTGCGTACCACTTGTGCACCTTCAATTTGACCCATGATTCATTGTGCATGGTTTTCTACCAGTGTTGTATGGTTTTCCCAAACTGTGCACTAATCGTGCCCCTATAAATGTTCCCCAAAACACTATTAATATTATTTAAAATATCCTATGATTCACCCATATACATTTCAAACATAAGAATCATTAATAAATGGTAACATAATTGAAACTGGGGGTGCAACAATATACCTATTTTTTTGGTAACATCTTTTTTCATACACCTTAAGCCACCTTAAAGTGATTTATTCGTGAGACCAAGATATCTATAATTTGTGGAGTGGTGCTGGGAAGGTTTTTCATTAGGTATGTTTCAAGATAAGTGGTTAAACAAGTAGTGAAGAGAGTAGATGATGTACCCTTTAAAAAGGTAGGAGGGTGGAAAATTTAGAAATATTGAGAGCATTAAAATAGAATAAGTCACCATCATGGGAAATTGGAACTAAATGGTATAAATATTGAATTTTTTATGTTATATAATTAAAATTCATTCACACAATAGTATTTATGCATTTTCTTGGTTATTTAGACCTTATATATATAGTTTAACCCCCTCATAAATCCTTTTAACCCTTACCATAATGATAAGTTTTTACCATGGTTACTATTCATTATACACCAAAATTCTATTTACCTCATTAACTAATTTTAATTATTATGATTAAAAATATAGATTAAATTTTAAAATATTTAATAACTACATGAGTTATAAATTAATTCAAATATATGTTCGTAAAATGAATAAAGAAATTCAATTTAAAAAACGATTTTAAGCATAAATATGATACTATACCAAAATCATGTATAAGTATGGTTCTCATTGAATTAATTAGATCAGTTATAGTAAAATGATTCATATTTTACATTTAACCCCATAAAAATGTAAGGTAAAATTTTTAGAACATGATTAGAAAATTACAAAAAAAATGTTTTTTTATTTGAATGAAAACATTGTGTAGATTTACAATAAGTAAATAAATAGATTTATAAGATAAAAAATTAGATTTTGAAATGAATTATAATAATTCATAAATTTATATTTTATCTATGATAATAGTATCCTTAACTTTGAAATCATTCTAAAATAATAACATTTTAATAAAAGTGGCTTTATTATAAAATTGACAATTTTCACTATTCACAAAAAATAAATATTTCTAAAAAATATAAAAACCACCCTAAGATAATTTTGAAATGATGAATTTAAAATATAAATTAATTTTAAAAAATTAAAATATTTAAATTTTGGAATTTTGTTTTTAATTTAATTCCTTAATAATTTTGTGTTAATTATATTAAATTTTCTTTATAATGTAAGTATTATTTACAATAATTGAAGAATATGTGTTTCATTCTTCCCACCTTAAAATATTTAATCATTAGAATTTCTATATTTTTTCCTTGTAAACAATGTGCTGATTTTTTTATCATAACTTCTCCATGTTCCAACATTTCATCTTCTATCTTCTAATTTATGAAGTACAATTACTAGTAGAGTTTTATGATTATGCAGTATTTAGTGTCCAGTTTCAAGAATCAGGAAAGGCTCTTCACGATAAGAAAATTTATGCTCTAATTTGATTTCATTATAGGTGACTACATGTGTTGGATATATCATATACATACTCAATAATGATATATGTTAAACATTATTAAAATTATAATGGTTTGGTGGAATTTCAATAAGGTATTCCACATTTCAAATTATTTAAAAAACATAACATCACCCTATATGGGACATACTTTCCCATTTTTTTCAAACTATATAACACCATTCCCTGGAGGTATGTCTAAGAAAACATAATCCAATACCTAAAATTACATAACATTTTTAGTTATTTGCATAACTCTATTTATTACATTGATATTCCTTCATAATACCTAATATTTTATAATATATTTCTCATAAAATAAATTTTATTTCATTGATAACATTCATTAAACCGAACACAGAGTTTAAAAGAATACGAATATACTATTAATATATTATTATTTAGATATGGCCATTATAACACAGGTGATAATTTTTTTTCATGAGTAGTAATAAGCAAATTATAAAAATATTTATAAATATAGTAGATAAATAACCGATATTTATAATTATGTACATAATTTTTATTAAATTATTTTTATGCCTCAAAAATTTATTTTTGTCCTAATTGTTTTTTACTGTTTTTTGTGAACGTATAACATAATCAATATTTTAAAAATTACAAATATTTATTTGAAAAAATGAAATTCATTTTCAAATCATCATTTCAAAATAATATTAGATGGAAATTTTAAACTTTTCTAAAAAGATTTATTTTTCAATGAATACTAGAAAATACATATTTTTAATGAAAACAATATTTTTTAACGAATTTAAAAAGATATGTTTTGAAATAAAATATTTAAAAGTATTATTAATTAAATGATATTATAGGTCATATAATTTACTTGACTCGAATAAATTTTATTCTAAATTTTTATTATAAACTTTTTATACTTAATAAATTTTTTTCATAGAAAATTTTCATTTCATCATTTTTTGTGGAATTAAAAAAAAAATTCTTCAAAAATTTGGTTTTAAATTTTGTAAAATAAATTCCATATATATTATAATTATTATTATTATAATATAATTGGTAAAAATTAGTTTTTTTCATTATGAATTGCGCCCATTGTAAATACTTGTCACCTTGATAGTGGAGGTAAAATTAGGCTAAAAACATGCGGTAAAATAGTAGAATAACACTAACACATTCCATTGTACTATTTTATGATTTTTTTTAACCAAATTAATTCTTAAAGAGTTAAATTTTTTTAAAACCTTATTTTAAATTTGGTAACCCAATCTTATCTTTTGTGAATATAAGTTAGATTTTATTCAAATTAAAATTGATTTATTGGCCATTGCATTTAATGGAATTTATGGAAGATTCAATTTTATTTTTTATTAACTAAAATTTATAATAATCAAAATTTATTATTTTTTTAAAAAAAACATCTTTGAAACCAATATATATCATTATTTTTTGGGTATTTGATTTTTACTCTTAAACCGGGTATTATTCAAAACACTATTTTTCGAGTGTTTTCTGTTCTAATATTAAAATAATTTTTTTTCCAAAAAACAAATTCACATTTCTAGAACAGATTAAAATTATAAATCATAATTTTTACGTATATTATATCACTCTTATATTTTTATCATAAAATTACTTTATCAATTTAAAATGATAAGTTTTCATAATTAAGGATAAAATTGTTTTAAAGTAGTTTACCTAAAATTTATGGGTCAAAATATATTCAATGATTTAAAAAATGTGATTGCAAGAGTTTTATCAAATCCTGTAACATAAAATATTTTAATTTTCTGTTCCTTGGTTTCACATTACATTATCATGATATATATATATATATAAATTATGCAATCATTTAAGTAATTCTATGTATGTACTTTCCATCCCCTATATAAGGATACCACCATTCCTCTCTTCTTCACACGTCATGATCCTATTAATTAGACAATACCTACCATAATATCCTTTTATATTAGGTCAATTCATCATATATATTCTTTTACTTCTTAAATACCATCCTTTCATTCTTAATTTTTAAGTCATTGGTGGTTTCTCAATGAAGAGATATAACTGTTAACTGAGAGTTTTTATGTTTATTTCTTCTTATAAAACCAATAAATATAAGATATCCATTATAAAAAAAAATTATTGAGTATTTTAAAAATACAAAAAAATTATTATCAATATTTAAAAACCGTTATCCATTATTTTCTCATATATTTTAAAATGATAACATCGCTCGTTCCTATGTCTGGACTACTGCCTTCGCAAAGATATATGATTCATTTCTCATTTCCATTTTAAATTGGTTGTAATAAATAAATATTTATTTGATATAATACATATGTATATGATATAAAAAATTATTTTAATTTTTAATTATTATTATCCTTTCTATCATTCCATCTATCAAAAAATAAAATCAACATTTATGCATACATATGACTCATCATCTCCATAAATGAATGAATTAATTTCTTATCTAATCCTTTTATGGATAACTATAAATATATATTGAATATATTTGATATTAATATATACATATACTAATTAAAATTATTGATATTATTAAACCATTTTTATAATAGAAATACTAGAATTACTGAATTGAAATCCTAAAGAAAATTAATAGAACATACACCTGAAAATGATGTGCTAAGTAAGAACCTATTAATAAATGGGTGTTAAAATGTTATAAATGATTATGCATGATATTATTTTTAGGTAAATTATTCTATTATAAAATTATAACAAATTATTATTTATGACTGAATATTAAATTTTTATTTCAAAACAATTTTAAGGAAAATATGGGAAACCCGCACAATGTTCACAGCCAAGGGGTTATCTACAAAATGAGCCCACAAAGTTATCAAAAACAAGACTAAGGATTTCTAAGTCTACCACCCTGTAAAGCTTCCAATTAAGAGTTGTTAACTGAGTATGTGGATCATTCCTGATAATGTTTTCTAAATAATCTTCCATCCTCTCCCAGGTTTGGAAAAATTATTCATCGTTGATCTTCATATCGTTGAAGCCCCACGCCTGGATGAGGTCATGTTCGGTGATCCACTCACCTTGTACTTCATTAGTCTCAACAATTAGAATATGCTCATACATTCTATAGATAACCTTCAGCGAGGCATTGAACTTGAGAGGTTCTTCAAGCTTGTCCCCCTCAGAATGTAGGACTACCTCTAGTCTTCCCCCATTCCCTACTTCCGCATCCTCTTCCAATCTTCTTTCGGTACCATCCGGGGTTGGATCCACATATGGAACCATGTTTCCTCCAGCAGAGGTCATGAATTCCTTGAATGGGATTGGCTTTCCCAACTCTTCAGACAGCTTCTGACCCTTTTCAACAAATATTGGGTCACCCAGTCCTTTCTCAATCCCATTTTTCCTAGACTACTCTGAGGATCTAGTAACTATCGTCATTGGGGTGTTTGAGTAGTCTTTACGGGGTCTTGCCTTCCCCCTATTTGCTGGGAAATCACCAAAGGAAAGGCTCCCTCTCTTTCCCTTTTTTGATCCGGACCTGACCATCATTTGGGATTCCTCCTCATAGTTTGTTGGCACCAAATATTCTGCTTCGATGTCACTTGGTTCGATGTCCTCAGGAGACCTTTTCATGACCTGTTTGCGTTTACACTTTGACATTTATGTTTATGTTTTTGGTAATGTTGTTTCATAATCTATCACTTAGTAATTCTCATGGATTGTATTATCCTATGGTTATTTCTGGATATTTTGTGTTTTCCATTCATTTTCCCCACATTTTTAACTCATGATAATAAAATAATAATTTTATGGAATTCCATATTTATTTCTATCGTTAGTTGAAAATAATTTTTATTCAATGTCAATGTTTTATAAAAAGGTATTTAGGAATGTTTTTAGTCTTCTTAAATAATTTATTAATTTATGTTTCATCAATTTTCATCTTTATACAAAATAAATTAAAATGAATCTTCTTTTGGTTTTATAAACATGTCATTTTTTACATTTACTGAAAAAAGGTGAAGGGAATCATTATTTTAACATAAATTTCATTAAAAATATATACTTCCATCATATCCACTAAATTGTTTGATGATTAAAAAATATTTTTTCATTGTACCGTTAAAATAAGTTTTTTAATGATATTTTATAAATTTTTAGATTTTAAAGAATTTATTTCATAATAAAAATAATAATTTTCTCCCATAAATATTACATGAGATATATTAATTAAATTCTCATCAATGATTAAAAAAATTTATTTTATATATTTTCTATCATTGATATGATCAAATGATACCATAATTATTATTTATTTTGATTTTTTAGAACTAATTTGATTATATATTTATAAAACACATTAATTTGAATATTTTTTATGCTATGATGAATGTTTGAAAAGTTAATGAATATGGTTTCATTTTAATGGGATATTATATAAAACGAATTATTTATGATCTCATGGAACACATATACATGGATTATGATTATGTAACATAATGTAAAAAATTTATATATCCCACAAATTAAATGGGTAATGATGGATATCTCATGCAATAATAAGTACTAGAATATTGGGTAAACACATTTTAATAATAGTAATTGTCCACTATGATAGTCGTGAGACTGATTCGTGACATAGTATACAATTTTTGGTGAGTGAACCCATTCCATTTTAATAGTCTTGGAAGTGATCCATGATAAATAAATCATTTATTTTATACTCTTATATGCATGACACCAACTTTTTTATTTTTATAATTTTATTCACTCATTGCTTGTATTAGTTGATTACTTTATAATTCATGTATTTTAATGATCCATGATCTATGAAATGATTCAAGTTAATGATTTAGGATATGCGAAGTATATATTTTATTTTTCTAGGATATTGTTTTTATATACTTATGATCATGTCATTTTTAAGTGATCATTAATATCTACTTTGTTTTCCATTACTAGTAAACTTAGATACCACTTTATTATCATTCCTTTCCTTGATTTATGATGAAAGGTTTAATGTATGATATGTTTATAAAGGGTATTAATTATATATAATTTTTTTTGTGAGAATATGTATATCAATAATAAAATAGTTGGTTTTTGTATCCATATTTCAAAATAATCTAATCCAATATGATTTTATTTTTGGAACATAACGTTATGTAATGAATATCTGTATATTAATATGTTATATATATATATATATGTGAAGTATAAGTCACTATAATTGGTATTAGGGAAATTTTTAGTTTCCTTTGGAAACATGGATGACAAAACATTAGTGATAACCATTAGGATAATAATTTTTATAAAATAATTTACCAAGTTATTGTAAATAAAGGATTTTAGCTTTCCTAGAAATTTATTCTTGTATGGATACTATAAATGATTTTTAATTTTCAAACAACTAAAATTGGTTTAATGAAACTAAAAATTGTTATTTGAGTAAATAAAGATAATCATTCAAATGTATATTGAATATTCCCTTAATATGGATCATGTTTTATAATCCAATGGAATATTCTTATGTTAAATTTCATTTTATTTATCAGATATTTTGAATTATTTGAATATATGATGATCACGAATAAACGATATTAAACCAATTTTATCATATATCTAGGGGAATGTGTCTTGATTTAAACATAATATAAATGATCTTTCATTATTATGTAATTTCACATTATGATTATAATTTATTGCACTATACTTTCTGGTTTTATTCATTTGATTAAACCCAAACGAACCATGTTAATATTGAATGTGATGGAAAATTAAATGATTTTCCTCCAAAAAAAAATGTTATATTAGTCAAAATGAGAAATCAAATTACTATGCTTATAAAACATCATCAAGTAATTAATCATACCATGCCTCCAAATGAGAAAATAATATACCAATTTTATTTTTAGTTATTCATGAGGAAACATTTGAAATCATATAGTGGGTCTACTAATCCACTAGTTGTTATTTAATTGATTAGAACCCCTGAAAAGAATATTTCCATTATCTTGTTTTCGAATCTAGAATTTTTTATTTTGGATTTTTATAATCTTGACGGCGAAGCCAATCAATTTTGTACTGTTATCAAGAACAAAAAGAATAAGAATAAATTGAATCGATGGAGTGGGATTTATTTAATTTAATATTGTTAAATAATTTATTTCTTTTTAGTTTTTGTATGAAAATAGAGAAGGAATTATTTGAGAAAAATTAGAAGGATGATGATTTCTTTATTACTTATCATGAAAAGTTTACATCACATGTGAGTTATGATTCCCTTATTATCATCAAACCTGAATTTAAGATTTATCATTGATTTAGTGGCTTAAAACCATGTATCTAAAGGGATTATCAAATAAAAGACATAAAAAACTAAAAATAAATAATTTGATATAGGTTTGAGTTACTAATTAATATCACGGTTTTTATATGAGAAGAAATATGTAATTCAAGGGAAATTATAAAAATCTTGGAGTGAAAAATATGATAATTAATTTTAGCTCATATTGTGGAAGGGAGTGTGGAGGAAACTTTCTCAACGTGAGTAGTACAATTTTTATGTGTGTAGTTTTTGGTTATCGAGAAAAAATGTAAAATTTATTGGATGAATAAGTTATCTATTTATGTGAATAGATATAAATTTTCATAGAATCCACCTCCATAACTTCAATGTTTAAAATGAACGTATTATAAAAATTATAATAACTACTTCTCAAATCTAATGGTTAATGAGGATAATCTACATCATTAAATTCTTAATAATAGAGGAAATGATAGAAATCATGTTATCCCTTTTCAGGATATAGATAATGATGTGGTTAATGGTATAGTCACCATCCTCTCTTGAACTTCATGTATCTTATTTTATTCTGCAACTACCCACTATTTTATATTTGATGATTTTCGTCATGGTATCTCAATACCACCTTATTGGATTGATGTTAAATGAATTCTTAAACCCCTTAATGGTATGGTCATATCATATTAAGTCTATGATTCTTCTTAGATTTGTAGTTTTTGGGATTTCCATCCTTTAAATCTCATTAATCTCCCTATAGTTAAATTTGATGTTATCTAAGGAATATATTGAATTTATTTAAGTAAATCACACATAAATTTATGAGGAATGGAATCCATGTATGAAATCACGAATCAACCTATGCTTATATATCAATGAAATGGTAATTTTGAACATATGATGGAAATAAAATCCATTATATGGGGGTTTTTCCTATTCAAAGGCTTTTTTAATCTCATATAGTTGGGGAGAAACTCATAATAAACCATATACCTATTATATGAGTTTTTATTAATTATTTAGCATATTTTTTTAGTAACCCACTAAATCATGAATTTGTGTGTCAAAGGGACTCATAAATAGTGCTTTACCTATTTCTATGAATCTATATAGAATGTCCCTTATTTAGTTTATGGAATTGATGAATAAAATCCAAGATAATTCTGATAAGGGATTCCATCGGACAAGTTTGATACCTTGGGGTGCACCTGTTTTTTATGTACAAATACAAATCAATAAAACTCTGTATTGATTATCAGGGACATAATAAGATCATTATCAAGATATAGTATTCTCAACCCAACATTGATTACTTGTTTGATCATCTACATAGAGTTTAACACTATTAAAAAATTTCCCTTCAATCTATATATTCTTAATTGATGATTAAAAATGAGGATATACTTAATATTTATTTTTATACATGTTATGAAGACTATAAATTAATAGTGATGAAATTTGGTATTAATAATCCCCCACAATCATCATGGATTTAATGATTTTGTTTATATTACCTTTATTATTTTATCATTGTATTTATAGATGATATTATTATAAATTCAAAGAGAAAGTAAGAACATGAAGAGCAATCAAGGATTTTACTGATGGAACTAAATAAGGAGAAGTTATATGAAATATTTACCATGTGTGTAACAACCAAATATTTTTATGAGAATGATTTTTTAATTTAGTTGATGTTTTCTGTTGTACACTACACCCAGATAAGCTTTCACTACACACAAAACTGGCATAGCTCGTTATATATACAACACTATGCGTGGCTTGTGTTATACACAATTTCAAGTACTTTTGATATAATTCATTTCCCATAAGATCCAGTTTAAGAAACAAATTAATATTATTATATTACCATATCACCTAGCCATTATAATTTAAGATTTTTACAATATTAATTGAATACAGAAAATATTATTCGGTGATCAATTAATTATAAATGAAAATTAAACCCCTTTTTAATGGAAATGTTTTTCTAAAAAACATTTTAAATACCAATAGATTTGTTTATAAATTACTAAAATCCATATTTATGGATTTTAATAATACAATATACATGTTATATATAAAATATAATGTTAAAAATTTATCATATGTGTTTTCTCTACATCATATAAAAAAAATTCAAATTTTATGGATCTAAGAAGTAATTTTTTAAAAAATATGGTTTTACCACCTTTTGATGGTGCACTGATTTTAAATCTAGTATTTCACTATATTATATACTATATTTTACAAAATAAACTTCTTTTTTTAAAGGG
This sequence comes from Viscum album, assembly GCA_963277665.1. NCBI lineage: Eukaryota > Viridiplantae > Streptophyta > Magnoliopsida > Santalales > Viscaceae > Viscum > Viscum album. Next base: position 1,731,126,516 of record OY728123.1, on the reverse strand, counting down.
ATTTTAAAATATTATTTTCATGAAGTTGTGATATTTTTCTCACAAGTTTACTGTTTTTATGGGTTGTAAAAATTTAATAAATTCAAATTGAAAAAAATCCCTAAAAATTTATTTATATAGTTAAATTATATTATTTAATGGTTTTAATGTATAAATATACTATATTTTTATCACCTGTAATAATTTTCTCCATTGGACTTAATTTTACCATAAATCTAGATATAAAACAATTAATTTTTTTGCAATGTTTTAACTTTTAAAAAAAAAAATATTTCAACAATGCGGTTAATTTTATATTAATTACTAAATATTCTATGTTTTTAATTTTTCCAAATGGATTCTATATTTGGAATCAGTGGGTCCAAATTATATATAAGTATTTCCATTATTTATGGTCATTATGAATAGTATCTTAATTAATTTTTATTAATACAGTAAAAAGGTAAATTGGGTAATTAAGGGAAAATATAATATAATAAAATTACCCTAACAATTATCGAAATATAATTGGATAATTGAGTCTCAAAATAAATAATCCTTGGGTCAAAATTGTAGCCTTGGAAAGCCACTTGGATTAGCTAAGTACATTTAATATATTTTATTTAATCAATAATTAATTATGTCTTACTCAAATTTTAATAACATTATCATTTTTAAAATAAGGCAATACCAAAGGTGAATTAGACTATAAATACTCATTTGAAATATATCATATATTTCTCTATCATGGTAATTTATATTGATTTTTTTCGAAATAAGTAATTAAATTAATGTATTATAAATTCATTATTTATAAATTATTTAATCAATGAAAAACAAATAAAATATATTTTTTAAAATGAAAATAAGCATTAAATTAAAAAAATTGGAAAATATTATTGGAAGAGTATATCTTGTCTATAATCATCTAAGAATCTAGTTATTTACAATTTAAATCTATATGAAAAACATTATGACACCTATAATATTTTATTTAAATTAATGTTAAAGTTGTCACATTCACGTTTTAATACATATATAATTTTTATTATATGATTTTACAGATTATATATTCTACTATAAGTATTCCTATGAAATATAGAATTTTATTTTAATATTTTAACACAAGAAATAGTTATATTAGTCAATTACACAAAACTAATTAAGTATATATTTTATTAATGGGGATATCAAAATAATGTCAATAAAAATATAAATAAATTTAATTTAGGATGATTCAAATATCCAATGAATTTTATAGATTACATTGAACCCTAAAGAATATAACAAAATATTTTGGTTTGAGTTTAAAATCTTCTCTTGATATTTTTAAAAATCCATGAAATGAATAGTGTAAAAATTGACATAATAGATATTTTGTGAAAATAATGTATTATTAAATTATTTAAAAGTCATAAAAACATTTATAAAAATATATAATAATTTTGATATAGTGTAAAATGTTCCAAATTATTCATTTATGGTCTTATTTCCATCAAATAAGGGAGTATTGCACCCATTTAATATAGAAATATTTGTTACATTAGTTAAAAATGAAACATAATAACTACGTGATAATTAAAAGAATTAGATTTAAATTGATATAAAAAATTATATAAAACATATTGCTTGATGGTGTTAATACCTTATATCATATAATATTTGAAACTATGACATTTCGTAGGTTTTTTATGAGTTATTATTTTTATTAATTAATATTTCTAGAGATCCTAAGGTTCCCGTCACCTCAATTATAAAAGGCCACCCCCTACATCATTTATTAACTTCACTTTGAGCCTTAATGATCATCCATACCCTTCCCATTTTTCTTATCAACTTCTCTATTCACATTCTAGTGGTTATTTACATCCCAAAAGTCTAACTTTAATGCCATAAAGGGATATCTATAGGGAGATCGCCGAAAAAGATGTAGTCTCCATTACCGCTAACTCACGACCAATTTTTATTCTACATAATCATCCTTTTTTCCATATAATGTAATCAATATGGTATTTCCTATATAATTATTTGTTATTATGGTTATGGAAAAACCATATTCCAATTTCTATCTATCCTACTAAAAACCAAATCACTAGGCGTGCGTACTTTTGGCTTAACGTCTCCTCACCAAGGTGTAATCTGCTTACACTGCCACACATGAATGGGTATAATGATGAAAATAATAAAAATATATTATTATTATGACATGATATTTATTATTTAACAAAATATATACCATCATCTCTCATACCATTGTACAAATATGTGAATTATATCATCAACCAAGAATACGCACGCCCAACCACCTTCACGATGCAATGCAATTCATTCTACATGATCTTAATTAAATCTTGGTTATACAAAATTTTTGAATGAATAAATATTATATGTATTATATTAATATAATTTGGGTATTGAGATATCTATAACATATTAATGGGGACATGAAATTATCTAACAAAACATATGTGAGAAAATAAAGCAGTTAATACTCGAAGGATGAGTACAAATCTTATTAAAAACCTATAATAATATGATTAGTTATAAGATCATAAAAATTAATATGATTCTGGAAAAATTTATTGAAATTTTTTAAACCCCCATAAAATTGGTATGGATACATTTTAATGAACCCATATCTATCATAAGTGATAATTTTTTAATCTCATTATTATCTGATATTTTTATATATATTTAATGAGAAATATTTTTCATCCATTTCCATGATTCCTAAATATGAATTCCAAAATATTATTTCTGTTAATATAAAAAAATTAATTATAATTTTAACCTTTGGTGAATTTTTATTAACCGGTATGAAAGGACTCTTTTCTTTCGATACGAGGTAGTTTTGACTTAAATGAAAAAGGTAAGAAAAGAGTGTTTTCTTTTAACATATATGGAATGAATAGTTTTTTATATTTTTTAAAATCATCACTCCCATGAAGATTCAATTAAAATATTTCATGGTTATCATCTATTAAGTTATTTTATCTTAAAATGTCATTGTGTTTTACATGAAGAAAATAATTTTAAAGAATAAATGATATTTTCCTCAAGAATTAATTTCAAGTGTTCTATCAATATTATTTTTCATATAATGTGACATTTTTTAATTGGGATATTTTTCAAGTATAATATCAATTTAATGGTTTGATTATGTTTATGTTGTTAATGAAATCCATTTTTATTGCATTGAATCTTTTGTGATGGAATTATATTTAAGGGAACCCATTTTATTCATTGGGTTATGATGTGATAAAGGAATTATGTTTTTTGGAACACATTAGAAAGATTTAATTATGATATTATTGGGACTTATATCCCCCTAAAATCCATTGGGTAATTATGTATAACTCAAGTCATATATATGTTTTTCATGATCCTAATTTCATATTCACAATTTAATGTGTGGACCTATTTTTTCATGTCCATATGTTCAAGAAAGGGCCTAATTTCATGTCAAATTTTTTATGAGTGATCCTATTAATATTTATACTTGTTAAAAAAGTAATAAGTGTTTTTGTATTTCATAATTTCAGGTCTTAAGTTAGTTTTACAATCTTCGAGGTTATGTTCACTGATTCCCTTAGGATTCATATCTTATGATTTGTAAGAACATTATTCCCTAAATTTTGATATGTAGTGTATAATTTTTTTTCATGATCATGTTCTCATACCATTACTATCATGGTATTCCAAAACATTTCATTTTTATACCCTTACTGAGAATTGAAATCACCTGTTTATATGTTTTATTATCCTCATGTTATAACAAAATATTTTAGGTAGGGGTACTAAATGGGGAGATCTTTATAGAAGACGTTGAGGATGTTTCACCTAATTAGAAGAATGTGTTCCATGTTTCCAATGGAACCAAACTAATATAATATTTGGTTTTACATTTGTAAAATGTATTAATTAGTTCACAAAAGTAATTTAATATTCATGTACCTCATTATTAGGACATTTGATTTGATACCCAAGAGAAGGATTTACTAACCTATGTAAAACATGATGCAAAAATATTTGTGAGATCCCTCGATATATTTTGAAGGATATTTCATTGGATATCCTGAGGATATATATTATTATAGGCTTCAATCCTAGAAGTTTTGTAACAATCATGGTTAACCATGTATTAAACCTAAAATATAATATATTTTTTATACGTTCCCTTGACTAAGTGGTTTTCTTCTATGATATGTGTTTCTCAGCCTGTGATTTCTAGTTTTAGTTAATGGATCAAAGAAGAATGAATTTCGTTAATATTTAGTTTGATGGACAATCAGGTGACTATGATAAAATAAATTGGACCATGAATGGAGATAATAATATTTTGATTATACTGAAACATCTATCATGATATATAATTAACAATGTTACCATTGGTGAAATTCCTAACACACTGCATAAGAGGAAGATGAATTTTTTTAAATGTTAAATTTTATAAATATTAGAAGAAATAAGATTTGTATTCCTGCATTCCAAGAAGAAGGGAATAAGAACCTTGAGGGATACCTCCAATGGAGGGGGAGATGTTATCTCTATTGGAAAAAATTTCATAGAGTGAGGAATGTTTATTGAGTCTAATGTCTCATCCATGGAAATAAAATTAATTACCCAAATCAATTCCCAAACATAATAATATAATTCTAATCAAAAGAAGGAAATATTCCATGCCAACCATTAAATACGAAGGATTTATATATATATGTATTTGGATCCAAGAATTATGAATCGTGAATTACATAAGGATTATTCGGTTTATGTTTTTTCTATAAATTTTAGGAATATGTTGAATAATTATGAAAATAATGAAAATTGAATTAATTAAAATTTTATATTAATAAGAAACACAAGATTAAGAGGAATATAACCATTAACATGTTCCTAATATTAAATAAATTATTTTTGGATAGTATATATGATGGATATAAATAAGTGAATTGAATGGTACTCATTACCAGGGATCTGATTATTGATTGGTTGGAAAAGTGGTATATGCAATCACAGTTGAAGTTTAAAACATCTAGGATTTAAGGAATATATATAGTGACCTATGAAATAAAGAATCATGCATGTTTTACTAAATTTTTTATGGTAATTCATGCCATTAACATGTTTCTGGAGAGTATATGATTTAGTTATTCACATTATTTGAATTTGATAACCATGAACTACCTTATGAGATATGGTAGATATATGTTAAGATTATTAAGATCACTTTATTCAATTTTTTTATTTTTCATAATTCAGTAGGATTGTAGGGTTATCCATTTATGGATAGAATAATTTAAACTCTGGATTTAGACTGTTAGATTAATGTATTATCTCATTATAAGTGGACTTATGTATATTTGATAACATTTCATAAATTTTTTTTCTGATAGAGAAATTTAGAATAAACCATGAATATAATTATATTTTAATGATTTAGGAGTGAAGAATTCATCTTCATTTCATGGAATTAGAGACTATGTGGAAATTAATCTTGGCACGGCAAAGGGGTGAGATTGTGTTGAAATCAAGTAAGTAAATCTTCTCATAAAAATTATTCAAAATTAAGAAAAGGGATCATGGTGTAAAAGGGAGTCATATTATCATCATTTTTTATGATATGGATTACCTATTTCATGATTTATTAGTTTATGGTTTTGTGATTGTTAACATTCATTGGATCACCCACATTCTTATGATAAGATATCTTTACCTTTCAGTGTGATAGTTTATGCTTTTCCTCAATGTCCATATCTTTTCCTATGTTCTCCTATATAGAGACAAAGTTTTTATTTACTTGGGGTAACTATTATTTATCATCTATTAATTTTTAGAATGAACTTTTAGACATATTTTTTATGATATGGGTTTCTATGATAGAAACTTCTATGTATTAATAGAATTTTACCTTATAAAAATTCAAGGAAGAAATTCATTTTAATGGGTTAGAATATAAAACATCGATATTTTTTTGAGATAGATATTTTTAATGTCTTGAGTTGTAAGATACACCATGATAATATTTCAAAACACATAACACAATGTTAGCTTGAGGTATACATTACACTATTCTTGGATTGTGTTTTAAAAAATATCAATATCTTTTAATAGAATTAAATTCATGCACGGATGAGTTTAAGATAAAAACAAAAAATTAATATATTACCTTATAAACAAGCCATAATATTGGAAGATATGAATAATATTTACTGAAATATAAAAATATTCTTTTGTGAGAAATTAATATTAAATGAAAATAAAACTCTTTTTAAATAAAATGAAATTTTTTTCTAAACAAATACATAAATCCAAATATGTGAGTTTAGGAAATAATAAACCAACTCTTAGTGGATTATATTAACAATATATATATATATATAATATCCAATATAACATTTGAAATTAATCTTACATTTTTTCGAGAGATGATATAAGAACAAATTCAATTTTTCAGATGAATGAATTATTTTTATAAAAATGTAGTTTCACCACTTTTTGATGGCACACACATTTTAAATGTAGTTTTTGATAATTTTATATATTATATTTTAAAAAATAATCAACTTCATTGGAAGTGGTATATAAAATGTTAATATGGTTCAATGTTTTATATTTTTCAGATATGTTTCATGCTTTGATGAATAATATAAATATACTAAATTTAAATTTAATATAACTATTATCATGAAAATAATTTATATTGTTAAGTAATATCATTGAATTGTTTTAAAGAATAAATAGACTATATTATTATCAGTTAATATAATGTTTGTCATTAACTTTAAATTTACCATGAATTTTGATATAAAATAATTTTATTCTTTTGTAATATTTTATGTTTTAGACACTGTTTTTCATTCTGATTGTAGGCTAAGTATGAAATTAATATATTTAATTTCTCTATTTTGGATTTTGAGAAATGTATTCTGTGTTTGGAATCAATGGGTTCAAATTATTTAAGTAGGTTTTTGTTTATTTTTGTGTATTATGAATAGTAACTTCATTGATTTTTATTAATATGGTAGAAATGTAAATAGGTTAATTAAGGGTAAATATAATATTATAAAATTAACATAACACTTTTACTAATATAATTGAATGAGTGATTTTCAACCTAAATTGTCGTTGGGATGAAACTGTACCTTTTAGAAGCCACATTGATTCTATAAGGAAATTTAATAAATTTTAGATACATAAAAGTTAAATACGTCTTACTCAAATTTTAATAACATTATCATTTATAAATAAATTTATACATATGCTAAATTCAACTATTAATACAAATTTGAAAAATAAAATGATTTTAGTTATCATGGTAATTTATTTATAATTGTTTGGAAATCAATAATTACCATAAAAGCTTATACGTTGTTGATGAATAAATTGATTAATTAATAAAAAATAATTAAAATTATTTTATTTAAAATGATACTAAACACTAAAATACCAAAAAAAATTGAAGAAAACCTTATCGTTATAGTATATCTCATCCATAAACATCAAAGGATCATGTTATTGACCACATTAATCCATATGGAAAATATTGTGACACTTAACATATTTTATTAAAATTTATGTCAAAGTTGTGACATTCATGTTTTAAATTATTTACAATTCTTAATGTTCAATTTTTCAGAATATATATTTGACTATATGTATTATTATGATGTATATAGGATTTTACCTTAATCATAGTATTTTAATTTCAATTTTTACCCACCAAATAATTTGACTCAATAATAATAGAAAACAATTGTTGTAATTATTTTATTAATATAAATATCAAATTAATGTTATTAAAAATTTAAAAATTGAAATAATTTTAGATGATTAATTTATAAAAGAATTTTATGGATGGACTTGACCCCTAAGATATATAAAAATATTCAAATTTAACACATTATCAAGATATTTTTAAAAATTTAATAAATGAATTGGTTTAAAATTGACATTATTGATATTTTGACAAAAAATATATTGCTAAATTATTTAAAATTCGTAAAAAATTTAGAAATATATTATAATTGTGATAAGTATTAAATATTATAATTTATTCATTTATGGCGTAATTTAAATAAAATTAGTTAACAATGCACCCTTTTAATATTTAAATATTTGTTACATTAGATAAAAACTAAATAGAATAACTAAGAGTTAATTAAAAGGATGAGGTTTAAATTGTTAGAAAAAATTATCTAAAATTTTCTTTATGATTATATTACAACCTTGTCATATATAATCTTATAATCTATGAACTTTTTGTGTTTTTTATGGTTTTTTATTTTTTTTTAAATTAATATGTTTGGATATTCCAATATTGCATCTAAACATAATTATAAAAGGGGACATCATCCCACATTTAATGACTTCACATTGAAGAATCAATATCCCCAAACCCCTACCAATTTGCCTTATCAACATCCTTATTAACATTCTAGAGGTTCTGGTCTTCTCAAAATACCAACTCCAGTGCCTAAAGCGGATATCTATAGGGAGCTCGCTGAAGAAGATGCAATCTCTTTTACAAACACTATCAAGATAATTTTATCTTATACATCCTCTTTATTTTTTGTTTTCATTGTAAAGTAATAAATACAGTATCATCGATATACTGATATATTATTATGGTTATGGAACAACACTATTCCACATTTTGTTCATCATACTAAAAATGAAATCACATTTTGTGTGTACATACGGTTTACCACCTCCACACTGTGGTGTATTCTGTTTTCACCACCACCTTAATTGGATTGGTATAATGATGGAAATAATATCTATATATGATTATTATAACATGATATAGTCTTTTTTTTAAAATATAAATCATCAAATTCCATACCATTTAACAACTAAGGGAATGATATCATCAGATATGTGTACGTACGACCTATCGTCTCCAGGATGAGATATTAGTAATTCTACACTATATTCATAAAATAATGATAATAATAATGTTCATAATGAATATATATGATATATATTTTATTAATATCATACTATAAATGATATAACTATATCCTACTAAGAGGAACATGGTCTTATCCAACATTACATAACTAAGAAAATAAAGCAGTTAATAATTAAATGATGAGTAATAATTTTAATAGGTGACATGCCATAATATCATCACTTATGATATCATGAAAAATATTATTATTCATGAAAATTTTAACAAAATTATTTAAACCATTTTAAAGGGCTTTCATACATGTATGAAGAAGACGAGACCTATGATAAGGGATAATTTTTCAATCTATTTATTATCAGAGATTGTTAATGCATATATATCTGTTGGGGTATATTAATCATCCATGTCCATTTATCCTAAATATATATTACAAAGTATTATTTCTGTTATTCCAAAAAAAATAATTTCACTTTTACCCTATGGTAAATTTTTATTAAACAATATGAAATGAATCTTTTTCCAATTTTGACATGAGGTACTTTTGACTTATCTGACAAAAGTATGAGATGAAATTTTTTCTTATAAATTATACGAGAGGAAGGGATTTTTACATTTTCATAACGCCTCATTTCTATAAATATTACATTACAATATTTCATGGTAATCATTAAAGAAACTATTTTCTTTTATCATTTCACGGTATTTTTGGAAAATAATTTATTTTCTAAGAAGAAAGGATATTTTCATTAAGAATTAATTTTAACTGTTCTATCAACGTTATTTTCCATCTAAGATAGAATAATTTAATAGGGGTTTGATTAAATTATATTATACCTATTATAATTTTACTATGTATATGATATTTATGAAATCCAATTTTTTTACATGAATTATGTTATGATGGAATTATATTTACGGAAACCCATTTTATTCATTGGGTTATGATGTGATGAAGGATATGTATTTTTATTGAACAAAAAAGAAGAATTACATTATGAGGTATGTGGGACCTATATCCCACTTTAATGCATTGGGTAAATATGGATAACTCATGTGATATATATGTTATGCGTTATCCAGATTTTATGTTCCCAATATTATGCATGGACCTGTTTATTAACATACATATGGTTAAAAACGGAATGATTTAATGGCATAAATTTAATGACTGGATCTATTACTATTTATACATGTACACAATGTTACAAGTTTATCTGTATTCAATAATTTCATGTCTTATGTTAATGTTATGATCTCAAATATTATGTTATTTGATTCCCTTATGATTTGGGTCTTATGAAATGTCAAAAATTTACTTCGTACTTTTTTATATAGAGTGTATGAAATTTTAATTTCAGAATCATGTTCTCATACCCTTATTCTCATTATGTTCCTATAGATTTCATTTTTATACCCTTATTGAGCATCTGAACTCAGCTATTTATATGTTTTATTTTACACATGTTATAAAGAAAGGTTTTAGGTAGGGGTGATAAAGGGGAACATCTTTTTGGGAGAATTTGATGATCATTCACATAATTAGAAGAATGTGTTCCATGATTCCAAAGGAACTAAACTAATATAGTATTTGGTCATCTGTTTGTCAATGAATTATGTAGTCCAAAAATTCAATGTTATATTCATGTACATAAATTTTGGATCTGTTTCCGATGATTTCCACTAGGGCGTGCATGCACGCATCCATCATGCAGAGGATGCGTGGCTTGTTTCCCCGCATTCCCACTTTCCAAAGGCGGGCGACATTCGCTCCTTATTCAGGGACATATGCTCCTTGATCTAAAAATGATGATGGGATGTTGGTTCCTCCTTCCATGGATTCCTTCTCGGAACACGTCACCTAGTCCGGGTCTCCCTCAAAGATTTAAGACATGTTTGTGAAACTCATCTTGGTGCCATATCTTCATGGACACCATTTAATTATGCTGCTTCTGTCGAGATTCTCTAAGGGGTATTTTCGGGACAGCAAACTTCGGTTAGGGGAGTGGTTACACTAAGGCATCGTTGGTGTGTCATGATGCTGGGGGATTGGCATGTCTGTCTTCTGTCCCTGATTATAGGGCTTCTCGAGGGCGCGGAATCCCAAGGAATCCCACATCGAACGTTGGGAATTATATAACATAGGCATGCTTCTAAGGTTTTCCTCAGCTTCCCATGCTTAACAAAGGGTATTCCACAAGTTTAATTTCCAGCGGAGACGGATCAGACTGATCGGAACACTGAGAGTGGATCAGTAAAAAGAACCCCCTGGAGGGGATGCCGATATTGGGGTCGACACGTGGGTGGATTCTTGAATGATGTGGAGTGGAATGAGGTGGCATGATCCCACCAGGATGTGGAGGCCCGGGTAAGAATCAGGATGGGTGATGAAGTGAAGGTGCTTGAACCTCATGTAGGCTTCTTATATATCCCCATGGAAGGGAATTAAAGTCCACGTAGTTTTGGATGGAATGTGGCATACACTTTGAGGTGGCCCACAATGATGGATGGATGGGGTTTACACTCTGAGGCTTCCCACAATGATAGATCGATGGGGATTACGCTCTGAGGCGGCCCACAACAATGGACATATAGGGATTATGCTCTGAGGCGGCCCACAATGGTGGATCGATGGGGCTTACACTCTACGGTGGCCCATAATGGGGGATGGATAGATGGATGGGGCTTACACTCTTAGGCAGCCCACAATGATGCAAGGATGGGTCTTACGCTATGAGGTGGCCCACAATGATGGATGGATGGGTGTTATGCTCTAAGGCGGCCCACAATGGTTGATGGATGGGGCTTAAACTGTGAGGCGGCCCACAATTATGGAAGGATGGGGCTTATGCTCTGATGCGGCCCACAATGATGGATGTATGGGGCTTACACTCTAAGGCGGCCCACAATGGTGGATCAGTGGGGCTTACACTCTGAAGCGGCCCACAATGATGGATGGATGGATGGATGGGGCTTACACTCTGAGGCGGCCCACAGTGATGGAAGGATGGGGCTTACGCTCTGAGGTGGCCCACAATAATGGATGGATGGGGCTTATGCTTTGAGGCGGCCCACAATGATAGAAGGATGGGGCTTCATTCTGAGGCAGCCCACAATGATGGATGGATGGGGCTTACGCTCTTAGGCAGCCCACAATTATGGAATGATGGGGCTTACACTCTGAGGAATCCCACAATGGTTGATGGATGGGGATTATGCTCTGAGGAGGCCCACAATGGTGGATGGATGGGGCTTATGCTCTGTGGTGGCCCACAATGGTTGGTGAACCGATGTGAAGAGGTTGGAATGACCGGGTGGTGGACATGAACGTAGTGGAGCCTTCCTATCTTTCCCCGAGATCGGGAATCAAAGTACACGTAGTTCGGGTGTAAAGTTTAACGTCATGAAGGATGGAGGTTGGGGTTATATTCAATGCTTACTCTAAGCCCACGTGAGTCATGCTCGGTGTGAGAAACAAGAGGCGGCAGAGACCTGACGATCACCTCGTGAAGGCTACTTCTGTGGGAAGTGAAGAGGGGCTTACACGTTGGGAGGCCCATGGTTCTAGGACTTACTCGAGGATGGAGGCATGGGGCCGACAAAGCACAGAGGGAGAGGAAATGGTAATAGAAGACCCCTATGTCCATCTCCCCCCTTAGTCCCTGGCATCGGGGATGTATGGGGGTGCATGGGTGCTAACTCCCGCAAGAAAGGCTAGGGGATTATTCTAAGATGGTTGCCCTACCCCCACGGATAGGATCCGCCTCATCCAAGAGGAAGTCATTCTATGTGAGGAGGATTCCACTCTCATTGAGACAAGCAGCGTAAAGAATGTCTGAGCTGGGGGACCATGCGTGCGAAGCAGAGGGTATGGTCACAGTTTAATGTCATGTGCGGAAAACGAGGGTACTTGGCAGTTTAACGTACTTTATCTCAGACGATGTGTGTTTACTCAGCACCCATAGGACTTAAATGACCGGTACCCTTTACTCCTTGTCGGAGGGAAGGTACTGGAAAAGCCGTACCGAGGGGTGTCAATGGTGGATGGGGCTTACGCATAGAAGCTTCCCAGGTGCCACTAAGGAGTGGCAACGATGGATGGGGCTTATGTGTGGAAGTAGCCTGTAATGTCTTCCTCATGTCCGGCCACGAGGGCATCCCAACTCACTGGTGGGTTGAGGCATATGATTGAGGCCTACACCTATGCACTATTGCACAAGCAGGATAATTCCATGGGTGATGGAATTGGCTCGAACAAAGGGATATGAAAAGTGTGAATCAGATGCCCGACATTCGGAATGAAATGAGAGTGGCATGGTGATTGAGAATAACTGTTGACAGTGTTCAAAACACAGTATCTATATCGTGTTAGCCTAAAATGGGGACAAACAAATGCAGGAAGACTACTGACTATATTCGTTAAACAGGACCTGACTCAATGTGTCACCCAAAGTATTCTAGGGCGTTGGCCCAGGACGGTAGGTGAGCCAATGCGGCATGGGACCAGGCCGTTTGGGGGTCCCTTCAGACATGGAAGTGGATGCAAATATGAATTAAGGACATGTAAAGAGTGAGGTGGAGTGATGGAATGTTTGAACGGATTACAACACTCATGATATTACGCTATTGTAATCATGGAATTAGGCATATTATGCCTTGAGCATAAGGAAACTCTTATTCGGAACAAGAGGCATCCTATTATTGAATGATAAGGATTACTAATGTTTAAAGTCAGGTAGATAGGACTACTGGAATTTCATGCTTGGAGCATAAGGCATATCTTGTTAGAAGAAAGAATCATCTATAGGGTGTATGTCAACTCATGACATAGGAAACAAACCAAGAGGAATACATCAACTCAATGTGTTTCATGGTGTGCGGAGGAGTATCCCAAATCATGGTAATACATAGGTGTATGGTGGGTGCGCAATGGAAAATCCCGATGTCCCAGACCGAAAAGTTCATGGTTGGACTCTCCATTTTTCAGGGGGTGAGTGACGGTAGCGAAGGGACAGGACCAGAGGTCCGGGACCAGAGCCCGGCAGTGAGCCTGATTGGGGAGGCGGGGGAACAGCCCCTGCGGTATGGACCACTGGGAATATGCATGTATACTGTTGCGCTTAAAATAAGTGACACACATGATAAGATGCACGCAATAAGGAAGGCTTGTGCGCAATAGGTCATGCCTATATGCAATAAGGGAGGCATTCACGCAATAGGACAATCATGCGTGCAATTGAGGCTGCTGCATAGAAAACACCAGGCTGGTGCGAAATTGGGGAGACTTGGTGCGAAACTAAATCTGAGGCTTTTGCGCGCAACTCAAAGGGACTGCAAGCAATTTAAGGGGCGTGCGCCCAAAGGGTTTGCGTGCTAAGGAAGGGGCTTGTGCGCAAACTAAGGGGATTGCGTGAAATTGTCCTTCCTGTGTGCAAAAGAAAGAATTCCATGATAGGGCATGACCCCAAAGGGGTTGGAGTTTAGTCTACGCCATGGGGATCTCGCATGAAGGTGGATCCTAGGGTGACCTGGCGTGAAAAAGAACCATACTCGAATGCCATATTGCGCGTGTGTGGAATGGAAATTATGCACACGAGAGGCGGTCTGAATTTTTCGGCCCTGAAACGGAAGGGCTATCCTTCTATGTATAGGAATCTGGCGGCACAGAATTCAAGGTGGCGCGCAAAACGTGCATGCCAGAGAAAGTGATGGGGAATTTTAACCATGTGGAGCGCGGGCGCGAATGTATTTCGTGCCTGTGCCAGGGACCCTTCGTGAATCCCAAACACTTTCCACGTGGCCCTAATTTTCCCCGCGCATACCCCTTTTTCCGCACACCACTTCCTGGCCCTTCGGACCGAGCCTCCGGGTCCAAATATGACATCGCTTTGTCACTTTTAAACTTCCTTCAGTAATTATGAACTTTTCAGTGTCTACAGGATCATTATAAGTTGTAATTTTTTTCTATAAAAAGTTCCACATTTTTTGGTCATATAATCTCGTGTGAGGATAAATCTTTGGATAAATCTATCATTAAATTTATTGAGTGTTAGCCAAGAACAACCATGTCAGTAGTTATACATCTTTTTCATCGATTCGTTTGCTATTAACGATTTATTATGGAGAATTTATCACAGCTATCTAATCAACTCACCATGTTAACATAGAAGGAATCCATGTTCCATTGTACATATGAATGTGGAGAAATGTTCTTGGAATGGAAGATAATGTTAGTTAGTGCTCATATTGTTACACTAACCTATAAGGGAGAAGTGTTTGTGGAATTTGCTAACGTAACACATAAAAATTATAAAATAATTACATTATATTCAATATCATATTGTACATGTGAAAATGAGGCTAAACAACCCATAAAATATATTTCTTTAAATTTGATCTCTTTGATAGCTTGCGGAATAAGAAACACTAAATCTAAATAAACAATGATATAGTATACAATTAAAAACTAGATATTAAATTGGATGATATATATTTTACTAAATAAATTATGAAAATTATGGTTATATATTGATTATAAATAAAAAAATAATCATTTAAAAGAATAATTAATTGTTTTTTTTGAGAAATATTATTTTTCTAAAAGAAGATTTAGTCACCACTTGAAAAAAAATTATATAATTAGGTTTTCCCACTTATAGAGAAAAATGTTATAAATAAATTTCAGTTTTTAAATTAGAATATGAAAAAATTACGGTGAATGTTTTGGAATATTCTGAAAAGTTTCATTTCATAATGAATAGCAAAATAGTGATTTTTAATTGAAATTTGTATTTTGTTTTAAATTTTTATAAAGTTAAAGAATATTTTAAATTGGTTTTAAAGTAATATTAATATATAACTACTATAATAAATTATAATATTTTTTATAATGTATTTCTATATAAAATTCTTGTATACTTTTGAGTTTTTGTCATTAAAAACTCATTTTCTGGTCGCATGTGTGAGATTAAATTTGAATTAAAAATTTTCATTTATATGAAGTAATTCTAAAAAATGGATTCAATATTGAGAATAAAAAAATATTTATTTTATCCAACAAGGAAAAATTAATTTGTGACAAAAAAGAATATTTTAAATAATAAAAATTATTTATCATGGTTAAGGTAAAAATGGATTTACCGTGGATTAAATTGAAAATATAAGGGTTAAAATAACCAAAAAACATATATAAACTATATTTTATGGATATATTTTGAACATTTCATTTCTAATTCTTTGTAATAATATATTTTGGACCCATTTTCATCTGATTTATACCATTTTCTTTTGAAATGTTACATGAGTACCCCTCACCTCGCATATAAAAGGCCACCCACTATCCTATTTTCTTAACACCTTTAAAACTTTTTGTATTAACCAATATATATCTATATAACATCCCAAATTCTATCATGTAATCATATAATCCATATTTTGTAATTAACCCAACCTTGTAAGGCTTTTAGTGAAAACCTAAGGAGCTTACCCATTGGAGAGCAAACATTATTCATTGAGTGTTTTAATTTTATTTCTTCCTCCACAAAATCTAGTTATTATTAAAACATGATGATATAATAACATCATTATATTACATATACATGGATGTTTTTATTTTAATTTAATGACCTAGTATTATCCGCATATCCATCAAATGGGTTATGAAATCTTATTTCTTATGTACGGTAGACTACTGCCTCACAAACTGACGTCATTCATTTTTCTATTACCACCTCTCACAGTTGGGTTTTATGATGGATATAAAGTTCTTATATATGATATTTATAACATAATAATTCCCAAGGAATCATTATATCATAAATATATATATACCTTTTTACCTTCCATTCTTTCGGGGACCCGATATAGTCGCTCTTGTGTACGGAAGACTAACCGCTCATGAAACGATGTGATACATTCATCACTAATGCTTTACATTGATGTAAATAAGGATATATTTAATTAGTATATGGAATTTAAATGACATAATTATGATTTTAATGATATTTTTATCATTCCAAAAGGATAATATATCATTTTCTTTCTAACATATTCACTCATTAAAAAATGATAACATTGTCTGTGTGATGTGACTCTCCTATCATCACTACACCACATGGTTGATATAAAAAAGTATATTCAAATAAATAATACGTTATTTAAGTTATTATGACCATTATATAAATGAAAAATAATAATTTCCTCTATTACATAATGATTTTTGAAATATGGAAAAGTTTATCATGTGTACGGATGACATACCATCTCTATGATCATAATGTAGATCATTTATAAACACCATATATCATGATTGGTCTCAAAAGTATAATTGATATAGTAATATAATATAAATTTCATTATAATTATTATTTATATTATGGAATTATATAATATTAAGTTGGACTGGATCTTTCATGACATAATGTGAATGAGAAAATAGGGGTATTAACACCTGAAACAGTAAATATAATGATAGATTATTAATGAATGGGTGATAAATTTTTATAATGGATAATATATGATATTGTAAACATTTAAAGTATTATTATATGACTTTATAAAATTTATAAATCCACTATATAGGATGTTAAATAATGTTAAACCAAAAGGAAGTGTGAGGTGGGGGACTAATCTATATTTCACTTCATTGTGGTATATTGTAATGCAATGCACCTAATTTCATTTATATGGTTTATATAAAAACCAAATGAAATGTAATATCATGATTTAAAATACATTGTTGTATTTTAAATTTATATTTCAATTATTTAATCTAATTGGATTTCACTTTAGAGTAAACAGGTGGTAAACATTTCATAACTCAATTTATTTTCAAAGGGTTATATTAATTCTTTATCATCTATGATTTTATAAGATTTTGTAAGAAATGAATTTTTAGTATTGGAATGTTTTATATTAAATTTATTTATTTTTATTTATATTTTATACAATGAATCAATTAATTGGTAAATTTTCACTTCACCATTATGCTCTCAAGAAGTGCTTATTTCACAATTTCATTATAATTGTGATTTTTTACATGAATTTCCATTGAAAGGAATTATTTGATCATTGATTAATGAGCACTCTAATGTTATTCTAATCTAGTCATTCATGAACTTTTTAATTTAATATTTCAATTTTTTTACTCGTTGGAACATAAAATGATTGGAATAGGTTTTTTTTGGTAAAATCTGACTTCATTTTTCACTTTGATCGCAAATCCATTTTATTTCAATGACATGTTTTAAAAAAAGTTAATAATATTTTTTTTCAAATTTAAAAAAAATATTTGAATTCATTTTTTCCCATGACATAATTTTTTACAAAATTTGTTTAATGGAATATTCTAATAATTTCATAAAAAAATTCATATTAAGATTTTACAAAAAAAATTAAAACATTCTTTATTTTAATGTACTTTATAATTAAATATTTTACCCCCATGATGACTAATAATTTTATCCAAATATATTTAATGTCTTTAAAAATATTATTTTTAAAAAAAATTATTTTCAATTTTTTTTAAATTTTAGTATTATAATTATTTTTTAAGATAAAAGGGTATTTTCTTCAAGAGTATTTTTACTGATCTTTGTCTGGTATTTTTATTTCGAGATGAAAAATGACAATTATTTGACATATACTTGACTTGGGATATATCTTATTAATTCCTTTTATATTATTCATATAGATGGTTTATGATTATTTGGCACAAGGAATGTATTTGCATTCACTTTCTTCATCATCTATGTAGTCTTCAGATTTCCCTTGAAATATTTAGTTTCCTCTAATCATTGGGCATTAAATTTCAACAAAATAACCACATTATTTATCATAGATCTTATTATTCCCTTAAACATTTATAATTTATACATATGGAGTTTTATGTTGAATGTCATTTTACTTAATGGATAAATACCTATAATTTGTATAATTCATTCATTATAGACGTTTAATGGTAAGGAATATTGTTCATGAATAAAATTTATTTGTTGATATATGTGAAATGATTTGGGAATGTTGATATGAGTGTGGCTGAGTCCTAGATAACCCCTTGATGCATTGGTAGTCTCGTGAGATTTATTAATTGTTTATACATAGTTAAATGGATTTTTGGTATACCCCTATCGATCAATAGTAAATTGTCTTGTGCATATATATTGATCCTAAATGTATCATGATGCCTAAGATAATGATTTCATATAATTAATAATTTAATTCATTTTGATTTTTTTTATTTTAAACATGATATTTTTTTAATAATATTATCTCTAGATGCATTTCTTTCTCAGTTTATTGATTAAATAACATGTGTTGTCATTTATTTTCATTTGCATATTATCTATTACTTACATAATAATGACAGTGAAATTATTTAAATTGAATTTTTATTCATTCATTTTCATGTATATGTAATTTAATATAAATTATTCATGATACCACTTATTGTGCATAACACTTACTATGAATTTGAGTTCAACCTTATTTTGATTCTATTCCAAAGAATCCAAAATGTGTATTTTGGGATGATATATAAGGATATTCAAGAAGGAATAATGATTTTATTAAAAAAACTATGTTATAATTTCTGTTTTCAAATTTAATGCATGACACAACTATATATATAGTTTACCAATACTACTTAACTAATCAGTCCATCGGGATGTGATTCCGTGTATTTTTTAAATTGTGGTAAATTAATACATCAGGTCCAATTTCCAGGGATGGGTTTGATATATTTGTTATTTGAAGAAATTTATAATAATTAATGGGAACTAGATTTTGGAAAACCCAGATTATGGGACATTATACTATGAGAGACATTTAGGAGTATAATAGAATAATATCCTAATTTTTTGGTATGGAATAGTGTATATGGTGTTTCTATCATATAAATCATCGAACGCATTAAAAAATAGTACTTGGTTCATGAATACTTGTACCTAGGGATAGTAATTCTCATAAAGGTGCATTGGGATTGACCCTATTGTTACTTGGTTCTTGAAAATGAGCCTTACTACGCACCTAGTTTGACCCTCCTTGTGGATATTCATCAGATAACTCACATTTTTTTAAATAACCTTTAAAAATTATTTGAATAGATGATGAAAATGAAATACTTATGTTAAACCTAAGGTGTCATTTTTTAAAATATATTATTTCTTAATTTATTGATCATATAATTGATTCCATTGGTTTCTCACTATGATTATTATTGATCAAACTATTCTTTTTTGATTTAAGTTAATGTCTTGAACCCAAATGAATTATGTTAATATTGAATATTAATGACAAGGTGGTGAATATGATCGTCCAACATTTATGATGAAAATAGGGATAGATATAATGATTATTCCTAATCATTTATCCCTAAATATAATCAATAACATATACCTTAACCAACTCTCGAACTGACCAATGATGAGAAGGAATTAGTTTTCTAAGAGCTCAAATTGTGGAGAACATAGACGAAACAAGGCTCCATTTAATTCATATTAGAAATGTGGAAATAGAAACTCATGAAATTATTATAAAGGAACATAAAAATTAATTATTTAAAGAAAAAATATCAACATGTAATGAATTTTGATGAAAAATGAAGAGTGAAAAGAAGTAAATAATTCACATCTTAGGGATCTATTTAATGTTTATTATCATAAATGCGGAGAACCTAGGGATTATCTAATTCAATTCCATAATCTAATGGTTAACCCCTGGATCAAGGAAGGACCAATGATAAAATAAAATGTATGGATTATGTATATATTTTCATTCACGAATTGAATCATAAATGTATTTTATCAATGGTATTTTGGTTATATGAATCATGAAAAATCTAAAGAATGGGTAAAATTTTAGAATCAAATTTTTCTTTATTAACATAATTTTCATGGATTCTTTCATGTGTTTATTAGTTTGTTATTGATTATAAGATCAATGTCTTAAAAATCACCTTTTTGGTTTTTTGTTATGGTAATCCACTAATATTAAATATATATTGGGAGAAATTTATGATAATAAAACCCATTTGATTAGTATGTGTTTTAGTAGAAATTTTATTTAAGTAATAATTCCTTCACATTTTATAAACATACTTTTATAGGCATTGATAACCTTTTGGGTTCATATTATCATAAATTACTCTATAATAATAATCAAATAAGATTATTAGAATTTTTGAAACAAATAGATTTAATTTAAATCTATAGTTAAAAAATATTTTTTAATTATTAATGTCATTTAGAGGATTTCCATCATATTTTTTTGGGTAATATCTTAGGATTTGTATTTATATAGTTCTAGAGAATGGAGAATATACATTTCATGTGACAACCCATCGTGAATGGAAAATTCATGTCTCATGAACCCACTACTAAATAATGATAAGGGATTAACACCTACCACTGGACTACATGATGTTTAGGTTAACATGCCATATTTTTTATTTAAACAATTTGATATATAAATATTAATGATGAACAAATGGTGTTACTACTAGGATTTACGTATTAATATATTATATTGGATTAATTGTGCTAAAAATATATGTTTCAAGAATTGTTAGAGATAAATAGAAAAAATGTCACTATTTTATGGATATAATAATATATTAAAAGTTAGTTTAAGTGATTTAAGAATATAAAATAATTTTTCGATATTCATTTCAAGGAGTAAGATATAAATCGGAAATTTATCAAAGATAAACCAAAAGGATTGTATTTTTCTTATCAAATATAAATGTATCCTAAAATTATATTTCATCTTATATGTAGATAAAAAAGTAATACCTAAAATTTAGGAAAATTATTTTGGAAAAAAAAATGTTACCCAATTACATTAAATTCGAATGAATCATATGATCATTTATATTATCATAGAATTATGGTTTTTATGTCCTTATATTTCCATTGATTATTCAATTACCGGTGATCAATGAACACTTTCATTCTCTATAATTATTTATTGATTTATTCCATTTCTATATCATCAAATTCTAGTAATGTTATCATACATGGTTATATAGTTTTTCTAAATTCCATATGAACTTTTATTTACCTTTCTCTCTCCTTAAGAGGATGTTTTATTAACTCTTTTTATGTTTTGGGGTTTTAAAAATGAATTCAAATTTGAAACCATTGATTACTGAGATCAAATTTAATTTGTCCGAAAGAAATTTATTTAGTTAAAAGAGAATGTAACACACA
This sequence comes from Viscum album, assembly GCA_963277665.1. NCBI lineage: Eukaryota > Viridiplantae > Streptophyta > Magnoliopsida > Santalales > Viscaceae > Viscum > Viscum album. Next base: position 1,731,104,424 of record OY728123.1, on the reverse strand, counting down.
AAATTTATAACACATGATCACATTATTTATTAGCATATGTGACATGCAGCACTATGATTAAATGACCCATAAAATGTATATATTTAAATTCAAACTCTTTGATATCTTTCAGAACATGCCACCTTGAGTCTAAATGAATCATAATATATTATAATGTTATAACCTAGAAATTTTTTTGGAGGGTATGAATAGTACTGAATAAATTACATATTTTATAATTATCTATTAATTATAAATAAAATGAGAATCATCTAAATGAACATATATGTTTGAAAAAATTAATTTTATTCTAAAAGACTGTTTGACAACAATTTTTTCCCATAATGTAAAATTATTATTTAAAATATTTTATAATTTTTGTGATATAATTATTTTTTTTTGAAATAATAATATTAAAATTTTAATAGGGTAAATTTTTGGAATTTTTTTAAATGATTAATTTTTTGATTAATAATGAAAATATTAAATTTTATTTGAAATGTTTCATTTAATTAAAATAATTTTTAAAGTTAAATTATGCTTTAAAATAGTTTTAAAGTAAAATTTGTTCAATTATATTAAAAAATAAATAATCTGATCACTAGAATAATATTTATATTTAATTTTGATATAATATCTTTTTAAAAAATTGAACATATTCTCATTCAATACTCATTTTCTCATCTCATCGGTTTTGTACTTCCATGAAATGTGTGTTCTGGTTTTTAGAATAACTGCTTCCAGGAGGATTCAATTTGATTTATTCATAGAATTGGGAACATCCAACAGTTCTTTATCCAAAAGGGACATGATTTCTAAAGGAATGCATTTGTTAAATTTGAACATTACGATACATAATAATGTGCATTGGTTGCAAGGATGGGAGGTCAGACTCATCACACACTTTAGGGGGAATTATTGTCTACTCTGGGACTTTCTTTTAAAATGTAAGATATTTTCATGATTCCTTATTAATTCACAAAATATAACCTAAGTTTCCCTTGTGATTTTCAATCACTTATTTACATATGTAAAATTTATAAAAATAAATATCTATTCAAGGATTGTCATTAATGGAATGATATGTATTTTTTCAAGGATTTCCTTTAATGGTATCCTTTAATATACTATTTTCAGATTCTTTTAATCGTCATTATGATGATACTGGTTTTTAAGCCACTCATTGGGGCACTCTGTAATTTATTATAATCCAAGGAGATGAATGTTTGTTTTGATCTTGGGATTGTACCCATGAAATGGGTTACCTACATATCCTTGTGAAATGAATCAGAACCCTCGTAGTTCAATGATAATTAATGGTAAACATCATACCTTTTAAGGTAATGTGATAAGGACCTCTAAGAAAAAGGTGCTTAGTCAATGTTTGGTGTGGAACTAATGCAGAAACATCCCAAGGAACATTGAATGAATATGGGTTTCCAGTAAGATTATACCATATTGAGAAAATTTCCCAAGGAGAATAGGGTGGATTTTAAAATATTGGGTTTTAACTTCCAGGATACTTCCCACGTATCCCATTTGGATGAGAATGAAAGTCCTCGTCGTTTGATAAATATCATGGTAGAGTATAGTTCATTGAGAGAAATGGGTTTAGGATTACTTCCTAAAAAGGATTCCTTCATGACTTGGGGGGTGTAATTTGGGGCGTCTTTCCAAGGATGATACACATATAAAGGGAATTAGGGTTGGATTAATTAATTGGATATCCAGTGTGCTCGGGCCCTGAGAAGACTTCCAACGTATCCCAATTACGGTGGGATCATAGTTCTCATAGTTCATTCCAGTGAGTGTCTGTGCGCATATTCTAATCATTAGAAATATATAATCCCACCTGAGTCATCCTTGGTGTGAGAAACAAGAGGATGTGACATATTCAACAATTATGCATACACGTCTCCTCCTATATTGGTGGAGGAGAAAGATCCAACAACGACCAGGATGGATGAGGACGAGGTTGAGGTCACCAGAGAAGAGGGCGAGGCGATGAGCCCTCCCACTATTCACATTACATTGAACAAGGGTCCAATGAAAGGAATAAGGGATGAAGGTTATGGACTTACACCAGGATGGATTCCATTTGTAAAATTGCCAGGGATTACTCCGAAGGATGATTCCCATTGAGTTTTTCCTGGGGATTACTCCTAAGGAGGATTCCCATTTGAAATTGGTAGGGGATTACTCATATGGAAGATTCCCATTTTGGAATTGGAAGGGGTTTAATCCTATGGAGGATTCCAATTAGAGATATGTCGGGGCTTACTCCAAAGGAGGTTTCCTATTTGAGATTTTTTGGGGCTTACTCATAAGGAGGATTCCCATTTGATATTTGACATGACAATAAGGGTCATCTGATGAGGTTTTAGGAGTTTTTTGATGAGTGTATCGACTCAATGTACTGGAGGAATCCATAATGAGAGTGAGAAATCGTAACATCTGAAAGGAACCAAGATGATTAAGTCGACACAAGGAACATCATTGAGTGTGATATAGTATCTCAAAGCATCGTATTCTGAGGCTGTAAGTTGGGCCATATAAAGGGTGTGGTGGAAAATTTCGTAAACTATACCAAAAATGTTCGCGGTGTGACTCTAAATTTTTCATGTGGGTCAGTGATGAATGCAAAGGGACAGACCGGAATGGTTAGTACAATAGCTTGACACTCATCTCGTGCAGGGGTGCAGGGGCACAGCCCCTCGTGGTATGGACTATTAGGGGCATGCAGGTTCTCCATTATAGTGTGTCACACGTGTCCTCTTTGCAGGTGCTCAACCCGGGTGTGATGCATTGTTTCTCTTCCAAGGAGTGACACATAGGTTATCCGCGCAGGTCCGTCGCATAGGTGCTCTTCCAAGGTGCCTCCCATAGCTCTCCCGCATCGGTACACCATGCAGAAGTAGCGTACAGGTCCTTGGTACATCTACATATGTTCGAGACCCTGTTGGGACTTTGAGTCACTTTTCTGCCTTTAATTATCTCCTCTATCATATTTTAGAGTGATAGATGAGAGAATTTGGAGGCTTTTGGATAAATATCTATGCAATGGGAGATTTGAGACTTCTTCCAAATTTATCAGTTTCTGAAATGAGGAGACCATTGGTTATATTTATATGCATGGAGGGGACCTAGTCGAAGGGATTTCTTCCACACTGGTCATCCACATAGGTCCTCTACATAGGTCATCTGCGTAGGTTTGTAGAAATTATATTTCTATGTAAGTCCTCCACGTAGGTCCCTATGTGAAATTTATCCATCTTCTGAGTGCCATATCTTTTGATCTATAAGAATATTTGTGCTCCTCAACCAGTAAAATCGAAGGTATGGAAGAAATATACACTTCTTGAGATGGTAAATATAACATTTCATCTCATAAGAAACTCAGATATTTAATTTAATGTGTTGACTCCTTTTCATCATCAATCTTGTAAATCCACTACCTACTACTGGATGTGAGAATCACTTAATCCATCGGTATGGATTAGTATTTTGGACATAAAATTCTTGTATGCATCTTATTCCTTCCTAGTGAGAACGTATTTACTCCTACATGAAATTTTTTGTCTATGTAAGAATAATATCTTCACTCTATAGAAATGTTATTGGAACACTCTTCATGGGGTCTAAAAATCCCCCCCTTAGAGTTTGATTATTTTGGAATGAATAGGGTTATGTTCTAATGTAAATGTAGGTTACTTTGATACATTCCAATTTCATTTGGTAAGATTTAGAGCTACACCAAGTTTGTAAGGTTGCTCATATTTTTTCCTAAGTTGTTGGGATTAGCGATGATAGTTAGAATATTGTTTGGGACATGTGAAAACCCCTAGAATATTACCTAAACCATACAAAAATTTATGTTTAGTGAACTGAGAATAGACTTTTTTCTATAATTCCCTTTGCGGGTTTCCAATATGGTGAGTACGACATATCTTTTTTTTTGCAGTTTAGAGTCATGTGTGTTGGAATATAAAGTTCTAATGTTTAAAGTTGAAATAGATTTAACCATAACTTTTGAAATTTGACCCCAAACAATACTCAGAAGCTATGATTTTTTTTAATATTATTTAGATATTTCCAAGAGGAATCTTGAGCCATTATTTCTATGGTCACTAAATTTAAAAATTATATCAACATAAGGGGATTCTCTTCCAAGAATAACATAACCATTTTTTGAAAAACTCATTATGGGAGTTTTGTTATGCAGGGCCAACTGTGAAATATGCTGCATAGCCAAATATTGGCAACTTTTGAGTGACATGCCTGTTATATAGGAAACTTATGCAAGGACGCATAAGGGAACATACTGCATAGTCAATAAAATAAGATCTTATGAATTTAACATTTAACTATTGATAGACAATGGAAAATATGATTTGGGTGACTCAAGACCAAAGTGGGTGTCTTTGCTAAGTAAAACAATTTTATGAATAAATGGCTATTTTATTCTGACATATGTCACAAAATGGAATACCACTTCTATACAAATTTGGTGTATGAAGAACGTTTGAAATTTATCAGAAAGGTGAATTTATGATATAAAACTATACAGTTTTAAGACATGCAATCCGGACATAGTACTATGTAGTTTTATGTCATGCAATGGCGACATTATGTAGTACAATTTTATGTCATGTTGGGAGGACATTGAGTGTCATTAATTTAATGTCATTAGATTTGACCAATGGTATGAAACACTCCCCATTTCTTGATAATTGTTTTGGAAACATACTACCATATTTAGGTATGGAATGGAATATTATAAATGATGTTTTGGGAATTCTTGGAAGTGATGAATTATATAGTAAAGAGGATAAAAGCATTAGAGGAATTCTTTTCCTTGAACAAAGTTAGAATTATTTTAAAAACACATTATAGGGTCTATATTATGAAGGGAAAATAGGGTCATATACTATATAATCAAATAATAGAATCTTTTTACTAAATGACCTATTATGTAGGAAACTTATGCAAGGCCACATAAGGGCATGTGCTGCATAGTAAAGAAAAAAAGATATTATGAATTTAAAATTCTATTGCTAAAAGCTGAACAAATATTATGGAGATTAATATTTTACAAAGCATAGAGTTTAGTTTATGAAGAAGGGTACCTGAATATAGAGAGATTATTTCCAACCAAGATTTCCAATAAATCGGAGGAATATGACTTATACAAAGGTCTGAACCAAATAAAGGAGGTATGATGTCTGTAGTTTAAGGTCATACAACAAGGACCAGAAATAGAAACAATATACGATATGTTTTCAAGTGATTCCATTGTTATTTCATATTTATTTGAACACATGGAGAGGGAAATGTGTAAAACATAATCTTGAAGACTTTCAGATCAAGAGAAATATAATGGGACAAATATATCTGAATGACTATTTTAAAATACATTTTCTTTTATATAGTCATCAATGCTTGAAGGGGACAATGATATTATAACCATGATGGAAATTATCATTATTCGAAAACCCCGTTATAGGGGAAGTATTATGCAGGGACAAATGGGGCTTATGTTTCATAGCCAAATAATGGCATCTTTTGAGTGAAAAACCTGTTATATAGGAAACTTATGAATGGCCACCTAAGGGAATGTGTTGCCTTGTCAAGAAAAAGAGATCTCATGTATTAGACACTTTGTCACCAAAAACCGTAAGAAATATTATGAAGATTCGGAAATATTCAAGAATAAGATTGATAAATATAGAAGGGAGTTATGGTCAATGCACATAAGAAATATTTTAATCAATATTGGAAATGATTTAGACATCCTTTATATTGATCTGAATCATATGTAAAATCAAGACATTCTTTGTTTCCTTTTGAATTAATATTGTGATGTTCATTTTAATTTCATGCAATGAGGACATTATACTGTGCAGTTTTAAGTCATGTAGTGAGGACAATGTACTATGCAGTTTTATGTCATGCAATGAGGATATTCCATTGTGTAGTTTTACGTCATGCAGTGAGTACATTGGATTTCGCCATAAGAAATTAAGACACCTTATTTATATAAAGAATCATTTTACCCAATTCCTAAGACCATGTGAGATAAGCTTGGTGTGATAACTGAAGAAGTAAAGGTTATTCTATAACACAAAGGTGACATAAGAGAATAATATGGGTGTTAAATTTCCATGTTAATTAACATCATGCATTAAGGATGAAGATGAAACGATGTATAAAGCAAAACATATTGTAACTGGACTATGGGATGTCTTATTAGGGGAAATAATCAAGACATACATAGTTCATTAAACACTCCCTATAAAGGTTTGATTCATATATAAGGAATAAAGGGGGTTTTTTATATCATGGATGGGCCCATGATTGGAGATCTAGGAATCTCTATGTATCTCAAATAGATGATAATCAAAACATGTGTACTTCTTTAAGAATTAATTTCCAACACCAACTATGTTTGAAAAGGGAGACAGGGGATTTAACACATTATAGAAGAATGATTAAATTTAAGACACAAGATAGTATTTAATTAAAAACATGTATCATTAAAGCGCCCGCTGTATTGATCTAGTTCATATACATAAGAAGAAAAAGGGAAATAACATTTTTTTGGTGGAATCCGGGTCCATGATTGGAGATCCAGGCATCTCTAAATATCTCATATATATGAGAATAAAGCCATTCGTAGTTCTTCAAATAGGGTCCCTATGCAGATCTGGCTCAGATATAGGGAAGAGTGGGACTCATGTGCCACTAAAGAGTAGCAACAACGTCCCTCATTCTTGCTTATGGAAACTCATAATTCCATGTATATAAGATTTTAGTCATACAGTTTAATGTCATGTAATGAGGAAAAATGGTTCTCCGCATTTTAACATCATGCAGAATGGACACTTATTGTTGTTATCCAGTTTAATTTTTTACAACTAGGACTTTGTACTGTACAGGTTTTTCTTGTAGTGCGGACATGGGGGATGTGTAGATTTCAGTATTGTAGTGAGGATGATGTATTGTAAAGTTTTAATTATTTTAGTAATGAAATGGGAGTTTTGAATTATTCTATCTTGTTGTGAGGACATTATATTGTGTGTTTTGAAGTATTTCAGTAAGGACATGGGAGTTGTGCAGTTTTTAGTCTTGCAGCGAGGATGTTGTACTGTGCAATTTTATGTCTGGAAGTAAGGACATGGGTGCTATGTAGTTTTCTGTCTTACTATGAGGATGTTGTGTGCAATTATAAAAATTATTTCTTCAAAAATATTTCATTGGTTAAAGTTGTAATACGATCTCCATCAATTGAGATTAATTCAGGAGCTCAATTTTTGTAGACCTTATGTATGGAATACGGTCCTTCCCACTTTGGATGTCTATTTGGAGGTTTCTTTCCTAGTATCATTGTAGTTTTGGGAACCAATACCAATTCTCCTTGATGAAAAGAATAGAGGAGGACATTTTTGTCAAAATATTATTCTATTCTATTCTAGTAGACCTATAAATGATGAAAAGCAGGGAATATTTTCCCTTCTAATCGCTCCAACTCATTGAACCATTTTTGAGACCTCTCATATGTAGATAACTGATCACAGATTGCGATTCTAAATGATGACAATTGAATTTCAACTGGTAATACTGAATCTATTCCATATACCAATGAATAAGAAGTTGCCTAGGTGGAACTACGTGTAGTATTCTAATAATCCCATAATGTATTCAAAAGATTATCAGGACATGATTTCATATCTTTATCCACCATCTTCTGGTGTATATTTGATAGGGTATTATATAAGACCTCTATCTATCCATTGGCCAGTACATGATAGTGACATGAATGGTTGGATTTGATATTATGTTCCTGATATGGTGTTTTTTACCCCATCATATAAAAAATTGGTGTCATTGTCCATCAAAATAGTTTGAGGGACACCAAAACTAGCGATGATATTAGTTTTGAAAAAATTAACAATGCTTTTGGATCCAACTTCGTTGAGAGGTATGGCCTCAACCCATTTGAGATGAATTTACTAGAAGTAAGGATATACTAGAACTGCATAGTCGTATCTGGAGGATAAGGTCCAACTTTATCCATTCCCCATGGAAAAATAGCCATGAGTATTTATCTATTTATAGCTACTTCGGGGGGTTGATGAATGAAGTAGGCATGCACATGGCAGGGAGGACATTACTTAGTGAAATATGTGCAATCCTATGTCATTGAAGGCATAAATAAACCAAGCCTTCAGAAATGATCTAAGATTTTGTGCCCAGATTGATGAGCACCACAAGCTCTTGAATGCACTTCTTTTATGACAGTTGCAGTTTCTTCTCCATCAATACATCTGAGGAGTATTCCATCGATGCCTCGTTTGTAAATGATCTTCTGGTTGTCTGGACTATCATAAATAGTGAAAAAAGATACTCCTCATTAGATATGTTCTTTTTCATCCCTATCCAGTGGAAGTACCCTATTTTGATAGTATTCCACAATGAGTGTACTCCATCCCAAGGTATGACCATATTGCTTGGAAATAGGGCTAATCTCATTAATTTCCTCTATTCTAGGTTGAACGAATTGTGAGACCAGACGAAGATGAGATATTCTAGTGATTTTTTTATCCTGATTTGGATGTTCTAAATATGTATCTGCATTATCTAGGGCATCATCTTGGTCGTTTTGTGATCGAGGTACATAAGACAATGTCAACTCTGAGCTAATTCATCCATTAACCCTCTGATATAAACACAAAAAGGGATTAACTCTTCTTTTCTGATAGAATATTCGTCATTTATTTTCTTGATTACTAATTATGAATCATCATTCACTTTTTTGTGATTCAAATGTACCTAAAGGCCCAATTCCAAACCTGTGATGAAATCTTGATATTCTGCTTCATTGTTGGTATCACATTCTACATCAAGAATAGTTTGACTGAGATAGTAAAGATTGTTCGCATTCTCAGCATAGTTTTTTTGATCAAGGAAGGCAGAGAGTTATTTCTATAAAGCTGTCACATAGATAATAAGTGGTATTACTTAAACAGGTGGCGTTAATACTAGTGTACCCAAGAGATATTTCTTGAGGGTAACAAATGATTCTTGGCAGTCTTCAATTCATTTATAGGTGACACCAATTTTCATTAATTTTGTTAAGGGAAAACACATGCCTTCCAAATTGTCTATAATGCTATGAATATTGACCAAATGACCATAGAGTCTTCTAAATTCATTCAAATTTAGAGGAGGTGACCTACCAAGGATTGATTTTGTTTTCTAATGGTCTTCTTCTATACCACGATTGAGGATAACAAAGTTGAGGAACTATGTCGAGGATAACATGAAACCACATTTCAATGGGCTTATCTTCAAATTTTGTTGTCGAATTTTATTTAATATAGTCTCCAAATTAGACAAGTGATTGTAATGTTTTATGGACTTGATAAACAAATCATCCACATAACATTCTACCAATTTCCATAAAGATGTCTTTGAAAATATGGTGTATGGCATGTTGATACATTGACCTACATTTTTAAACCAAAGGGCATTACAAGATAGAAAAAACATAGTTTGAGGGGATCTGAAGGCTGTAGATTTTTCATCCTCTAGGGGCATATGGATTTGATTATACCCAGAGTATCCATCCATGAAGTAAAGTGATTCATATCCAGTATTTTCATCTATTAAAATATCTGTAATCAAAATAGGAAAATCATCTTTAGGACAATGCCGGTTAAGATCTTTGAAATCAATGACAAATCTGATTTGTCCATTATTATTTTTCACTAGTAAAATATTGTCCAACCATTTGGGATATTGAACCTCCTGGACATGGTTATCCTTTATAATCTTATTAACTCTAGATTCAATTTTAGAGGCATGAGTTGGGTATGTTCTTCTTGATGCCTGTTTGAATCCATGATATTCTTATGAAAAACCCAAATGATGGTGGCTAAATTTGGATTAAGTCCAAGAATTTACGTATATTTCCATAAAATATATATATCATTGTTTCTTTATAAATGATGTATACACCTATTTATCTTTAGAAGTCATGGAAGTACTAATTAGATTGCAGTGTGTATCTTTTTTTGTACCCTATTTTATTTCTATGAGCTCATCAATAGTGGTAGAGACACCTTCCACAAATGCTGGAGGAACATCCCGGATATCTTCCTCTTCTTACTCATTATGTTCTACTTCTTCTGTTTCTACTTGCATAGTAGATGAAGAGGAAAGACTTCTAGAGTTAGGAGAGGAGTCAATATTTGAATGTCCAGAAGAAGAGACCATTATATGTGACCCTACTGATGATGAAGGGTCTTCATGTTGTAATAAATAGAAGATGGTGGATTGGGAGTCAACATATTTGTCTTCCTCTACCATTTATACAACTTATTCTACTCTGATTGACAATGTGGAGGCTTTCTATAGTTCATCATGTGTTATGAATACATCTCCATTAAATCTTTTATCACTTCTTGGTGAATCAACAGTTTATCCCATGTTGTCAGACGCGGTTGCAACAATTGACATTATGGAAGTTACTGGACGAGTTCTTGGATTTGGGATTAACATTAAAATTTGATTAATAGGTAATACATAATCTGTACTCAAATGTATGAATTGGTTGGATGTAATCTTTTCCAAACCATTGGGAGCATTAACTCTGATTATTTCCATTGTCTTGGAATTTGATCCTTTTGTGTAAAAAAAACTATGCCTCAATGTATTGACATTTAAATGTTTTGAATGGAGCCGTGACACCATACAATGTCCCAATTTTACCATTGAAATAGTACTTAATACAATGGTGGTATGATGAAGGTATGGTAACATGTTGATGCAGCCAAGGAATTCCAAGTTGAATGTTGAAGGTCATGTCCTGATGAAGAACCATGAAATCTAAATTAGAAAGAAGATCTCCCAATTGATTTTTGAGTGTAATATTTCCCAGACGTTCTTTCTCAATCTTTTTACATCCTTGCAACATTAGAGTGGTAGGAGATAAGTGAAATTTAGTTAGGCCCAATTGATGAAGTGTACAAACTGGAATGAGGTTGGATCCAGATCCATTATCAATAAAGTCTTATCAGATGTCTATGTCATTGGTCATGCTAGATAAATACAAGGGTTTGATAGGTCCATGTACAATATCAGCTTCATCTTATTCTAATAAAGATATGACTGCAAGTTATTCTATAGGATCATTCTTTTTACGGTAAACCTCAGCAGCAACAAATTCATTTTCAAAATCTTATGTACATGAAAAATCCTCAATAAGTGCTTCATGAAGATCTTTTGACAGAATAAATGAATCTGAAATTGATAACATGGTTGGTACATGGTCTAGTTATTTCAAAACATCATAATTTTGTTCCATAGGACTACATTTCATAGCATGGAAATTTAATTTTGCTGGTGTCCTAGAAGTTGATGCTTCTTATATTGATGTACCATGTATCAGAACATAAGCTGGAAATACTAGTGGATTTTATAGATTAGACTGACTAGGTCTATCTATGTGCTAATAGGAAGATGGTGTGACTTTTAATCGGTCCCCCAAAATAATCATGCTTAAACCAAACCTGTCTTACATGGAAGAAACTCCTTGTTCTTATTGAGACCGCTGAAGGGCTCTTCCACAAGTTTATACACCATTAATGGTTTGAGCAGGGGTAGAGATAAAATGGTTGTGTTTAGAATTCTCATGTCTTCCATTGTATCATGGGCCTTGGCCTCTACCTATGGATCCCCAATTAGGTATGAGGAACTATATCTCATTATAATCAGAATCACCAATGGAATAAGGATCTGTTAAGTGGAAAATGTTGACAGAACCAAAGATCATTTCTTCATCGGATGATGATTCGACCTGATAGGTTGGTTCTGTTTGTGCCGTTTGGCGGGGCAGTGGCCATGATATTGGAATAGATGGCATGAAATCTTCCATGATCAAGGAAATCTATGTCCTTGACATGATCTCATCTTCTTCAGGATGCTCTTTATCTATATGATCTCTTCACTTCTTTGAGGATTTCCTTATAGATTAAAGTAGTATTTACCAGGGAAGGAGTGGAATAAGACACAATCAGTTGTTTCAACTATGTTTCTAAAATGAAATGAGTTTGGTTGGTCACTTTCCTGATCATCTAATCATCATATTTCTGCACATTTTTACTTTTTAATTCCTTTCATTCTCCATCCCCCTCTAGATCAATATTAGTAACATATGCTACTTGATCTGACGAACTTTTCAATTTCACTTATCCGGATTCTACTATTTTTTAGAAGAGTTCCTTGAAAACAAAACACCATTGAATGAGATACCCCAACATTTGGTGAAAGGGAAAATAATTCCTAAGATCTATGTTTCCTTGTTTGTTTGGTTTCTTTGGAATTGGAAACTAAAACAAATTATTTTACATATCTGAGATAAAGTAACCATGAACTTGTTCATTTGGGAAAGAATGAACGTTGTTCTTTAATTCGATAAACTCTTTCCACCTAGGATTACTTTGATCAACTTGATGAGGAGGTCATTTTTTTGACACTCGGGATGTGGAGCCCTTTGATATGATGAAGTAATTGAAGTGGATGCAGGTGTAGGTACTTCGTTGAGTGTAATCGAAACAGCCTCTTCTTTCACTGTTCTCCTTCCCAGCACTGGTGAAATTACATGAGTTTTATACATAGTTTCTATAATATAATCTTTTACCCATTGAGAAATTTAAGAAAGGTCTTGAAACCCTCTTATGTATTTCACAGGGAATAGTGGTGTGTGTAACTCATCACGCAAATTTTACTCAAAAATTAGAAACAACTCTCTTTGAGGGAGTTCTAGAGTTAATGAATATGTTAAGCCTTTCCATCTCACAATGAAATATGAATCTCTTTCATTATCCATTTGTTTAAAATTGTTAAGATCAAAAACTATTGTCTTTGTTAATACTGAGCTAAATTGAAGAATGATTTTCTAGAAGATATCATCCCTTCCAATAATTGATCATGGTTATAAACATGTGTACTAGAGAAAATATTGTCTCTGTAGTGACTGCACAAAACACCTATGTTTTACTGAATCATGTTGTTGAGGAGTTCCCATCATTGGATCACTATGAGAAATGAAATGTGGTAAGTATTTTACTAGATCTCTCTAACAATTAATCTTTGGAAATGTGGTATTAACAAAATTTGGTGGGGGGGGGAATCCGGACCACAAATTTAGGGTAATATTTATTTACGAACTGAACTGGTGCATTTCATTTCTCCATAGCTTCCAATAATGTTGTTAATTCCTCAATTGTGTTCATAAGAATTTGGGGAATATCTGGATGAGCTAGAACCTGTGAGGGTAGAACAACTCGATCTGGAGCTGGTGCAATGACTGGATAAGCGACCGATGGTGGTGCTAGTATTTGTTTTGGATAACCCATGGGAATAGGATAATACAGATGTTTTTTTATCCTTCCGTGGTTGTGTACCCAATGGAGGGAATTCATTATATGAATCATTATTTTCCCAAATTCTTCTTTTTTAAGGAGCTCCTACAGGATGTGCATGTAATGTATTTTATTGGGGAGTATATCTATCAGAAATGCTACTTCGAGGTAACTCTATATTGAGTCTTTTCAAATCTTTTATCTCCTCTTATTATTGTTAAAATATTTCTTCAAGTGATAGATATTGATCATCCCCAACGGAAAAGTGAGATAGAATATGACATTTACCTTTCCCCATGTTAGATGCTTTTAAGAGGGGTGGAAGTTGGTTATATAAAGGTATATGAAGATTATAGATAACACTCTGATTTCATGTACATATACCTTCTTCATTTGAATTAGTGTGTATTGTATTATGAAAAAGATCTTTATCTTCTGATTCCCCATAACTAGACTCATTTACTAGAGGATCTTCTATGATGGTGTTAATGACATTTACTAACGCATAATGCATTAATGGTATTATGTCAGTATTTTTTTATGATTTTCTCCTTCTGTATATTTTATGAGACTCTTCTACCCTATATACTAAATTCATAGGAATTGTTTGGTGGATAGAAACCCATAGGGAACCCTTGGAAATTTCAGTTGTGAATTCTCCTTGGAGATTCCTTCCTAATGGGTTGAAAACTGACTTCCGTTGAGGAGGGGAATGTATATGTAAAAAATCCCCCAACCTTGCCAGTTGGGGTAATTATTGAACTAATATGGATGAAATTAGTGATGTTGCAATTATTATTTTTTGAATATTGGTTCGTACAATAGCTAGGTTCATTATCTGACAACCACTCAAATCACCTGGTTTGAATGATCGCTATTCCAGTTCAGACATTTTCATTCTTTGATGGATGACACCCTCTAAGAGGTATTCCTACTTATGATTCTAAGATGCTTGATATAAAATTAACTCAACATATTATTTTCATTGGGGCTGACTCTGATGAGAGCTGGTTGAGGCCTATTTTGAGTGTACATTCAATTACGTACAAAACCTATGGATTATGGCCAATTGTGGGAAATAAAATTTCATGAGTAAACTTTTGATGTAATTTTTGGATTCTGTAGTGCAGTAAAATGCAATTATCTATGTGCACCCCATACTCTAATACAAACACTATATGGGGTGTTATAAATTAACTAGAATGACCTCTTTAGAGTATTAAGTCATACACACTGTAGGGGTCTCTGTAGTTTTTCATCCATTGGATGTTGGGAAACTGAGAGAGAGGGCAAGTCAATTTGGTGTTGCAACCCTTCTATTACTATTACATGATTTTTATATTCATCATATGGTAATACGTTGGTTTTAAAATAAATAAGTGTTTTCCAAAAGTTGAGGCGGATATCATTAATGCAATATTTGGCCATAAATTCTGGAATGTTATATAGAGAAGTTTCCAAAGTCCAGAACATGACTGGTACTTATTCATTATACAATTGTCTTCTCAGGTTTAACATATGTACATCATCTTTCACTTGAGGTTTTTCCATTTGGTCTGAGAGAAGTTGATGCTATGTGTTAGAAGAAAAATGAACCAAGGTAGATTCAGAGAATGACCACTCCCTTAAGATTTCTTATGGCTGAAAAATGTTTCACCCATCAATTAAAAGGCATCAGACATGATTGGCCTTGTGTTTTCAAGTGCCTCGAAATTGGAGGGCTTTTCCATAGCTGCATTATTAATTATATAACTATCTTGATAATGTGAAATAATATGGCAGAGTGGAATTTCACAGCAAATTCCTTCATAGGGAGGACCACCACGGTGAATTACAGCAAGGGATGAATCATCTTTCTCTATGGTATTTTAGCGACACTAAGGGTTGTCGTGGATCTCATCCAAAGATATGATATCTAGGTTGACTGAATATTCATGAAGCAAGAATTCATGATGAATTGTTCGATGTGGAACATCATAATTACTGCTACCACTCCCATAATTTTATAATTATAGGATAGTATCTTGAGCTTCAATAGATAAATGTCTAAGGGATTCAAGAACTCCATCATTAATAATAGGGAAATCACATCTTGACCCTTTATTTTCCAAAAAAATATTGGATAGATTCATCTTAGATGTTCTCTTATACTTAGACAGGGCTACTTGGCGGGGAAAGTGGTTATCAAGGGCATGTGTAAGCTCCTTCCATGGATTGGTTACCAGAATGGACCGATTACCTCATATTGGAAAGGGTGTATGTTGTTAATCTTGTTGTCTATATGATATGGGTGAGTATTCCTCATGAGACTCTTGGACTAGAACAGAGTTGTGTATCTACTCCGGGATGGCATTCCAATGTCTCATCCTATATGTGGGGATATATTTATGTGTCTCTTCCCCTGGTACATCTGAATTAGTTTTTATAATAACATGACATGCTTCTTGGATATGGGAAAGAATTTTTGTTTTCCATTTCACCATTGATAATTTTTGTTTGGTGACTTCAGTGGCCGGAATGGGAATATATGTCCATTCTGTATTAAGATTAGGTGTATGTGCCTGCTCTTTTCTTCTTTTTTCTGGTCAATGGGTATTGATAATACTAATCATGGGGTCCATGATTTTGGTCTACCCCATTTGTGTCTTTGGAGCTTCCCAACTAACTTCTATGGGTGCTGTCAGACACGACTATTGGCATGCTTGATGAATGCTGGATGGTGTATGTGCATGCTAGATTTTTCCCTTCAAGTATGGTTGATTGAATTCTTGAATACTAATCGACGAGATTTCTGGTAGAAATAGTTATTGTAAGAAATTGTATATTTATGTTTAGCAGTTTCCACCATATTATATTGGTTGTATTTGTTAAATTATATCATACAAGCTTGATGAAATGATAATAACTTATATGTAGGTGTATGTTCCTACTCACAGTACTCCACCGAGTTTATCACGCTGGACTGCTGGGTTGATGTTAGGCGAGTCTGTTGGACAAAAAAATAAGTATGGATGAGTTTATGTACCCACTAGTTATTTTCCATCATGTTAGGTTTATGGACTTCTATGGTGGGGGAATATTTAAGAACCTGTTCCATGTTGATCACATGTTGTCCCCAATGGTTCGTCTTGCATTCTAGGGTCTGAGAGACTAGTGCCAAACGTCTATAGGCAACACCCAAATCATGTTGGGGGTTTACTAGTGTGTAATTCTTCTGGCAGTGATTATTGGTGGGAGTCCTCATGAAGTTTCACTTCATACATGAATTGAGGTAATGAGTGACCTATTGATCCAACTCCCTATAGTGCAGGAGGGACTGGTTGTCACATTCCGGGGATAAGGACATGAATCCTTTAATGACGGTGGTTGGCACCGTCTTCTTATTGATCATCATTTTTTTAAAGGTTAGCTGAATGATCGATTAATGTGATTGACATGAAGGTCTTGTCGGGCATCCTCTAACATTAGAATGGTATCATGCTGATGCTACTCCTTTATCAGCATAATGGAGACCTAGGGTTGAAGATTATAGGTGTGTGATAAATTTACTTCACATGGATGAGGATCAATATTGAGTAGAAGTCAGGAATTTTGCTGATGTCATCTTGAATAAATCCATTTTTTATGAAGGGAGTTATGAGAAAAAATAGAGAAAAAACATTAAACTCCATTAAAGTAAAAGCTATTAGAGGAATACATGCTTGATTTATTCCTTTGTCTAGCCTTACTTTATAAATTGATAGTGGCCTGAAAGGTGGGTAACATTATTAACATGTTTATGGATTGACGTCGGGTTCACCATTTTTGTTACTTAGTTCCTTGAAACGTGTGTTCTAGTTTAAAGAATTATTGTTTCCAGGCTACTTCCTTTGGATTTATTCATGGAACCGGAAACTTCCAATAGTTCTTCATCAAAAAGGGACATACTTTCCAAAGGTAGGAATTTGTTATGTTTACAAATTATGATACTTAAGAACGTGAATTGTTCAAGAGGATGGGAGGTCGGACTCATCACACCCTTTTTGGGGAATTATAGTCTACTTCGGGACTCTCTTTGTAAATTTAACATAATTTCACGAATCCTTATTAATTCAACAATTATAACAAAATTTTCCCTTGGAATTTTCAATCACTTGTTATCATATGTGAAATTAAGAATCATTAGTATATATTCAAGGTTCTTCATTAAGGAATAGATCCTAATGTATTCTAGGTTCCCCTAAATGGTATCCTTTTATATATTATTTAAATATTCTTTTAATCTTCTTTCTTTATGATACTGGTTTTTAATCTACTCAATGGGGAACTCTAGAATTTACTATCATCAAAGGAGATGATTGTTTGTTTTTATCTTGGGATTATATCCATAAAATGGGTTACCTATGTATCCTTGTTAATGGAATGATAGCCCTCAGATTTTGGTGCCTCATAATGGGACACAACATACATTTTATGGTCATGTGAAAAGGAACTCTAAAAAATGTGTTTTTCAATGTTTAGTGTGGGACTTATGGCTATGAATCCCAAGGAACTTGTAAAGAATATGTTTTTCCAAGTAATATTATACCATGTTGGGAATATATCCCCTCGATAACAGGGTGGATTTTGAAATTTTTGTTTTGAACCTCAAGGAGGCTTCCTACATATCCCATGTGGATGGGAATCAAGGCCCACAAAGTTCAATAAATCTCATTGGAGAGTATAGTCGTTTGAGATAAATGAGTTTTGGATTACTTCATAAAAATTATTCCTTGATGACCTGGGGGGATTAATTTGGGGATTATTCCTAAGGAGGATGACTAGATTAAGAGAATTATGGTTGGATTTTTGAATAGGATAAATAGTGAACTCGTTCCCTATGAAGGCTTCCTATGTATCCCAATTATGGTGGGAATCAATGTTCTCGTAGTTCATTCCAGTGATTGTTTATGTACATGTTATAATCATCACAAATCTCTAAGCTTGTGTGGGTCATACTAGATGTCATAAATAAGAGGATGTTAATGATTTAACCATGAAAAGTACACTTTTCATCCTTTGTTGGTGGAGGAGGGTGAGCCTACGATGGCCAGGATGGATAAATTCGAGGTGACCCATGAAGAGGGTGAGGCGATGAGACCTTCCTCTATTCACATTACATTGGACAAGGGACTACTAGAAGTATGAATGGATGAAGTATAGGGGAATACACAAAGATGAATTCCCTTTTGAAATTGGTTGTGGCATAATCCTATAGAGGATTCCCATTGAGTTTTGGTTAGGGAATACTCCAAAGGAAGGTGCCCATTTTAAATTGGTTGGGGCTTACTCCTAAGTAGTATGCCCATTTGGGGATTGGTTGGGGATTACTCATAAATAGGGTTCCCATTTGAGATTGGTTGTGGCTAACTCCTAAGGAGGTTTCCCATTTGAGATTGGTTGGGGATTAATCCTAAAGAGGATGTCCATTAGATATTTAACCTGACATGGGAGTCAGGAGATGAGGTTTGTAAAGTTTCTTAATGAGTGTATCGACTCAAAGTACTCTAGGAATCCATTAGTAGAGTCTGAACTCATAACATGTGAAAGGAACCAATAAGAGTAAGTCAACTCATGGAACTTCATTGAGTGTGACAGAGGGTCTCAAATCATGGTATTATAAGGCAGGAAGTTAGGCCACATAAAGGGAGCAATTGAAAATGTCGTCAATAGGACCCAAAAGTTCATGATGTGACTCTCAATTTTTCATGGTGGTGAGTGAAAGAAGTGAAGGGACAAGCCTGAAGGGATGGGACCAAATCCCATAACTGAGCCCAAGTAGGGGTGCAACCACCCACAGTATGGACCAGCAGGGGCGCACATGTTCTCCGCTATAGTGCATCACACAGGTGCTCCACATAGGTTCTTTTCCAAGGTGTGATGATTCGGTGCTCCTCCAAGGTACAACGTGCTGGTTCTCTATGTATGTGTGTCATGTAGGTTCTCCTCCGAAGTGCCTCGCGTGGGTACTATATATAGCTCCCCCGCGTAGGTACTCTTCATAGGTACGATGCCCAGGTCCTGGCGCAACTCTATATATTCTAGGCCATGTTGGGACTTTGAATCATTTCCCCCATTTAATTATATCTTCTATTGTGTTTTAGAGATCTAACTGATACAATTTGGGGGATTTGGGAGAAATCTCTACGTAATGGGAGCATTTAGACTTCTTCCAACTTTATCCGTTTTTAAAATGAGGAGACCAAGGGATCTATTTATAGGCATGGAGGGGACCTTTTCGAAGGGATGTTTTCTGTGCCGGTCCTTTAGATAGGTCATATGCTTAGGTCTTCCACTTAAGGGTGTATAAATTATATTTCAGCATATTTCCTCCGTGTAAGTCCTCCGTATAGGACCCTTCATGAAATTTATCCATCATCTGAGTACCTATCTTTTGATTTGTATGTTTGTTTGGGCTCCGCGACAAGTCAAATTGAATGTCTTGAAGATATTGAAATTTCATGATATAGTAAATACAACAAGTATTCTCAGAAGAAACTCGTATATTGAATTTAATGTGATGACTTCTTTTTATCATCATTCATGGAAATCCACCGTCTACACCAAGATGAGGGAATCATTCCACTTTTCCATCGGTATAGAGTAGTATTTATGAACATAAAAACCCAGTATTCTTCTTCTTCCTCCCTAGTGAAAACTTATTTACTCATACTTGATATTTTTTTTCTCTGTGAGAATTATATAATCACTCTACATAAAATTTAATGGAACTCACTTCATGGTGTCAAAAGCGTTTGGGGGATTAATATTAAATTAAAATTTTATAATTCTAAAAATTTAATTTTGAACAATTGAATATATTTTTTTATTAGAATAATTTATATTATATAAAAATTTTAGTTTAATGTTTTACAAAAATTAATAGTGAAAACAATAAAAATATTTGTCGTGGTTAAGGAAAAATTAGATTTACTATTGGAAAAACTAAAAGAATAAATGGTAAAAATTACATAAAAACATATTTATAATATATTTAATAGATATATTTCAACCCTATACATTATATGTATTGAGAATACTCTATTTTAGACCCTTTTGGCACGTGAAAACCAAGGGTACAACATATTCTCTTAAAAAATTACATGTGTGCCACTCACCTCACATATAAAAGGCAACCCCACTCCCCTATTATTGAACTCATAAAACCATTTTGGATCCCCAATACCCAAAAATTCATTTTAAAAAATACCTAATCTCATCCTATAATATTTTATTTCTTAAATCCAACCATGATATTGTTTTGATGCAATCCTATGGACATTAGCTCAGGAAGCGCTAATGTACTTCATCAAGCATTTTTTTTATTTCTTCCTCCACCTCCTTATATTTTTATTAGTAAATCATAATAAAATAATCCTAATAACATCCATAGAGTGATATATTATTATTATAATATAATAGATTATATTCACCACCAAATAATTCAATTTGGTTATTAAATCATCATTCATGTGTATGGTGGACTACCACCTCACGAACCAATGTAATTCATTTTTTCATTACAGCCTCTCACGATTCATTATGATGATGGATATGACATATATATATATATATATATATATATATATATCTATATAACATATTAATAAATATTTATTACTTATATCTTATATTCATTTTTAAATTTCCATTCTATATTTGATATGATAACATCGCTATTGTGTACGGCAGACTACCTCCTCATGGAGTGATGTGTGTAATTTTTCCCAATCACATTACATGGAAGGTCATAAGAATAAAATTAATAAATATATTATACTTACATAATAAAATTATTATATACCTAAAATATTTATCAATATCTAGTTATAAAATATCATTTTTATTCATACATTTTCACTCACTGAAAGTTGATAAAACGTTCTTGTATTTGTGTAATACCACCATCACGAAGTGTTGCGAATTTCTTTTCATCACCACACAACAAGAATAATATATATAAATATAATGAATTAATATTGTATTTATTATATTATTATCACTCTTTAGTGATAAAATATTACTTTCCACCTTTTAATAATGATAGTTCAAAAAAGGATGCATTACTCATGAGTACGTACAAACTACAATCTCATTGATCATAACATTCTTCATTTACCAAAACTAAAATTCATGATTCATATTAAAAGTATAATTTTTTTATAAATATGATAATTATTTATTTATTACTATTCTAGATATTATGTAATTATATAATATGCACATGTAATCTAACTTTCATAAAAAAATACGAATGAGAAAACAAGGAAATAAAAACCTGAAACAATGAAGATAATGACAGATTATTAAAGAACTGTTGATAATATGTTATAAATAATCATATATGACATTATCAATATTATTAGGGTTAATGTATAAGTTTATAATAGTTTTAAAATCAATAAACATGAGATTAAATCAGGTCCAACCAAATGTAAGCTTGAGGTAAGGGACTTCGTCTTGATTTCCTTCACAAAGAAATATTGAAATGTGATCCACTGGATTTATTTTATATGGTGTATATACTTTCCCTTATACATGTTATATCACAATTTATTTATAATTTATTCTATTTTAGGTTAAAATATGAATTATATCATCCAATGTGGTTTGACATAAGAGTTTTTATATGGTAAATAATTTCATAACCCGATTTCCTTTCATTGGTTTATATTAATTATTCAAATTATTTGATATTCTATGATTATGTGTCAAATGAATTTTGATTATATTATTTAGTATATACACTGGTTTAATTTGTATATACATTTTATATAAATAATCTATTAGTTTTTAAATTCCCACTTTAACATTATGTTCCTTTCAATCTATTATTTCACAATATCATTTTAATTGTGATTATTTACACACGAATTTCCATTAAAGGAAATGTTTTTATCAATATTTAATAAACCCCTTAATTATATTTTCCCCTCATTAATAATAAATATTTTCATGTAATAATATAATATTTACACACTTTGGTTCTTCAAAGTATTGAAATTTTTTATTAAAATCCCAAATCAGTTCTCTCTTCGATCAAGAATCAATTTCGGTTTAAATCCAGGATTTTTTAAAATGTCTTCAAAATTGTATTTAACACTCTTAAAAATTATTTAAATACATTTTTTTCTATTTTTTCATTTTTATAATTTTTTAAAATCAATGATAATTTTTCCCAACAAAATATACATGATTGTATTTTATCAAAAATATGAAAGAAAACATTGTTTTAACACATGATGCATATATACAATTTTCTGATATCATGGACACTCAATGTTTAAAAAATATTTATTAATTTTCAAATATAATTTTTAAATAATTGTTTTTAAAATTCTTTTTCATCACTTAGTTTAATAATGATATTCATATTTAAAAGGATCTTTTCCTCAATTTTTTATAATGAACTTATAATGGTATTTTTTCATCTTTGTCAAAATGTATTCATTTTACATATATCATACTGATGATAGGTTGTATTTTTGTTATCCTTATTCTTTCTCTATATTATTTATGATGATTGTTTCCAATTAAATAATTGATATAATCATAATTTATTCAAATTTTTTAGTTATTAATGGTCCCTTGAAATATTATATATCCTTTGATTATTGGATATTTAGTTTCCCCAAATATATTCATATTATATATCATGGATATTCTTGTTTCTTAAATAGTACCTCCTCTATACATAGGGTGTTTTATCTCTAATTTTATTTAATTAACTAGTGAAATATTTATAATTAATATTCTATATTCAATATGGAAATTAAATTGTAAAGAATGTTGTTCATTAATTAAAACTGTTATTCAATATATGAGGAAAACATTAGACCTATAGATATAGATTGATCATGGTTATATATATATATATATATCCCCTTGATGCATCTATATTATTGTGATGTGAATGAGTTTCTTACACATAGTAAAATAGGTTTTTATTGTATAGACAACCCTTAGTTTTAAAATACCTTGAGGAAAGAACTTTATAGTATATGTATCATGATTCTTGAGATCATGATTTCCATAAATGAAATATTTAATTTATTTATAATTAATTTATTTTTAATAATAATATTTCCATAATTATATTATCTATGAATTAATTTCATTCTCAATTTATTGATTAAATTGCATTTTTTTCCATTTATTTACCTTACCATATAGAATATTACTTATAAAATAATTATAGAAAATTTATTTATATAGAATATTTGTTCATTTATATACTGTGACAAGCACATTATTATTAATTATTCATGATAGTTTGAATTGTTCATTACCCTTACCAAGAATTTGATCTCACAATTAAATTTTTTCCTTTCCCAAGAATCCAATAAATGTACAATGAATTATATCGAAGGATATTCTATACGGAATAATGAGATTCTAAAAAAAAGTTATTTTCCAATATGAGTTTCCAAATATAATGTAATACCCAAGTATGTATCTCGTTTATGAATACTACTAAAATATTTTTTCCTTTAGGATGAAATTACTTATATATTATACCATTATAAAAATGTAAGACATATTTTCTAGGTTACTAGTGTTGAGTTTTATATAAGTGAAGCATCAAAGAAGGTAATGGTATATATAATCATGAGTAATGATATTCTGATTGATTATGCCTCGTTTTAATTGATGGATTATGAGAAATATTTTCCAAATCATGATTTGGAGTTAGGTGTGGATATTTTGTCATTAAATATATAGAGGTAACTTCTCTTTTGATAAAGTTGTTAAATATATACCGATAATAAAATATTAAAGTATATATTTACTTAGGAAGAGTTAAATATTTGAAATAGATTATGATTGGTGCTTATTATAGATTATGACCACCCAATATATTACCACCCTTGGAATGAAAACATGGAAGATGATGCTTTAAGTGAAATGATCATTATATCTTATCTAGGATTTAGATAAAAAATCTAATATTTCCTGATTTGAAAAGAATAGGTAAATAATTCATAAATGAAAGGGATAAATATGATCTTTCTCAAATGAGTGTTTAACAAACTATTCATGTGATCATTAAAGACGTAAAAAAATTTGGATTTTAAACTAAAAAATAAGTCCAAAAATAATCATGAGTTCAATATTGATTGTAATGTAATTATAAGGATTAATAACCATCTACATGATCTATCCATAATAGATTTAAAGTTGGTTTGTTGGATGAGGCTCATAGTTAATCATTTCTCTTTTGATCCATGAAGTGTGAAGATATATTGAGATCTAAGATAGTATTTCGGGTGGAACTATATGCTGATAGATATTAAAGAGTATGTATCTGAGTACATGGAATGTCATCAAATTAAGCCTAATAGATAGATGTGTAAAGGGGTGTTATAAATGTTACCCATACATGAATTAAAATAGTAAAACATCCCCATGTATGTTTTCAAGAGACACTCCAAATTATTTAACTCCCATCATATTATTTCTGTTTTAGTTGATCAATTTATGAAGCAAACACACTTAATTATTTTTAGAGAATATATATTTCTTGATCATCTTTACAAAATATATATTAATAAAGTGTTAAGGTTTCATGGTCTACCATATTTTATTATATAAAATCGGGATATCAGGATTACCTTGATGTTATGGTTAGGTCTTTAATAGGCTCTGGATACGTAGTTGAGTTTCTATAATTCTTATCATCCTCCGATAGATAGTCAATATCAAAAAACCATTTTAACTATGGAGGATATTTTGAGTCCTCATTCTTTGGATTGAAATGCTTCATTTTTTGAACACTTTCCTCTAGTACAACTTCTTAAAACAATACATTTTACTCAAGAATTTTGATTTCTCCTTAAGAATCCATCTATCCAAAGTACAGATGACCTCCAAAATTCGTGTATAAATTTTTATAAATAATTTATTGAGACATGATCTATATTTGGAGATTATAGATAAATTTTTATCCATTAATTATAATATAGGGTAATCTCAGAGTTGATAAAGATGTCAGTACACAATCTCATGTGAGATCTAGAATACAACGTTTTTTATAAGTATTCTTGTGAATATTCCCATGGATGAATGTTATGAGATTGAAAAAGAAAGGAAATTAAATCCATAGGTATATTGGACTATAAATATTCTTGATTGAGTATGTATATCATCTTATCACTTGTCACTTCCACCAAACCTCTCCGAAGTTTTCAATGTGTTCCATGTATGTCTCCTGAATAAATTCATACGTGATCCATCACATGTACTAAATTATGTTTTCATACTTTCTATAACATCCCCGGTAAATAAATAATATGAAATTTTTATATTTAATAATATATGGGGATTAAATATTAATTTTAATTTCAAGGGTATTCTATTTATGATATCATACTCAACATGCAACATCGAGTTTCTTTGAAATCTTACATTGCACACAACACTGAGTTATACCGAAAAATAATATAATTATATTATTATTTTAATGGGTAGTTAATTCCTAGCCATTATATTGGTGGTAATTAACAAAAACAACTACAATATTATTACAAAATTTTTTCATATGTTTTTACTTTTATCTAATAAATTTTAGAGGCATAAAATATTAATGAATCTGATTTTAAGCATGAAATTCTCTAATAATCTTTAAATGATCAAATTTTCACCTTTTGATGGAGAACCATTTTTAAATCTATTTTTTTACTTTTATATGATCAATTTGAAAAAATAAACTTCTTATTTAGAATTGGGACATCAAAATTTACATTGCGTAAAATTTTGGTATTTTATGATAAAGTTCATTTTTTGATGAGTAGTTAAAAATACTGCATTTTAATTCAAAACTACCATGTAATATAATATATTTATATAGTTAAAAAATAATTTTAAATAGTTATAAGGTTTAATTATATTATTTTTTTATCATTTAATCTAATATTGTTCATTGAATTTAATTTCACTTTTAAATTGGACACAAACACATGTAAATCGTTTGATTGTTTTTCCTTTTTTAAAACAATCTTTTTGGTTTTTACAACGGTAATTAATTTAAATTAATTTCTGAAACTTCAGTATTTTGAATATGAAAAAATGGATTCCATATTTTTAATCAGGAGTTAAAAATTGTTTAAATAGTTAACATTTATTTACAGACATTTTGAATAGTAACTTCAGTAAGTATTTTATTTTCCATGGTTATAGGGTAAATCTATTAAATATGCATAAAACAATAATATTATAATATTATTAAATTACTCTAACACATGTCCTAACCATATTGTATGATTCATATATGACCTTGGGATTCCTATATCTATTTTGGGACTAATGGATCCACTTTTAAAAGAAAATGACATTTTATAAAAATTAATTTAATGATAATGAAAAAATATAACACAAACATATATCTTTTAGTAAAAAAAATTAATATGGGATCATATAAGTGATAGTTTAGACTATAAATAGTAATTTTAATGATATAATGGTTTCCTACATTATGGGATTTTATATATAATTTTGATAAATTAAATAAATAAATTTAATTATGACACAACGGTGAGGTAGTTATTTCTTCATTAATAAAGGATTCAAATAAATGATGTTATAAATGTTAAAATAAAAGTAATTTATTTATTTTTATGTCATAAATTAACTTTTAGGATTATAGTTACATGTTTTATTTCTATTAATGTATTTTTTTCGAATAAATAAGGTTGTTATGGATTTTCAAAAGGCATGATATGAATAGTGTTGAAATTGACATATTTTGTATTTTAAAATATAAAATATTTTATTAATTATAATATAATTCAAAAAAATAAAAAATTCGAATCAATATTTACCCTATGTATCACTTTTTATTAATGAGTCTTTATTTGGATAATTGTCATTTTTGGTAACTATTTTGACTCTCAATGTGTTAAATTCTTGATAAAACGGTAAGAGTAAAAAAGGGTTAAATAAGAAAGATAAGGATTAAAAATTACCCCAAACATATCAAATTAAAATTTTATGATTTTATCGAAACTTATATTTATCTAATATTATAATTTAATGTGTTTTTGAAATTTTAAAACCAGAAATAGTTTTATAATAATATAATACTTTCAATCTTTCCTAAAGAGACCCTCATCACTCTTATAAATGGACACCAACTCTAACCCATTACAAACACCTCTCAAGCCCCTTGGATCATCAAAAATCTACTAAAAAAAGATCCCAACATCCCTATCTTCCTCCTAGAATATGTCCTCATAGGTAGAAGGCAATTTATGGTATCCTTCTGGCTCCACCCAAAGAGAGTTACACGTTGTAAGAGGTGGAATCTTCTCTAAAATTCCTTTCCATTATTCTACTTATTCACTAAATATTCTATTATTTCCTTTGATTACACAAAAAAATAGTATCCTCAATATACTAGGTCTTTTTGTAAATAATTCGAAATACACTTATAAAAATCTCCATCTAATGGGTATAGAACATACTATTTTTATGGACAGAGAATTACTGCCTCACAAAAGGATGATTGTTCAATATTCCCCTATGACCCCTTATGGTGGCCATTATGACCAAAGTGTAATTATAAATGATATTTATAAAATTTATTTTATCTATATTCTTCTGTAATTATCATTCATAACATACCTTTATGCTTTTCATGTTTTATAAATACGATACTTTCGTTTGAGGAAGTGTGGACTACCACCCCCTCAAAATGACATGACTCATTCACACTATACCTGGAATGTATAAATGATGGAATTAATTAAATTATGTAACATATATAACTTAGATATTATAATTTAAATACAATATACCTAGCTATCACTTATTTTTCATTCCGTTATAAAAGAAAAAAAATGAAAGTAGTGTTCATTCTTACGTACGACTTACCATTTCCATGAATAGTGCAATTCATTTTATTAAATCCAAATTTTATGGACTATTCTAAAAACAAATATACTGAATGGAAACGCATATATACTGGATATATATTATATTTAAATCATGAACAAAAATATGGAGATAATGGACTTTTGACCGCAGGGAAATTTTTTAATTTTATCAAGTTCATTTTTGACTCAAGTTCCGAAGATCGACAAAATGTCTAATATGATCTCAAATAATTATTTAATTGTTATATAAAGGTAATAATTGATATAAATGGAATAATAAAATGGAAAAAATGTTCTTATTCAAGTTAAAATTAAATTATGTTTATTATTTAACAAGAACATGGAACTTATGAGACTAGTCGGACTCGAGCTAAAGGGACTTCTAAACCCAATTTCCATTCATTGGGTTGATCTTCTACTTCATGATTATTTCATTCTTTGATTATGTGAGCAATAAATTTTGATGTTCTATCTTTTAATTATACTTTATTTATCTTTATTTATATATATTGCATATAATTGATCTATTTTAATTTCAAAATGATTTTTGTGAGGGAACCTTTCACCCTCCTCTTTTTCACAAAGGCTTTTTCTTTATTAAGTCTTTTAATATCCATTTTCTTATGTTGGGATATGTTATACTATATCTTTATTGCTATAAATTTTATTTCCATGTGATGACATTCCCTTTTCTCTCTATCAATTAATTTTCTAAATTTTTATGTGATGTAGATAGGCTGTCAAATTTTCTTAAGGGACTACATCTCAATATCTTTTCATTGAGTCATATATTGATATTCTAAAGCTTTATTATCCTATAAGGTGTACATACAACCCTTTGAAAAATTTTATCATGAATCTACTTACTCTGGTAAAATTATGTGTTTCATTTAATTTTATTATTTTATTATGTTGATTCATGTTTTTCTCAAGTGTAAAGGGACTCTTTATCTAAAAAATTGTTTTAAATATCATAAAGGGTTAATATTATAAATAATTCACTTTAATGTACATGTTTTCAAAATGGTTTTAAGGATTAATTTATTTGTAAATTAATGTTTTATAAAAGTTTCAATGTGGTATGGTACACTTTGATTCAAAAATATCTTTATTAAATGTTTTAAATGGTTTTGGAAATGGATTGAATATTTCAATATCTTGAAATGATATACTATGATTGAAATGTAGAAATATTATCTTTCAATTCTGATAGTTTTATGTGTTATTAATATGTTATGGTTATTTGGTATTGTTTGCATATATGGTTGGTTCTGTAATAAACTTAGGGATGGTGATCTCGATATAGCTCTCCAATGCATTGGGTAACCTGATAAAGGTAAATGTTAATGTTTATCAAAAGAGATTTAGGGAATATATTGTGATAGATATTCCAAACATAACTCTCCATATAGTTGTGAAATATAAAATTTATGTATATTATGGATTCCACAAGATAACAATATGATTTATTATTTCTATGTGCTATACATAAATTTTATGATTTCTTGAGGTAAGTTAAAGACTTATGTTTTTATGAATTTATTGAATAAAGTATTATTTCATTATTATATAACCGTTATTGAGATTTTTATGCTCATACCATGTTTCTGATTTTTTTTTCAAATGGTATAATGAATGGTATGAGAGAGGAATAATTCAAGAATATTTATCTCAAGAAAATAGTTCTTGTTTTCTTTTATGAGTTTTTATTAAAGAAAATACTGAGTAGAAGTGTCTACTTTGTAATATTTGTGATGCAATGTAATAGTTAGGGAATAATTCTCTAAAACTCTTAAAATGAAAATATCCTTAATGTGAATTCTTTATTTAACTCAATTTAAATAATTTTTTATGGTTGGGGCCTTATTGTTGGTATGAATGGTTGGTTTAGATAATATTAGAGGTTATGGTGTAATTTAATCATAGGTGACATTACCATAATGGTTAGCATATTTGAAATAGTAATTGTTATTTTTGATAAATTGAATGCGTTTAAGATAACATGAATAAGTATATTTTAGTATTTACTCTCCTTATAATATATTTTATGATTATTTACTGATATACTCATTCTGTCCTTTTTGGTTTTAGTAAATGGGTGGATCTAGTAGGCACCAATGTAACAATGGATGTGAAGAAAACTATAAAGGTTTTCTGAATAAGAAACTGAATGAAATGGGAGATTCAACGTAAAAAATTGTGGATATTATCATCCAACTATATGGAGTTTTTATTGACTAGCTGAGCATGTGTGATATTTATAAGGAACCGTATATGTGAGAAATAAATCTCTACAAATGTTAAGGTAATAATAATAAAGGTATTTATATTTAAAAACCTATGTATGATTGTTTTTTTAAGGATCACCTAGAAAAAGGCTTCAAAGGGAATATGAGATACTATAGATGTGGTAATGAAGGTCATAAATCAATAACCTACAAATTTTAAATGGAACCTTCTAGTGAACCATAGGAAAGGGAAATGATTTCGTTTTGAGGGATCAATTGAATGTTTTAAATGTGGTGTGCATGGTCCTTACAGAAATAGATATCCTATAAAGAAGGTTTTGGAATTGGATCAGCATACCCATATGAATATATTTTTACCAATAACTAATTCCATTCAATTTGAGGATGAGGAAACTGATAATGACCAATGAAAGGAATGGATTATTTCATAGCTGATGTTTTGAAATTATTTAATCTTATGATATGATTCAAGATTTTATTTGTAGGAAATACGTATTATGTAAAAAGTTGGAAAATAATGGATAAAGGATCATGAATAATGTTGAATGAGTAAGAAGTATACATACAATGGATTCAAGAGTTATGGTAGATTTTAGGATGATGAAAATTTTGGGTTTATAAGATCCTTGGATTTGAGGCAATTATAGTTAACTACTTTTGGAGATGAAATTGTAAAGTATGAGATAAAAAATGTGGTTAAAATATGTGATCGTTATTTCTAAAAAATTTACCTCATTTTTGTAAATTTTATAAAATTGTATAATTTTTGAAAAAGGAAAACAAACAGACAGTGTGGAAACCTTTCGGGTCGGACAAAGCTGTTGGAATCGAACACACAACCGAAGTGTGATTGGGATTTGTTTCCCACCATGGGACTATATGATGTCCCTGGATAGTATAACTAATTATTTTTAGTTAAAAGATTTTTTGGATCAAGAATATGTTGATGTTGAAAACTTATGTTTTATCAAATGTATATCCTTAGTAAAGGAAAATGATTGGGTGATTATGAGATAAATGATTTTTTGAAAGATGTTCTCTCTTTTAGGGAAACACTATATTCCTACGGAAAATAGAATACTATGGGATTTCATTTGTGAAGGAATAGATAAAATTTTATTTTGGAAGAATCTATGTTTGTATTATGGAAATATGAAAATTTGGGTTATTTACGGAAATGATTAACCAATCGTATAGAATATGTGATTTGGTTAATTACACATATGTATGAGACACTAAGAGTAGTCAATGTTATTCGGAGATAAATGTTAATATTTACTGTGGAAGACTATATGATTAAATTCATCTGAGTTTTGGGTTTCAATATTAGTTTTCATTATATTGAAGTATTTGAAGGAAAAATGTTTATTGAATGGTCTTTGAAGAACATTGGGTATTTTATGATCAATTATGGAGATTAAGAGTAGTATTTCTTTTTATAAAAGAATGTATTTGGTGGGGATTATCTGATCTTGTACAAACAATTTTGGTTTTTGTTAAGGTCTAAAGATGTGGGATATATATAGTTCATCTTTTATAGATTTTTTGATTCCCTGGAAATTTATTATAATGATTCAGGTGTGACCAAGTCATCTTTAATACTCATCGTTTGGAAAAAATATTAGTTTTTGGTATAATCTTTTTAATGGATAAGACTATACAAGAAAATTAATTATATATCCTTATATAATTTTTTATTCATCTAAATAAATTATCCATGTTAATGAAATGGAACTGAAAAAAAACATTTCCCATTTACTTCTCCTTCTAGGAAACCAATGATCGTTTAACCCATCAAAAGTGTGTGGTTTTCTTGTTGATAACATTTTCATGTTCATTTTTTCTATCACTCTCCATTAGAACATGAGACTTAGATTCTCTTCCATGTCAATATTTTCCTACATGTAATCCTAATATGGTTTATCTTAGGTGACCTTTTTACTTATTTTTATTTCATTTAATGTTATAGTTTTATTGACTCTTTTTTCGATGTGGGACTTTTAATGAAGTTTCTGATCCTAATTTTTAAATTGTGAGGAAAAAAATCCCAAAAGGGGGAAAGATGTAACATCCTAGGTAAAAAAAAATAAAAAAATTTCATATTTATTAATATTTATGAATTATATATTAATTTTATGTTCAAGTAGATTCTATTTCTGATATCGTACTCAACATGCAACAATGTGTTTCTTTGAAATCTTACGTTGACACAACATTGAGTTATACCGAAAAATAATATGATAATATTTTTATTTAAAATTGTAGTTGATGCCATGAAATTATATTGGTGGGAATTAATAGACCTAACTATTATATTATTACATAAGTTTGATAAATGTTTTTTCTTTTATCCCAAGAATTTTAGAGGCTTAAAATAAAAATGAATATTATTTTAAGCCTGAAATAGTCTAATATTTTTTAAAAGTTT
The DNA here is from genome assembly GCA_963277665.1 of Viscum album. Classification (NCBI taxonomy): domain Eukaryota; kingdom Viridiplantae; phylum Streptophyta; class Magnoliopsida; order Santalales; family Viscaceae; genus Viscum; species Viscum album. The sequence goes on along the minus strand of OY728123.1, from coordinate 1,731,071,456 downwards.
GAATTATTGTCTTTGGATAGAGAACTATTTTAAAATATAGTTTTTTTAACTTTTATATTTTTTATTTTACAAAATAAAATTATTCATTAGAATTGAGACATAAAAATTTACATTGGGTAAAATTTTGGTATTTTTCTGATAAAGTTTATTTTTTATAAATAGTGAAAATACATCATTTTAATTCAAAAATGCCTTTTAATCTTATTTATTTATATGATTATATTTTCCTTGAAATTGGTTTTAAAGTTTAATTATATTATATTGTTTTCATTTAATCCAATTTCGGTCATTTAATATAATTTCACATTGAAATTGGAAATAAACACATGTCAATATTTTTGTAGTTTTGACTTCTTAAAAACACGTTTTTTTGCTTTTAAAATGGGAATTAAATTAAAATTTATTTCTGAAACATTTTTGTTTTTAAATTGGAAAAATGGATTCCATATTTTGAATCATGATGTCAAAATTGTTTAAATATGTATCTTTTATTTTGTGATATTATGAATAGTAACATCTGTAAATGTTTTAGTTACCATGGTTAATGGGTAAATCTGGTAAATAAGGGTAAATAATAATATTATAATAATATTAAAGTACCCTAACACATTTCTTAACCCTATTTGATGATACATTTTCGACCATGGAAATCCTTGGGTCGATTTCGGGAGCCCATTGATCCACTTGTAAGTGAAAATGACATTTTATAAAAATTAATTTAAAGTTAATGAAAATATAACATAAAAATATATATTTAGTAAGGAAATATTTATATGGGGTTATATAAGTGATATTTTCAAATAAACATAGTATTTATAAGGTTAAATTTTTTTCTACATTATTGGATTTTATTTATAATTTGTAGATATTTAGTAAATAAATTTAATTATGACACAATGGTGATGTAGTGATTGCGTCATTAATAATGGATTCAAATAAATGATATTATAAATTTTAAAATAAATGTAATTTGTTATTTTTATGACATTAACGATTTTCAAGGACTATATTTACATGTTATAATTATATTAATGATGTTTTTTCAAACCAATCAGGTTGTTATGGATTTTTAAAATGACATGATAAGAATAGTGTCAAAAGATACATAATTCAATTTTTAAAATATAAAATATTTTATTAAATATTATAAAATTTAAAAAATCAATGATTCATCCAAATAGTTATAAAATGTCTCAAATTTTATTAATGACTCTTTATTTGGATATTTTTCAGGTTTTGATTTCGATTTTGATTCCCAGTGTGTTAAATGCTTGATAAAATAGTAAAAGTAAAAAATGTTTAAATAAAAAATGTAAGGATTAAAAAATATAAAAAAACTATCATATTTATATTGTATGGTTTTATTTTGAAATATATTAAAAATATATTATAATAAAATGAGTTGGGTGCCTTTTGAAAAGGAAAACAATTTTATAATAAAATAATACTTTCAAACATTATTAAAGAGCCCCTCCTCCTTATAAAAAACCACCACCTCTAACCCTTTACACACACCTCTCCAGCCCCATGGCTCATCCAAAATCTTCTCCAGAAATCTCCCAACATCCCCCTTTTACTCCTAGAAGAATTAAAATATAGATAAAGAAATTCAAGATATAATTTTGGCTCAATTAAAAGATAGTTACACTCTTTAAGAGGTAACATCTTTTCAAAAATTATATTCCATTATACAAATTATTCGCTCCCTATTCTATTATTTTTATTTGGTTAAATAACAACACCAGAATCCTCAATATACTAGTTTGTTTTTATGATAAGTATTCTAACTAAACTTACAGATACCTCTGTCTAATGGGTATAGAACATACTTTTTTTGTGAATGGAAAACCACTGCCACACAAAACTATGATTGTTCAATATTCTACTACAACCTCTCATGGTAAACATTATGATTGAACTATAATTATATATAATATTTATGATATTTATTTTTTCTATATTCTATCGTAATTATGAGTTATAACATTTCTGTACACTTTTCCTATTTTATAAAAATGCAAATTTCATTTGAGGAAATGCGGACTACCACCCCCTCAGAGTGATATGACTCATTCACACTATACATCAAACATATAAAGGATGGAATTAATGAACATATGTAACATATATAACATAGATATTATACTATAATTATTATATAACTATGTATAATTAATGTTTCATTCATATAAAAATGAAAAAAATTAATGAAAGCAGCGTTCATGCGAACGAATGGCTTACCGTCTCCATGAACGGTGAATTTCATTTTCTTATATCCTAATATTATGTACAATTATAAACACACATATAGTAGATCTAAATACATATATACTAGATATAAATATATATATAATGGATGTATATGATATTTAAATATTTAATACAAATATAGAGATAGTTGACTTTGGACCACATGGACAATTTTTAATTATAATAAGTTCATTTTTGACTTAAGTTTTGAACATAAAAAACATATCCAATATGAACTCAAATAATTAAAAAATTGTTATAGAAATGTAATAAGTGGTATTAAAGGAATAATAAACTTGAATTTTTTTTTATCAAGTAGAAATTAACTTAACTTTATTATTTATGAGGAAAATGTAATATACGAGACAAGTCGGGATCGAGGTAATGGAACATCTTAACCCAATTTCAATTCTTTGGGTTGATCTTATAATTTTTGATTATGTAATGCTATGATCATGTGAGAATTAAAATTTGATGTCCTATATTTTTTTATACTTCATTCAGTGTATTTATAGTGATTACACATAATCAATCTATTTTATTTACAATATGATCTTTGTAAGGAAAACATTCACCCTCCTCTTTTAGTCAAAGACTTTATCATTGTTATGCCTTTTAATTTAAATTTTATTATGTTGGGATATGTTATTATTTATCATTATTGTTGTAAAAAAAATTCCATGTTATGAGATGCCCTTTTCTATTCCATCAACTCATTTTCTTAATTTTAATGTGACACCATTAGGATGCCGAATTTTTGTAAGGGGCTACTTCTCAAACTCCTTTCATTAAGTCATATCTTGATATTATGAAAAATTATTATCTTATAAGGTGTACATACTACCCTTTGAAATATGATTTCATTAGTCTATTTATTCTAATGATATTATAGATTTCGTTTCATGTTATTATTTAATTACTTTTATTCAAGTATTTTCTCAAGTGGAAAGGGACTCTTTAACCAAAACATTGTTTTAAATTTTTTAATATTTAATATTTTAAATCTTTCTCATTAATGTCCATATTTTAAAAATGGTTTTAAGTATTTATTTATATGGAAAATAATGTTTTATAAAATTTTCAATGTCGTATGGGACACATTTATTCAAAAATATATTAATTAGTTATTTTAAATTGTTTTTGAAATGGATTAAATATTTTAATGTATTGAAATTATATACTGTGATTGAAATGTAGAAATGTTATCTTTACTTTATGATTATTTTATGATTTATGAATATGTTATGCTTCTTTGGTATTGTTTATGTATATAGGTTGTTCAATGATAATCCTAGGGTGGGTAAGCCCGAGATAGCTCTCCAATGCATTGGATAATGTGACAGAGGTGAATGTTAATGTTTCTCCTATGTGATTTAGGGAATATAATATGATGGGTATTCCAAACATAACTCCATATGTAGCCGTGAATGCTATAATGTAATTATATTATGGATGCCACCAGATATATTTATGATTTATTATTTCTATGCATTATTCATAAATCTTTTTATTTTTTTAGGTATGATAATGAGATTATGTTTTGTATTTATTGATGAAATAATGTTTCCTTTTTATATTTTATAACACTTAATGAGATTTTTAGGTTCGTCTGATGTTTTTGAAATGTTTTTCATAGGGTATAAGGATGGGTATGAGAAAGGAATAATTCAATCATATTTATACCATGAACAATATTCTTGTTTTATTTTAAGATATTTTATTTTAGGAAAAAATGGATATTGAGTAGAAGTATCTACATTTTAATATTTGATATGTAAGGTAATAGTTGGGTCATAATTCTCTAAAACAATAAACTTGAAAATATACTTTATGTCAATTCATGATTAACTCAAGATTATGTAATGTTTAAAGGCTAGGCCCTTATATTACCAGTGCATGATCTTTACTATAAATAATAAGCATAATAAATATTGTATCAGAGAGATCAATTTATATGGTACAATATTATAAACCTTGTTCAGGTTCTCCAGAGGATTCAAAAATTTCTATAAGCTATATAGAAACATGTGGATCTGATGAAATAAATATAACATCATTTTCCTGTATCAATGTTATGGAATTTTTTAGGGGAAATTATTTTGATGGGGGGTATAATGCTACACCCCAAGATTTTAAAGTATATTTATCTTTAAATAGATTTTATTTATTTGATATATTATGTTATATAAAACATAGAGATTAAACAAAAAAAGTATACTATTAAATTATTATTAGTTAAAAGTAACACTTATAACCTCTACATTAAAATTGGGTGCATGAATTAGAATAGAAAAATTATAAAACAATATGTATTAAAATTATAGATAAATAACACATGTTTAAAATTATGTTTACAATTTATATAAATGTCATTATATGCTTTAAAAATTTAATTTCCTCCATAAATGATTTTTTTATTTTCTTTAAATAAATAAAATAATTAATTTCTATAACTTTAATAAGATTTATTTTATAAAATTAATACAGTTTTTGAATTCATCATATAAAAATTATATTAGTGTTGTTTTTTGATATTTTTCTAAAAAGTTTGATTTTTCGATGAATAGGGGGAAATACATCTTTTTTTACCTACCTTTTTTAAGGAATTTAAAATTATCCTCTAAAAAATGGTAAAAAAAGTTTCATTAGTTCAATTATATTATCAATATTTCAATTTTGTTCATTGTAATAAATTATATTTTCAATTATGATATAAAATATTTTTATACTTAATAACACCTTTGGAAAACTTCTTTTCATCAAGTTTTGTGATTTTAATTTTAAATCAAATTATAATTAATATATGAGTATAATTTGGTAATTTTTATTCAATATTTTGATTCATTTTAATAAATATAATATAACATGGAAAGCATAATTTTTTATCAATATGAATAGTGAAAATAGTGTGTATTTTTTACCTTTTAAAAGAGGAAAAAATAGGTTATAACAATGGGGTGAATCCATAAAGTAACCGAAAACAATTCATTTCCTATTTTATAAGATATTTTCAACCGAAGGTATACCTATAAATTTTAATAATTCATTTAAAACAATTTTTTTAAAATTGGGTACCCAATATTGAATTTTGTGAAGACAAGTTATATTTTATACAAATTTAAAATTATTTTGAGTTCACTACATTTAATGGAATTCTTATAAAAAAATTTGGTTTTTGATTTCCCCAAAAGAATGAAAACATTAATTTTTTATTATTTAATAAAAAATTAGTATCTAATATATTGCCTTATTTCAAGGACAATTTTTAATTACTCTTAAATCGGTTAAAAATGGTTTCCCATGGGTTAATAAAACATATATTAAAAATAATATTTACCACCAATAAAAATTACATCTAATAAAAAAGTTAAAGAAATTTAATTATTAATTTATAATTTTTTTAATTTGTAGTTTTATTTTTTTCCATATGGTTTTGAAGTCAATAAAAAACTTATTTTATCATGGTTAAGGGTAAAATAGGTTTGACGTAGTTTAACTAAAATCAAAGACCTAAAATTTATCCAAAACATTCCCAAATTTGATTTTATTAGCTTATTTCAACCATATAACATATTATCTTCTATTTCAGGGTTCCTTGGTTCCACTTTACAAGATCACGGTATATCATTTTTCGTTATAGTAGTAATATGTGAGTCTTCTACCACCAAGATAAAAATATACCACATCTTATTTCATATCTACACTTTAAGATACATCTATCTCAACAAATTACTATCAAACTACCATACTATATTCCTTACCACATCATAGATCTTCTTTCTTTCCAAATTATCTTCCTTTTAAGGATTAAGGTGTTTGATAAAGGAGGTTTCTCTACAAAGAGTTATAACTTTTAACCAATTATATTTGATTTTATTTTATATTATAACTCAACTAAGTATATGGTATATATTATTAAATAATTAAGTAATTTTATTAAATGATACGATTTTTTTCATTTTCAAAAAACCATTATCTACCTTATTCCTATCGATTATAAAATGAAAATGTTTCAGCTATATATGTGTGCACTACCTCCTCCACAATGATATGAAATTAGTTTTTAATCTTCATTTTATAGGGATGGTATTAAAGATGAATTGGATTAACAAATAATGAATATATGATATAAAATTGATCATATGATGTTAAATTATTATTTAACATTCTTTTTCCTATATTGTCAAAAAAATGAAAATAACTTCCATTCGTACGTAGATCCCACCATCTCCTTGAATTAAGTAATTCATTTTTATCCTGATATTTTAAAGAAATATATATATATTTAATATAAATTATATTTATATAATTATTAATATTATATATATTATTGAACTAAGATAAAATTAAAAATACCATTATTATGAAATTGAAATTCTCATGGGGAATAAAACTATTAACATCTCGAAATAATGATTTTATTAAGTAATTATTGGTAAATGGGTGTTAAATTTTATAAAAAGATTCAATATGATATTTTCAGTATGTAAACTATTATTTTATAGAATAGTAGTAAATTTAAATTTATTAAAAATATAATAAATCACACTTAAATAATTAAAAATTATGTATTGGTTTTATGTTACATTCTTATTGTTTATAAGAATTGTTTATAATTATGTTTCTAATGATGAAATTTTATGATCAAACACTAAATATTTATCACCAATTTTCTTCTCATATGGTTATTTCTATATATTTCTTGTTTTTATTTCAGTTTCCCTCCCTTATTTATTGAATATATCAAATAATATTTTTAATTAAATTCGACTTTATTTCTCAAATTAGCGGAAAATATTTTCTTCGGGTCCATGTCTTCCAAAAATGTTTTCAAGAATATTTTTACTCTTATAAAATATTTTTAACGTTGTTTTCATCCATTTTTTATTTTTTACACAATATTTTAGAAGGAATATTTACTTATTTTAAAAAATGATCCACCTTGGAATTATAATCCATAAAGTGAAATGAATATTTGTTTAAATATACATGACATAAATGAAATCTCTTGCCTTCATGACCACTCCATATTTTTAATAATACAACTAAATTTCAATCCTTATTTATTTTGAAATTTTTTTCTAATTTTTTTTTAAAAAATTTAAAATTTTAAATAAGATATTTAAAAATTGAATATTTATTTTCAACGAAAAACATACTGGCTGATATTTTAATGAAAATATCATATAAAATGAAACCCTTTGATTATACTTATGATTTACTACATATATAATCCAATTACACCATCCTTATTCTTTCTCTAGATGTTTTATGATTATGATTAAGATATAATGGTGAAACCGTTCAATTTTACATGGTTTAAGCTATTCTAAATTTTTGAAATGGTTAGGAAACACATTACATTTTCATTTGTTATGATATATGACGAACAAATTATAATACTGTGGAACACATATTAATGGATTATTTTTATTTGATGGGTGGGATCATAAGTATATATCCCTCTAATAAATTTGGTAAATATTTATATCTTATGAGATAATAATGAATTTAATGGGGAATAAATCAAGTATAACAAGGAAATATATCCACAATTATACCTTTGGGAGTGAACCTTGTGTAAGGGTGTAATGGTTTGGGAAGTGAACCCAATCCACCAAGATATTATATTATATGGGAATTGATTATTATAGAAATTATTTTCTATACTTATTTGTATTCCAAAATATTAAATTTGTTTCCAATGTTATGCTCTAGTATCAAGTTCATTGATTCCTTGATGACTAATTTCTTTTTAAATTAAATGATTCATGCCATGATTAAATATTATAAACTATGATTTTATAGTTATGAATTTTAAATTATTATTCTAATGTTTTAGTACCCATATTCTCATATTATATTTAAGTAATCATTGATACCTCTATTTATTACCATTGCTCAATATTAAAGCTCACTATTTTTTATATTCCATTTCCTATTTATATAAAGAAAGGTTTTAATTATGATGTATCTAATAATTGTTCTAATTATAAATACCATAGTTTAATAAGATATATATCTCTTAGGAACAATTTTTTATGGAATAAATTTCTAAATAGACTAAACATATAAAAATTTTCAATGGATCATAATGTTATGTAATGAATATTAATCTAATAAATTATGATATAAATGTATAATAATTATGGGACTTGGTGTGACTTTTATAAGTTCCCACATGCATCATTTCATTCTCAATAATTTCTAGGCCTCAAATCATCCTATAAAGAATTTAATCCAACAAGTTGGTGTATGAAATCCTTTATCATAAAATTATTTATATTATTCCAGTTGAACGCTTAAAAGGAATATATTATTATATTTAAATTACACCAAAAGTAAATAATGATCCCACATACCTTGAAATTCAATTGAGTATACCTCAGTATGTCTCCTATTTTTTGAATAGTTCTTTCAGACTATGATTTTATCTGAAAGTGATATGCAGTGCTAAAATATATTTTTATGTCCAAGTAATTTAGAACTCATTTCTATAATTCCAATGTAAACAATGGGATATGATTAGATACAATAAAAAGATATGAAACCTGAAGTAATAAAAGATTATTTATATAGTTTTTTCGAAGATATCAAGATGTAGATCATCTTTTATAACGAGTAAATGTTTTGACTTAGTAAGGCAATTAATAATAACCCATATGAAATCAATTATATTATAACCATTTATAAATACAATAAAAATGTATAATATAATATCATCACAAATCCACATAAGAATAGTAATATGTTTCATTATTCCTTTAAGATATTATCTCTTGGACCTTACTCACTGAAAAACTGATCATCGTGATACGTAGGCAACAATTTTATTCTTCATATTATCTAACCAAGAATTTAGTAAAAAGTCCCTACATGTAGTGGTGCAACTAGGGTTTATAGATAAATTTTATCTATAGGATACATCATGCAATTCACTCTTCATTATAGGTGGTTGTCAAACAAATATCATCTTTCTAAATTTTAGACCGCCATCTTCATTAACAAAGTCTTCTATTTTCCCATCGTTATCAAATTTTATTTTATTTTATAAACTCCTATGATAAATTTGATATTTTTATATCATCTCTAGTAAATATTTTTCATGATTGATTCATAAAATGATTGAAATTTTAAAATTCTCAAATAGACCCGAAATCCAAATTTACTAAATAAATGCATATACCATCATATTGAATTTCTATTTTAGTCAAAACTCCAGGTACTTTCCTACTCAAAGCATAATCCACGTTTTTTACTACTAATTGTGGTGGTTTATTTAGAATTTCTATACCTTAAGTAGGTATAGCCATAAATATTTTTCATGATGGTGGATTTTTATGAAAATATGTATTTAATACTTTTCTGACCCTTTATATCTAAAATATTTCAACATATATATATTGAATCCATAACTTCAAATACATTATTATGGTTTCTAAATCAAGATAATGTGTTGGATAATTATTTTCCTAGATCTCTAATTATACTGTGATTTAAGAAACAACTCTTTCATTATGTATAAATATATATCTGTGTCCTTTCACTAATGATTCACTATTTATCAAATAAAAATACATTCCCAATGGTAACCTGGAAATAAATGAATAATCCAAACTCCTATTTAGTTCTTGAAAACATTCTTCACATTATTTGACAATATAAACCATACCCCCTTACATGTCAAATTTCCTATAGTATAAGTAATTAAAAAATATTGAATATATCACCGATAATAACATACATATCTAAGGAAACTATGTATTTAGGTTATGTTTTTTTAAGCGGGTCATTATTTATAAATGTATATATTTTAATGCTAAACTAATATCCCATTCTTAGAGAAAATATGGCTACGAAAAGAAACATCATGATGTCAAAACTCAAAATTACTAGATTTCCCAAAGGAATTCTTCCCTATAAGGGTTTCATAAATAATTCTCAATGTTATTTAATTATATTTTTATCAATTAAATAATAAAAAAATATCATCAATAAATTTAGAAAATAATTTATCAAGATAATTATTGAATACATTTTTCATAAACACACAAATGCAGTGTTGCAACAACCTATAAAATGAATGATTAAAATATTGAATTTCATTCTTTGAGCACAATGATCACCTAAGAGATAAGGTTCGAAAATTAAATGAGAAAAGGTTCTTGATTCAGTTAATATATCGGTATCCTTGCAGGTGGACAAATTAAGTTATATTTTTATGTGAAACCATAGATCATTCGGAAGTTATATGAAGACATTCCTAAAAACATATCTGAGCGATAAATGGTTTATGAAAAATTGGTACCTACATTCAATCGTGAAGGTTTAGATATAAACATATAATTATAGGATATTTATTCATCCACATTTACATATAATGAATTTGAATATACCTTTTCTAGATATTTGGTGAAAATCTAAATGAAAATAATATATTAACTTTTTTGGAAAATTTGTTTAAAATATTTTGTACAAAGATGTAAAATATTTAATAAAGCCTACCCAAAACCCTATATTAAATATAAGATTGGTGGGAAGTGTAAAGAAATAACAAAAATGAATCGATAATTGGATGGTGTTGGGATGATTATTGGGAAACTTAGTTAGGATTGATGCGGTTCCATTGGAAGATAAGTGGTAGTTATTGGTGTAAATTAAATGGATAATTGGATGGTGTTGAAATAAATATGTCTTTTAGAGTAAACAATAATTGAAAAGGGAAAATTATTGAGGTATCCATAATGGATGATGTCTATGCAATAGATGATGGGTGGTTTTGACCATCTTATAGAGGTGGAAACTAAGGAAGAGGGAGGCTATGGTGGAGAAATGGTTCCTAAGAGGCATGTTTAATAGTGCAGAGAATGGAATCTGATTTAAATTATGAAATCCATTTTAAATGACTAAATTCCCCAAAATGGATGAAATTACTTTATATTGAAGTTCACCTAACTCAATAAAAATTTTTTTTAGAAAAAATGTTTTCTTTTAGATTAAAAACTATTTAATATCATGATCAGGTATAATTTTGAATATCACGGAATTAATTTGATTATTTTAGATAAAAATGAGACATATTTGAAATTAAATCCAAACAACAATAGAAAGTGACATTGTGAAAACATAATTAAAGGATAAGAAAAAAATAGTATTTTAATTGAATACAATCATTACATAAAATGCTGAAATTATAAAAGTAGATAAATAAGATAAAATTTTAAATTTTAAAATATATTATGTGACTTTATATATTTATATTTATTTTATAAATGTTGTTTATAAAAATTAAATTAATTTTAAAATAATTATATTGTCCTCAAACGAACATTATTTCTTAATATATATTTTTCACAATTCACCTAAAATAAACTATTACTAAAAAATATCAAAAACTCAACCTAATCAAATTATTACATACTAAATTAAAAATATTAATTGATTTCATCAATTTCAAATTATAAAATTTAGTAAATTACATTTTGATCACATTCATGAGAAAAATATGAATTATTCTATAGTTTTATTATAAATAAAAGAATACATAGGAAAATTGATGCTTTATTGTTATATATTGAAACATTCATGTGGAGGAGGAATGTTTAGGAATACTAATAGTCTTTTCTTACATTCATGAAATTATATATTTTTGTGATAATGATTATTAATGTAAGGAATTGGAAGAACACATTGAATTATCAATTCATTGGAAGATGAATTTTGAGTTCAGGTTATGGGTTAAAAAATGGATGATGCCTCTTCCAATTAAAGAAAAGAGTATTCTAGAGATATGTTGAGGGTGATTGACATGGAATATTCTATCGATGTTTCATCTCATATATTTTTTTGGATAAATTTTAGAAATTATAGACATATTAAAGCTATCAATCAAACAGATTTCTGGAAGTCAAATGTAATATTAAAATATCAAACTAGAACTCGACCTAAAATTTTACACATAGTCACTTTGTGTGATAGATATCAAAGTTATCTGAATGAGTCACACCAAATGGATACTAAATGGTTTTTGAGTTATCTCAACTGAACATTAATATTTTTCTTGATTTAGTGAACAATTGATAAGTTGATCAAACATGTGAACATAAATTTTAATTAGGGTAATGATTCTGGTGATTATAAATGAAAATATGGAGGTAAATTATTTTTCAAGGAAAAAGAATTTTTCCTGAAACGAAATAATAAAAACCTAGTAAATTTGAGTTCATCGGAAATAAAAAATATTGCTACTACACAATATGGTTCTCAAGTGATTTGGATGAAATTCCTACTATAAGAGATAAATATTAGTTTTAAACATCTTTATAAAAAATATTTTTGAAAAAAATGTGTATTTAATGTTTTAGATAACTCTTTTCAACACACCTGATCAAAATATATTGTTATAAGGTTCCAATTTATCATGTAAAACCATAATATTGGGGAATTTAAGCTAGATTATAATACAACAAAGGATCAAATTACAAATATCATCGTTAAATCTATGCACGGTAAATTTTTGAGTAAATAATGATAAAACATCATGGTTCTCCTTCTCCTTCTTTTTAATGGATGATTGGGTACACACAACCCATGTTTAGATTATGATGAAATGGGGGATAAGAATAAAACTTATTCAATAATATGTCATAAAAACTTTTCTATATTTTATTTATTTGAGGCCTGAGTTATCATAAAATTTTTGGGGATAAGATGAAGTTATATGATGTAATGTAAATGATTTTTGTGGGTATATTGAAATCACATGGAAAACTAATTTTATTTTCATTGAGAGATGAGATTCTCATAAAAACAACTGTTTCCCAAATAGTGTGGTGTTAGGGTTTTCTATCAATGAGAAAAGGATATGATCAAATGGGAAGAAATGGTGTTGATTTTTACTAAATGATGATTTATAAGTTAAATGGAAGAATGTCTGTAAGTTAATTAAAATAACATTTTTTTGTTCATAATATGAAGGTTTGTGACTCCATCAGAAGAAGATTTATATCTTCATGGTTAAATTTTATTAAGAGAGGATATATCAAGTTGTTTGATATATTCATATAAAAATTACTTTTCTATGTAGGTTAGGATCTGTAATGATGGATAAGGTTATAATAAGAGAGACATGTAGATGTGTAATAACCAAATAAAGAATCATAAGATGTTTTAATGTCCTAAAAGTGGAACTAGAGGCTAGTTGTTGAAAGTTAGTTAAAATGGTGAAAGGATGAACCAAAGGTACAAGAAACTTCTGTTCATATAATAAGTTTTTATTAGCGAATATCTTGGCTAAAAATGTCACATTTAATAGATCAATAATTTATTTGAAAGGACCAAACATGATATATGTGATCAATGAGAGGTGGAGGGGTGAATTAGTGGTCTTATATTATTATGTTTTCTTACAAAAGATAAATATTTCACCTCTTATTATATAGGTATGATAGTACATGAATGTATGTAAGAAAGAAAACACACTTGAATATAGGTATTTGCAAGGTTCCCTGCACAATATGATTTATAGTCCATGTCATAGATTTTAAATAATCCATACCAAATGGACAACTAACAAATAATCATATAATTTGGTATGAAAAGGTAGGGTTTATCCTTTCACATTCATTTAACTATGGTAAAATTTAATTTCATATTTTTCTCATGTAGATAAATGATATAATAATGTATTTCTGACAACTATAATAACCTTCATAACGAAGCTTCAATTTGTCATCATTTGTCTTCTGAAAATTTATTCACACTAAATTTTTAAGCATGTCCTTATTATTCTTCACATTCATTCATAGATATAGGAAAGATACTTATTCAGCCTTATGGCAGTTTGTATAAGGGTTTCATCCAGTATACTCAATCTAATTTGTATCATGTATACTTGGACTAGTGTTTTGTTGTATATTGATACCACTTCTAACATGTTGTTCATCTAATAAATTTATAATACTATATGTTTTATGCGACTTAGTATTTAACTCTATAGGGTATATTTAGACAGATGTATCTTCCTACTATTCAGCTCATACCTATTTACTAATTCTGTCAATCAAGTATACAAAGTATCTCTCTGATACCAACTGATGAGAAGACTCTATCAAGTATTCATTAGGATTATATTTCTTCAATATTTCAATATTATTGAAATTTAAATTCTATATTTAGTTCTCCCACATCATCTAATTCCATTTAAAATACTTTACTGCATTGACAGTAGTTTAATATCAAAGTTTCCTGTAAAATAGTGGGAAACTTTTCATACACCATTTCAAACATTCCACTCAAAATTATGAGTGTCCCACTATGAATAATCTTTCATTTGACCACATTCAAACCTCTTTGAATGTATGATCATACCTTAAGTCCATGTGTCAATGAGCATTATCAAAAATACATACAACTAAAAATGAAAAACATATATTTCTTTCGTGAATTTTGGGATGTTGAACGACCAGAATAGAATCATCACATTTGATATCATTATTAAATATTAATAAATTCCTTTGAGCCAATGCATATTTCTAATACTCATTAATCCTATAATACTTAATATCATCATGTTTAATTATAAACCCATCTATGTTTTTCTGGGACAACATCATAAAAACATGTCATATGTCTTCCACCATCCACTTCCTCCATCAAATTAATTTCAGTAGAACTATTTCCCCATTATCTTTGCATGCCAAATTTTTACTGAGGAACTCCATAAAAATAAAATCATATGATAAAATCATCTGAAATCATATTTTATGTAGCTGAATAATTTTTTTCTGATCATCTTGTGACAACAAAACTTTCAGCCTTCATACATGTCCATCTAAAATCCATTTAACATAATGATATACCTTTATACTATTTAAATATATCATCTAATAGAATCAAACTAATAAAATTTTGATAGATCACATGATGGTTTTCTTATGATGAAATCCCACCCCCCGTGAATTTCCTTTAATCTGGGACAACATTCCTAAAATCATAAATATTCACAAAATACTAACAATTAACACTTCATATCACCTCAACTCCAAAACATATTCTTATAAATGGACTTTATATATGCATTACAGATAATAATTTTTACCATACTAATTTCCAAAATTCATAGTCATCAAAAACAATATTTATAAATCCACACTAATATATCGCTAAGAACCTCAATCCATTGAATTATCCTCTATACTTAGGCATAGATCATGAAAAATTTGAGTAGTCATTATTTTTGAATCTTTAGTAATATAAAATAACATCCATATTTATTTATCGAACACTCTGTCTAATAGAACATGTAAACAATATTGGATAATAATTTAATACAATACTCATTAATATCACCTCTGACTAGTAGTGTTTGATCAATGGACTCACTCTAGTAGAATCACGGTGATCATATCTGTCTAATTAAAATATTTTTATTCATTACAAATTAAGGTGGTTTGATTTATGAAAAAATTTTATCATTTTGATTTATCCTTATATATTCACTAGTTATAAGAGTGCATGAATGAAATTTGTATGGATAATTACATTGAGTAGGTTTTCCACCTACTACTTGAAGAAGCTGTGAAAATTGTATATCACATTTGGAATGCCTATAATCAGTTGTAGTTATATGAAATGAATCCTTCTATTCATGCAGGGATGATGCTTCTACACAAAGTGGTCTATGTCACCTCAGTTGTGCAACCTAGATTTATGTTTAGAACGATCTGAGAGTTGAACATTCTTAGATAGTTGGGTGTTGCAGGTTGACCAAGGAAACCCGGAATGGTTAAATACATTTAGTGGATTCCTCCAATTACATCATGGTTAAAAGTTAATATATATGGGGTTGTGATAGGAATTCCCAAACCCTCTAGATGTGTCGGTGTCTTTCTTACTCATTGTGGATTCTTCAAGGGGTGTTTTTATCACTCCACTGGAATTAAAACGTCATATAAGGCTGATTTATTGGTCATGATATGATAAATTCATTATGTTTCTTGGTACAATTGGACACCATTGTGGCTTGAATATGAATCTGAGGTTTTTATGAAAGATTTTATGGAGAGGACATGAGATGTATCATGGAGAATTATACCTCTTTGGGTTGTGTGTCTCAAACAGATCGCTCATCTCATAGAGAGGAAAATCAAGTTGCAGATGTGCTATCCAAGAAGGTTGTCGGTCAGACGGGTTTGTTTTGGTCTTTCACAATTACTAATTGCTGTGAAGAAAAGGTGAATACTGATATGTGTGGAGTGATTCACTCTCAAATATGTAATAACCCCTTGTAAGTCTAACTATACATTTCTAATTATTTCTTTCTTATATATTTAAATGGGTCCAGCATTCACTGGATCCCATGATTTCTTGCAAAATATTCATAAAAAGATTGACTAATATCTTCTTATCAAAACATCATCTGATAAAATCTCTAAAATTCATGGTCCCATTAATTTCCACTATAAGATTTTTTTGGCAATAACATATGATAAATAACTGAAACATTAAAATAAATGGAATAGATTACATATCCAACAATTCTAAAACTATGTGAGTGAACTCATTGAAGGAAATATGAATCATTGATAAACATTATCATATTATCCATTGGAAATGACATATGAGACTTTTTATATTCTTAGGAAATGTTTCTTGGAAACATCTAAAATATTTCCTATTAAATTCATCATTCCTCACAAAAACCATCAAACAAGAAGAAAAACTTTTCCAATATCCAAATAATAAAATATAAGAATGGTCTAAACAAGATGAAATCATAGGTTACCCATTTTAAAAATTCCCCCTAAATATATTCTCTACATTATAAATGTTTAAGCACATACCAATGGATAAATTTCTGTTAAAACATTACTCCCCCATTAACAACACTATCCAATGGAAATATGGGAGAGGAAATAGTTTCACTTACCATATCCAAGATTAGGGTGTTGTTATACACCCATTATTAACATAATCTTATGAAATGTTTCCTTTTTAAAATTTTTGGGGATAATATTTTCCACTTACCCAATTATAGGAACATACTCCAACATCATTTAATTTTTTTTCACATTCTCATTAATGATGTGATATTTTATGTCAATGTGATTACTAAAAGGTCATTTCACTTGATTCTTATGATGATTTATAGCACTTTTATTATCACAAACCAAAATAAGGGGTAAATTTGAATCAATAAAATGGAATCCAACTATAAATCAATTAACATAAGTGGTATTGTATCTTGAGTGGTAGATACATGTTCATACCAAATAAAGTTTATAGTTAAATAATTTTGAATCATTATAAACCAACTCATGCGTATTTCTCCCAAAAAATAAAAAAACCCCAAATGTGGATCTTATATCATCAACAAAACTATCCAAATATGAATTTTTATAACTGAAAAATTCTGTATTTATTAATCAATCAAATTTTATTGCAAAATTTATTATGTTATTGATATTTTTTGGAATTATTTTCCCAAACAAAATATGTGATTAATTTGGAAAAATGTGATACGTGGAACACAATGTAACAACACACACTATATCTAGTCTTAAAGATATTATACAAAAAAGTGTTCATTAATATTTCTAAACGATTTAGGATCAACCACCTTACATGATCCATAATTTAAAAGAATAGTTCCCACCGAAATTGTTCTGGAAAATAGCTTTGAATCACCCATTCCATACAAATTAAAAACTTCCTTATCATACTTCTCATAAGATAGAAAAATTTATATATCATATTGATATATTGTAGGTTAAGAAGTTATTTCATTGCTTTGATAATGGAAATATCTCTTTATAACATCGTCTTCTTAGAAAATTTATATAATTATTATTTATCAATCCATGAGTATAGTTTATCATCAATATAAATATCACAATGAGGGAAAGCTATTAATTTTATTTTATGTAGAGGTTACTATCAACACATCCTTTATCGATGTTTTGAATCCTTAAGAATTTTTCTATCATAGAATACCAATCTATAAACATTTTCTTCCACCCAAAAAATGACTTATTCATGTTACACACATGTATTCTATGTTTCACATGTACCGAGCCACATTATAATTCTATGTAATATTTTTTAAAGAGTTCTCCATTAAGAAAATATTAAATGGCATCCATCTATATAATGATATATCTCTATATTATAACAGTAAATAAATTTATTGTTTCAAATATTTCCACTGGATGTATGGTCCCATCTATTCAAATACTTAAATTTTTGAGTAAATTTTAAAAACCATTCATTCTTTGTTTCTTATAAGTTAACTTTTTTAATTCAACTTTTTTTAAACATATATTTTCCAGAGTAACATTGTTATTGATTGGTTTGGGTAAAACATCCCATGTGACATTCTTGTCAATATAATCTAGCTGTTAATTTGAATCATCAATCCAAAATTGATTCTCTTTAGGTTCAAAAATATTTTTTCAATCAACCTGTGAGTAAAAGCAACTATGAAAAACAAATCATGTTGTTTTTTGGACTGAAATGTTTTTTATTGACCTAAAATAATGTTGTCGGGTTCCACTTTATTCCTTAGCTGGTAATGAGATGAACACACATGTTCCTCATCTCTTGGCATTTCTTATTTGAAATACTCATATTGAGGGGATCTAAAAATATTACAATCATAATGAACTTTATCATGTTGATAAAGTATAATTAATTTTTCTTAACGTTCTTCCACATATAAAATATTCTTGGAAACAATTTTTCCCAATTGTTCAAGAACGTTCACATATATAGATTCAAAAATATTCATGCATTTTTATTATAATAATTACATCCTAAACCATTGTGAGGGTATCCTTGAAATATTAAATCAAAACCTCTCTCATCAAACATCTCTAGATTCTCAACCTTGAATTTAGTAATGCATAGACCACCAAAAACCATTAGGTATTTCATTCATGAGGTTTCATTTTAATACATCTATTAAGGATTAATATCAATGTTAAGAATTTATAAACATTGATTTTGAATACTAAATTCAACATTGATATTTTTCGTACAAAAATATCGATATGTATCTTGCTTAATCAACGAAATTCATTACATCTCAACCAAAAACATATCTATATTTTTGAAGAAACTATGTTTTCAGTCGATGGTTTATTAAATATATGTTGAATTAAATAATTTTCATGATTTTATCTAAACATACCAGTTGAATACTCTACACCATTATTAGTTTGAATATTCTCTAAAAAATATCCACATTCATTTTTTTTAATTTCTCCTGAAATTATTGAAAATACTGTGATCTATTTTAAGTATGTTTCAGAAAATATCTAATGTTTTCGAAATAATCAATAATTGAAATAATGTACACTTCTCAATTTTTTCATTGTTCTCTCAGGGTACTACAAAAGTATAATCTTTATTTTACAATATGAATGTATCTTTAATTTCTTATATGATGACATTATAATATCCACTTCATGGAAAATAGAAATACACCAATCTATTCTTCATGTTATGTTATAAATATAGTGAATAATTTCTCCCTTTATCATATTTCACATATTACATTGATAAATATGCAAAATCATCATATACTATTTCTAATTGTCATCCTTTATGCTTAAATAGCATGTCTCTTTGCATCACAAACCTGATGAAAGTTCCACATGGTTCATCCCCATATTATAATATAATTCCTATCCTCATTTAATTTAATAATAATACCATATATTTTGAAAAAAAATATTATCTACCTTAATCATAATGTTTTCAAACTCCAACAAAACACTTCTACCAAAGAGGCCTTTAATAGAGATAGAACGGACATTATCAGTAATAGAAAAACGTTGAATACATGACCAACATTTAAATCCAATGACTTTTATCAACACTTACGAAATCAATCATAATGTTTTTATTTATGAGCACATTAAAATGCACTGAAAAAGGAACAAACTACAGTATGTAGTTATAACGCAATACAGTGCCACAAACACACCAAAACACACCAAATATCAAAAAAAAAGTCACAGAATACAATATATATGAAGTTATATTTATAAAAAAAATACCATAAGACACTAAATTATAGAAATTTCAAACATTGGTTTATAAAATTACATAAATTAAAATTATTACCTATATGAAAAAACAATCCTAAATTTAATTGTTACCACAATTTCCATTGACTTTCTTTGTCAAACACCCAACAATGCATGAGTAGTTTTGAACAAACTACCTCAACTAGAAAATAATAATCCACATGAAAAAAAATATTTTGAGTAAAAATAAAATGAAAAAAATTAAACATAAATATGAAATGACACATTAATTATATTGAAAATGATGTTACTGTGCAAATATAAAGATTACCTATATGGTTGAGAAGTATAGTGAACTTGTAGGAACGTGTTAAATGTCAACACAACAAGAGTGAATGTTTTTATGAGAGTATGAGTTTGTTGATGTTTTCGTGAATAAAGGGATGAAATATGGAAAGGGAACCCCAAATAAAAAAATAATAATAATCCCCCTGTACAAGAAAAAATTATTATATGAATATTAATAAAAAATAAATAAATTAAAACTACATATGAAATAGTACATTAATTCAATGGATAATGATTTTAGTTTAAAAACATCAAGATTACCTCTATAATTGGGCATAGGAAACATCGTTTCACTTCTTACAACGTTAGTGGATATTACTTGAAATAAAGTGATAAATGGACCATTGGAGGGGTGAAAATGTTTTAAGGGAGAAACATAATGAATGTTGGATAGAACACCCCAACTTGAACAAAAGTATCCACATGTATAAGAAAGAAAATTACATGAGTAATAATAAAAAGAAATAAATTAAACATAAATATGAAACAATACATTTATTCTATGGAAAATAATTTTCATGTGTAAAAATCAAGGTTACCTCTATGATTGGGTAGATAAAATGTCATTTATCTTCTTAAAAAGGCATGACACATAGACAGAAATCATATAAAATAAACAAAATCTGTAAGGAATAATGAAATTTAAATCAACATTCCATTATATAAATTTCCGGTAAAATAATGATAGTATATCATTGTATTTACTTTGCATTTATCCAAAAGGTTTCCTTCATTATATTTTGTTCTTTTGTGGGATTGGTAACATCATCGCGTATATAAGACATTATCATCATGAGTAGTCTAAAATTTAATTAAGATTATGATAATACAGTAGAGAACATATAATATTATGATGAAAAACAAAATATATTAAAAACACTATTAAATTCACATTGACCCCACATTCAATTTTTAAAGGTTTCCTCATTTTGATCACCTCTAATGTACCAGAAATTGTCTTCATTGGGACCAACATGAACTGATTATAATGTCCCATAGAAATTGTCATATTCTATTGAATTTTCATCTGACTCTAAATTTTTTTAGTCCCCATTTGGAAATTCAATAAATTAATTTTTGTTGGGTCATGGAAATAAAATACATTAACTTATTGTGATTCCATTATGAATGGATCATCTTTTTCCCCTTCTATACTAAATTAGCCGTCATAAATTCCATTAATCAACATTTACTCCAATGATATTGTTAGCCCATTTGAAATGCAAAATAAAAAGTTGAAATTTTTTATAACCCAACTCCTAAATCTATTTGATGATGGAATAATATAACACATATCCAAAAATATGATTTCAAAACTAGTAATCAGATATACACATTGCTTGAGCCACAAGCGTAACACCACTGCTTTGTATCATAAAGATGATATCATGTTCTTTTTTATAGAATGAATAACCATTATTTTAAAATCAATGAAAGCTATAACATTTGAATTTGGCCTTTGACAATATATTGAATTCGTTTGTCAATTGAATTCATATTTTCATATAACTCCTTACTTTTTTTCATAGTATATCACTCGTTGTCGGAGATAGTGTTTTGTGATGTTCAATATTCCACAAAAATGTTGTCATCTAGGATCGAAATATATTTCGTCGAGGTAAATAATTGTAACTTCTTAAAAACACTATCTTCAAGGAATGTTTCAACCGAACTGAGTATCTTGGTTTTTTTAAATGGGACACCCCAACAATCCATTAATTCTATAGCCTAATAAATTTTCATCATAGGGTAATTCATTTATCATTCCATACAATATGTACTTAAATGTGAATTCTTTCATTTTATTTCCATAATACATTGTAACACCTATATTCCAACTCAATTTTAGATCTTTGATCAAAGAATCCAGATATACATCATTATCATTACCTGGCTACTTTGGTTTAGATATAAGCAGATACCACATAATTTATTTGTGCTTAATGCATAACCGTGGAGGAAAGTTATAATTTGAAAATATGATGGGACACGTTTTTTTGAGTACTACTCGGTAAACCAAAAGGATTTCTTCCATATATAGATAATGAAAACGAATGGTTACCAGCTAATCTAGAAATTTAAAAAACTTGTAATAAATTTTTTACCACTAAGAAGAATATATTGGATGATATAGGTTCCCATATTTAATTATTGAATTTTCATTCCATGTTAATTATATTGGCGTATCCTAAAATGCATATATTTTTTAAACCATTGAATTATAGGAATGTACCAAACATATTTTTAAGGACGTGATTTATTTTTCTTGTATCGATCTACGACGCACATAGGGAATTTTATGAGTGATTCATAGTCCTTGCAGAAAATAGAAATCATTTAGAAAAGCATGTATTTTTTAGAGATCATTTCCATTGAACGTATCATTAATTTAGTATTATATGTTCAATATGGAAGTCCATTTTCTTATACTACCATATCTTCCAGAAGACCAAGTAGTTCTATAAAGATGGTGTCACTCTATCTACCACTAGCATTCAAATTATATGACTTCAATACAGATGGTAATGTTTTTTATTTTGTAAAGTAAGTATATAAGGGTTTCATGGAATAACTTTTTAACACCTAAGGAAAATTTGGACAATCACGAAGGTCATCTCCAATTTTCACTGTCATTTCTACCATGTGAACTCCAAAATATTTTATGAAGGTATTCATATTAAATGATTCATAACCCATAATATCATCCTAATAAAGGTCATCATTTATTTTTTCCTCATGTTGGGCGATCATTTATGGATTTGATCAATTCTGTGACAAATCAAAAGTTCTTATAACTCTTTCGGACAAATTTTTATTTGATATCTAATACGTAAACACAATATAATGAATTTTAGAAGGGTCATATTCATGATCTCATGAAAACTTGAGGGACCCTCTAACTCCATTTTCATGTTATTTTTTAAAATGATTAACATGAATCAATTTTCAATTCATATCCTTCCTATTGGGTTCATAAAAGGATAATTTTATATAATATGTATATAAATACTCGTAAAATATTCATTGTAAAAAAGTGAATGTTATAGAAAATTCTAATAAGGCAAATATGGATCATTTCTACTAGAATAACTGACCACCTAGATATTCCACATACAACAATAAGGGTTGTTGGAATTTGAAAAAATTTAGGTAGATAAAGGCACATAATAAATTATATTATCACTTAACATTATAGGTTTAAACCGGAAGATTGATAGTATTATGACCTTAGCCTGAATTATCCAAAAAACACTAGGTCATATCATCTTATGACCTCAAACAGACCTCAATATCACTAAAGGATGGTCTAAAATATTGGTGGAAAAAGCCTCATAAATGGGGGGTAATCAACCCCCCCTCCAAATAGAAACAATTATCATTATATGTAGAACAATTGTATAGCATGACCATTGGGGTTAATGGACTTGCATACCCAAAATTATCATTACTCGATATAGGCATACCTTTTAGACAACCCACTATGGAAATAAATGATTCAATAGATATATAGACACACAAAAATTCCGTTCATGTATAAGAAACCACTAATAGTATATATGAAATAAAATATAGATATAAACCTGAAATTAAATCATAACATGAACTATAATGGCACCATATAGATTCAAAAAGTGATGTTTTGATGTGATAAAACCTCATGTGCATAACATAGGATGGCCCCATTGAATATGCCCCATATGAAAAATATAAACCATAGTGAATTCTAAGAGTAACTATATCTTATGATATGTTTAACCAATAGAGGAACATACATCAATCCACTAACTTTGTTTCTGAAAAATAGCATCTGAAGCTGCATGTCCACTGATGTGTAAATGAAATGTTTTATGATATATATAATCATTAGGCAACCACCAATGTAAATCAAATCATTAGTCAAAAAAAAATATCCATGAAAATTTTCCTCACATACTCGGCTAGGGTGATAAGGGTTGGGGGTTTAGGGAGTGGTCATGGGTCATGTCCACGTGCCAACGATTTACCCATATTTTCTTTATCACATTGTGTACCACATTCGTTGTTGTACCCAATAGTTAATAAATATACATGAAACTTTATGCACATTTATATACATATAGGAAAAAATTATTTAGTAAGAATATATAATAACTAGAAGTAAAACAACAATGAATAAATCCAAGGTTCAGTGTTACATTTAATTAGTGGACCATACATCAGTAGTCATCATAAACAACATACCAGAAAACATTCACTAAAAATATATCACAAAAATTCATTAATCATGGATAATTAAAAAATCATATAATAAGAAATAAAAATGGTTCCAAAAATACACAATTAAAATTAGAATACCTACCTCTCTAGGTTAAATAAAATTTTAGACCCTCTTCAGAAACCCAAACAGAAATCGAACACCAAAAGTCAGACGAGAAGTTGGAGCAACTGGATGTAGTCGAGTTGTGTGATTCGACCTACAATTTTTTGAGGAGGAGAACCAAGAGTTGGTGGAATCCACAGAAGGATTCTAGATTTTAATTGGTTCTAATATACTTAGGATTTATAAAATATATCGGGACACTTTTATCAGTGCTTACAAATATGTGCTGATAAAGAGCAATTTTATCAGCGTATATTACTTAGGCGCTGATAAAAGATTTTTAATTACAATTATAAATAAATATTGTAAATATTTATATATACTTAATTAATATATATCGATATACATATAGTATAAATATTTCTTTTTAAATATATTTTTAATAATTTTATAATTATATATTAATAATTATAGAAATATTTTTAAAAATTAATATTTATGTCGTTATATATTTATATAATGGAACATATATATATATTTAATAAATATATTCATTATTTATCTAATTTTAGAATAAATATAATCATTCTTTATATATCTATAATTATTAACTTATAATTATACAGATACTATTAAAAAATATTTATTTATTTACAAATATAAATATATAAATGTATAATCAAAGAAAATGTAAATTTAGAAATATGTTTATTTATAAATAATTTTTTACCAATATATTATTAAAATTAATAATGAATATCAAATTTTATGTTTATCCATATATGTTACTAATAAGTGAAATTGAATAAATTAAGAATAAGTAGATTTTAATAATATTGAAAAATGGATATGTTTTGTGCGTGTGCATTGTAATATATAAATATGTATTAATTACTTATAGGTAAAATCTATGTAACACACATTTGATATATATTTAATGGAAATATCAAACAACATTCAATTATATATCGATTGTGATGAAATTAGTCTATATTTGTAATTCATATTAATTTTTAATTACAAACCATTATTCAAAAAATATATGATTATTTAATGTGAAAAACATAAATATTTTGTAATATACAAATCATATATAAATACATTAATATATATCTATATATTTAACATATATAATTTAATAACATTAATTATTATATTTATATAATTAATACAATGTTTCATATTTAATAATGTATAATCAATATATTCATTTTTAGAAATAATTAATTATGTAATAAAATTAGTAATATTTTTTTTAATAAACTCATTTTTGTTTTAATATTTTTGATTTATTTAATTACTTCATTTTATTTATTTAGACCTTCATCAGCACTAAAAATGTGATGATGAAATAAATATTTATCTACACTAAAAATAATGCTCTGATATAGGGTACCATTTATCTGTGCTAAAAATATATCGTTGATAAAGGATTCCTCGTATCGGGGATAAAAACTAAGAGATGATAAAGGATTCCATTTATCTTTGATTAAAAGAAAGTGCTAAAAAATGTTAAATATATCAGTGATTTCTTTAGTGCTAATAAATATTCCATTTATCAGTATTTTTTCAGAATTTTATAATTACACGCACTGTTAAAGGTCTATTTTGTAGTAGTGAAATAATATTCCATCCCATCAATAAATATGAATATTTTTTTTATCACCTATTAACCATTGATAGCAGATAAACCGCATTTTATTATGATGTAATCATCATTTACAACATCATTTTCCATTTCTTATATTCTTTCACTTTATTTAAATTCCTTAAATCTGTGGTCATGTGTGAGGAACACCCAATATCTAATATCCATGTTTTTTCTCCTTTAAATTCCTTGATGGAGGATTCAACTATTGATTATTTTTCCTTTATTTTTTCATCTTTATCATATAACATTTGATATTTTCTAAATAAATCCCATTGTGGTGGAATCAGGAAAAGACATAATTTTACAATATCTCTAATATGATCACATATTTCAAAAACAATTTCAAAAGGTTTCAATCTATTTTTATTCACCAAACTAACTTTTTATAGTTAACTTATTTGGCTAAGATTAATCCCCCTAGAACTATACCTTTAGTTTATCATAAACTAATAGTATCATTGATTATTAAACCAATTCATCATACCTATATGAGTAAATAAATCAATATTCTACCAGTAATAACAAAAATAATATTACCCTTTGTAAAATCCATAATGTCTTATGTTGTTTACCTATTTTCCATAACATTTATTACCATCAAACTTGTAACATTTCTTATGAATTATTTTTTATCCTACAAACATATACCTCGTTGGTTTAGATTTTTTTATCATCCCTAAAAAATTATTATTAGTAATAGCTCTGGTTTCAGATTCAAAACTATATAATTATTATGAGTTTTTACTCCACATTGTTTTGCTACATATATGATCTTATTTGTTTTATTTTTATTAAAAACCAATTATATTTCTTATTAACCATTGAGGAAGTTTTTTCTTGAACCCTTTTAGCTTTAAACATATATAAATTTCCCCAACTAATGTAATTGAGTTTTGGAATGTTATAATTTGTTTTTCAGCTTTAATGTTTTTATAATAATATCTAAATATTTCACATTTACCATTATATTTTATTTAATATTGATGTTGATGTTATTATAATTATCAAGTGACATATTTATATCATCAATGAATTTAATAAAAATATATTTTTCTTCAAGAAAAAAAAAACTTTTTTGATTTTAAAATTATATTCAATCTTCAAATTCTTGTTCTATTTCCGATGACTAACATTTTTTATAGGCATCCTGTCAACACCCTATTAATAATAAACTCCATCACATTTTATTCTTATTATTATTCTTTTGAGATATTTATTTTTCACTCGTGAAATTTTAATCATTAAATTTTTTTATAATTATTTATTCAATAGTATCATCACTACAGTTTTCATGTCTTTCATCACTATTAACATCTTCCTTATAGATAAACAAAAATAATTAACATTTTTTATTTAGAGAACTTCTTATCCATTCTATTTTTATGGTACTTGAAATTACCTAACTTATTTTTCTGATATCCTGTCATATTTCTATCTTCTTTATCACTGTGTTCATATTCCTAATGTATTGGACAATTTTCAATAGAATATATAATATTTCTATTACCAAATCAATTAAAATTGTATTTTTATTATGCTTTCTTATTCCACATTTCACCTTTTTATAAAAAAATATTAATTCACCAAGTTTTTTATTAACATCATATTTAGTATGAGATTCATTGACTTCTTCCTTAATAACTTTTGCAAACATCAATTTCATCATATCATTAAATGCAATTTCATGATCAAATTTTCTTT
The DNA here is from genome assembly GCA_963277665.1 of Viscum album. NCBI lineage: Eukaryota > Viridiplantae > Streptophyta > Magnoliopsida > Santalales > Viscaceae > Viscum > Viscum album. The sequence goes on along the minus strand of OY728123.1, from coordinate 1,731,043,177 downwards.
ATTCATTATAACATTTTATCTTCAAAAAAATTTAATCGATGATTGTGTTATATATGCCATCATGAGAAAGTGTGTGAGGCTCTCTAATTTCAAATGATTATACATTGGTATAAAATTTATTAGAAAGGATTCGTATAATAATTACAACCATAGTTTAATCTTTTAACATCTCCCAAAGAAATCATATGGTGCCTACAATGACATTCGACCATGTAAGGAGGTCACCAACAGATTCATCATTACCCATATTAAGATCTTCATGCATAAATTTATATATTTTTAACTTTTCCTTATTTAAATTCTTTTTTCCTTCATGTTTTACGTTAATCTTATCCCATATACATTTATCTATTCAATTAACTGTAATCTTAGAAACATTGTTTCATAAATAAGGAAAGAACAAAATTTTTGGATAGACCATCATTCTCTAAGTTTTTATTATCTACATAGATCAATGGATACCCTATATCAATAGGAGGGAAACCATTTGTAACCATCTCATGAACATCATAACCAATACAACTAAAATAGGATTCCATTTGATATTTCTAGAAATGATAATTATTCCCACCAAATGTTGGAATCAATTTACAATTCAATGAGTTATTAATATCCATAGATGAATATATTTTCATAAAACTTTAGAAAAGATTCTATGAAGGTATACATTACATTAGTACCACCTGAATGGACTAATCAGAACCTATTTGATCATTGAAAGGAGGAGTAGTAAATTAGTGATCTTCTATTTTTTTATTTTCTTGTAAGAAACATTAACGTCCTCTTAGAGAGATATTAATCAACTTTAATTCAAGAAAATTAGAACTATCATTCTTATAATGGTATATACAAGATTCACTATTCAATTAGAGTAGTTTGTCCTTTGTTTGGTTTTGAAATAATATTAGATCACATGAACAACTATAAAAAGATCACTAAATATGGTTAAAAAAGTTGGTATTATACATTACCTTGTGTAGAAAATTATTTAAATGACATTTCATGTGATCCTCACATATATAATTGAAATAAAAAATGTTTTTATAACAACTGTATAAACCTGTACTAAAAGGATTCGTTATGTTTTCATCATGATTCTTCAAATTTCTTCACACATTATTTTATTTAATGTACTTATTCTTCTTTACATTATCACACAACAACAGAAATGAACCTACTTTAGTTTTATAGTAGTTTCCTAAATTTTTTGGTTGTTTTAGTTTTGAGACAATAGCATCTTATTAAATTTTTTTTTGTTTGATAAATTAAAAATTATCTATTTGGAATTGATTAATTTATTGTGGAAATTATTGTTTTATTTTAATTTAATAATACAAATTTTGATATTAAATTCCTTAATTTTTTCCTTATGAATTTGATATTTTAGTTATAGTAAATTTGAATCAATTTTTTTGATCGGTTAAAATTTGTTTAATATTATCATTGGAATTTGATTTTTTTTATGACTAGTTATTTTTCTTTTTTATAATTTTGTTGAATTTAATTTTTTTTCATTGTTCATCCTGAATTCATGTTATTTTTTATTATCTATAATTATATTTGTTTCGAACATGTGAAAGTATAATTTTATAAATATTATTTGTACAATTATAAAAGCCTTACAATATTCAAGTTAGCATTTACAATGATTTTTTTACCCTTACACATTCTTTGTATTCTTTTTATTAACTTTATGTAACTTCTATTAAACCCATATGTAAGTATCTAATCATCATATTTATACTTAAATATCTAGTTCCTCAAATTTTTACCCTTATTTACTTTTTGGGTTACAATTGGGTAAAAAATATTATTCTCATTTTTCCCATATATGACTTCCTTTATAAAATTAAATCTATTTTAAAAATTTCCTTTTATAATTACATCTTATTTCATTTACCCATATATAGCTAGTTTATGTTGAATATTACCATTATGAAACAATTGTCTACCGTTATGAAATTATTATATAACCTTATACAGTTTGAGGAAAATTTTATTTACCATTAAATTGCATCTTGATTATCCTAACATGAACTATACAAGAAGTAAGATACACTTTCATACTTAAGTAGTTACCCTTACACGAGTAATATAAAAATTTCCAACATTGTCTTACAAAATATAAATTTTTGTATATACACTTACATAATTCATTTTTATTATGTTAGTTACATATAACCCTTACAGAACTAATGAAATCAAAGGATAATCCTTACCCAACTCATTTTACCATTATACAAATCTTTTTTAAACATACATAAAACAAATAAAAATCTTGTATACCATTACGCATGTTCTACATCTTACATTTATGAATCTATTATGAAATATGAGCTTCCCTTACCTGAAATACCATTACAGAAGCTTAACATTATGCAAGATTTTCATAAATCATTTTACACTAACGCTAGGTTTAGTATTCTTGTAATTACCTCTAGTCATAGTTTTAGTAGGACCTCAATTAAATAGTAGTATACGAATATTCATGGGGATTAACTGTTGATTAATAGAACGATACATTATATACAAATAAAGAAAATGTTTGTGTTCTATTAATAACCAATTTAATTTAAATGTGTCAGGAAGAAATATGAAATTCACTCAAGGAGAATATTTATGTGATTTTTATAGAATAGTAGCCATTGGATAATTCTACTATATATAAGCATGAATAAAAGTAGTTTAATTATAATAAAAAATAATATTAATATTGTGAACATGGATTGATTAATTGTTGTTTATTTTTTGTAGAAGTAATGGATAATAAAAATTTCCATCTTTAGAGTCAATTCTTATCAGTATCAAGATCGCTATTTCAATACTATTATTATTCATGGAAACATTATTATTTCCTATTTAGTTATCTTATTTTACAGAAATGTATGAATTTTGAAATTTTCACTCATTATTATACCTCCATTAAAAGGTAATGTCTTGTTATGCAAACCTAATCAAAGTTTAGTCATACATGTACAATATTTCATGTATAATGTACTAGGTTATATCTAGACCTACAAAATATTGAGTGATGGATTGAGGATTCTTATTTATAAATATTGGGTTCATCCTATTACCACAAAATGTAGGAAAATTTGTTAATGTACAGTAATAGTATGGGTTGATTCTACATCTCTAAGAGACTTTTTATCTCTTTGTTTAGTGAGTACCAATCCTTTACTAAAGTTAGATGGGACTAAACAGTAGACTAGGTTCACGAGTGGTGAACTGAACTACTATAAAACTATTAGTGTTCTTGTTATTTAATTTTATTATGTTTTATAAAGGCATGAACAACAAACAAACTTTTTTCAATTATTGATAATACTCTTATAGTTTTATAATTATGTCTAAAAATTTTAATATGACTATTCGACCCACCCAGTTTATCTTTCAATTCATATCTTGGACTAAATTTTGTATCATTGAAATATCCTTGAAAGGATACTTTAATACCTATTATTTTTTACTCCCTATATCCTCAGGATAGGTTATGTTCTAATTTATTTATTTTCTAACACATACCTAGAAAATATTGTCCAAGGAATGGTCCGTTTTTCAATGGAATGTTTGGAATTAAAATTCAAACATCCTCTTAGTCCACCTCACGTCAACGGAAGTGATTATTTATATTGGATGGATCACTTCATTTTATTTTTAAAGAATATTGTAAATGAATATTGTATAGTTATGATTAATCTATATAAGCTTCCTGAATTATATTTGGATATATGAACTAGAAATCATGCTACCAATTATGTGATAAATTATTAAATATTGCATTTATTTTATTTTTCTTCAAGTATAAACATCTTTAGAAATATTTAATCATGAAAAACTACATATGAAATTTTGATTACATTAATTTAAACATAATGGTATTGAAAATTTTCAAAGAACCACATTATGATTAAATCAAGTATAATTTTAGGAATTTAAAACGTTATATCATGATAAAATCAGAGATATGTACAACTAATTTACAAATGTTGTGAAAGAAATGGTTACTATCATGGAGACATTAAATAAATAAGAATGTATTGAGAGAATACTTCATGAATTTATTAATAACTGGAACTCAAAAATGGTTTCAAATGAAGAAATTATGGACATAACTGAATCTATTATAGTTGAAATTATAATAACTTTTCATTAATACAGTATAGAATTAACGATAAATGGTAGTAAATATTTTTAAAAAACAAAGGTAGTATCATTTAAATATTTGAATCATATTTCATAAAACCCTTGTAATTAAAGTGAAGGATCTTGTAGTAGAGAAAAGGTGATGACTTGAATAAATGTGAAAAATGATTGAAATAACTTGGGAAGAAGGAACACATTTCAAAGGAAGGAAGGTTAAGGATATAAAAGAATGGATTGAAAATGAAATTTATGTCATGTAAATACAAAAATGCTTCAAAAGTAACATGAAATAAATGTAGGAAGATATGAAAAATCCAATCTGATTTTTCAAAATTAATGAGAGATATGAATGGGAAATAATAGAAGGAGTCAAACCAATACTATCATAGTTATTGTATCGGTACTAGGGAGTCTTGTTCATGAATTGAGAAATCATAAAGTGAAAATATAATAGAAAATATTTCTTTAATGGTTACACAAAATGAGGTTCTTGAATAATTAATTCAATATTTATTAAATCCTACTTGTGTTATTAATAATTCTTATTTTGAAACAAATTATGTGTCATATTTAAGTACTATTAATGAAACATAATTTGAATGTACTATTTGTATAGAATTAAAAAGATACAGAATCATATTACAGGAGGGTGTATCAAATATAAAGTCATTTTTGAAAAACATTGTGAGGAAAAGTTTGTGTTGAGAAACAAAAATTAATGGTTGTGTAAAGACAACAACAATTATATAAATTTTACTTCCTATTCTATTTATAATTAGTGTGGGAATATTCAAATGGAAATTGAGAATTTAAGAAATGAGAATGAAATACATAATGATTTTTCTATTAAAAATAAGAAATATCAATAACATAATATTCAAATTGGTTTTATATGACTTGTAAAATTCTAATAAAAATTGCGTGAAGCTAAATTTGGAGAATACTAAACTCAAAAATCACAACACTACTCAAATAGTAAAATATGGTAACATTGGTAAGATTATAAAATAGATAAGGAAATTCTTCAAAAAAATTTGGTTTATTTATAATCAACACCTTAAAATGTTTAAAAATGTAAGAGCAGTTAGAAAATAGATTGTCCATTAGTATACCCAATAGATATAAACCTATTTTTGGTTATAATTACCAGATTTCAAATATGTATAATACAAGTTTTTTTACAAGTGACAACGGTAAAATATCCAATACCACGTGTTTAATGTGTTGAATTAAATTGAATTATGAAAATGGGTGTTCTATTCATTTTATACAATATTATGGTTTTACTAAAAATATTATTTCTAAGGATTTATATTCCAGGTTATGTTACATTAAATTTCATACATATGAATAAGTTCTAAAGGGATATTATTCAATTACAATATGTCCTAAAAGGTCTATATAGACAATTTAGTATTTCTCTCTGCCCATCAGGCATATTCTCCATTGTTTTATAAACCAGTATAATGTAATAAATATATATTTTTTATTCATATTTCCGCAAAACTAATTTCTAAAGTTTTAATTTCTTGTCTTTTTTTGTATTCTATAGCTTATTTAATTATTTATAATTCCTTATAAATTCATTGAATATTTATTTGAATATATTCATAAATTCTGGGGGAGTAGTGTCTTTAATGATTCTTCACCCAAAAGTAACCCACATAAATATGATGTAGCTATTTTTCATGATTTGAATATATTTTTTATGACCTACAGTTATATTTTTGTAATCCGTTTTCTTTTTTCTTTGTCTAGTGAGCATGTTCTTATATTTTTATATTTCAATAGAAAATCATTAATCATATGTTTTAACATAATTAAAATAAATTTCAAATTTATTGAATATCTCTTTTTTTAATATGCATAAATTTAGGGGAAACATATATGTTTCATATATTCTTAAAAAATTATAATCATTTTTTGGAGTTAATTTTATTTATTTAGTGGAATATTACCTTATGTTTTAAACTATATTTCAGTTTGAATTTATTAGAAAAATATTTCTACATCAAATGTGAAATTTTCAATTTGGAATATATGTTTTATCCCTCTAAAATATTATATTTTCAGGATTTTTAACATTAAATTTCTGATCCTCTATTTTAATTTAATAAGGTTGTTTTCGTTGTTTTATTTAACCATGTTATGGTTTAGTATTTGTTTATTTAAATTAATAAATATTATTATATCTTCTTCATGCTCATTGATTTTTGATTTATTAAAAGTGGATGTTTATTTATAAAATAATGGAATTTTTTTTAATATATGGGGTTTTTTTGGGTTTTTCAATTAACACAAATGGAGAGATTTTTAATATTGAGACACTATAGTTTTATTAAATTTAGTGTTATAATTTTTATAAATTGAAAACTCTATATTGGAAATTATTTAATTTATTATGAGAAATATAGTTTTATATTAATTGAAATTTCTAAATTTTAATATCCATTTCATTTTTTATTCATTAACTATTAGATATTTTTGAATTAAACAAAATATAAAATTGAAATTAGTTTTGTTGTATCATTGAGATTTAGTTTATTTATTTTTAAACATGTTTTATTGTTTTTTTTAATATTTTTTAATTTAATTAATTTTACTTATTCATCAGTTATTTCAAATATATTTATTATTCTTTATAAATATTTTTTTATTTAAAACTTATTTAAATTTTATGTTATAAATTGTTTACCTTTTCATATGTCTTACAATGTAATTTTTCCCCTTATATAATTTCATTGATATCCTTAACCAAGATTTTTATTCTTTATATTTCCCTCACATAACTTTTATCATACTCTTGGGTAAGTAGTTTATCATTCTATTTACCCTTACGTACCTTTTGGAATACCTTTACCAGACATATTTTACATAAATATTTCCCTTAAGTAATGTCTAGTGTACTGTTATGTGTGTTTTAGAAATTTCATTTTATCATTACATGGAATTGAATTGTTTAGGATGTATCTAGTTTAAGTTTAAACCAACTCATATGCCACTATATTATAACTTTAATCATTGCTAAGCTACCCTTACGAAGCTTTTTGAAAATGTTTTCTTTACCATTATATAGCTTATTCATTAACCTTATGTTAGCTATAAAATAACTAATTTACCCTAAAGTTGTAAACTAGCTTTCATTATGTAAGCCATATAATACATTACTTACTATTACATAGATCACTTAAATTTCACTATGTACCCTTATACAAGTCCTTACTGTTGGGACCAAGTTGGATGGATAAGGAAGTAAAAAAAAGTATGTTGTTACAGAGTGTTGTCTTTTATTATCAAAGAATCTAAATCAATTCACTTTGTAAAGGACTTGTAAACTATGATGATGCTTTTCTGATTTGTATTTCACAAATATCATATGTTTGGAGAACTTGTGATGAGAGCACTATGAAAAGTAGAGAGAGTAATGAAGAGAATTTGGAAAAGGAAAGAAAGGGGCATACAAGTATTTGCACTCAAGTATTGGAGCACAAGTCTAAGTGACGTGAAGGTCATATTTCAAGATCATCACATCAAAATATTACCAAGGACATAATGGGGTGTGCAAGTTAAATATTGGTGCGCAAGTCAAAAGGTGGTGCTCAAGTATAAGCGGCACACAAGTGTGTTGCGCAAGTATATGTGGTGCGAAAGTGTATGTTGCGACCAAGCCATATTTCAACATCATCATATCAAAATATGTCAAAGGAAATAATGTTCCGTGAAAGTGATGGAGCGGCACACAAGTGCTGGAGCGGCTTTCAAGTGCTGGAGTGGCGCACAAGTGTATGTGGTGTGCAACTGTATGTGGTGCACATGTCACCAAAATGCCTATAAATATATGACTAGCCTCCTCATTTTTCAATTCTCAACACTTAAAGAGAAAATTGGAGCTCTTATCGCTCAAGTAGAAGAGGGAAGCATGCAAGTTGAAGTGGCATGCAAGCTGAGAGTTATTTATCAGGTGCGCAAGTAGGGTGTCACGCATGTTTTGCAGTGAATGTTTTTCCGCGCAAGTTTTTTCGTGCATGTTTTTCCACGCATGATTTGGCACACTTGTTTTTTCACGCATGTTTTTCCTCATAAGTTTTTTCACGCAAGTTTTTCCGTGCAATTTTTTCCGTGCAAGTTTTTTCGTGCAAGAAGGGAGGCGCACAAGTAGGGAGTGGTGCACAAGCTGTCTAGACCAGGAGGTTCTTACCATCTTCTGGGTAGGAAAGTGAAGAATTGTTTTGAAATATTTTATTTGTGAAAGTTTATTACGAAGCATAGAATCATTACATTTCCATATTTGTGCTCAGAGGGAGCACATGCACTATTGGATAGTATTCAATGTGCTACATGAGTGTAAGGATATATCCTACTCATTGTATTCCACATCAAAGGATTGTTTTCTAGTGGATTGTGTGGAACTGGAATGTTTCCTCACCATACCAAGGACGTATCTACTCTTGTTGAGTAGTGAAACTTATAAATATTGTGTTTCTGTGGTTGTGTGTGTTCAGCAGGGAAGAAACTCTTTAATAGGAGATGAATCTTGTTTCAAAAAGTAGGATATATAAAAAGCAAAAATCTATCACTGATTCACCCCCTCCCCCTCTCAGTGATACTTGGATCCTGACTAGGAAAATCAATTGGTATCAGATGGATCGGTTCCAATCGTTTATTCTTTGCTGAAGTGGTTGAAAAGAAGTTGTGGTGGAGAATCTAAATTGCATGAACAGTAAGGGGATTCTGATTTTTTATGGAAAGAACAATCACATATGGATGGAAAAAATGATTCCTTATCATATGTCTCTTGGATATGATGTTCTTAAAACTAGAACAGATGAACTTCCTGTTATTGATGAAAAGGTTCATCTTACTTCTATCGATATGAAGAACCTTTAGAATGATGGAAGAGATAAAAATGCATTACACTCATATCATTCTGAGAGTGAATTTTTAAGAGTTAAAGGTTTTGCTACAGCCAAAGGAATCTGGGAAAAACTAAAGAATATCTATGAAGGAAATAAAAAAATTAAGTAGGCTAAACTACAAATTTGGAGACTAAAGTATGATGACTTCAAAATGGGAGAATCTAAATCTGTTGGGGATTTATTTACCATGATAAATGATATATTCAGTACAATCAGATGTCTTGGTGAAACGTTGGAGTATTCTACAGTTTTCGAAAAGATCTTGAGAATTATTCCTGACATGTTAGATTCTAAAGTGTCTTCCTTAGAAGATAGAGACCCTAAAACGTTATCTTCGGAGGATTTTCATAGAACTCTAATTACTTATGAGATGATCAGGGAGAAGCCTATGAAGGGAAAAACAAAAGCTGATAGAGAAATGTCATTCAAGTCTACAAAGAGAGAGAAGTCAAAGAAAACTCTTATTGAAGATGATGCTAGTGAATCTGATTTTGAAGATGAGGTATGTAGAAATTTTGATGAAATTTTATCCTTGTTTTATAATAATCTGAAAAGAGGTAAAGGGAAATACAAGGGTAAACATGCCTTGAAATGTTTTGAGTGTGGAGCTGTTGGTCACGTTGCGACTAACTGTCCTCAAAAGAATAAATAAGAAGACATTGATGATGATAACAGAAGGCCATGAAGGTTGTGGAAGAAACAAGCTGACAAAGATAAATATTTTTCAAAGGGGAAGGATAAAAGTTTCTTCAAATAAAAAAAAGATTTTTATCTAAAGATAAATATGAAGAAGGCATTGAAGATTAATATGAGAAATTATTGGCTGAAAAAACTATAGAGAATACCTTTATTGCTGTAGTGAATAATGAAGAGTATAAGAGAAACAGTTCAGAAGAAGAAAAAACTCAACATGAATAACATCTGAAATAAGAGTTGAAAGAATGATTAAGGAAGATCAAAAGGCTTGATAAGGAAAACAACAAGCTGATAAATAAAAATTTTGCATTAAACAATCAATAAGGTTTTACTGATGAGAAAATAAATATGGAAAAGGAGATTTATGATCTGAAACGTTCTCTTGAGAATACATATAATCGTAATGATCATCTTGAAGTAAAGCTGAAGGAAAATGAAGAACATTTAGAACTTGTTCAACAGAAACTTTATAAAGCTAAATAAATGAATATCAGTTTAAAAATTCTATCTCATAATTTGGTGGAAGTTCCAGTAAGAATGAACCAAACAAGGATCCAAAAAATTTACCTTCAATGGTTGAAATGAAATACAGAACTAGTTCTGATTATAACAAGGCTAGAACGACCATGTATGTGGTCCAATTCAACAATGATGAGAAATCAGAAGTGCATAAAAATCACGAGTCAAGAAAAGATTCTAATACCTCTGGTGCTATAAAATTTGAAATGAGAAAGGGAGTTACAAATGAAAACATGAAGGTTGATGGTCAGCATAGTTCTATTAAGAAGGTTGTTGAGAAGCATGTTCGCAAATCTATTCAGTATATAATTTTCTATGGTTATTACTGGTATTGTGGTGGATTCAGAAACATGGAAAATATGTGTTGGTTCAACCAACAGCATTACAACTATTCCACAAGTTTTGAAAGACAAGGATTGAGGGGGAGTCAATCCTTTAAAAATAGAAAGTCTCCAAATAAATATTAGAAGGTATCTGAGATGAATAGTGTGAAATTTGAGAATAGGTTTCAACCATTGGAAAATATTTTTGAGAGATTTGATTGACCTGGACATGTCGCCAAGGGCTTCCTTAGTGTGTTAAGAGTGCAAAAAAAATCTTAATAATTATCAAAAGCTAGAGTTTTTAAAAGCTAAAATGGATAGGTCTGATAAGTCTGAAAAGAATGAGTGAATCATTTTCCCGCTAGAACACATTGACCTAGCTGGGAAATTGGAGGAAGCACAATAGGAAGTGAAGGAAATGGAAGGACAAAAAGCTATTGTTGTCAAAAATTCTTTGAAATATACAAAGGAGAACGTCCATGGATTCTTGATAGTGGATGTTCCTCTCATATGATAGGATACTTAATGCTGCTAAATAATGTGAAAGACTTCAATGATGGAACAATGAAAATTGGAAATTATGAGTCTCTAAGGATCAAAGGTGTTGGATCGGCCATCGTTGGAAATGAAAACATGAAATCCAAGAAAAAACTATATGTTGATGGACTGAAACATAACCTTATTAGTTTGTAAAAACTCTATGATGAGGGTAACATAGTTATCTTCATAAAATATTGATTTGTTGTGAAAAGTGAAAATGATGGAAATATAGTTACAAGGGGTCAACATTCAAGATGGAATTTTTTCCAAGTTGGTGAAGTGTAGAACACTAGTTACATGGGTCTATTGGATGAAAATCAGTTATAGAATAAAAGGCTAGGACATATGTGTCAGAGAAATATGTCCATGTTATCAATGCGAGACAGTGTCCAAGATATTCTTGATTTATCAAGAAGAAGAGATTGGTGCTGCACTATTTGTGAAAAAGGGTAGATTACAAACTCTTTTCATAAGTGAGTTGAAATTCGTTCAAAACAAACCTTGAAACTTATACATTCTGATATATGTGGGCCAATGAAAAAGCAATCAAAAATGGAGATAAGCACTTCATTACTTTCATTGATGACTTTACTCACAATACTTGTGTTATGTACATGAAACATAAGTACGATGCTCTTAAAATGCTTAAGAGTTTCAGGAGGAAAGTAGAAAAGGAATGTGAGTATTCAGTAAAGAAGTTGAGGACTGATAATGGAGGTGAGTATAAGAATGAATTGTGTGAATGTTATCTTGAGAATCATGGAATTCAGCATTAGTTCAGTTCACCATACACACATAAAAAATGGGTTTTCTGAAAGAAAGAATAGAAGTTTGGTGGAAATGGGGAGAACTATGTCGCTTGAGCATAGTCTTTCTCATTATTATTGGAGGTATGCCATGAGAACTGATGTGTATATTTAGAACTGATGTTTCTCTAGACCAAACTCACATATGGATCCCTATGAAATGTTCTATGGAAAAACTCCATGCCCGAAACACTTAAGAGTTTTTGGGAGTCCATGAATTATAAATAAGAAAGGTGGAAAACAAGGAAATGTTGTTCAAAGAGGAGATGATGGAATTTTTATTGGATATGCTCTAGAAGGAAGAGGATATAGATGTATCAACAAAAAAATAGGAAGAATTATTGATTCTTTAGATGTAAATTTTTTTGTTAATATTGAGAAAGAAAAGCAATCATATGTTGATGTGGAAGTTGAGTAGGATAGAGAAGATTTTTTTGTCAATTCTGAAAATTCTATAGACTATGTTAATCCTACTCAAGAAGACAAATCTGACTCAGACATATCATGTGATGAATATGGAGTTCAGACAACTCATCCTAGGTTGATGAAGCAAGTGGAGGCTCAGAACATTATTGGAGATAAAAATCAGAGGGTTCAAACAATAAGAATAACGGATGCTATATCACATATATCTCATTCTTCAAAATTTGAAATGAATAATGTAAATGATGCATTTGAGCATCTAGAATGGGTTCATGCAATAAATTAAGAGCCTGATCAGATAGAGAAGAATGATTCTTGGGAACTTGTATCCAATATGGACAATAATAACATCATTGGTACAATGTGGATTTTCTGAAACAAGATGAATGAAGAAGGTAATGTAATAAGGAACAATGAAAGATCGGTTTGTAAAGGGTATTCCAAAATTGAAGGCATTGATTTTGATAAAAAAATTTCTCCGGTGGAAAGATTATAAAAAATCAGAATCCTTCTTGCTATTGTCGCACAACTAGGTTACAAAATCATTCAAATGGATGTAAAATCCGTATTTTTGAATGGTGACCTGGACAAGGATGTATACATTGATCAACCTTGTGGTTTTGTTATTGGAAAGGATGAATGTTATGTGTGAAGGTTGAAGAAGGCTTTGTATGGGCCAAAACAGGCTCTGAGATCATGGTATTCTAAATTAGATACATGCTTAAAGAAGATTAACTTTAAGAAAGGGATGGTTGACATCAATCTCTACATCATGGAATGTCAGGAGTTTTCACTGACACTATTATTTATGTTGATGATATTATATTTGTTGAAAATGATGAAAGATCATGTGAAAAATTTTCTTAGAAGATGAATATGTTATTTGAGATGTCCATGCTGGGAGAAATGAAGTACTTTCTTGGGATACAAATTTCACAGAAGAAGAATCACATTTTTCTGTCTCAAGAACAGTATGCTAAGGAACTTCTAAAGAAGTTTGGCATGGAAAATTTGAAACCATTTTCCACACCAATTTTAGTGGGAACCAAGTTTTCTAAATATGGAGAAGGCAAGGAATTTGATCAAAAAGAGTTTCGAAAGCTTATTAGAAGTCTGTTGTATCTGACTGCCTCAATACCCGACATTGTCTATGCCGTCACTTTATGTTCAAGATTTCAGAGTGCTCCTAAATAATCATATATGATTGCTGGAAAATAAATTCTCAGATATATCAAAGGCATAATAAATTTTGAACACATGGCTGATGGATCTGGAAATATTGATCAATTCGGGTATTCTGATGCTGATTGGGCAAGAAATGTTGATGATCGAAGATCCACATCTGGTGGAGTTTTCTTTCTGGGGAAAAGTTGTGTTAGTTGGCATACCAAGAAACAAAATTCAGTAACTCTTAGCATAGATAAAGCTGAGTATGTTGCTGCTACTCAAGCTGCAACTCAACTAATGTGGATGAAAACTCATCTTGAAGATCTACTTGTTGAAGTAAATCTAACATTGCTCTTGGGTTGTGATAATCATATTGCAATAAATCTTAAAATAAATCTGGTAAAAAATTATCGTTCAAGACACATTGATATAAAGTACCACTTCATCAAAGAGAATGTCGAGAAGAATGAATTAAGGCTAGAGTATGTTCCTATATCAGACCAAGTTGCTGATAGATTCACCAAACCTTTTCTGAAAGGACCATTTGCAAAATTGAGGTTGAAAATGGGTGTCCAACCTCCTTCTTATCAAGGTTAAGGTACATATTTCTATCCTCACTCTCTTCCTGCGTTTGGATAGTGTTTTCAAGGGGGAGAATTGTTTCATAAATCTATCCTTATAGATGCATGCATAAAGTGGGAGTTGTGGGTAAGCTGTGAATCCAGCATGTATGTGAACTATTCTAACTGTATGTTGGAGTGGTCGTAGATTTTTTTTTGTTTTTCCAGGAAATTAGTAGAAGTGATGGATTCTAATGTAAATGATTGAAATATGTTTTGAAGAAGGCTGAGGATATTCAATCATTCGATTTCATAGTCACTGCTTTTGGATAGCATGGTTTTGGCTGTTAATAATTATTCTTTACTACAATGAGTTAGCTCACATAGGCTTATCATTTTTGATAAGTAATCCATTGCTTAAGGTTACAAAGTTTAGTGATTTATGAATCTTGGTTGACAACAAAATCGAAAGGGGTAGATTGTTGGGACCAAGTTGGATGGATAAACAAGTAATAAAAGTTTTCTGATATAGAGTGTTGTCTTTTGTTGTCAAAGAAGATAAATCAATTAACTTTCTAAAGGACTTGTAAACTGTAACGATGCTTTGCTGATTAGTATTTCACAAATATCATAAGTTTGGAAAACTTGGGATGTGAGCCTTATGAAGAGTAGGGAGAGTAAAGAATAGATTTTGGAAATGGAATGAAAGTTGCACGCAAGTATTGGCACACAAGTGTAAGTGGCACGCAAGTCATATTTCAAGATCATCATATCAAAATATGAAAAGGACATAAAGGGGCACGCAAGTTAAAGATTGGAATGCAAGTCAAAAAGCGGCGCGCAAGTATAAGCTGTGCGCAAGTGTTCCATGTAAGTAAATGTGGCGCCCAAGTGTATATTGTGCTCAAGTAATATATCAACATCATTGTATCAAAATATTACAATGGAAATAAAGTGTCGCATAAGTGCTGGAGTGGCACACAAGTGCTGGAGCGGCGCGCAAGTGCTAGAGCAGCGCCCAAGTGTATGTGGCGCGCAAGTCACCAAAATGCCTATAAATAGACGACTAGTGTCATAATTTTTAAATTATAAACACTTAAATAGAAAATTTGAGCTTTGATCGCGCAAGTAGAAGAAGGCGGCACGCAAGATGAAGTGGTGCGCAAGCTGAGGGTTATTTATCAGGCATGCAAGTAGGGTGTCATGCCAGTTTCTCCGTGCAAGTTTTTGTCTCACAAGTTTTGCCGTGCAATTTTTGCCGCCAAGTTTTTCCACACATGTTTTGTCATGCAAGTTTTGACGCGCAAAAATGGAGGCATGCAAGTAGGGTGTGGAGCGCAAGTTTTCTACACCCGGAGGTTCTTACCAGCTTCTAGGTACCAAAGTGAAGAATTGTTTTGAAAGATTTGATTTTTGAAAGATTATTAAGCAGCACAGAATCATTACATTACCATATCTGTGTTAAGAGGGAGAACACGCACTATTGGATTTTTTTCAAAGTGCTACATGAGTGTAAGGGTATATCCTAATCATTGTATTCCACACAAAAGGATTTTTTTCTAGTGGATTATGTGGTACTGTATTTTTCTATGCCATACCAAAGACATAGCTACTCTTGTTGAGTAGTGAAGCTTGTAAATCTTGTGTTCTTGTGGTTTTGTGTGTTCAACAGGGAAGAAACTCTTTAACAGGAGATGAAGGTTGTTTCAAAAAGTAGGAAACATAAAAATAAAAATGATATCATTGGTTCACCCCCTCCCCCTATCAGTGATACTTGGATCCTGACTGGGAACTTCACTTACCATTTTGTGAGTAACATATTACCCTTACATGACTAGAGAAAATAATTCATGTCCCCTATAAAACTCCTTTCACCCTTATGTAGTGATTATGTACCCATAAAAATTCCATATAAAATTATTTATACCCTTTAAAAGGTTATACATAATATCTTTAAGAAAAAATTATGAAGTATAAACTACCCTTTCTGTGAGTTTCCCGTACACAAGAATAACATTATGAAATATTTACTTACCTTTTTTTACACTTATTCTTATATTATAATTTCCTTCTTTTAAAATTGTTGAAACTATAGTATGACCTTGATGCAATGGTTCCAAGAGAAGATTAGTAGGGGTTAAATGTTGATTAAGAGTATGATACTTCAAATACAAGTATTTTTAATGATTCTAATTTATTTTTAACTAATTGGTTATAAATGTATGACGAAGAAATAAGAAACACCCTTTTAGAGGGTGTTGGGGGATTTTTTAAGAATAATATTCATTGAATAATTAAACTATAAATAAGCCCACGGAAAATTATTTAAGTGTAATAGAAAATGATAAAATACATTTTTCAATTTCAATTGATTCAGTAATATTTATTTAATGTGGAATTTATGGTTTATCAAAGTTCCCTATTCTTTATACAATCAAGGAGGAATGAATATAATTTTTTAATCGTATGAATTATTCCTCAGCAACATCTAATTGTCTAGATAGACATATTATTTATCACAAGTGTATGTATTTAAAATTTTAACTCATGTCTATACCTCTATTAAAATGTATTTTATTATTATTAATTCCTGATCAAATGGAAATTACAAAGGCTTATTATTTCATATAGAATCGTCCTGGTTCATTATTCCTCAGAAAATGACTAAGTGATTTATTAGAATTTCTACATAGAAATTCATATGTTTTTTATATTCCTAAAAATGTTTGAAAAGGCGTGACCCTCCCTATAATAGTCTATGATAAGTCTATACCAGTAAAAGATATCTTATATCTTTATATTATGGGGTATTATCCCTCTAACCGAGTGAGTAGATATTGAAGAGTATACATGGTTCTTCTATGGTTAAATGAACTACTATAGAAATATTATTGATCATGTTCATGAAAATTATTTTTCTTCCAATCTACTTGAACACCACACACACTTTTCTCAAGTATTGATAATACACTCATAATTTTATAATTATATTGATTTTGTTTAAATGACTATCCAACAACTGACCCACACCCTCTATTTCATCTTTCCATTCATATTTGGGACAAAAATCTAGTATAATTAAATCGATTCTCATCTGGTATAATCTATCAGGTGACTTCTTGTTTGATGATACAATTTCTGATAGGATATTATTTTGGTTATGTTTAATGTCTTCCATCTGATACCTGTTGATATGAAATAATATAGGGTATATTTCAACCAAATCATCTTTAATGTGTTCATTTTCAACAATTTTACCATTTTCCATTTAGTTCTTCAGAGCATCTATCTGATACAAAATGATGGTAATATGCCATCTAGTGTTTTTCATATTTATGTTTCCTCATAATTTCAATCTGATCAAATTTTCAGTTATGCATCACTAATCCTCAATTCCTCAAAATCTAACAATTACTACATAATGCATCAACCCTATTTATATATGGAATGTTATTCTAAAATTGTAGGCACACAAGTGGACTCCAATTAAAATTTATCATTGATTTCTTTGAGGGTTGCTCTAGAAACTTCCTACCTTTGACCACATTCATACAAATAACAATATAAGTGCAACATCCCAGGTAAATAAAGAAAAGAAAATATTCATATTTATTAATATATTTCAATAAAAAATTAAGTTTACTTTAAAAGTGATTCTATGTTTTATGGCATACATGATACACAACAACGAGTTTGATTGAAATCGTACGTTGTTGGGTCACACTAAAAAATAATAATGTAATATTATTTTAAATGGTAGTTAATGCCTAGCCATTGTATTTGACGGAATGGGTAGAACTAACTACAAAATGAATATACATGTTTTTTTAAAATTTTAAATTTAACAAATACATTTTAGAGGCTTAAAATTAGAAAAAAAATTCATAATAAGCATAAATACTATAAAATTCATTAAAAGATCGATTTACCGCCCTTTTATGGAGAACCCACATTTAATATAGTTTTGGTCACTTTTATATTTTCTATTTGAAAAAATAAAATTCTTCTTTTGAATCGGGACATCAAAATTTACTTGGGTATATTTTTTGGTATTTTTCTGATAAAATTTATTTCTTAAAAAATAGTGAAAAATACTGTATTTTAAATCAAAACTGCCTTTTAAACTAATTTATTTATATGGTTAGATTATATTTTTAAAAAAAATTAAATTATAATTATATTATATTTTTACCATTTATTCCAATGTTGGTCATTGGATATAATTTCACTCTCAAATTGGACATAAATAAATGTTAATCTTTTGATAGTAATTCATTCGAAAAAACAAGCATTTTAGTTTGACAGGGGGAATTATTTTGAAATTAATTTCTGCCACATATTTGTTTAGAATTTGAAAAAATGGATTCCATATTTGGAATCAATAGTAACATATTGTGTGAATAGGTAACTTTTATTTTTAAGGAATATGAATATTTACTTCAGTAAAGATTTTATTTATCACGGTTAAAAAGTTAATCTAGTAAATAATTGTATGGAAATATTTTTATAATAATATTAAATAACCCTAAAATGTGTCTTAATCCTATTGGTTGATAAATTTCCCACCATGGGTAATCTTGTGTCGATTTTTGGACCCTGTGAAGCCACTTGGGAGTGATAGTGACACTTTATATTAATTAATTTATGGTAAAGAAAAATGATATAAACATATATCTTTTAGCAAAACCATTCTTATATGGGGTTATATAAGTTATCTATTAGACTATAAATATTAATTTGAAATCTTAAAATATTTCCGACATAGTGATTTTTTTTATTTTTAGGCATCAAATAAATAAAATTATTTATGACACAATAATGATGCAATGCTTACCTCATTAATGAATGATTTAAATAAAGAAGATTTCAATGATTAAAAAAATATCCAAAAACTATCCAATTCTTATTGGATGATTTTATTTCTAAAATGAGACATCTTATCTTTTAATTTAATAAGTTTTGGACATTTAGAAACCAAAAATCATTATATAATAAAATAATATTTTTAAACTTTTTTAAAGACCCCCTCTTCCCCCGTATAAAAAGACTTAAGTTCTAACCCCTTACTCACACTTCTAAAGCCCCTAGGCTCATCCTACCTCTTCCCAATTAAGCTACCTACATCCCTCTAATCCTCCTAGAAGACTTCCCCTAGGCAGAAGGCAATTCAAGTAAACCTTTTAGATCAAACCAAAGAGAGATACCCAATTTAAAGGTAACATCTTCTCTTAAGTTATTTTGTTTTATTTTACTTCTCCAACTCCCTAAAAATATTTTTATTCCGTTATTTTTAACAATTACAGTATCTTGAAAATACTTGGTTGTTTCTATGATAATGATTCGAACTACACTTACATAAAGATCCATATAATTGGTAAACAACAAATTGTTTCTATGGACAACAAACTACTACCTCACGAAACTATGATTATTCCGTCTTCTCCTACCGCTTATTATGTCGGCCATTAAGATGGAATTGTATTTATATTTGATATATATTATATTCATATTGTTTCTATTCTTCTTTATTTTTCATTTATAGAATACCATTATGGTTTCCTTAGAGGGTAAATACAAAAATTACATTCGAGGATGTGCGGACTACCACCCCCTCAATGTGATATGAATCGTTAATGCCATACGTGAAATGTATAAAGGACATATTTTATGAAGTTATATATTATATTATACTAGAATTATAATATACCTATGTATAATTATGTTTTTTTTCATTAAATATGAAATTTAAATGAATGTAGCGTTAATGCGTACGTACAGATTACTGTCTCCATGAACGGTGCATTTCATTTCTTATCTCCAAATGTAATGTACTATTATAAATAAATATATATACCAGATATATATGTTATATATATAATATCTAAATCATGAATATAATTCTGTATATAATCGAATTTCAACCACAAGGATAATTTATAATTATAACAAGAACATTTTTAACTCATGTTGCGAACATCAACAAAATATTTGATATGAACTCAAATAATTAACAAATTATTACAACAAGATAATAATTGATATAAATGGAAAAATAAAATTGAAAAAGGTTATTAATCAAGTAGAAATTAACATTAGTTTTTTTCAGTAGATTAATGAATGATCATGTCAAGTTGGACACGAGGTAAGGGACTTCGTCTCAATCTCCATTCATTGAGGAATATTTTGTTTTATACACGACAACCTTTTATACGGTGTATAAACACCTTTTACTTTTAATTTATTTCAAAGGGAATATTTTTCTGTGAGGAATTTTACTAATTGAAAAAAAAGAATGTTTCATTTTAACGTAAGCAGTGACAACAACCTTTTCCGCTACTATGAGTATTATTTTACCTTTGTCTTCCTTAACTAGTAGAAATGTTTTAGAATGGAAAATAAATACCATACACTCTTTTACGTATTTTGGCATTAAAGTGGTTTTGATAATTCAATTGTTATGTCTATATATATAAATTATATATTTTGAATTAAAATTGGAAATGTTATCTTTATTTTATGTTTGTTTTATGTGGTATGAATGTGTTATTGTTCTTGGGAATTGTTTGAATATATGGGTGGTTCCGAGATAAACCTTGGGTGGGTGATCCCAATATATCTCTCTAATGAATTTCGTAATGTGATGGTGGTAAATGTAAATGTTTCTCCTAAGAGATTTAGGTAATATACTGTGATGAGAATTCCAAATGTAACACCCAACATAGCTATGAAAGCTACAATGTAAGTATGTTATGTATTTCATAAGAAAACATTATGATTTATGATTTCTATGTGTATTTCATAAATCTTATGATTTAATAAGGTTTGATAAAGAGCTTATGATATGTATGTATTGATGATCTAATGTTTTTTCATTGTTTTAAAACACATAATGATCTATTTGTGCTCTTCCCATGTTTTAGAAATTTTTTTCACAGGATTTAAAGATGATTAGGGTCAACGATGGGATCAAGATAAATTCATTCTACCTGAAACATAGAACTATACATAACTCTTTTTTCAATAGTTTTTATTTTAGGAAAATACGGAATCTAAGTATAAGTGTATACTTTCAAATTTTTTGAGATTTAATAGTTATGGTGTAATTCTCAAACACTCTAAACCCGAAAAGATCCTCAATGGGAATTATTCATTTAATTTAAGAATATTTAATTTTTAGAACAGGGTTCTTATAGTTGGTATCAAAGGTCTATTGAGACAACCTTATGAATTAAGATATTGTTAAATTAATATAGATAATTTTTTTAGTTAAATTTATGATTGATATGATATAGAATTTATATATTTCAATGTTGATTTTCCAAAGATATTTTTGTGTTCAGAATGGTTTTTTGTAGAGTAAATAGAGAAGCTATGATGGGATGAAATCAGGAGAAAGACAACCTTCCAAATTAGAAACCAATGATGTTCAGAATTAGAACTGAACAGATTGTAGGAGTGACAGCACAGTGGAATCAGTCAATAAATGGAGGTGGTATCCATGCACGAGATCATTCAGATAAACCATAGTGGAACATGTCAGTAGTGGAGGATTTCATGAGGCAACATACCCTATCATTCAGAGGTTTATCTAACACTGTTCTAGATGAAGTGTGGATTAAAGCACATGAGAAGATTTTGATGTCATGGGGTCTTCAGAACATCAAAAGTTTTGTCTCGCTATTTACTGGTTTGAAGTTGAAGCTGATCAATGGGTGTATGTGGTGAAAATATTAGGGATAATGAGGAGATTGATGCTCTTGATTGGTTTAAATTCAAAGGAATGTTTCTTGATAAATATCTTCCTAAGGTGGTTTGTCTTAGGATGGAAAAACAATTCTTGGAATTGAGTGAGGAGAAAGACTCATTGGCTATTTATGAATCAAAATTCACTCGAATGGAAAGGTATGCTCGAAATTTCATTCAAGATTTTGATAGAAAAAGCAATATTTTTTACTCAGAATTAAAAAAAAGTATCTAAGGGATTTATATTATCATGAGTTAAAAAGTTATGAAAAACCTTCTCGATGTGCAGAGAAGGTGGAAATCTAGTTTCTCGATGATCAGTTATTCTTTAAAAAACAACATAATTAGAGATCGAGGTGGCAGACAAAGGGGAAGAACTCTAAAAAAAAGTCTGATGGTAAGAAACTAATGTTTACAGTATGTGAAAATTGTTGTAAATGGAATGGTATGGAATATCTTTTGAATTATGATAAGTGCTACATATGTGGTAAAATAGGACATAAGGGTCATAATTTCACTAAAAAGATTAGTGTAAAGGTATGAAAAAATATGATTTACTGTTAGTAAAATGATTTAATTGAAATGAAATGGTTCATTATGCAAATGAGTGTCCAACGAAGAACTTAACTACTGGAAAGCAGCCAGACTAAAAGTAGAAGGGGGTGGTGAAATCCTTCGCAACTACTTCAGCAGATGATGGGCCATAGAATAATGTAGTGTCAGGTACACTATTTGTTTGTTCAGATTATTCCAATGTGTTGATTGATTTAGGTTCTACACATTCATTCATTTCTAAGAAGATTTATAGTAAATTGGGGAATCCATCTCAAGATATGAATCTTGAACATAAGGTAAAAACACCTAGAGGAAATGTTGAATCAAAAAGAAAACATTAGAAACTTCCTATAATTGTGTGAAATAAGAATCTACCTACAAACCTTATTATTTTTCTTCTAGTAGATTTTGATGTCACTATGGGTATGGATTGGAATTCAATTTATCATGGTATGATTGATTGCAGAGTAATAAAGGTATATTTTCAAAAATATTTTCAGTTTTTTTACAGGATGGAAACCTTACTGTAGAAAACATATCAGGAAGCTGAGAAACAAGTAAAAGATGGAAATGAATGTTGCCTTGCACATATTGTTGAAAACAAAATAACTGTTAAGATTAATGTTGTACCAGTTGTAAATGTGTGTCTTGATATTTTTCCTGATGAGTTTCCTGGTATAATACCTGATTAGGAAGTTGAATTTGATGTTGACTAAGTTACTAATACTAAGCTAATTCCAAAACCCCTTATCGAGTGGAAAAAATTTAACTTTTAGAGTTAAAGAAGGAATTGATGAATTTATTAGATAATGGTTTCATTCAACCTAGCACATCATGATGGGGAGCTCTGGTCATGTTTGCTAAAAAGAAAAATGGTTTTATGAGACATTTCATTGATTATAGAGCATTTAATAACATCACTTTTAAAAACAAGTATCAGTTTCCACATATCGATGATTTGTTTGATCAGCTCTAGGGAGCTCAGTATTTTTTGAAGATTGACGTGAGGTCGGGGTAACAACAGTCAAAAGTAAAGGAATTAGACATTATTAAGTCAACGTTTCTTACAAGATATGACCATAATGAATTTTTATTTATACATTTTGGTTTAGCCAATACATATGTTGTATTCATGGATCTTATGCATTGAATTTTTTGTGAGTTCATAGATATGTTTGTGGTTGTGCTCATTGAGGATATGTTAGTTTATTCTAAATGTAAGGAGGAGCCTGAAATGCATTTAAGGGTTGTCTTACAGACCTTATGATAAAAGAAACTATATTGGAAATTCCATAAGTGTGAGTTTTGGTTACAACAATTTTCTTTCCTTGGTAACATTGTTACAAAAAATGGAATAATGATTGATCCTACTAAAACAACATTTGTTGAGGAATGTCCCATACCCATAAATATAACTGTGATTTTTAGTTTTCATTGTTTGGATGTTTATTACTAGTGGTTTTTTGAAAAAATTTCATAGTTATCAATCCTAATGTCTATGTTATCTTGAAAAGGAGTTAAGTTCATCTGGACAACAGAATGTGATGATAGTTTTTAGGAATTAAAAAGATGATCGGTGAATTATATAGTTTTTGCACTGCCTTCCATAAATTGTGAGTTTTTTATCTATAGTGATGCATCATTGAAAGGAAATGGTTGCATCCTAATGCATAATGATAAGGTAACTGCTTATGTTTCACGTCAGTTGACACCCTATGAGTTAAATTTCCCTACACATGATTTGGAATTTTCTAGTGTTGTTTTTTCTTTATAAATTTGGAGGTATCATCTGTATGGAGTAAAATGTGAAATATATACTTACCACAAAAGTTTGATGTATATATTCAATCAAAGAGAATAAAAGATGAGAAATAGGGGATGGTTGGAATTAGTCAATAATTTTGATTGCACGATCCATTACTATCCATGAAGATAAAATAATGTGGCTGATTCTACGAGTTGAAAAAGTAATTCGTCATTAACCATGCAACATTTAAAATGAGATCCTTGTTTTTTTATATAATTTGGTATAGAAGTTGTTGGTGCCAGAAATTCCTCTCTTTTGTTTCAGGTGTGAGTGAAATATTCTCTATCAGAGAGAATTAATAAATCATAGAAGGAATATAGGGATTTATATAAAAAGGTAGAGTTGGTTCAGAAGGGTATTTTTCCTGATTTTAACATTGATAATGATTGAGTTTTGAGTTTTTGGGAAGATATTATGTGTTCATTGTAATTCATAGTTGAGGAATAAGTTGTTATGTGAATACCTTATTTCTCCATTTTTAGTTTATCCTGGTAGAACTAAGATGTATAGAGATCTTTGGGAGTATTAATAGTGATATGGAATGAAAAGAGATATTGTTGATTTTACTAGGAATTGTTTTACATGACAATTTGTTAAAAAATAGTGGGTGTTACAGAAAGGGATGATTCAGTCTTTACCAGTTCCAGAGTGGAAATGGAAAAATATATCCATGGACTTGGTTGTGGAATTACAAAAGATATCTCAATGTAATATTGCAATCTGTGTTATTTTTGATAGATTGACTAAATCAGCTCAATATCTTCCTATTCGAGATACTTTTTCTCTAGATCAACTTTATTTGTTGAATGTTAAATAGATATTAAGGTTGCATGGTCTTATCCTCTCCATTGTATCTGATTAGGTTCCCAGGTTTACATCTATCTTTTGAAAAAGCCTTCAGAAGTCATTGGGTTTGGAATTAAAATTTAGTACAACTTTTCATCTCCAATTAGATGGGCAGTCAGAATGATAAATTAAAACCTTGTTTGATATGTTATGTTCATTCTTGATGGATTACCATGAAAGTTGGGACAAAAATCGTTCCTCGGTTGAATTTTCTTATGATAACAATTTTCATTCAAATATATAGATGGTTCTGTTTGAGGCATTATATGGGAAGTAGTGTCAAACTCTAGCTTTTTGGGATGAAGTGGGTGAAAGGAAGATGATGGGAAAATATTTGGTAGAAGAGGTGACAGAAAAAGATCAATTGATTCAGAAGCACATGAGAATAGCTGAGAGATGACAGAAAAGTTATGTGGATAACTGGTGGAATGATCTTTTTTTATATAGGTGATCAGGTCTTTCTCAGAGTTTCTCCTTAGAAAAGTGGGATGTGTTTTGGGAAGAAGGTGAAGATGAGTTTGAGGTTCATTAGACCATATGAAATCCTAGAGAAAGTTGGATTATTTGAATAAAAAGTGGATTTACCTCCATGTTTATAATAGGAACACAATGTTTTTCATGTTTCAATGTTGAGAAAGTATAGGCCAGATCCATCTCAC
The DNA here is from genome assembly GCA_963277665.1 of Viscum album. NCBI lineage: Eukaryota > Viridiplantae > Streptophyta > Magnoliopsida > Santalales > Viscaceae > Viscum > Viscum album. The sequence goes on along the minus strand of OY728123.1, from coordinate 1,731,017,471 downwards.
GTTTTGAGCCCAGAAGAAGTTTGGTTGAAGGAGAATCTCTCATGTGAGGAAGAACCACTCCAGATTCTTTCCCAAAGAGAGAAAGTATTTCTGAATAAGGTAAATAATCAGGTAAAAGTCTTGTGAAAACCCTATATTGTTGAAGAGGAAATGTTGGAATCTGAAAATTCTATGAGGGATAAATACCCCACTTAATTGATTAGTGAATAGAATTGCAGGGACACGGTTCCCAAAAGGGTGGAAGGATGTAACATCCTACATAAATATAGAATATAAAATTTTCATATTTATTAATATATGGGGATTAAATATTAATTTTACATTAAAATGGATTCTATGTTATATGGTGTACCAGATACGCAGAAACAATATTCTTTGAAATCTTACGTTGTTAGGTCATATTGAAAAATAATAATTTAATATTATTTTAAACGGTATTTAACTCCTAATAATTGTATTGAAACGAATGGATAGGCCGAACTAAAATATAAATATACATTTTTGTTAAATGTTTTTACATTTACAAAATAAAGTTTAGAGACATAAAATAAGAAAGAATAAGATTTTTAGCATAAATACTCTATTATTCCTTAAATGGTCGATTTACCGCCTTTTTACAGATAACCCTAAATATATCTTATGTAGCTTGCTTTTATATGTTCTATTTGTAAAAATAATATTCTTCTTTATAATCATGACATCAAAATATTATTTTGGTATATTTTTTGGATTTTTTATGATAAAATTCATTTCATAATGAATAGTGACAAATACTGTATTTTAATTCAAACAGCCTTTTAATCTATTTTACTTATATAAATAGATTTTTTTAATTGGTTTTAAAGTTTAATTAGATTATATTTTTAACATTTTATCTAATTATGGTCATTGAATGTCATTTCACTTGGAAATTGGACTTCAAAAGTGTCAATATTTTTATTGTTATTATATCATAAAAACATGTTTTTTTGTTTTCACAGGGGGAATTAGTTTTAAATTAATTTCTGCCACTTTTGTGTTTTGAATTTGGAAAAACTAATTCCATATTTTGAATCAGGAGGTCTAAATTTTTTAAATAGGTAAATTTTATTTTTAGAAATTTTGAATATTTACTTCAATAAAAATTTTATTTACCATGGTTAAAGGGTAAATCTGGAAAAAAAGGGTAACAACATATTATTTTAATTATATTAAATTACCCTAACATATGTTTTAATCCTATTGGTTGATATATTTCCCACCATGAGCAACCTTTGGTAGATTTTGGGACCCCATGGTGCCACTTTGGGGTTGATAATGACATTTATATTAATTAATTTAAAGTAAAGACAAAAATGACATAAACAAATATCTTTTAGTAAATCAATTCTTACATGGGGTAATATATGTTATTACTTATACTATAAATATTCATTTTAAATCTAAAAATTTTTCCTATATCATGACATTTTTTTATAATTTTTAGACGTAAAATAAATAAAAATATTTATGAAACAATAATGATGCATTGTTTACCTCATTAATGAATGATTTAAATAAATACGATTATAAAGATTAAAAAATATCTAAATTCTGTCCAATTATTATTAGATTATTTTATTTTGAACATGAGTCATCATCTCATTGACTTTAATACGTTTAGGACCTTTTGAAAATGATAATCATTATATAATAAAATAAATTGTTTAAACTTTCCAAAAGATCCCCTCCTCCCCCTTATAAAAATCCCACACTTTTAACGCATTACTCAAAAATCTCAAACCCCTTGGCTCATCCATCCTCTGAAAAATTATGCTTCCTACATCCCTATACTCTCATATAATACTTACCCAATGCATATGGAAATTCAAGTAAACCATTTGTTTTAAAGCAAAAGGAGATACCCGATTTAAAGGTAACACCTTGTCTTAAGTTTTTTTGTTTTATTTTACTTCTCCAACCCCTAAAACTAATTTTATTACATTATTTTATAAAAAAACCATTATCCTCAATATAATATGTTGTTTTTATGAGAGTTATTCTAACTAAAGTTACACACAACTCCATCTAATTGGTTAAGAATGTACTGTTTCTGTGGACGGCGAACTACTGCCTCACGAAATGATAACTGTTCAATATTCTCCTAACACCTTTAATAGTTGCCATTAACAAGGAACTGTTTTTATAAGCGATATATATAATATTTAAAATGTTTCTTTACTTCATTATTTTTCATTTATAGAATAACATTATGGTTTCCATTGTGGGTAAATACTATAATTTCATTTTATAATGTGCGGACTACCACCCCCTAAAAGTGATATGAATCGTTCATGCCATATGTGGAAGATATAAAGGATGGAGTTTAAGAAATTATATATTATATTATACTAGAATTATAATATACATATTTATATTTATGTTTTTATTACATTATATATGAAATAGAAACGAATGTAGCGTTCATGCGTGCGTACGACTTACCGTCTCAATGAACGGTGCATTTTATTTCTTATCTCCAAATATTATTTACTATTATAAATAAATATATATATACTGGATTTATATGATATATATGATATCTAAATAATGAATATAATTCTAGAGATAAGGTAATCATTACCACAAGGACAATTTATAATTATTACAAAATCATTTTTAACTCAAGTTCTGAACATCGACACAATGTCCGATATGAACTCAAATAGTTAACTAATTGTTATAGCATGGTAATAATTGATACAAAAGGAATAGTAAACCAGAAATAGGATCTTAAGAAAGTATAAATTAACTTTAGTTTTTTATTTATGATATTAAATAATGATCGAGTCAAGTCGGACATGAGATAAGGGACTTCATCTCAATCTCCTTTCATTGAGGAATATTTTAGTTTATACACGAATTTATTTTATACGGCGTATAAACACATTTGAATTTTCTTTTCATTGAAATTGAATTTTTTTCTATGAGGAATTTTACTAAATGAAAAAAATGGAATGGTTCTTTTTAATGTAAGCAGTGACAATGACCTTTTCTGTCATAGTGAGTATTATTTGATCTTTGGCTTCCATAACAAGCCAAAATGTTTTACAAAATAAAATAAATACCATATACTCTATTACGTATTTTGGTGTTGAAAATGGTCTTTTTAACACCCAAGGTAAATATAGAATATGAAACTTTTTATATTTATCCCTATTTGGGAATAAAATGTTAATTTTACTTTAAAGGGGTTGTTATAGCGTACCCGATACACAACAAAGAGTTTCTTTGAAATCTTACATTTCACACTAGTAATAAAATAATATTATTTTAAATGGTAGTTAATTCCTATACATTGTAATGGCGGGAAAGAAAGGAAAAAACTAAAAAATTATTATATATGTTTGACAAATATTTTTACTTTTACTCAATAAATGTTAGAGGCGTAAAATGCGAATGAATCCAATTTTTACGCATTAATCTTCTAATATTCATTAAAAGGTCGATTAACCACCTTTTGATGGAGAACCATTTTTAAATATAATTTTGACAATTTTATATGTTCTGTTGGACTAAATAAAACTCTTCTTTAGAATTGGTACATCAAAATTTACTTCGTGTGAATTTTTGGTATTTTTCTGATAAAGGTCATTTTTTAATGAATGGTGAAATATGTTGTATTTTAATTCAAAACCTCTTCTTAATATAATTTATTTATTTGATTAAATTATATTTTTAATTGGTTTTAAATTTAAATTATAATATATTTTTACCATTTAATCCAATTGTGGTCATTGGAATTAATTTCACTTTGAAATTGGACTACAACTAGTGTCAATATTTTGATACTTTTTGTTTCATACAAACACGCTATTTGTTTTGATAGCAGAAATAAATTATTAAATTAATTAATGCAACTTATATTTTTTGAATTTTGTAAAATAGAAATCATTTTTGAATTCGGAATATCAAATATAGCTTAGGGTGAATTTTTTTATTTTTCGGAAAAACATCAATTTTTGATGAATAGTGAAACCACTAAGTGGTACTTAAAAAACTGATTTTTCGTTTAAATGAAATTTTACCACCTCTGTGTTTTGAATTTCAAAAATATGAAGTACATTGTTTTCATTAGGAAGTCAAATGTGGTTCAATGGGATTAAAATAATTTTTTTTTGTGAATAGTATCTTTTAAGTTTTTAATCGCGATTAAAGGTAATTAGTGTAGTTTAGGGTAAAAAATAATGTTTTAATGATATGAAATGACCTTGAAACATGTCCTAACCCTATTTTATGTGTCATGGCCGACCAATACAATCAATGGGTCAACTTGGGGACCCCATGGAGCCACATTGGTAGAAAAATGACATTAATAGCTTTTTATTTAATGTTAAAATAAAAATGTCACAAACATGAGTTGTTTTACTAAAACAGTTTTCAAATGGGGTTATACAAGTCATATTTTCTACTATAAATATTCATTAGAAATCTAAAAATATTTTCTACATCATGATAGTTTTTTTTATAATTTTTAGACAATAAATAAATTAACTTATTTATGACACCATGATGATGCAGCGATTGCCTCATTATTTAACGATTTAAATAAAATAAATAGATAATGTGAAATCTAATACCTACACTTGTGAAAAACATATTTTAAGGATGTATTTCGCACTCTTATCACCGTATCCTCGAAATATATTATTTTGGGACCTTTAAAATCTGAAAAGCATTTTATAATAATGTAAAATTTATAAATTTCCAAGAGTGCCCCTCCTCTCCTCTTCTAAAAGGCCCCCACCTCTACCACCTTACCCACACCTCTCAAGACTTTGGCTCGGCCAACCCCGGCCCATTTCATCTCTCCACATACCTCTCTTAATCATTTAAGCCTCACCTTTCATTATAATCCTTTCCACATAAGCCTTTGAGCTCAAATCAAAAAGAGTTACCCCATTTAAAGGTAATGTCTTCCCTTGTGTTCTTCTGATTTATTTTGCTTCTCCAACCCTCTAAAATATTTTTATTCCTTTCTTTAGTAACAAAACCAGTATCTTCAATATACTAGGATATTTTTATTTTAAGTATTCTAGCTACACTTACACACACCTTCGTCTAATGGTTAAAGAACATACTATTTCTGTGGATGGTGAATTTCTGCCTCACGAAGCGATGATTGTTCAATATTCTCTTAAAACCGTTTATGGTGGCCATTATGATGTCACTATATTTTATATATGATATATATGGTATTTATGTTTTCTATATTCTTCTGAATTTTTTATTTAAAACATTCCTTTATGCTTTTCATGTTGTGCAAATGTGATAATTTCATACGAGGATGTGTGGACTACCGCCCCCTCAAGTGATGTGACTCATTCATGCAAAACATAGAACGTATAAAGAATGAAATTAATGAACATATGTGACCTATATAAAATTTATATTATACTTTAAATAATATATATATATATCTATCAATTATTTTTAATTCCATTAATATGACAAAGAAATGGAAGTAGCGTTCATGCGTACGTACGGCCTATCGTCTCCGTGAACGGTGCATTTCATTTCTTTTTATCTCCAAATGTTATGGAGTAGTATAAAATGAATATTTACTGGATATATATGATATTTAAATCATTAATACTATTTTGGAGATGATTTAATTATAACTACATGGACAATCATTTTCAAACAAGTTCATTTTTGACTCATGTACCAAACATCGACAAAAACGTCAGATATGAACTCACAATATTTAACAATTATTAAAACATTATAATATGTGATATGAAATGAATAATAATCTTTAAAATAGGTACTTAGGAAATTATAAATTGACCAATGTTTATTATTCAGGAATATAAATAAACGAACAAGACAAGTCAGACTTGAGGTAAGGGATGCTACCCCTCTCTTTCTTTTTAAGTACACTCCTTTATGTCATTCCTTTTAAGCTAATAATTCTTATGATAGGGATGTTCTTTTATATTAATCATAATGTAATTTTTATTCATGTGATCAGAGACCCTATTTTCTCTCATCAATCCATTTTGGATGTTTTGAGTGGCGCCGTTAGGCTGCCGAATTTTCATAAGGGATCCAACCTCTCTCTTTCTTTTTAAGTACTCTCTTTTATGAAATTTATTTTAAGCTCATATTTCTTATGTTTGCGGATGTTATTTTATATTCCTCATACTGTAATTTTTATGTTCATATTATGAGATACCCTATTTTATCTCATTAATCCATTTTTGGAAGTTTTAAGTGGTGCCGTTAGGCAGCCGAGTTTTCGTAATGGATTTTTCATCTCACTTTTATTCCCATGATATGTATGCTATGTTTGACACTAATTCATTTGAGTGGTGTATGTACTGCCCATTATTATACACTTTGTGTAGTATAATTTCATTTATTGGTATTTACATCTTCATTGTATGACCATTCTTCCATGGAGTGTATGTTTCGAAAGTTACCCAACTCGGTAAGGGGACCTTTCACCCTCATCTTTTTAAACGACTTCTTTTGTTATGACTTTTAATTCACATACTATTATGTTTCGATATGTTCTTCTATATCCCTATTTATCTAAATTTTATGTCCAAGTGATGACATACCATTTTCTCTCTCATCAACTCATTTTCTAAATTTTAAAGTCACGCCGTTAGGCTGTCGGATTTCTGTAACACTAGTGCAGAAAACGTTTTTTACGTCAGTTATTTTTCATTTTTTATATCGGTTTCTAGCCGACGTTTATACGGGCGATGTTATAAATAACATTTTTGACGTCGGTTATTTAAAAACCGACGTCCAAAACATAAAATTGTGATGTTTATGATGTCAGTTATTTTAGAACCGACGTGCTAAATAAAATGGGAAGGGTTTATCACATCGGTTATTTAACAACCGACGTGATAAAAGGCCTGGAAAAAGGTTTATCACGTCGGTTATTAAAAAACTGATGTGATAAATGCACGGGGAAATAGTCTATCACGTCGGTTATTAAAGAACGGATGTGATAAACCAGGGGGAATGGGGTTTATCACGTCAGTTATTATAGAACCGCCGTGATAAAACGGGGGGGGGGGGGGGTTATCATTTCGGTTATTAAACAACTAATGTGATAAACTGGGGGCGGAGGGTTTATCATGTCAGTTTTTTAATAACCGACATGATAAACTGGGGGCGGAGGGTTTATCACATCATTTTTCTAATAACCGACGTAATAAACTGGGGGGAGGGGGTTTATCATGTCGGTTTTTTAATAACTGTTGGGAAAAAATCCCTCAAGGTATCATTGAAGCATTTTTCAGGTGATTGTGTTTATTGACAAAGTGGACATCTGGGTTGTGATTTTTGACAAAGAGGATTTCATGGTGGAATGTCGAGTTCAAGAGCTGAGGTCAACGATCCATGTTTGATTCAAGAACGTCGATAAAAGGAATGGATGATCTGGAGGCGGTACAAAAGAACAGATAAAAGGTGGCGCCGTTTTCCAGTGTTTGCCAAATTTTTGGTCCTGAAAATCGGCAAATGAAGAAAAGTGTTTTTGGAAAAGGGACTTGCGCGCCGTGGACTTGGAGTATAGGAAACTTGCGTGCCATATGTTTTTCAAGATCAGAAGATCAAAATATGGCTAAGGAAATAGGTTCGCGCAAGTTTGGGTGTTGGTCGCGCAAGTGTCTAAAAAGAGAGAAGACTTGCGCGCCGAGATTGGGTCGCGCAGGTGACTTGCGCGCCGTCGCGCAGGGTGGTCAGATTGCCTATAAATACTGGACCACCCCTCCTCATTTTTCACCGGAGTTCAACTCAGAGCTCCCGTCACGCAGGTGTGGTGGTCGCGCAAGTGGTGTGTGTGGTCGCGCAGGTGGGACTTGCGCGCCAGAGGTTGAAGTTGTGCGCCGGCATTAGAAGTTGCGCGCCAGTTGGCAGTTGGGTGTCAATATTTGCTTGGGCGTAAAAGGAAGAGAGTCGCGCAAGTTTGGAGTTGAGGAAGGTTGAGTCGCGCAAGTGTCTGAGGAAGACTTGTGCGCCCGTAGTGACTTGCGCGCCGATACTTGTGCGCCGAGCTTGACTTGCGCGCCAAGTAAGGTTTGTTCCAGCAATGTTTTTCGGGCTTCGTGGAAGCTGGAAGTTTGCCCGATACCTTCGGTGCAAAGAGATATTCATCAACGGGTGAAAGTTAAACTTCAACAGAGTATCTACATACAAGAGAAGATGCATTATTTCATGAAAATGAAGAGACCTACAGGTCTATAAACTGTGAGTGGATTCCATCCAAGAGCAGTGAGCTTAGGAAGAGGAAGAAGGTGATCCTCTCCACCGGCAGTGAGCCAGAGAGAGAGAAACAGGGAGTGACCCTTGGGAAAGCAGTGAGCTGACCCTAAACATTGTAAAGGCAGTGAGCCTGGGCATAGAAGTGATCTAGCCCGAACATTGTAATCCACAGCTAGTGAAGATTAGTGGAATTTGGTACGACCGGCAACCTGTCGGCGTATGCTCCTTGGACGTAGCCCTTAGCGGTGAACCAAGTAAAATTGCTGTGTCCTGTGCTTGCTTTACATTCTATTTATATCGTGCAGTAGGAAAAAGAGAGAAGAGTTTTTTTTCTTAACAGCGAAACAAGATCAGAACGGGCATTAATTTTTAATTAGTCATACCCTGATTCACCCCCCCCCCCCCTCTCAGGGTATCCAGCCTAGTGGACCTAACAATAACCGACATGATAAACTAGGGGGAGGGGGGTTTATCAGGTCAGTTATTAAATAACTGACGTGATAAACCGGGGGGAGGTGGTTTATCATGTTGGTTATTAAATAACTGAAGTGATAAACCGAATTTTTTTAAAAAAAATTTAATGCAGTCATCTGCTCTCCACCAGAATCAACCAGATAACAAATCAAGAAATCGTACCACAAAAACATAAGTAGATCATAATTAAGCATGTACATTGATAACATATAAAACATACCCCCTAGACAGCCCCCACCCTCATGTATACCCCATGGACATCCCTCCCCCACCCCTTTGGAGCCCTCACCCTCATGTATACCCCCTGGACAGCCCTCCCCCACCTCATTGAAGCTCCCACCCTCATGTATACCCCTTGGACAGCCCTCCCCCACCCCATTGGAGCCCCCACCACACTCCTGGACTGCCCCCCGACCCCCGGACAGCCCCAAACACCCCTTGACAACCCCCCACCCGCCTGAACAGCACCCCCTCACCCCCTTGACAGCCCCCACCACACCCCTGGACAACCCCCCCTCCCCCACCCTCATGTATACCCCCCACCCCTGGACATCACTTCCACACCCCTGGACCGCCTTCCCACACCCCTGGACAGCCCTACCACCCCCCTGGACTGTCCCCCACCCCACCGGACAGCCCTCCCAGACCGCTGGACACCCCCAAACCCACTAAACACAACCCCACACCCTTGGAACCCCTCCCCCACAGACCCACTTCCATACCATAAAAACCATCATAAGTAAACCAAAACAAGAAGCATAGAAAAATTAAACATTCACTTATATAACATTCAAAACATACACTTTCAACTTCAAAAAAACTAAATCCAACCTAAACAACTACCAAATACACAATTACAACGACAATATTCAAAATTACATTTTACATTACAAACAACTAAAATTCAATCAAACCTGTAAAATAATTTGACCACTCCACTTGTAAGTGATTGATGTCTTCAGCAGTATAGGGTTTAGGGTCATCAAAAAGCTAAAAATGTAAAAGAAAGTAGTTAACGTGTATAATGAATAAATCAAATTGAAATATTATGGAAAAGTTTAAGAGGAAATCGTACCAGGTCAAAATTCACAACTGTCCCAGTTGTTATTATTTCATACATAAATCTTAACATATAATATCCGCATTCGATGAGGCCTTGTTGTTCATGAAAATTCTGTTTGAATGGGTGTAAATTCAATATATTATTTTTATGTAATAAATCAAAAAGTACAAATTATAAATGGTTATTTACCTTCGCATTTACATATTTGATTTTGCACCTCTTTTCTTTGTGTTTTTGCGAAAGTAGGCCCATGAACTGTTAGAAAATAATATGAATGGGGTAAATTAAAAATTCATTATAATATATAAAACTATTGAGAAATTGAAACTTACTTTTCCAATATATTCTTAAAACTTTCCCACACATCACCGTGGACAGAGCATATCCAATAAAGGGCTTTCTTCCTTGGGCAAAAAACCCGTAACATCCAATGATCACTGATAAAAGGAAATTTGACGTTAGTGGTTTTTTATGTTAAAAGATAATTAACTCTTTGAGAGAAATGTGTTTCATACCTCTCACAAAAAGGCGTCATCCAACATTGTGTGATTATATTCTTTTCAAATCATTCAGCAATATAAACCATTCATTGTTCCTCATTCAAGGAACATGCTTCAGGGGAAATCAATTGCGGGTCCATGAATCCATATACTTCTTTCAGATCATTCCTCTCACAAATTTTATAAAGATACGTAATACAAAACATACATAAGTATACATTTTTAATAAATATAACGCAGGGAAAACGTGTTAAGACTTACATAGAAAAAATTTGCACCACGTTGATGCCCAACTTATCTTTAGTAACAAGCTCCATGATATCAGTTTTTATAATCCCCACTCTTATTTCACGTCCAAAAACATGAGCTTCCATTGGAAACTCATAATAACCCGACAAAAAATGTGAATATCTTGAAAATCTGTCAAGACCATTTGAATCTGTATCTGATGTCATATCCATTTGTCTTTGTTGTTGTCTATACAGTATTTCATTACCTTTGAAGTATTCCTGTAAAAAAATTGAAAAATATATTAGTTTTGAAATGATAAAAAAACTTTAATAAAAAAATAAAATAAAAGATATAACATTCATATTCGGACCTCTAGGATAGTCGTTGAGTTTGATGATGATGATATTCTTGAGTTGATACAAAACTCTTAAAATCTTTTGCATTTGGACCTCTAGGAATATCATCATCATCAAACTCAACGACTATCCTCTGATCCTGCGTATGGGCAAGTGATCATTTTGGTAAACGTGTGCACCCACGTTTACCAACCTTTGAACTCTCTGTCTAATAGGAGCATGTGAATGTTCATCCCCAGAGGTATGACCAGCAATATGCTCCTCTCCAGAATCATGTGGTTGATCATCTGAATGATCTGTCATTATCCTTCACATCAAAAAAACAAACGTCAGTTCACAAATATACAAATTCAAATATTTTAATACTACTATAATAAGAAAATAGAAAAGTGTACTAAGTTACATAATAGTAGACATTGGTAATATGGTAAGCATGTTAGAAAATGGTAAAGATGGTAAAGATGGTCAATATGGTCAAGATGGTTAAGATGGTAAACATGGTAAAAATGGTAAACCTGGTAAACATGGTAAACATGGTGAAGTAATTGTCAGTGAACACAAATAATAGATATATAATTCATGTAATGGTTATAAACATGATAAAGTAAACTAACCAAACTTAAAACAAACAAGAAAATCTACTTATTTTGTTTTAAAACATGTTTTAATAAATAAAAAACATACAATATCTATCATTTATGGAAAAAATAAATGTAAACAAGAAATAAACATATGTTACCTGTAATTTTAGGAATGTACAAATGGATTGTTTTCCCAAATTCCTTCGTTGTGATCGTTCCTTATGGCACAGACTATGTCTTCAACATGATCATCATTATGTTCTATTAATCTTTCCATTGAAGTAGGGATCTCACATAAATCAGCATATTAATCAACTTTATCCTCGCCAACATATTGTTTTTCCCTTGTAAAACAACAACCCGCTACATATTTGATTGATCTACTACATAGAAAATTTGTTTTGCATGTGTTTCCATTATAAAAGAATTAGCTGTGTCTTTCAATCTATTCAGATTAACAAGTGTAATTCCAAATTCATCGTGTCTGACACTGTTGTTATCATTAAACCATTTACAGTTAAAAACGGGAACTTTAATTTTAAAGTAATCAACCTCCCATATGTCTTCAATCACTCCATAATATGCACTTGATGCAGAAATTGGGTTTTTGTCCTTAGCACTCGAAAAATGCATTACTTCTGCAAACACCAATACACCACTATTCTGAACTGCACTTCTGTTGTCCTGAGCTTTCGTATGAAATTTATCACTATTAATGTCATAACCAGACCATGTTATCACATTTAAACATGGACCACCCACTATCCATTTTAATGTCTCTAATACATCTGATCAACCAAGTAAAGCCTTTTTAATCCATGAAAAAAAAGTTTTGTTGTGCTCATTCAAAATCCACATTTCTTTCTTGTAACACCCCAAGATTTCATAGTGTGTTAGTTCTTCAAAATAATTCAATAACTTTCACTACATGCAACACCAAGTTTAAGCACACCATGACTTACCAAACAAGCCGTTCAAAAGAGGTCATGAATAGTATTAACTAAATTTTAAACTTTATATAATCCTTATAATTTTAGAATCCATATTATGAGTTTCTTAGTCATAATGCAAGAATAGATTCATTTTCAGTATTGCACTTTTATCAACTTTTGATAGTGAACCCTTTTTAAATACAATATTTGAAACTTTTTGACTAAATGGAGACATCAAAAAATTTAAAATGAAACATCCCAAGCTTCCACGGTACGCTTTCCTTTGAATAAAACATTAGCGTGTGTTGTACGCAACTTCGAGTTCTAACACACCGTAACCAATCAAACTAGCCTTTATGAATAGTAATACCTACTTTTTGAAATCATATAGATTTTATATTTCAAAATGGACTTCATTTTTGGATTCGGAATATTGAAATTATCCTTGGGTGAAATTTTGGTACTTTTCGGATAACTTTTATATTTTGATGAATAGTGAAAATTACTAAATTTAAATTAAAAACAACTTTTTTAATCAAAATAATTAATAGTGATAAATTATGAATTTTAGTGGTTTTAAAGTATATTTAGAATATATTTTTACCATTTAATATAATGTTGGTCATTGGACATAATTTTACAATTAAACCGAACATAAACAAGTGTCAATCTTTTGATAGTTATTATCTCTTAAAAACACGCTTTTTGTTTTGACAGCGGGAATTAATTTTAAATTAATTTCTGCCACTTCTGTGTTTAGAATTTAGGAAAATGGATTCCATATTTTGAATCAGGATGTTTAAATTGTGTAAATAGGTAACTTTTATTTTTAGACATTTTGAATAATTACTGCGGTAAATATTTTATTTACCATGGTTAAAGGTAAATCCGGTAAATAAGGGTTAAAAAATAATATTATAATAATACTAAATTACCCTAAAACGTGTCTTAACCCTATTGGTTGATACATGGTCGACCATGGGAATCTTTGGGTCGATTTTGGGACCCCATGGATCCACTTGTAAGTGATAATGACACTTTATTTTAATTAAGTCAAAATGAATACAAAAATGACACAAGCATATATCTTTTATGGAAACAATTTTTACATAGGGTTATATATGTTGGATTTTAGATTATAAATATTCATTAGAAAGCTAAAAAGATTTCCTACATAATGATATTTTATTTATAATTTTTAGACATTGAATAATTTATTTTATTTATGACACAATGATGATGCAGTAATTACTATAATAGTGAAATATTAAAATAATTGATATTATAAATACCCAAATAATTATAATATGAAACTTTTAACGAATTAAACTAATTTTATATGATAATATGATATATTAGGATTGATTTAATTGACTTTTTTCGAAGTAATCAATCTGTTAGTAGTTTCAAAAAAATCAACTATTGAATAGTGTCAAAATTGACATAAAAGAGTTCTTAAAACAAATGTTATATTATTAATTGTTATTAAATTCCTAAAAATCTAAGGATCGGCCAAGAGACTTATATTATGATAGGTTCCTCATTAATGGACCACTTGGGGGTCGCTTGGATGTATATAGTAAGTTTATTAACCATGTTATATAAAAATACAAAGAGACATTGTAAAAGTGAAACTAATTAACTTAGAGTTAATACTTAAAGATAAGGTTAATATAAGTACCCAAACCTGTCTAAATTCTATTGGATGAGTTGTTTTCGACCTATCCCCACCTCATCCTTTGAATAGTCAACTTTGGAGCCTTTGGAAACCGAATATGAATTTATTATAAATTAATATTTCTAGATTTTCCAAAAGTGCCCCTCACCCCTCTTATAAAAAGGCACTCCTCCTTCTCATTTCTTCACACCTTCAAAGCCTTTTGGTTCGGCCAAACTCTGCCCAAATACTCTCCCAACATCCCTCAATACAACCTAGAGGCCTTAGTTTGATCATAAAGCCAACCTAAGGAGCCCTTTTGATCAAATCAAAAGGAAGAACCCGAAGAAGAGGTAATGATTTCACCACCCTTTTCTCAGTTCATTTCTTCTTCCACTTCTTCTTCCTTTGTTCTTACCATTCTGAAATAATAACTCCAGTATCTCACATATACTGTGATGTTATTATAAATATGGTACAATCATATTCAGTATTCTATCCACCCTTTGAATAACATGTCACCATACGTGCGTACGTACGGCTTACCGTCTCCACGTCGTGGTGTAATTGTTATTCAATATAATATTATTTGGATGGGTATAATAATGATGTGTAACTCATGTAAATAATAAATATAACATGTTAATGATTCTGTATATATGATATACCATCCATTTATATATTATTTTAATATCAAAAGAATGATATTGTCGCTCGTGCGTACGTACGGACTACCGTCTCCACGAACGCGATGAGATTCATTCTCCATCGTATCCATTCAAGTATAATTATCATTTGATGATTTAAAAATGATGTTTAAGGACTGTATATCATTCTGGATATGAATAAGATACAACAACCATGGCTTATGTAACAAAACATATAAAAGAAAATGAGTAAGTTAACTCCCGAAACGACGATAATTCTAAGATATTATTAACAAATCAATGTTAAAAGATCATATATGATATCATATTAATATATATGATTCTTGTATAATTTAATAAAAACTATTTCACCATTATACAGGAGGTTAACCTACCCCAACCAAGGAAAAGTACAAGGTAAGGGTTATTTCACAATCTCTTCATTATCCGAGGTTGTTTATATGTAATAATCTACTGGGATCTCTTTATCATCCACATCCATGTTTCTTAAAAATGTATTTCAAAACATTTTTACTATTTACAAGAATATGGGTTAAAGTCATTTATACCCTTGTTTGACTTTTTATAAGAGTTTTATAAAGGAATCTTTCCGTCGTTTTCAAAACAAGGTCCTTTTTAACCTTTTCGACGGAATTGAGGTAAGAATGTTTTTTTAACTTATACGGCGGGTGCGGTTATTTTCCGCCGTTATAAAATTGTCGAAGCTTTACATACAAGCTTATAAGAATATTTTCAAAGAAAATGTTTTATTTTATATGGATCTTAAATGATTTCAAAATAAAAGGAGATACTTCTTTAAAAAGAATTTTGATTTCATCTATGTCAACATCCTTTGATGGATTTTAAGATTATTTGAAGTTGATTTATTATGATACAAAACTTCTATATTGTATTGAAGGTTTTGTGATATGTTTGACTGTGGATGTGCTATTTTTATACCATTCATAGTTTATGGTGAAATTATTGACATTTCGTATGCTAGTTTTAATACGAATGTTTATGTTATGTTTAAACCTTTTCATATGGGAATGCATTGGACTTAATAAGTGACAGGTGGAGCCCGCTATAGCTCCTCGATGCATCGGTAGGTCTCATGAGACAAACTAGTGTCTTGGCACAAGGCCTTGACAAAATCTTATTTGTAGTCTTGGCACGAGGCCTTGGCTATGTGGTTATGATAGTCTGGCATTATGCATTCCAACATTATGAAAGTGGTTATTGATTTTTGCATGTGATTATTCGATTAGTAGAATATCCATGTGAATAAGTAAATGGCATTATTTCATTTTACTTTTGCCATACCATGTTGAAGTTCAATTTTAAAAGGCTTTTTTTTAGTAATGCATTGCCTTAAATGTTTATTCTTATTTATGAAAGTTTCCGCTTTATTGTTATCCTTACTGGGCATTTGAGCTCACCCCTTTTCTATGTTTTATTTTTTTCCCCAGGATGTGAAGAAGTAAATTATGAATGACCTGCAGGGATATTATGAGGGGATAGTAGTGTGGATTATGGAGACATTATGTTGTTGTAGTAGTTTTTCATTTTATGATGTAATGTAAAACTTATGAATATATCTAGTGTTTCCAAGGCTACTAAACCAATCGGTCTTTCGAGATTTGATCTTTCTTGTGATCATGCCAATGTTACGAAGTAATGCACCGACTCTGGGTAGCTGGGGTCGGGGCGTTACAGTTGGTATCAGAGGAAGTTTAGTACAAACCTTGGTAGCTAGATTTAGATAAACTCTGATTAGAGCACGTAGACCTAAGATGAATTTTGAGGATTAGTATAGAAGAACTTCCTAGAATTTTGGTATTGTAGAGATTTTGTGAGTTTTCCGAGCAATACATCCCTGTCTGGATACGAGCAGGTAGAGGCGGCTCTGGCACAGATGTACCTAGGGGTAAAACCCGAAAACACCGCTTTGAGCTAGACTCGAACGGGAACTGGTGCACGACAACGGGCCTTGCTTCACTCTTGGTTACGACACTCCCGGGGGATATGCTTAGGATAACTCTCATTTTCTTTACAAATCATTTTGAAGGGATTATGAGTATATACATCCTCAAAGAAATTTTTTTTATGATTATGGATTATATCCATAAATAGTTCAATTTATGTTAAGTGTTTTATAAGTATGGGATTATGTATTTTGATTCATAAACTGATCTAGTGTATGCCATTGTTTAGAAATGGCGCCCAGTAGAAGGAATGAGAACTCCAGAAATGCACATGATCCAAAGAGAAGGAAGGATCATATCTTTCATGGTCTTAAGCTAGAATTTATAAGAGAAATAGTCTCCCATGTATTATCATCATATGAAGAAATAATATCATGTGTTGATAAGATAAGTAAAGAGTTTACTGAGTCCTATGGCTTTGAAGGGAAGCAAGAGAAGAAAAGGATGGAAGAGAGAAAGATGGATAAAAGTAAGTGGGAAAAGAAGAATTTTTCCATATGTGGTAACTGTGGCAAGAAACACCCTGGAACTTTCCTGAAAGGAATGGGAG
This sequence comes from Viscum album, assembly GCA_963277665.1. Taxonomy (NCBI): domain Eukaryota; kingdom Viridiplantae; phylum Streptophyta; class Magnoliopsida; order Santalales; family Viscaceae; genus Viscum; species Viscum album. Next base: position 1,731,000,251 of record OY728123.1, on the reverse strand, counting down.
TTTGTTATAAGTGTGGAGGAAAAGGGCACAAAGTACGTTACTGCAAGGGTAAGAAAATGGTTTTAAATGTACAATGCTTCATTTGCAAGGAGTTTGGACACTACGCAAACCTATGTCCCAGTCATCAGACTATGCCACAAATGATGCTATTGGATAATAATCAAGTTATGATACTACCACAGATGAAGATGAATGATTAGAGTTCTTATGTTGATTATGTCAATTGAGTGTTGTATCAACAATATACTTGTTATAATAATTATGGAGTATATAAGGATTGCACTGCAGTACTATTTCATTAAGGACTTGAGATTGTGTGGAACAAAGAAAAGTGACTCAATAGTAGGATAAATTTTTGGAAAATATATGGTTGAGAGAATGATAAATCATAATATAGTTCAGATACAGAGGTAGTGATTTTGGAATAATATGTGATTGTTATGGATAAATTATATTGGATATTCTTGACTACCTTGGAACTGATTAATGATTTGTATATTCCATCATTGTTGGGGTTTAAAACATTTTTGGATTAATGAAGTATATCCATCATTCTATATGGAATAAGGGAGCATGAATGTAATCAATAAGGAATATGGTAATACATGATGAAGGTATTCATATGCTATTACGGGGTAAAAAGGATCTATATTAGGTTTACCTTCCTTATAAATGTTGGACTGTGAGTTTGGACAGAAGTATTTTGGATAGTTCTAGTTTGGATTATTTTGGATTGCCAAAAAAAAACAACCCGGAGGTCGGGCGACAACCCGTCGCGTCCGGCAAGGCTGCGAGACTTGAACCCGCAACCGAAGGGCGACAAGGGTGTATCACCTACCACTAGCCCACGAGATGTCCTGGATTAAATAATGTAGTTTTTATTAAAAGATCTTGTAGATGAATTATAAATTCGTTTATTTTGGAACCCTATACGAATAGTGTAAATAGAATTTTTTTACATTCTATTATGTTTTAGAGTGAAAGATGAGTTTGTGGTTGAAAATTTATTAATGGATAAAACTCTAATTATAAAGTAAGTATATCTCCTTATGATCTTAGCCAATCTCATAAATAAATTCCTCAACATTAAGAAAAGCAACTTAGAACAAAAATATTTTCCTAGATGGTACCTTAAATCATCACTAATTTATGGATTTGGGATTGTTGGCCTTTTCATAGCCATGTTCTCTACCACTCTCTATCAGATAATTGATGGTTAGATTTCTCTTCCATATCCATATTTTCTTACATGGAACCCTAGTATGTGTTATTTTCGGTAATCTTCATACTTTCCACTCTTTATTTTAAATAGAGGCCTCGTTAATTCATTTTTCGATGTGGGATTTCAACTAAGATATTTTGAAACGTCAAAAATGTGTTATCCCAATACCCTATGTTTTGTTGAACCGATGGTATTTCAAATCATCATAGATTGATGATTTTAAGGACCTCAATTTTATACTTGTTTGTGATTGATGACCTCAATCACTACCTATAAATATTTACGTTTTCCCTCCAATTATATGTCTCTAATTGCCACCAATGTTCTCCTAATCGAGATCATAATTTGGTGGTGACCCTTTCATTTCTCTTTTCCTCATATTAAGAATAAATTTTAGTAACCCAATTTCCGATATGGGTTTTCCCATAAAGATATTTTTTTTATTTTCAACCTTTTATTTTCAAAGAACAATTTCAAATTGCGAGGACGCAATTTATTGAAGGAGGGGAGAATGTAACACCCCAAGATTTCATAGTGTGTTAGTTCTTCAAAATAATTCAATAACTTTCACTACATGCAACACCAAGTTTAAGCACACCATGACTTACCAAACAAGCCGTTCAAAAGATGTCATGAATAGTATTAACTAAATTTTAAACTTTATATAATCCTTATAATTTTAGAATCCATATTATGAGTTTCTTAGTCATAATGCAAGAATAGATTCATTTTCAGTATTGCACTTTTATCAACTTTTGATAGTGAAACCTTTTTAAATACAATATTTGAAACTTTTTGACTAAATGGAGACGTCAAAAAATTTAAAATGAAACATCCCAAGCTTCCACGGTACGCTTTCCTTTGAATAAAACATTAGCGTGTGTTGTACGCAACTTCGAGTTCTAACACACCGTAACCAATCAAACTAGCCTTTGTGAATAGTAATACCTACTTTTTGAAATCATATATATTTTATATTTCAAAATGGACTTCATTTTTGGATTCGGAATATTGAAATTATCCTTGGGTGAAATTTTGGTACTTTTCGGATAACTTTTATATTTTGATGAATAGTGAAAATTACTAAATTTAAATTAAAAACAACTTTTTTAATCAAAATAATTAATAGTGATAAATTATGAATTTTAGTGGTTTTAAAGTATATTTAGAATATATTTTTACCATTTAATATAATGTTGGTCATTGGACATAATTTTACAATTAAACCGAACATAAACAAGTGTCAATCTTTTGATAGTTATTATCTCTTAAAAACACGCTTTTTGTTTTGACAGCGGGAATTAATTTTAAATTAATTTCTGCCACTTCTGTGTTTAGAATTTAGGAAAATGGATTCCATATTTTGAATCAGGATGTTTAAATTGTGTAAATAGGTAACTTTTATTTTTAGACATTTTGAATAATTACTGCGGTAAATATTTTATTTACCATGGTTAAAGGTAAATCCGGTAAATAAGGGTTAAAAAATAATATTATAATAATACTAAATTACCCTAAAACGTGTCTTAACCCTATTGGTTGATACATGGTCGACCATGGGAATCTTTGGGTCGATTTTGGGACCCCATGGATCCACTTGTAAGTGATAATGACACTTTATTTTAATTAAGTCAAAATGAATACAAAAATGACACAAGCATATATCTTTTATGGAAACAATTTTTACATAGGGTTATATATGTTGGATTTTAGATTATAAATATTCATTAGAAAGCTAAAGAGATTTCCTACATAATGATATTTTATTTATAATTTTTAGACATTTAATAATTTATTTTATTTATGACACAATGATGATGCAGTAATTACTATAATAGTGAAAAATTAAAATAATTGATATTATAAATACCCAAATAATTATAATATGAAACTTTTAATGAATTAAACTAATTTTATATGATAATATGATATATTAGGATTGATTTAATTGACCTTTTTCGAAGTAATCAATCTGTTAGGAGTTTCAAAAAAATCAACTATTGAATAGTGTCAAAATTGACATAAAAGAGTTCTTAAAACAAATATTATATTATTAATTGTTATTAAATTCCTAAAAATCTAAGGTTCGGCCAAGAGACTTATATTATGATAGGTTCCTCATTAATGGACCACTTGGGGGTCTCTTGGATGTATATAGTAAGTTTATTAACCATGTTATATAAAAATACAAAGAGACATTGTAAAAGTGAAACTAATTAACTTAGAGTTAATACTTAAAGATAAGGTTAATATAAGTACCCAAACCTGTCTAAATTCTATTGGATGAGTTGTTTTCGACCTATCCCCACCTCATCCTTTGAATAGTCAACTTTGGAGCCTTTGGAAACCGAATATGAATTTATTATAAATTAATATTTCTAGATTTTCCAAAAGTGCCCCTCACCCCTCTTATAAAAAGGCACTCCTCCTTCTCATTTCTTCACACCTTCAAAGCCTTTTGGTTCGGCCAAACTCTGCCCAAATACTCTCCCAACATCCCTCAATACAACCTAGAGGCCTTAGTTTGATCAGAAAGCCAACCTAAGGAGCCCTTTTGATCAAATCAAAAGGAAGAACCCGAAGAAGAGGTAATGATTTCACCACCCTTTTCTCAGTTCATTTCTTCTTCCACTTCTTCTTCCTTTGTTCTTACCATTCTGAAATAATAACTCCAGTATCTCACATATACTGTGATGTTATTATAAATATGGTACAATCATATTCAGTATTCTATCCACCCTTTGAATAACATGTCACCATACGTGCGTACGTACGGCTTACCGTCTCCACGTCGTGGTGTAATTGTTATTCAATATAATATTATTTGGATGGGTATAATAATGATGTGTAACTCATGTAAATAATAAATATAACATGTTAATGATTCTGTATATATGATATACCATCCATTTATATATTATTTTAATATCAAAAGAATGATATTGTCGCTCGTGCGTACGTACGGACTACCGTCTCCACGAACGCGATGAGATTCATTCTCCATCGTATCCATTCAAGTATAATTATCATTTGATGATTTAAAAATGATGTTTAAGGACTGTATATCATTCTGGATATGAATAAGATACAACAAACATGGCTTATGTAACAAAACATATAAAAGAAAATGAGTAAGTTAACTCCCGAAACGACGATAATTCTAAGATATTATTAACAAATCAATGTTAAAAGATCATATATGATATCATATTAATATATATGATTCTTGTATAATTTAATAACAACTATTTCACCATTATACAGGAGGTTAACCTACCCCAACCAAGGAAAAGTACAAGGTAAGGGTTATTTCACAATCTCTTCATTATCCGAGGTTGTTTATATGTAATAATCTACTGGGATCTCTTTATCATCCACATCCATGTTTCTTAAAAATGTATTTCAAAACATTTTTACTATTTACAAGAATATGGGTTAAAGTCATTTATACCCTTGTTTGACTTTTTATAAGAGTTTTATAAAGGAATCTTTCCGTCGTTTTCAAAACAAGGTCCTTTTTAACCTTTTCGACGGAATTGAGGTAAGAATGTTTTTTTAACTTATACGGCGGGTGCGGTTATTTTCCGCCGTTATAAAATTGTCGAAGCTTTACATACAAGCTTATAAGAATATTTTCAAAGAAAATGTTTTATTATATATGGATCTTAAATGATTTCAAAATAAAAGGAGATACTTCTTTAAAAAGAATTTTGATTTCATCTATGTCAACATCCTTTGATGGATTTTAAGATTATTTGAAGTTGATTTATTATGATACAAAACTTCTATATTGTATTGAAGGTTTTGTGATATGTTTGACTGTGGATGTGCTATTTTTATACCATTCATAGTTTATGGTGAAATTATTGACATTTCGTATGCTAGTTTTAATACGAATGTTTATGTTATGTTTAAACCTTTTCATATGGGAATGCATTGGACTTAATAAGTGACGGGTGGAGCCCGCTATAGCTCCTCGATGCATCGGTAGGTCTCATGAGACAAACTAGTGTCTTGGCACAAGGCCTTGACAAAATCTTATTTGTAGTCTTGGCACGAGGCCTTGGCTATGTGGTTATTATAGTCTGGCATTATGCATTCCAACATTATGAAAGTGGTTATTGATTTTTGCATGTGATTATTCGATTAGTAGAATATCCATGTGAATAAGTAAATGGCATTATTTCATTTTACTTTTGCCATACCATGTTGAAGTTCAATTTTAAAAGGCTTTTGTTTTAGTAATGCATTGCCTTAAATGTTTATTCTTATTTATGAAAGTTTCCGCTTTATTGTTATCCTTACTGGGCATTTGAGCTCACCCCTTTTCTATGTTTTATTTTTTTTTCCCCAGGATGTGAAGAAGTAAATTATGAATGACCTGCAGGGATATTATGAGGGGATAGTAGTGTGGATTATGGAGACATTATGTTGTTGTAGTAGTTTTTCATTTTATGATGTAATGTAAAACTTATGAATATAACTAGTGTTTCCAAGGCTACTAAACCAATCGGTCTTTCGAGATTTGATCTTTCTTGTGATCATGCCAATGTTATGTAATAATGCACCGACTCTGGGTAACTGGGGTCGGGGCGTTACATTTCTTCATTGGATGACATTGTTTCAACTCATTAATATGAAATGTGATATACGGTTGAGGATCAGCTATGTTATTCAAGATGTATGATTCTAAATTATTCATCTGTTCAGCTGACAATGATTTGGATTTCAAGCCACGAATCCCCTTTCCCTCATTATTAACTTGTTCATGGAGAGATGAAGGCAAACCTATGTGTTGCGCCGTATCCAAGTAGCTCATACAAAACTCTGCTACCTCCTCAGAAATATACTTTTCAATAATGGATGCTTCAGGTCGATATAGATTTTTAACATACCCCTTTAATATTTTCATATACCTTTCAAAAGGATACATCCAACGAAGATATACAGGTCCACAAAGCTTTTTTTCTCGAACAAGATGAATCATTAAATGCACCATTATATCAAAAAAAGTTGGAGGAAAATACATTTCCAATTGACAAAGTATAGAAATTGCACCCTTTTTCAAAATGTTCAACGCATTCACATCAATCGCCTTGTTACAAATTGAATTGAAAAAATAACACAACTTCATTATAGTCTTTCTGACACGAATGGGCAATATTCTACGCAATGAAACTGGTAGAATTAGTTGCATCATGACGTGACAATCATGTGATTTCATACCTATTAACTTCAAGTCCTTCAATGAGACAAAATTTTTTACATTAGAATAATAACCTTGAGGCACTTTGGTATCATGAAGACACTGACAGAAGATAATTTTCTCCCTCTTTGATAATGTATGACAAGCCGGGGGAAGAAATGTTCGTCATCCTTTAGGAGTGGGAGCTAACTCCAAACGTATTCCCATTGATAGTAAGTCTAATATTGAATTCAACCCATCTGTAGTATTTCCTTTAATTTATAACAATGTTCCATTCAATGAATCACATATATTCTTCTCCACGTGCATGACATCAATATTATGTTTAACTTCATGATACCTCCAATACGGTAGCTCAAAAAAATGACCTTTTCTTCCAAATATGACTATCATTACCAGATTTCTGTGTCTTTCCCAATGTCACATCAAGGTTTTTCACCCTCTCAAAATACAGATCAGTGGATAAAGGTTTTGGAGAAGTATAAAATTATTGTGAGCCATTGAATGCCTTTTTTAGTCTTCTATAAGGGTGTTCCATAGGCAAAAACTTTCAATGACCCATGTACACTGTTTTCCTCTCATGATTCAATTGACAATATGACGTCTGTTGTTTGCAAATTGGACATGCTTTATGCCCTTTAACACTGTATCCAGACAAATTTCCATATGCTGGGAAGTCATTTATAGTGAACAGAAGCACTGCATGCAGTTGAAAATATTCCATTTTATAAGAATCATACACCCTAATACCATCATCCCATAACAGTTTCAAATCATCAATCAACGGTGACAAGTAAACATCAATATCATTACCGGGTTGCTTTAGACCAGATATCATTATACTCAACATGACATATTTGCGCTTCATACAAACTTCAGGAGAGAGGCTGTAAATTACCAATAAAACAGGCCATGAACTATGTGTGCTACTGAGAGTTCGGTATGGATTCATTCCATCTGTGCACAACCCTAGTCTGAGATTTCTAATTTCATTTCTAAACGTAGAATACTGCACATCAATTTTCTTCCATTGTGGACAATCAGCTGGATGAAGTATTTTTCCATCACATACCTGCTCTTCAGCATGCCATATTAACCTTTTTGCATCACGTGAATTAGAAAATAAATGTTTGAAATAATTAATTATAGGAAGATACCAAAATACCTTTTAAGGGATCTTTGTAATCTCTACACCAACCTGTTATTTTTCTTTCACCTTATAGCGTGATGTCCTACATTTAGGACACTCTGACAGAAATTCATATTCCTTCCTATATATAATGCAGTCATTCGGATAGGCATGAATTTTCTTGTATCCCAATCCCATCGGGCATAATATTTTCTTGGATTTGTAATGTGAATCTGGAAGATCATTATCTTTTGGAAGAATGTCTTTCATCAATTGTAGCAGCTCTGTAAAACTTTTCTCACTCCATCCATGTTTCTCCTTCAGGTTATTAAATCTTAAAACCGCCGAAAAAGCTGTAAAATCAGTACAACTAGTATATAATGGTTTTTCAACATCACCATAGAGACGCGCAACTGTCGGTTATATCTCAATTTGTTCTGCTACAATATCGCGAATCATTTCTTCAATTCCATCAGAGTTACTATCTTGCGAATCATCATCATCAGTGAAATTATGTCCAGTTTCACCATGACAAATCCAAGGGCTGTAACTCCGATTAAAACCATGAAAAATCAGATGATCTTTTATCTCTCTAATTTTCAACTTCTTCATATTCAAACATTTCAGGCATGGACAGAAAAAAAATGTCACTACTTGGAACATTTCGTTTTGCAAATTCCAAAAATGCATCAACACCTTCCTAAATATCATTTCTCATTCGATGTGTCGTAATCCAACTTCGACTCATTATTACCTATAAAAAATATCAACAAAAAATATATATTTTTAAGATAAGACAAATATATGTTTATATGATGCAAATCATAATTTGAATGTAAAAAAAATTAAAATATAAAACAAATCTATGGGTATTTAAGAAAATGTGCTTGAATATTATTTTTAAAACAAAATATAGTTATATATAACAGTTTTAAATTTCATTGAATCAAAGAAAACCATGCCGCCTATATAGTTGATAGAAAATTGGAGAAAATAGAGTATACTTGAGAATCACCCCCACCCCTCGGACAACCCCCAAAACCCTCTGGACAGGCCCCCACCCCCTTGGACAACCCCCCACACCCACCCACCCCCTTGGACCACCCCTGGACACCCCCAACCCTCCGGATAGCCCCCACCCCTCTAGACAGCACCCCCACCCCTCCTGGACACCACCCCACCCCTACCCCTTCAACACCCCCTAGAAACCCCCAACCCTCTGGACAGCCCCCCAACCCCCCGGACAACCCCCAAACCCCTCTGGACAGGCCCCCACCCCCGTGGACAGCCACTCACACCCACCCACACCCTTGGACACCCCCCGGACACCACCCGTTTCCACATCTTTGATATAACATATTTTTTTAAAAAAATGTGACATTATTAAAAACGTTTCATGAAATATGATGAAGAGTCCAATCGTATTTCTTATGAAATTTTTCTTACTAGAACGGGTCTTAGTATTGGAAGTAATAATAAATAAAGTGGCATAAAACAGCAATATAATCCTAAAAAATGCATATAATCCATCTTAAATTTTTGAATAAATATGTTTGTAATCAACCATCAAATCCAAAAGGTGTATGAGAGAACAATGAGAGAAAAACTGGCAATGAGAGATCATAGTCATTGAGGGGGGATGGTGTTAATGGAAACACAAAATCAAATGAACCGAGACCAATTTATGACGTAATCCATGAAAAAGAAAAACCTACATTAAATTAAATCGCGAAACATCAAAAAACAAACAAATACCCATTTGAAATAGAATCTAGTATCTTGATTCAGAAACTCTAAAAAATAAATAAATCACAATTTCATTGATTGAATCCTGAATTTCTAAAATAAAACAATACACTGGTTTCACTTTGGTTGGTGGTGCAATTATTTGTTGTATTTTATCATCAATTAGTTTTGTGACATAAAATCAAAAAATATTGTGAAATACATATAAGTAACATTCATTATTCAAGTTCACATTCTTTTTGTAAAATTACCCATTTCTATATTAACATTAATAAAAAAATTATCATTATTCTCAAATAAAATCATGACAATTGTGATATTCCCATTTTTATAAACATATATTAATGATGTTATTATAGACCTTATCATAACTAATAATATAAAAAATGGTATACTTATCTATAGTAGAGTCCTATAAGACAAAATGGATGCACGATATTTCTGTGACATTTAGATTTTTTAAAGGGATATAATGATGTTTAATACTTCCCATAAGGGTGAAATTATAAGGGAGTTTAGTGTCTTATAAAAATACAAAGTTGGTAAAACTGAATTTGTTTCCATTAAAGAAAACAAATGGTTTATCATAGATTTATTAGACTCTATGAGGGTGAATGATAAATATTTATTTTATTATGTTCCATTATAACTCATGTGTAAATATTTATTTTAGTTCAATTAATGAATGATAAATGGTTTAAATTAATGGTTTTTGTTTTCTAAAAAAATGAAATCTTCAATATGGATGATTGATTCCTATTCTATGATAAGACACTCAACAAGGATGATTCACTATATATGATGATAATTTCATTTAATTCTCTAATCACATAAACATTATTGGTTATCAAACTACAAATTTTTAGATGAACCTGAGCGTTAAATGAAATATAGGATAAAAGGAATGGATGAATCAACCATACCGCAAATTTTTTTTGATAATGAAATTCAAACCGGTCAAATCAAGAATTATTCCAAATCTTTCCTTAATCGCGCCATAGTCCTTCAATAAATATCCCCAAATATGTTTCCAACATATGAGGATTTTGAGTCATTAAATGCAAGGTAATATATCAAAATTAGTTTTATAAAGAAATACAAAAAAAAGAAACTCAAGATAAAAACGAATGTCTGGTGCCAACGATATTCAAAAAGATGTAATAGGGTTCGAAATGGAAGAATCTAACCTTGTTTAAACAAAAAATCGCAAAACATAAATATAGACTATCCGGGAAAAAATGAACGAAATAAATTTATGGAATTCTTACTTGAGTGTTGCGAGTTGAGATGAGAGATCTGAGGAGACTAAAGAGAATAAACAATGCAGCCAAAATTAGTTTAACGCGGGTCGATCGACGAGCCGATTAGGGTTTACCGTGTGAGAGAGACGAGATGGCGGACTATTGAGCGAAAAAATGTAAATGACAATCCACGAGGATTTAATTTTTTAAATGTTTTATAACGTCGTTTATATAATAACCAACGTTATAAAATATTTTTTAAATTTATAACGTCGGTTATTTGAAAACCGGCGAAAAAAAACCCCCGTGCTTTGGTTTTGTTACGTCGGTTATAAAATAACCGACGTAAAAAACTCGTAGATATATCGTTTTTTACATCGGTTATTTTATAACCGACGTAACAAAACCAAAGTGCGCGGGGTTATTTACGTCGGTTATTTTATAACCGACGCAAAAAAACCAAAGCGCGGGGGTTTTTTTTACGTCGGTTATAAAATAACCGATGTAAAAAACGCCTAGATATCTCGTTTTTTACGTCGGTTATCAAATAACCGACCTAAAAAACCCCCACACCTTGGTTTTTTACGTCAGTTATAAAATAACTAACGTAAAATGCCTAGATATCTCGTTTTTTACATCCGTTATCAAATAACCGAGGTAAAAAACTCGGCGCTTTGGTTTTTTACGTTGGTTATAAAATAACCGACGTAAAAACCAAACACGCGCGATTTGTAACATCAGTTATTAAAATAACCGATGTTAAAAATATTCTCAATGCATTTGTTACGTCTGTTATTAAATAACCGACGTAAAAAACCACGTTTCACAGATTCTCACGTCGGTTATATATAACCGACCTAAAAAATGGTGACGTAAATAACGTTTTCTGCACTAGTGTAAGGGAACTTCTTAACCCACATTCAATTACTTGCATTAAACCTCTTCTTCTTGATTTTATTATGCCAAGATTATGTGTGGAATATCTATGTTGTAATTTCCACAAACCTTTGTGTAGATATACTATTTATACACATAATCATCTCATTGATAAATTTTTACGAACTTGTATGGGAAATCATAACTCAATCTCATTTCATTGAGTTAAATATCTATGTCACTGGTTTTGTTTTTCCAAGATTATATGTGAATGACCTCTGATTGTTTCACACTTAATATTCACATATATTAGGTGTATATATATTTCTCACACATAATTATGTGATATATTTATCCTCAATTTAAGGATACCATCTTTATAATGGATTTCAACTCAATTTACATTTCCATTGAGACTTAATTGTTGTTATGCACCAATTCACTCTTATATGGTGTGTATACTGTCCTTTGACATATTATATCATGAATCCCATTATTCTCATGATATTATAAATCTCGGATTAAATTTTATTCCGCAATTATTTGTATTGAAGAGTCTCTCATTTTGTTAAAAACTCTTTAACAAAAATATCGTTTTAAATGTTTTAAAGATTCATTATTCTAAATCTGTATCTATAATGTCGATGTTTTCAAAATGGTTTTCAGTATTTATTTATATGTAAATTAATATTTTAAATTTATAATTCCATTAAAATCTTCAAAGTGGTATGGGACACTTTGATTCAAAAATATCTTTTAAATGGTTTTTGAAAATGGATTGATTAATTCAATATCTTGGAATTACTTATTGTGGTTGAAAATGAAATGTTGTTATTGAAATGTTTATATTTTCAATATTTTGTGTGTAATGAATGTAATTGGACATTTTACGAGTGGTTACGTGATAAACCATATGACTGGTGGTGTCGTGAATACCAGGATGGGTGGTTACGTTATAACCTCCAATGCATTGGGTATGGAAGTTGGTCGTATGGATATTCCATAAATATGTATGGAAGTCGACCGTATGGTTATTCCATTTAAGTATGTTTATGTCCCATGTTACCTTTATATGTTATTTGTTCTTTATATGGGTTTTATGGTAATCTTTTGGTTACAAAAGGGTAAGTAATGGTCTTTTATTCCGTGAATATATTTTACTACTTCATAAAGGTGAAAAGTATTACTTTGGTAAAGTATTCATGGTTTACTTGTTGTTTTTGAAAAACTAATAGTTTTCCTTCTTTTTTTATCCATTACTGGGCTTTTTTTGCTTATCCCAAGTTTTTGAAATGTTTTCCACAGGACTTAAAGATGAATAGGGTCAAGGATGGGATCAAGGAAAGACATTTTATCTAAAACATGGAACTAGACATGTTTCTTTTTAAGTGTTTTTTTATTTTATGGAAACTTAGTAGAAGGGTCTACTATGTAATCTTTTGAGATGTAATAGTTATAACCTAATTCTCTAAAACTCTAAACCTGAAAATATCCTCTATGTGAATTATTCAATTAATTCATGATTAAGTAATGTTTAAGGCCATGACCTTATAGTTGGTATCAGAGGTCAGTTTAGATAACTTTAGAGGTTAGGTTATTCTCTAAGCATAAGTGACATTTCCAAAATGGTTAGGATTTCAGAAAGAGTCCTATTTTTAGGAAAATTGAATGAGTAAGTATATCTTAGGGTTTATCTTCTTCATTAGTACATGGTGGTTTTGTTGATATACTCACACTGACCTTTTTGGTTTTAGTAAATGGTTGGATCTAGTAGGCACCAAAGTAACAGTGGATGTGAAGGAAACCGTGACTGTTTTCTGAGCGAGCAACTGAATGATATGGTTGTTTCAATGAGAACTCTTGTGTTTATCCTCAACCAACTATCTGGAGTCATGATTGACCACCTAAACCTTGGTGATTTCTATAAGGCATCATATATGCGAGAAAAAAATACCTATGGAACTACATGTAATAATCATACAGGTAAGTGTGTTCAAAAACCTATGTGTCAAATATGTGAAAAGAAACACCTAGGAAAATGTTTCAAAGGGATAGAAATATGCTATATATGTGGAAATTAAGGTCATAAAGCAAGAACATTCCATGGAAAAAGGAAGCATCCAGTTGACTCGAGGAAAGGGAAAGAAGCTCTTTCTAAGGGATCAGTTTAATGTTTTAAATGTGGTTTGAATGGTCATTATGCAAATACATGTCCTATGAAGAATTTTCGGGAATGGGATCACCAAGATCGTACAAATATTAATTTACCAATAACTAATGCCATTACGATTGAGGATGAAGATACTGACAATGACCAATCAAAGGTATGGATTATTTCTTAACATTTGTTTTCCTATTTAGAATCTTAGGATATGATTCATGATTTTGTTTATAGGAAAGAAGTATTTCAGAATAATATGGAAATGAATGGTTAATGGATCATGAATAATGTTGAATGAGTAAGAAGTCAACATATAAGGGCTTCAAGATTTATGGTGAAATTCTTAAGAGTATTAAGTATCTTTTTATGATGGGGATTACATTAGAAGACTTTTTATAGTATGTGTAACCCTGATGTTTGATATATGAAAATTTTATTCAAGGAATAGTCCTCTGTTCTTTTGTGGACAATGTTATAATGAACCATTTGGGTTTATATGATCCTTACTTTTGAGGTAATTATGGGTTACTATATATTATCATGAAAAGTGAATGGAATGAGATAAAATTGAGGTTAAATTATGTTATGATTATATTTGATGATTTTATCTCTTTTTGGGGAATGATTTGAGAATTATATAGTTTGGAGAAAGGACAACATGTAGACCGTGTCACAACCTGTCACGTTAGAAAAAACTGTGGGAATTGAACCCACAACCAAAGTGTGAATGGTATTTATCACCCACCACTAGACTATGTGAAGTATCTGGCTAGTTTGACTAATTATTTTAGTTATATGATTTTATGAATTAAGAGTAAGTTAATTTTGGGTTATCTATTGAAATTATTAACCTATCATGGAGGATATGTGATTAGGTTAATTACTTTTCAATACGAGACTTTAAGAGAAACTGATGTTGTTTGGAGATAAATGTTATGATTTAACTTAGAAGACAATGTGATTAAATCCTTCAAATATTTGGGTTTCAATCTTAGTTTGGTTGACTTTTTGTCTTCATTGAACTTTGGGTCTTGTTTGACAAATTTTGGAGATTCAGAATAGACTTCCTTTTTATAAAGGATTATCCTTTTTGGATATTAGATGATCTCTTGATAACCTTTTTGGTTTTAGTTTTTGTTAAGGTCTAAAGACATGGGTAGTATACAGTTCTCTTTTGTGGATTAAGTGATTCTCTAGAAGTTGATTATGGCTCTCTTAATGTAAACAAGCCATCCTAAATACTCATCTTTTGGAGAAAATATGAGTTCATGTAAGAAATCTAGTAAAAGATGAAAGTCAACATGACAAGTAAGTATGTTTCCTTATGCTTTAGTTAAGATCATAAATAAATTCCTCAATTAAAAGTAAATTAAAAAAAAATTTGTCCGTTTACTTTTCCTACTGGGGAATCCAATACCATTTAACCCATCGCAAGTTTGTGATTTTCTAGTGGTTAACTTTCTCCTAAACATGTTTCCTATCACCCTTCCTCAGAACATGACCCTTTATTTTTCCTTCCATATCCATGTTTTCATACATGGAATCCAAGTATGGGTTAACTCATGTGACCTTTGTACTTCCCTTTATTTCTTTTAAAGTGATAGTTTAATTTACTCCTTTTCCGATGTGGGGCTTTCAATGAAGTTTCTGAGCCCAATTTTAAAATTGCGAGGACGCAATTCCAAAAAGGGGGGAAAGATGTAACACCCCAGGTAAATAAAGAATATGACATTTTTTATATTTATCCCTATTTGTGAATAAAATTATAATTTTACTTCAAAGGGGTTGTTATAGCATACCTGATACGCAACAAAGAGTTTCTTTGAAATCTTACGTTGCACACTAGTAATAAAATAATATGATTTTTAATGGTAGTTAACGCCTAGCCATTGTAATGGCAGGAAAGAATGGAACTAACTACAAAAATTATTATATATGTTTTTCAAATATTTTTACTTTTATCCAATAAATGTTAGAGGCGTAAAATGCGAATGAATCTAATTTTAAGCATAAATCTTCTAATATTCTTTAAAAGGTCGATTAACGGCCTTTGGATGGAGAACCATTTTGAAATATAATTTTGACAATTTTATATGTTCTATTGAAACAAATAAAACTCTTCTTTAGAATTGGGATATCAAAATTTACTTCGTGTAAATTTTTTGTATTTTTCTGATAAAGTTCAATATTTAATGAATAGTGAAAAATGTTGTATTTTAACTCAAAACCTCTTTTTAATAGAATTTATTTATATGATTAAATTATATTTTTAATTGGTTTTAAAGTTCAATTAGAATATATTTTTACCATTCAATCCAATTGTGGTCATTGGAATTAATTTCAGTTTGAAATTGGACTTAAACTAGTGTCAATCTTTTGATACTTTTTGTTTCATAAAAACACGCTATTTGTTTTGACAAAGGGAAGTAATTATTAAAATAATTAATTAAACTTATATTTTTTGAATTTTGTAAAATAGAAATCATTTTTGAATTCGGAATATCAAATATAGCTTAGGGTGAATTTTAGTTATTTTTCTGAAAAACTTCAATTTTTGATGAATAGTGAAACCACTAAGTGGTATTTAAAAAACTGATTTTTCGTTTGAATGAAAATTTACCACCTCTGTGTTTTGAATTTCAAAAATATGACATACATGGTTTTCATTATGAAGTAAAATGTGGTTCAATGGGATTAAAATAATTTTTTTGTGAATAGTATCTTTTAAGTTTTTAATCTTCATTAGAGGCAATTAGTGTAGTTTAAGGTAAAAATAATGTTTTAATGATATGAAATGACCTTGACACATGTCCTACCCCTGTTGGATGTGTCATGGCCAACCGAGACAATCACTAGGTCAACTTGGGGACCCCATGGATCCACTTTGTTAGGAAAATGACATTAATAGCTTTTTATTTAATGTTAAAATAAAAATGTCACAAACATGAGTTGTTTTACTAAAACAATTTTTAAATGGGGTTATACAAGTAATATTTTTTACTATAAATATTAATTAGAAATTTAATAACATTTCATATATCATGATATTTTTTATAATTTTTAGACTTTATATAAATTAAATTATTTATGACACCATGATGATGCAGTGATAACCTCATTATTTAATGATTTAAATAAAATTAAAAGATAATGTAAAATCTAATACCTACACTTGTCAAAATCATATTGGATGGGTGTATTTTACACTCTTATTACCTTATTCTCGAAATATATTATTTTGGGACCTTTAAAATCCGAAAAGCATTTTATAATAAAGTAAAAGATTATAACTTTCCAAGAGTGCCCCTCCTCTCCTCTTATAAATAGCCCCCACCTCTACCGCCTTACCCACACCTCTCAAGACTTTGGCTCGGCCAACCCCTGCCCATTTCATATCTCCACATCCCTCTCTTCATCAATTAATCCTCACCTTTGGGTATAATCCTTTCCACGGAAGCCTTTGAGCTCAAATCAAAAAGAGTTACCCGATTTAAAGGTAATGTCTTCCCTTGAGTTTGTTTGTTTTATTTTGCTTCTCCAACCCTCTAAAATCTTTTTATTCCTTTATTTTGTAACAAAAAAAGTATATTAAATATACTAGGATGATTTTATGTGAAGGATTAGAGCTACACTTACACACACCTTCGTCTAATGGTTAAAGAACATATTGTTTCTGTGGATGGAAAATTTCTACCTCACGAAGTGATGATTTTTCAATCTTCTATTAACACCTTTCATGGAGGAAATTATGATGTCACTATATTTTATATATTATATATATAGTATTTATTTTTTCTATATGCTTCTGAATTTTATATTTAAAACATGCCTTTATGCTTTTCATGTTGTGCAAATGCGATAATTTCATACGAGGAAGTGTGGACTACCGCCCCGTCAAGTGATGTGACTCGTTCATGAAATACATGGAATGTATAAAGAATGAAATTAATGGAAATATGTGACCTATATAACATATATATTATACTGTAATTAATACATATATCTCTCTCAATTATTTTTAATTCCATTAACATGACAAAGAAATGAAAGTAGCGTTCATGCGTACGTACGGCCTACCGTCTCCATGAACGGTGCATTTCATTTCTTTTTATCTCCAAATGTTATGTAGTAGTATAAAATGAATATTTAATGGATATATATGATATTTAAATCATTAATACTATTATGGAGATGATTTACTTATAACTACATGGTCAATCATTTTCAAACAAGTTCATTTTTGACTCATATACCAAACATCGACAAAAACATCTGATATGAACTCACATTATTAACCAATTATTATAACATTATAATATGTGATATGAACTGAATAATAATATTTAAAATATTTCCTTAAGCAATTATAAATTTTAAAAATTTTTATTATTCATGAATATAATGAAACGAACAAGACAAGATAGACTTGAGGTAAGGGATGATACCCCTCTCTTTCTTTTTAAGTACACTCTTTTATGTCATTCCTTTTAAGCTCAACATTCTTATGATTGGGATGTTATTTTATATTAATATTAATGTAATTTTATGTTCATATGATTATAGACCCTATTTTATCTCATCCATTCATTTTGGATGTTTTGAGTGGCACCATTAGGATGTCGAATTTTCATACGGGATCCAACCTCTCTCTTTCTTTTTAAGTACTCTCTTTTATGTAATTTATTTTAAGCTCATATTTCTTAGGTTTGGGGATGTTATTTTATATTCCTCATACTATAATTTTTATGTTCATATTATGAGAGACCCTATTTGATCTCATAAATCCATTTCTAGAAGTTTTAAGTGGCATCGTTAGGCTGCCGAGTTTTCATAAGGGATTTTTCATCTCACTTTTATTCCTGTGACATGTATGCTATGTTTGACACTATTTCCTTTGAGTGGTGTATGTAATTCCCATTATTATACACTTTTTTTAGTATAATTTCATTTATGGGTATTAAATCTTCATTGTATGACCCTTCTTCCATGGGGTGTACGTTTCGAATGTTACCCAACTCGGTAAGGGGACCTTTCACCCTCCTCTTTTTAAAAGACATATTTTTTTATGTCTTTTAATTCACATACTATTATGTTGAGATATGTTCTTATATATCCCTATTTATGTAAATTTAATGTCCAAGTGATGAGATACCATTTTCTCTCTCATCAACTCATTTTCTGAATTTTAAAGTGACGTCGTTAGGCTGTCGGATTTCTGTAAGGGAACTTCTTAACCCACTTTCAATTACTTGGGTTAAATCCTTACTTCTTGATTTTATTATGCCAAGATTATGTGTGGAATCTCTATGTTGTAATTTCTCCAAACCTTTGTGTATATATACTATTTCTACATATAATCATCTCATTGATAAATTCTTACGAACTTGTAGGCATATCATAACTCAATCTCATTTCATTGAGTTAAATATCAATGTCATTGGTTTTGTTTTTCCAAGATTATGTGTGAATGACCTCTGATTGTTTCACACTTAATATCCACATATATTGGGTTTATTTATATTTCTCACACATAATTATGTGATATATTTATCCTTAATTTAAGGATACCATCTTTATAATGGATTTCAACTCAATTTACATTTCCATTGAGAATTAATTGTTGTTATGAACCAATTCACTCTTATATGGTGTGTATACTGTCCTTTGACATATTATATCATGAATCCCATTATTCTCATGATATTATAAATCTCAGATTAAATGTTATTCCACAATTATTTATATTCAAGAGTCACTCATTTTGTAAAAAACACCTTAACAAAAATATCATTTTAAATGCTTTAAAGATTCATTATTGTAAATCATTATATTTAATGTCCATGTTTTCAAAATGATTTTCAGTATTTATTTATATGTAAATTAATGTTTTAAAATTATAATTCCATTAAGAGCTTCAAAGTGGTATGGGACACATTGATTCAAAAATCTCTTTTTAATGGTTTTTGAAAATGGATTGATTAATTCAATATCTTGGAATTACTTATTGAGATTGAAAATGAAATGTTGTTATTGAAATGTTTATATTTTCAATATTTTATGTGTAATGATGGTACATGGACATTTTATGAGTGGTTACGTGATAAACCATATGAAGGGTGGTGCCGTGAATACCAGGATGGGTGGTTACATTATAACCTCCAATGCATTGGGTATGCAAGTTGCCTGTATGGCTATTCCATTAAGTATGTGTGGAAGTCGACCATATGGTTATTCCATTTAAGTATGTTTCTGCCCCAAGTCAACTTTATATGTTATGTGTTCTTTATATGGGTTTTATGGTAATCTTTTGGTTACAAAAGGGTAACTAATGGTCTTTTATTCCGTGAATAGTTTTTACTTTTTCATAAAGGTGAAAACTATTACTTTGGTAAAGTATTCATGATTTAGTTGTTTTTTTTTGAAAAACTAATAGTTTTTCTTTTTTGTTTATCCTTTACTGGGATTTTTATGCTCATCCCATGTTTTTGAAATGTTTTCTACAGGACTTAAAGATGAATAGGTTCAAGGATGGGATCAAGGAAAGACATTCTATCTAAAACATGGAACTAGACATGTTTCTTTTTAAGTGTTTATTTTATTTTATAGAACCTTAGTAGAAGTGTCTACTATGTAATATTTTGAGATGTAATAGTTATGACCTAATTCTCTAAAACTCTAAACCTGAAAAGATCCTCTATGTGAATTATTCATTTAATTCATGATTAAGTAATGTTTAAGGCCAGGGCATTATAGTTTTGATAATGTATTGTTATGTAAATATATTTAAATGAAATATTGTGATTGGAATGTTGAAATGTTATCTTTTCTTTATGTTTCTTTTATGTTTCATGAATTTGTTATGGTTCTTGGGAATTGTTTATGTATATGGGTGGTTCGTTGATAATCCTTGGATGGGTGAGCCTAAGATAGATCTCAAATGCACTGGGTAATGTGATGGAGGAAAATGTGAATGTTTCTTCTACGAGATTTAGGGAATATACTATGATTGGTATTAAAAATGTAACTCCCTACATAGTTGTGAAAGCTACATTGTAAGTATGTTATGTATGACAAAAGTTACATTTATGATTTATGATTTCTATGTGTATTTCATAAATATTATGATTTCATGATGTTTACTAAAGAGATTATTTTATGTATTTATTGATGATATAATGTTTACATTCATTGTTTTATAACCCTTAATGAGCTTTTTATGATCATCCTATGTTTTTGAAATGTTTTTCGCACGACTTAAAGATGAATCGGGTCAATGATGGGATCAAGGGGAAGTCATGCTGTCTAAAACTTGGAAATAGCGATGAATCTTTTTTTCAAGAGTTTTTATTTTATGAAAAAAATGGAAACTGAGTAGAAATGTCTACATTGTAATTTTTTGCGATGTAATAGTTATGGAAAAATTCTCTAAAACTCTAAACCAAAAAATATCCTCAATTTGAATTATTCACTTAATTCAAGATTATGTAATGTTTAAGGCTTGGTCCTTATAATAAGAGCTTACCTTAATACCTGAATTCAATGATCTTTATAAAACATTCATAAAAAATTAAATGATATAAGGATCATTCCTCCATTAAATTCAAATAATTAATCAATCAATGTGGAATTATTGCATATGATATAATTACAAAATCTTCAAAAATTCCTTCCACGTAGTTCATCTTTACACTACTCGTCTTCTTGTTAAAACATCATAGAATAAATTTAGACTAATGAAAATCCATTAAATGTTAATTCACAACATCATATGAATGAATTGAAATTATTCCATCCAAATCATATATCATTTGATGACATTCTTCATAACTCTTAAATTGTTTCCTTAACCTACCAACTTCTGATTGATAAATTTAAAAAAAACTAATCTAATAAATTCAACCAAAACCATCTATTTTGTGACTGGGAAACTTCTATATGATCATATACTAATCGATATAATCTTAAAATACATACATTTCCATCTTATATCTGTTATAGAAAATTGCATATCCTCAAAAAATTCAAATAGTTCACCTGATGGACTCAAACTGATGACATTTTAAGATACTGTCTGATGGTCTTCATCTGATGAAATTCTCCAGTGATTGTCCTTTGTACATCGACAACATTCCACTGATTAGTAATCTTTAAAAAAGATTGATCAGAAACATTGTGTATCACCATAATTCAAAAACATATTTTAATCTATGAACTCTATATATATTCAACCAATAATACTTTTGACCATCATAATTACAAATCATCATAAGCTTTGGACATGATATTTGAATAGCTTCACCGACATGTCTTCAAAAAACTCAAACCAGTGATCCTCCTTTATTATAGTCTTGTATAATGAAAACATTTAGTAGACCTGATTATAAGAAATTTACGAATATAAATGAATAATAGGATTATTTCATTAAACAATATTCCTAATAGAACATGTATTTAGTATAAGATAATCATTTTGGAGAACACTCATGATGGTCACCATATACTAGTAATGTTTTCCCAATGATCTATGTCTCATATACTCAAGAAGATCAAATTTATCAAATTAACATTATTGGAATGTTTAAAAATGATTATTGGTTTATGTTATACAATAGAATACAACCCTTTTGATCCAAATTTCTCTATTCTTAACAATCATAACAAAAATATCCAGATAATAAAATCCTCTCTAAACATCTCCATCATTTGTGGTCCCAAATTTTCTTTATTAGACTAAATTTTATGACCAATGAATGTTCAACAGACAATATTGAAATTGAAGGTCATCAAAACCAATATAATATCTTTTCACATTAAGTTTATAAATAATTTAAACAGTTAAGAATAATGTTTACCTCTCTCTTAAGATAATTATACAATGAAGATAATAATGATCCCAAAAAATAGTCCTTGGTCAACCATATTTTATCTTACAAGATCTAATTGTATAATCCCTCAATAAATGATCCATGCATTCTACTACAATCTATTATAAACATTGATATATATTTAGGTTCTATCACGGTGGATCAATCAAATTGCAGTTTTCATCATTATTGATATGGTGATTCCTTTGGTCTAAAAAAATATCCTTTGTAATCTAATTCATGACTTGATTGAGGATTAAGGATAATCTATAGATCACCCTTCATCCTATAGAGAAATATCTACATTTCAGTGTGGAAAATAAATCTCTATTTCCATAAAAAAACTACTCAAAACACAAAATCATTTATTTATAGGGAAGGGGCTGGTATTAAATAATATTTAATTTATAACTATACCATAAATAATATATTTAATACTATATAACCCTATTCTAGGGAATAATATTTTTATTATTCTCTCATTTCATTCTCTAATTGGTGAAATAATAAATATTAGTATACGGGTTTGCAGATTATTATTTTTCTATAGACACAAACATGTTATTCCAATCATCCTAGATATTTATCAATTACATGATTAAATATTAATTAATTTCATAAATAAATTAATATTAAATTCCCATGTAATTAAATAATTCCCTAGTGAATAAATGTTTATTTATATTATAAAGAAAATAAAAAATGAATAATATTATCCATAATCATTGAAAAATGCATTTATTACAAAAAATAAATTTAAATAGAATTTCGTTGAGATCAATGCAAACTAATAGTATGTGACCATATAGTGGAAGGCGACACGAGAACCCTAGCGGAGTGACACTATGACCCTTACAGGGTATTGTTGTATGTGATGGGAATAGATTAGCTTCAGTATATCATATCTGATGATGTGTTACGATATGATTAAGGATTAATCTTGAATCATTGTCAATGATATATTGATGGATTTAAATTTCAAATAATTTATTGGATACATACAGAGGCATGATGGGTCACTATATTCCTTCATTTTTGACATAATTGATGAAGGTGATAAAAAATAACATTCTATAGTCCCAAACTATTCACTATATATCTCGTATTAAAAAACATTGGATTTGAACTCTTGAGGGAATAGAAAAGCCTCTACAAGTTCATCATGCAAATACTTTGACAAATTGATAACCTAAAAATTTGAAATCATTGATGGAACTATATCCAATTGCTTCATAATGTCATAATTTTTGTTAAAAAATTGAGGTTTTCAAATATGGTTCAATTCCATTAAATGAATTTCTAGATAATATGTCCACGGGAAAGATGATCAGGGTTATTGAATATTTTTAATGGGGGATTCCTTCTACTATAAAATCAGGCCTTCATGGCCTACCCACTAACTTAATCTAGTTACGTTGTTTCTTATTCAACAATCACACTTCCAAAATGATTGGTGTAGAATGATGTGGGGTGGGGGTGCACCTATTGGTATTTTCGGAGGGATTTCCCATGACTTTCAGCAGCATAAATAGCTCTGGTGTGGATGGGGTCAATATATTTTGTTTGACCGCGGTTGTGCCTTCCTCTATTTCATAAACCATTTTGAAATTGGTCAATGTTTCCACAATTTGATATGGGATACTATTATTTATTATAAAACTCATCATCATATAAGGTATCTATTAAATGAATGAAATTAATGGATTGAAATATAAACTCTTTCCCTAATGAGGTCTCAGTTTGAGGGTTTGTGCAAATTATACCATTTGGTATGGTGATTCTCGTTCTCTTGGAAATAAATTTATGAAATTCAAAACAATCATATATAACTTTGACCTTAGTATGGTTTCACCTTTATTCATTTTTTGTATTCCCCTTCTACCATTAACTACTAAAAATCATGCCTTTAATAATCCTAGTAAAGTAGCATTTTATCTCTATATAACCACTAACAATATATTAAATGTAAAATGGTTGTCTTTAACTACACTTGAAAAAAAAACATATAAAGGACCCCTTTTACAGTGCTAAAAAAATCATTGAAATGCGGCCTTTATTAGTGCTTTTTTAGCGTGGTTGAAGGCCACCTTTATCAACACTTTTTTGGCACTATTAAATTCCACCTTTAACATTGATAACAAAATGAATATATTTTTCCCACAGATAAAGGGAATAAAATTTACTTTTTCACACCCCTCCCACCCCACATCTTATCAGTGCATTAGATAATCCCACTCTCCCAGGTGTGCCCTAGTCTCCATCGAGTTTTGAATCTCATTCCTTCACCTTATACCATAGTGCCTTTTTCACTCCCCTACATTGTTTTGTTTTACATTTTATGATTTATCTACATATTTATTTCAATTTATTTAAATTATGTAATACATATACATATATATTTATATTTATATGTGATTATATAAATATATATATATATAAGGTTTATATATTGAAAAATATATTTTACATGTAAATGTGTTTAATTATTTATTTATAAAATTAACATATTATGTGGGAATATATAATGTGTAAGTATATATTATTATATATTTTATTAAAAAATAGTAGTAAATTGTGAAAATGATAATATTTCAATACCATAAAATCAATATAAATGTAATCCCTAAGAATAAATTCAGCACCCACTGAAAAAGTGAAACAATATCCCATTAAAAAGCCTTAAAATCCATCAAATGTCAAAAAAAATTGGGTGCCCTGATTAAAGTCTCAGTTTTGGAGGCCATCTGTTCCTTTTTTCCTCAAAAAACTATTTCTAGGGTCTTCCCAAATAACACATTCTAGAGATCATTCGAGTTTTTGATTTGATAAGTGGTAGATCCCAAAAGGATACCACGATCAAACGTTATGATCCTTTGAAGTTAGATTTATGTTATTAACTCATTTTTTATCATATTTTTAATATTTTTTTATCTTCAATTTTTTAATAAATTACAATTACTTAATAATAATTAGTCAATTATTAATTAAAAACTTTTAAAAAATTATTTGATTTTCCATTTTCACTCAATATATTATATATTATTTGAAAAAGATTATTTATCTTTGTCTAAAACATATAAAATATATATATATATATATCAACATAAATTTATTTATATACTAATATATTTTTGGAAATGAAGAATGTTTTGTGAAATATACACTTCATCAGTGCATTTTAAAGAGAACTGATAAAGGGACCCCTTTAACAGTTCTTTTTAGCACTGTTAAATACCCCCTTTAAGAGAATTAAAAATGTTGTTAAAGACCCTTTTAAAAGTTCTTTTTCTAGTATTGATAAAAGGGGAATTTAAAATCACATCTGGCTAGCATTGGTAAAACCCTAGTGCTATATAAACCTAGTTTTGTAGTTGTGATTAATTTTCATAGAATATTGGCCATTTGAGGACTATAGTGTCGATGTAGTCAGTTGTTCCATAGAGAATGAGAATAGGGGAACAATTACTTCTTCCAGCTATCATCTAACAATAGTGTGAGTTAGTTTTTTTCATTTCATGTCATCCTATAACTAAGATTTTACGTACCTTTGTTGGTTACTTCATACCATTCACATTCTATTCAGGAAGACTGTTATAAATTCCTAACACTTATTTTAGTGGTTTACATGGATTAACCTACAAATAATGAACCATATTTAGTAGGATGTCTTTGAAGAAAATCAATCTTAAATGTGATTCACCAACATTATGTGAAAGTGTAAATAATTTCGGTGATCATCAAGACCAACTGGATCTCATTTTCTAGGATCTGGAAGAGATAATAGGTTGTTTTCTAAGGATTATAAGAAATAGATGGGAACCTTCTCATCTAAATTAAAGAAGGATCCACTCCTCCTTTATTCAAATTGAAATCATTTAGGATCTCTCCTTTAATATCAAGGAGTCTTTTGATATTTTTTTCTGCCCCAAAGGGGTTGCTGCATGATATGTTATATGCTACGGAGCATGAGACAGTATAGGGTTTGGTTCAGAGTGATAGTTTCAGTTTATGATTCTCATGTTCTCTTTCCCATGGTTGTCAGTACTGGTCTATATTTGGATATATTTCTCATAATAGATTCATCCAATATTTTTGATACTACAACAATATCTCAAAACCCACCCAGGAATTTGAGGGAAATATGTGGTCATTCTAACCTATCACGTAATGTTTTTATGCCCATACCCATCAAATATTACCATGGAAACATAATATTCATTGATAATGTCTGGAATTTCCATCATGCAATAAAATATTAGAATGTATAGTTTTCTTACATGATGATTTTATAGATTTTGTTGATTTTTTTCATTCACATCTTCGAGTTAAACTAGTAATGAAATTTCTAGTGGAGGCCCCCCCATTCTTTGATCGACCTGATGGGTAAACTAGTGCACCAAACAAAGGTTATTCATTGCATGTTTAAAAAAAGACAATAGATATTTGTAGCTTATTATTGAATTAATGTTCCTATAATGGGGCCACAATGATATACATAGAGAGTCAGATATTGTTTTGGGCCCCAAATACACTCAAATGTTAGAAACATGAAATTTCCAAAATTATGTAGAGGGAGAGTCACATCCAACCATTCAGGGTAAGGTTTTCTTTTAAGATGTACTGGAACACACTTCCCTTCCATGTATCTAGCTGGGTTGTTAATGACTCAATGGTGTTTTCTTTTCCTGTTGGAGTGGATAACTAAATTGGGGCAGCGAATGAGGGAACAAAGGGATAGTCCAAATATGTTGGTCAAATCATCACTTTTTCTAGAGAAAGTCAGCTATAACTTGTTTGAAATTGATCTAGTTGTTTTTCATGTTGAGGGAAATCATTTTATTTGGTTTTTATTAGTTCCAAATATATTTCTTTTCCTCTTTTTACATTGGGAGGTCTTTGAAAATAAAATTTTCTAGTATTATGAACTCTTCTTATCGAGGGAATATAGTTTTTGGAGCAAAATGTTGTTTTTATATAACGGAATACCGAGCTGGATTATGACCCATGTGTTGTTCTGCATTAAGAATATTAAATTCTATAATCTCTACCTCATATTGAGACAGTCTCTCCTCGATAGTTTGGGGTTATAAACTATCATGTAGTAGGTGGGATTGGACCGAAGCCTTACCCCATTATTTAGATGATTAATGCGGAGTTTCTAATAGAGAATTCAAATGAATATAAAAATTTTTGGGTCATCCTGTAATTTTGGGAATGGACACATTATTGTGTAGTTTCTATTTGGAATATATCTTTCATATATTTAAGTTCTTCTTTTTACACCATATTTTCTTGATCATCTATAGTATTTCTATATGTTTCAATGTGTTTGACTGATGTGAATGAAATTTTGGGAATTTTTTCTTTCTCATAAAGGGAGGAGAGATGGTTTCTCTTGGAGTGTATAATAGAAGTCCTGTAATTGTTTTTGGAGCCATTTATCTCTTAATGGACTATATATCTCTCTCTCAATCAAGGGAGATCAATAATTATTTTAGGGATCTAATTAGAACCATTTTTTTTTGTTTAACTAGATAGGAACATCTATATAATTTTTTTTGCATCCTATTGAATGAAACTACAACACATTCTTTGAAGAACAGAGATGATTCATTTTAGAAACATCCCCCAATTAAGGGAAGGATGATTTTCTATGAGGTCAAGGTAAAAATTCCCCCATCCTTATGGATTGGGGTTTCTCTTTGTCCATTTTTAAAATGTTTTGTCTATGATTTTGTGGAACTAAGGGTTGTGTTAAAATTACCCCATCCCTATAGCTGGGGTTAGTCCTTCACTTACATGGCTCCAATTGTTACTAAATCACTTCTTATGTTATGAATATTTGATTGAACATCACCAGATTCATGTTAGGACCTTCTACAAGAGTTACATGCTTCCAAATAATTTTTTTGATATATGTGATATTTTATCTATCTAAATACTTGCATCCCTTAATCCATAGACATGATCAATATTTTAAAATTCATAATAAAAAACTCTTTTGAAGGTATTCTCTCGTCTATCTTTATGCCTTTGAGACCTATCACGGTCTAGTTATTTCTGATCAGTCAATTTGTTGTAAACATGGGTTTTTTATAAAGCTGACTTGAGGATATGACAATACATGATGTAATTCTTGGTGAACTTTAATAATCATGGAGAAAGGAAAAAGGTGACACCCTATGTTATCCATGTCCTCTAATACGAACACCATGTGGAGAATCGTGACTCTATTAATGATGTCCTTTTAACGTTTCTGTACATATGTGTTGAATATACATTTTTTAGTATTCTTAATTTTGGGTTTCGTGGAGCTCGGAGGTCCACTATGTTAATCTAGTGAGGAATTTATTATATTCCATTGATGGGACTGAGGTATTCATCATAAGGAAATACATTGGATCTCAATTGATGAATAGTATTCCATATATTGAGGTGAATTTCAGAAAACAAAAATTCATCAAAAAATGCCTCTTGAATGAATAATTGAGGAGTGGATAAAGGCCATAACAATATTTTTATATTATCCTTTTACAAATTTATCCTTATAATAAATATATCTCCATCATATTTTTTTTAGTGGTTCCTCCACTAGATATTACTAGAGTGGATGTTTCCCTACTACTTTATAATAAACAATGATGTTGGTATGGATTTCCTATGTTGCATTAGAAGGTTAGGGATCCAAGGATGGACTGAATAATGTCTACATCATTAAGATATATTTTTATTAAGAAAGAATACCTCATGAAAATGATGAGTTATAAATAATTATTTTCCTCATTTTCTAATATTCTTTTTTCACAACAAGTCTTTCTCAATGTTTATTCATCATGGGGGTGACCTTCTTGATGAACTGAAATTCCATTATGGGGAAGAAATTTGAAATTAAAACTGTCATGAAGAGGAACAAAATCATGGATTTTTGTCATGATATGTGGATAATAATTATAGTGTATACACTGGAGAGGATCTCCCAAAAGGATGGTAGAAGGGATATAACATTCAGGTTGTTTGATCTTATGTCCGCACAAATGTATTACATTGAACACATCAGAGGATGGGCTCTTGAGATCCATCCGATTATTAACATTATGTTATCCAACATCATCTGGTGTCCAAGGATGACCTCATGAACTAATGGTAGCCAAATCGTTTTGTACAAATTCACAACTATCCCTACTATATCCCTATGTTGGTGGTGGTGTAGTAGGATCTTTATCCTCCATAGATATATAGATTAGGGCTTCAAGAACACCATCATTTAGAAAATAAGGGTCATGGACTAGGTCTTTATTTCCCAATCATCTCTATTGTCGATTAATTATAGATATCATCCTATGGGTGATATTATTTGCCTATGGTGGCCAACATCATTCATATATATATATATATATATGAATATTTGATTAATTCATATTTTTTCTATAATTGAATGACATATTTCTGAAATTTTTGAAATAATATATGTTTTCCTTGGAGTGGACGCTTGATTAGGATAATGACCTCGAGTTGGAATGGAGATATGGGTCTGATCTGGTTTTTTATTTATTGTGGGATGACCATGAAGATCCTAGATTGGAGTTGGAATATTATTCATCTCCATAGTGACTCTCAAATTATTCATCTGAGTCCCTCAAAATGCGGAGGTTGGGTTGCATGATCAAATCCTAGTTACTTATGATGGTATTTTTATGTCTTACGAAACTTCTAGAATATGGAAGAGTATATATGTCTATATTTCCATCATTATCAATATATAAGGAAAGAATTTATCTACTGTAATAGTAATATATTCATGTTCTTGATCTAGATCTTGGATGTGATCATGCTATTTTCCTTTAGTTATTTTCGGGATATTGTATAAAAAATTAGATCCTGAGGTAGAAATATGGGTCTTCCCCTATTAGTGGATGGGATCAACATATAGGTTTATCTTGTTGATTCAAAAATATGATAATGGGATTGATAGTTGTGGGAAGTTATTTGAGCCTACTCATGGGATTCCATCAAATTTTTCTAGTGGACTACTTTGGATACAGATGAACTATTATAGAAGGCTTGATTGGAACAATCAAGAGCTTTGGGATTCTCAAGGGTTTCCCCCATATATTTAAGCGAACATCATTATAGGGAAGAGAGGTACAAAACTACTCCTTGATAACTATTCACTACCCTCATCAAATTGTCATTGGTTCTAATGCCTGAGTGACTTGGGTAGGACTCTTGAGAGTAGCTCCCCAATCATACGAGGGCTTGAGGTTTGGTGGTGGTGGTGGTGGATGTTTTTGGAATGAGTCCTTTAGTCATACCCATGTGTGGTAACAATGGGGTCTTCAATGAACTCTATCACAACTCCATGTGATAATGAAGTAATTATTCATAATGTTAGAGGGATTGGATCCCAAAATTATTTAACACAGTAATAGGATCTGTTTTCTTCGAGAACACCAGTTTTAATTGAGTTAAGGGATGGTAGTATTTCATTAGATAGAGGACTTTTCAATCTACATTTATGGCCAAGATGTTTCTATTTTTGTGGTCCCTTGGTACGATAATGTTCTATACCCACCATTCATGATGTTGGGTTGGTGATGGAATACTTTGAGTTGTTGAGGACCTATAAGAACATGTAAACCCTTATTTTTTATAGAAGGAATACATAATAATGGATTAAATGGAGTTCTTGACAAAATTTCATGTAATATAGTGACTAAAAGGAAAACTAATTCTCGTCAAAATAGGATCTCAATAAATGAATACATTCATAGTTTATTATTTTGGATCCATGTTTTGGGTATAGTTTCATTATATATGAACACACAAGACTAGTGGGAAACACTATCATCATAGATAAGGATTCATGTCAAGTTACACATTCATGTATATGATCATTTAGTGTTAGTGATAATTTTTTTTCCAATGAAATGCAGCCACTAAGAATTCTCCAATAATGCCTTTTTAGTCATTTGGCCTGAGGGGATGGGAGGTTAGGCACATCTCACCCTTATGGATGTAATTATTTCATACTCCATGACTCTCTTATAGATTTAAGACATATTCATTATTCCATTATTGAATCCTATGTGTGGAAATGGTGACTCTTGTGTTAATAATCAATTGTTTACATGTCTTGACTTGAGAAACATTTGTGTGTATCTGAGGTTATTAATCAATTGATACAATTATATATATCTAAGGTTATCTATCAATTTTACCCCTTTGTAGATGCATTAGATATTTTAATATCTTCTATTTTTATAGATTTTGGTTTTTAAAAAATAGTTATATTCATGATAAATTTAAAGACTTCCAAAAATATGAAGTTATTTTGATTGGTGGATTGGTCCCATGAGATGGGGTTCCAATGTATAATTGTGAATGGAATCATAACCAATGTATTTTTGTTCTCCTTAATGGGACACATGGAACTATTTAAAATTTTTTGATGAGGACAAAACATTGTTTTTAACATCATGTGATAAAGACATATAGGTGAAAAGTTCCTAGTCAAGGTTGGTGTGGTACTTATGCCAAAACCACCAAAAAGACACTAGAGTGAAGTTATTGCCTAGGTAGGGGGAATGATCTTGTAAGGAATGTATCCAAATAATTATTGTGATAAAAGGGGTTTTTTAATGGATATTTCCCTCGAAGTTGTATACAACACTCTAGTGGATATGACCTCGAGAACATTTGGGTGAATTATGTGTGTTGGGTTTAGACCATTGGGTGGCTACCTATGTATCTCAGTCGGTCAAAAATAAAATCCCACGTAGTTTGGTAGGGTTGTTTCTTACATTTTATAGGAGGACCAATGGAGTGGTAGGAATATTCATTGGGGGAATATCCTCTTAAAACATATATTTTATCGTATGGATTGTATTGTCATCAATAACCTATAATCCAAAATGTTTCATGATCAGTGTGAGAAAAAATAGAATTCAATGATCTGTCAATCTACATAATCTAATTCATTTGCTGGTATAAAATGTCTTAGTAGTGGGAGAGATAAAGGGAATTGAGATTCTTGTCTCCTATTTTGTTTTGATAACTAGTACAGTCACATATGGCCACCCATATGGATACGTGTCCATAAGAAATGCTAGGGGCTTGCACTCAGAGGGATGACCTAGTGATGATTTTTTCCTCCTCTCTTTTTGACATGTGGAAGAGGGGTTGATGGAGGGGTGATGAACAACTGATATATCTTCTTGGTCAAAGGAACCTACTAAAACCATACCTATGGTTGGGAACCTCATCAAAAAGGTAATGTTAGATTGGAAATTTTCCAAGGATCCACCATATTTATAGGTTAACAATTGCACCTCTTTTGACCATAGGAATCTATGATCAAGAGGGAACAATAATGGGACTATAATCTGATTGGATGTATCATAAGGAAACGGTAGAGACCTTTCCAGGGTGCAACATGAAGAGTCCAATTTGGGCATTAGATATTAATGAGAGATATTCATGTGCATGGTTCCATGGATATGTCACAATGGGGATTAGGTTGGAAGGAACGCATTACTGATGGGTAGCAAGATTGAAGGACCCCATCCCATATACTATTTTCAATCCAGGAAGGTGGACCAGAAGGATTTCATTTGCATGTGGATTGTGGAATGGTAGCCTAAAAGGGGATTCACTATTTTAATGGATGTACCACAAAGGACTATTTTCTATGTATACTAGTTTTCATGCTATAAGTATTGATTATTATACCATATTTTCTTTTGTGATATGTGGTAAACGTTTAGCTATTGAAATCACATTCTCAGAAAAAATTGCACATAAAATACAGTCTTACAAAATCCACTACCCCCATAAGTCTATGTGTTATTTTTTTATAGGGGTATGAATATAAAATATGTATCACAACCCCTGATGAATTTTAGTTAGTGGGAGGCCGCCTCATCCTGCCAAAGGATTTTCATATATATGAGGCTTGAAAAAGATCCCTCACCCTATAAAGAGGATTTCATTTATGGGAAGCTTGGAATCATGACTCACCCCACAAAGTGATTTTCTTGGTAGATAAAAGGGTTACCTCACTCCACAAAGGAAATTAATTAATGGGGGATAAAATATGTCACCTCTTTTCACAATATAAATTCATTTGAGTGGTCTAAAATATGTCATGTCTCACACACACAAAAAATTGTTTT
The DNA here is from genome assembly GCA_963277665.1 of Viscum album. NCBI lineage: Eukaryota > Viridiplantae > Streptophyta > Magnoliopsida > Santalales > Viscaceae > Viscum > Viscum album. The sequence continues at coordinate 1,730,966,635 of OY728123.1, read as the reverse complement.
TTTGGGGTGCTTTGTGGAGGTTCTATACAGAGAAAATAAACCCATAGTGATAACACTATAAGGGAGGCATGGTTCATTTATGGATCAAGGTACAATACCATTTTGGTTGGGAAATAGAATGGTTGGATTCCATCTAGCCAATCCAAAAGGCATAAAATCCTTTTAACCTTCCATGAAAATGTTTTTAGACCCAACACCATGGAATTTAGACTGAAAAATCTATCTCCATCATAGGTATATGATTTCATTATCTATAAACATTTTAAGGAAAATATTTTCAAGAATTACACTTTAATGACATGTCATTCTTTATGCACCCAATGCACCCTACATCCCATGAACATATGGAATCATAGTTTTGTTCATAACATTAAAAATATGAGTAATTACAAGAATAATAGTAATAATGTATAATTATCTCCACACATGCACATAGATACAAACATTCATTAACATGTAATGATTTTGAAGTCTTACAGGTGGGAATTGTCTCATAATAATCTCAGCATACATATTACCATGTGTGATATTCATGAGATAAAATCTCATCTAGTTACCATCACTCATATTTAAAAATAAGCCTAATATGTGTCTCATAATATAATGTTATCCAACCGTGTAACAATATTTTGGAATATCATCATGTAATTTAATTGATATCATTAGAGTGTGGAAATTCAATGAGCATTGTAATGTGGAAGATACTCAAGGAAATTAATACATTACTATCATGCAGAATAATGAATAATATATTATACAATATTTTAACTAATATTCACTTATTTGAATATATATATATATATATATTCCAAAATACACGAAGTTGGTTCTAGGAAACCTACACCAACAGTATATACATAAAAAATAAAACTATAAATTTTTTACAGGTGGCTCAATTTAATCATTTTGAAGTCATAAGCATTATGATAATGTTGAGATGGAAGTTTAAACTCCATTATTCATAATGATTTTATTTGTGATTCACGATATATTTTGATTAAGAGTAGAATAATGTGGATGAAAATTAAAATATCGATATCTTCAAAAGATATTAATGTAGTTTAATTAGATACATGATGTTAATGGGAGTTTCAATGTATAGTTTATGTGTTCTTTGAATTTACCATAGAAACTATCGTTATATAAAGGAGAACTATGTTTGAGAAAATGTACTATATTAGGGATGTTATTATATTTGATAATTTATTATAACTAAGTACACCAAGAATCTAACCAACATTCATTAGTAGATAATATGTGTTGAATATGGAGCTCACAGAGATGAGTTTAAAAGAATCTGATGTTTTAGAAGAATGATGTTCTGGATGAAGAGATTCCAAAAATTTGAATTTGTGAGAAGTAGTTGTTTCTATATTCAAAATGATCAAAAGATAAGTTAATCATTGTAAACTATTTGAAACTACTATATTATTTTTTCAATAATGTTTCTATACCATATGAATTGTTGGGTAAAAGATGACCCCTTCGATGCCAATATTATAATTGATTTATTATAGTGTAAAATCTAAAACATAATAATTATGAGGGTTATAAGGAGTATGTTCACCCATTTGGACCGAACATTATAAATGTATAGTTTCATTACTTTAATGTTTTTATTTACTCCTTTTGGTGACAATCTGTCTTTTTGTTACTCAAATGTATCATAAACATAAAAAAATGCAAAGGATAACTTCTTGTTCAAGTAATTTACAAAAATTGAACCACTAATTAAGCCCCGCCCCCAAACCCTTAATGGTCCAAACCACTCAAGGGTATCTTATAGATAATGATTTTTTTTGTGGAATATTTTTATTTTACACTTTCATAAGAAATTTAATTTTATCTTTTTATGGTTGTCATTTATCTTATGTGATAATTTTATTAAATAATTAAGTGTACCAGAAAAAATAAATATCATGAATTTTTTCCCATTATATATATAAGTGATAATTCATTATATTATATAAAAAAATAAATTGTTGATTAAAAATTTCATCAAATAAATAAATATTTAACCATGAATCAATAAGATAAAAAAATAAAAATGATATGACCATGGGAATTAATTATTGTTTGGATTATCAAGTAGTGCTAAACCAAACTATACCATAGGGGGAGTAGCTCCTTGATTATGGATCAAAAATATTTATAGCGTCACCTATTATCCCATGCAGCTCATTTATTTAAATTTCACCTTTGATTTGAATCAATTTTGGGTAATCATTTAAATCAACACATTGATTATCATCTATCCTTAAAATTGTATATTAACCCACAACTGATGGGTTATAAGGTAGTTTGAATTAAATTTATTAATTCAATTCATACATATAATCCCTTATAAAATTTAAATAATAAAAAAAATTATGTTGATCATCCAAATTAGTTTAATTATAATAATTGTAAATTTAACCATGAATTAATTAAATTAAATTATAAAAATAATAATAAATAAGAATAGTTCTCTATAACTCCTAATAATTCACAATTATATAAGGTTTTGGAATGATTATAATATTTAAAATACATCTCAATATCCATAATATAATTTTTAATTAATAGATTACATTAAATTATTTTCCTGGTTCAGCATATGGTCTTTGAGTCCAATATTGAAACTCCTAAAATTTAATTGTTAATTTTTGGATATAAATATATATATATATATATATATATATATATTATACATATAAGATGAAGTCATTAGACACACCTTGTTATGCATCCCTCATTTAGTTTTTATAAAACAAAATAACCTCCCATTTTAAAGGGATTTCTCCTTACCAACCCTCCCAATTATCAGTTTTATATATTGATTTCATTTTAAATATCATTTTCTTGATACACACACACATAAACATATATAATATATGTTGAATTTATTATATAATATCATTATTTTTTTAAAAAAAAATCATTTATTATATATTTTGAAATTAAAATCTCAATATGACTATGTCAAACACTCCTTTTAATTTATTTTATTTTATTTAATTTCAACATAGTAAAATATATAAATACACTAAAGTGGAGATATTTTTTGAATAAAATATCATTATCTAATATTTGTTCTTGACAATAGAAACTCTACATATCATGTGGCCTCAAACAATGGAAGAAAACTAGACCCTTTTGATGAATTCTAATAATTTTTATCATAATAAAACTTAAACCTACTGTAACTTCTCTGATACCATTTGAAGAATATGAGTGTAGTTCATGTGGTGGGGTTCATTGTATAATTAAATTATTTAATCTAAACATGATGAAATTGGTCTAAATAATTTAATAAATTCTTCATACTCAATTATTAATTAACTATTTAAATAAAATAAATACTTTGATTATTTTATTTTTCATTTTGATTTCTACTCTATCCAAAGGCCCGAAGGCCTTCAATTTTTTTATTATTATAATTTAAAACCCCCTTTTAAGGGATTAAGTGGATTAAACCCATGCAAAGTTCATAGAAATAGGACAAATCACACTCACAGGGTAGAAATAATAAAACCAGAATGACAACATGAGACTGCTTCTCCCTTACAATTGATCATGATGAAGCTCTCCACCGTTGCAAGGTTATTCAGCAAAAAAGTTTCATGTGTTGAAGCACAGGACAGATCCGATGGCTAAGTCCATAACCTCTAAAACAACCAAATCCAAAAAACTCTGCAAAGATAGATCTCCAGCTCTGTATCCTCCTCTGAAGCATGTTCCATGGGGTCATGTCCGGTTCCATAGATATCCCACCTTTGAAAACAAACCATCCAAGAAAACAACTTCTACCATTAAATCAAAACCAACAAGAATTTCACAGAACATTCACCAAGAATCCCTCACAAGAATCCCTCACGAGTAGCAGCGCCTCCACCAAACAACAATGCGATGAAAAATACACCCAATTAACTCCAAATTCATGACAATTGAAAATCGCCAAACATCAAAACATCAAGGAGATCCCAACAACCAGAATCAAAGATATCCCTCCCCTCTAGAAAACTCAGGAGACAACGACGAGTCACATGACAAGACCATGCTGGAGCTGTCATAGATCGCGCCATCACAAAGCATCGAAGGCTGGAGAAAACCGGATCCACACTAGAACCACACTAAGGCCATCTATCCACGCCAAAGCTATCGAGGCACGCTAGAGACCACCAGATCCACTCCACCATGTCGAGGATATCAATCCAGTAGAGACCGTAGACACTAGATATACTGGAAGCAATCCACCACATCGAGGATGACGAACCACATCGAAGCCTCCATGCCGCATTAGATTCATGCCGTCGAAGCACACAAGAGATCCGAGCCACACTGACTCCAAAACGAGATCTAAGAGATGTTGAAACCGAGTCGCCGAGCATCGCTGGAGGAGGGAAGAAAAATGAATCCCAAGTAAAAACCTTAGGCATGAAGCAGCATAGTGACCTGTAGCTCAGAGGCTCCAATAGTTTTATTTTTACTCATTTTTATGTCACTGACCCAATAAATAATCAAATAAGTGTTGTTGTTTCTTTTTGAATCCAAACTTGACTTCCTCTAGTGATATAAACACATGCTCCACAAAGCATAGAACCTCGTTATTGAATCATCATGTGCTAATTGGAGGAAATAAAATTATTATTTTATTCACTCTTGATCGTATGAAAATAACTCTTACGTTTTTTTCTTAAAACTCTAGACAACGAGGAATATTCTCTCTAATTCTATCCATAGGTACTGAGATGTGAATTGAATGGAATGGGTTTTCATATCAGAAAAATGACATGATTTAGTTTTTATACATACTATAAATCATAAATGAATTCCATTAAAATATTATATTTTAATTTTAATTTAATTAAAACTCATTTCACATTTCTCTTAAAATGATTATATTATTATTAATTAATGGTAACATGTTAGATTTAAATATCATATCTTAAAATAATTAAATATTTCTTTATATAATATTATAATTAATAACACATGTAACCACTCTTATATAATAATATTTTTATTCTAGGTGATCTATAATGATTTAATTTCTTTTCTTAATGATATGAATATTTATTTAATTAATATTAATTTATATATCGTCTGAACCCCTTAGTTGACCAAAATCTCCAATAAAATTTATTAAATCATTACAAGTAATATTATGTTGGTTTAATAAAATAGATATTATATTCCCATTACTTTTTAGTAAATATTTATTTTATTTACTTTATTAATGGTACATAAAAAAAAATTTCACTATTACATGATTAAATAAATACTATATATATTTTAATAGTGAATTATAGGAGATAAATTTTAAATCACTTATTATTATCTTGAATAATCTAGTGACTGAATTTATAATCATCATAACATGAATACACATTATTCTCTAAACATGGAAGAAATTTTGTTAAGCTATAAATGCAATTTAATATAATGATCTTTTGGATACAATTTGTGCATCGACCTCTACAATTTTTTCTTAATGGTAGTAGGTTCATCCCACATACCAAAGGATGTATCTAGAAACACATCATGGACCCCATAGTAAAAATGATGGATCTTTATAATAAAAATATATAATAAAGTAAAATATATAATATATTTTATTTATCAATATATATATATATATTCAAACAGGGTGCGTACATGTATCATCATCTTATATGATGGACCTTTTATTCGTTGACTTTTTGAAATGGGTTTTTTGAGGTTACCAAGACCATCAGTGTTATTCAAAACCCTTAATTTCATTAAAGTGCTTGTGATATGTCCATATAATAAATTTGAAGGGATAGATCCTCTCATAATAATTAAAATAATTTCATGTAACTTATATGATACAAAATATCTTATACCTCACCTTAAGTTTATTTCATCACATTTTTCATCCAAATATCAAATTAAAAAATTCATGATATAGAATTATAATGATATCCAATTCCAGGACAAATACACACACTCACATATTGGAATTCCAAAGAGACATATAATACATGAGATTCATAATGGCCAATTTTTTGTCACAACTACCCTTCCTGAAAATCACCAAGTACCACTTGAGAAGAAGTCTCAATGTTGATGCCCTCTCATCACCAAACCTTGAAAAAATCATTGTGCTTGTATTATGATATTTCTATATCCACTACTACAGATTTTTGTTTATTCAACACTATCATTTATTAGCCTTTGAGAATAGAGATATTAATGGTTTCTTTAATTAATGAAAAAAATGTTGATAATGGGTAACTTTTATCTATTCTAAAAAAAATGATAAAAAAACTGTTTTCTTCACTTTTTCTAGTGCATTGATAATACTAAAGAAAACATGCCTGCAATTCCTACCTCGATCTTGCAGATGGTCAACCAAATATTTTTATATGATTCTGCAACATTTACACACCAAAATCCTTTTGTGGGGATGGGCCCCCAAATACACACTCCGCACAACTTAATGGGCTCGCTCCTACATGCCCTTTCCCCAGCATGCTTCACCTTACTCTATTCTTTTTGTGGTGTACAAACCCAGTATACCTTCCCTGTTGGGTTTCCAAAATGGATTGTCTTTTGGAATGAGGACTATCTGAGTTACACAATTTTTTTATAATTATATTCTAACTTCATATATAAAAAAATGCATTCCTCTTACAGTGATGAAAAATTGAGCACCATGGAAAATATGACTGATAGTGATGGTTTCAACTATATTCCATTAAAGAGGACACCACACAAGGATTATTATAATCTTCCTAGGACTATATCTACTAGATCATCTTCTACGGTTTCAAGGAAGGTGGATTTAGAGGTCCCCAAGATTTTTAATCTAGATAAGTTTCAAACAAAGTGGGACACAACCTGTTACTCTTATTACGAAAATGATATGTCATATTATGATATGCATACCTGTTTTTTGTTTGATGAAAGAAATTCTTCTTGTTTTACCCCATTCGACACTCCATTGTACATTTTATTACCTAATAACTGGTGAGAAGCTTTGATTTTGGATGGAAATTCTTGGTATATATTAATTTTTATTTTAAAAAATCTTCATGCGAGTGCACGACCATGACTAGGCCAACTCCCAAATATTTTATAATTATTTTTTTAAAAGTTATTATAAACATATATATAGTAATAAATAGTATATAATATATAATTAGATAATTAATATATTGTTTATAATTAATAAAATTGAATAAACTTATTATAAAATCATTAAATTTAATATTTATAACTAGTAATTAATAAAGTATTAATTATTTAATTAGTATATTAAGTGTCTAAAAAATTAATTCATTTGTATTATTTATAAATGTATATTAATTATTAAATTATATATATACTTAGACCTCACTCATTTTTAACATGCATTCATTAGGTATAATTTATCCATTGATAATGTTATTTGTGTGATTTTATATAATAATTTATAGATTTAATATAATTATTCATTTAATGATTTTTTAATTTATTCATTTTTAATGTTTTTTGTACATAATTATTCATTTTTATATTTAATATTTGTTTAATTTATTTTTCAATCTTAAATTTTTATGAAATTGTATACATTTCTATTATATATTTATTATTTTTTTGATTTTTAATGTTTTTATTACATTTTTTATTTATATAATAAATATGTATTCATTTTCTTTTTAAAATTGGTAAATTATTTATATTATCTATAAAATTAGTTATTATTATTTATTTTTTAAATTTATTCCTTATAATTATTAATTATTTATATGATATTCATTAAATATTTTATAATGTCATTTTTCAATTTAACATATATCACACTTGTATATATATACACGCATTAACTTCGCAATGAAAAATATTTACGTAATAAATGAAATCTCATGTAGAAACATTCACACCTACTATTTATATAATTTATTCAACTTTTAATATATATTTTTTAATTTCATTTAGTATCATATATATTTAATATGTTATGTTTTTAATCAATAAATTTTATTGATTTATTTTTAATATTATTAGAGATATATTATTTATTAATTTTTATAATTTTTTAACTTTTTATTTTTTACAATTTATTCATTTTCTAATATTAATTTATACATATTGATTTAATATTTTTTTAATACTTTCAATATATATTCATCTCCATTTCAATATATATCAATATTTTATTTTATTAAAAAAATTGTATAATTAATAACACTGATCCATTTTTAATATCTCTATACTCTACTAATTTTTAATTATTTAATTTCACTCATTTTTAGCATTCGTTCATTTAAGATTATTTAATCATTAATAGAGGTCAAATCATATTTTTTGATAAATATATATAAATACTTTTATTTATACATGTATATTTAATATAATTATAAAATTATAAATTTGTAATTATAAAAATTTATTTAAAAAAAATATTTTTCAAGTTATAAATAACTAATTATAAAATTATTGTAATTAAATTTAAATAATAAATATTTTTACTATATTTATATTTATTTGTTACAAGTACATATAATTATATTTTCCTGGCTTCATTTTTTATTATTTTTGATAATCCACCTTTGAGGGGGTGAGGTGGAACCCTATATTCTGTAGGAATATTTAGATATCAATTTATAAATAAATATAATTATATATATATGTTTAAATAATTATATTTATAAATTTGTATTTCTAATTCTATTCATACAATTACAGTTATAAACGTGTATACTTATTTATAATTATATACATTTTATGTTTATAATTATAAGTATTATATTATTAAAATTATTTATATACACCTTTAACAGTGCTAAATTCTTAACACAGATATAGGTATTTTATTAGTGCTTATTATTTTAGTACTTTTTTTTGAAAGTGATGATAAAACACTTCTCTATCTTTTAAATAAAACCTTAACCAGCCCGATTTCCCTTGTGTCATTCAATCTTTCGAGGAATTTCATCTATACCGCTGCTCCCCCTCGACCTTCTTTCTAAAAAATCCACTATCAACTCTAAGGAAGGTTATTATTTCCCTTCCGCTCTTGTTTATCTGTGTCATTAATCACCTCTCTTAGACATACCTAAAAGAAATCATAATGTATTTTTGTATCCATTATTTTATGCTTTATGTTGATAGTATCTCCCTCATCTATGTCTTTAACTAGGTCCGACCAACCACTTATAAAAACTATCCCTCCAACGACCTCCTTTGTAACACCCCAAGATTTCATAGTACGTTATTTCTAAAAAAGTAATTCAATAAATTTCACTACACACAACACTTTGTTCAAGCGCACCACAACTTACCAAACTAGCCGTTCAAAAGCGGTTATGAATAGTATTAACTGAATTTTGAACTTTATATAGTCCTTATAATTTGAGAATCTATATAATGAGTTTCTTAGACATAGTGTAAGAACTACAACATTTTTTCAGATAAAAGAACTATTTTTCAAAAAAAAAGCACTTTTATCTCCATTTAATGGTGAACCCTTGTCAAATTCAATATTTTAAACTTTTATATATTAAATTTGACAAAATAAACATCTTATTTAGAATAATTATATAATAATTTAGTTTCAATAATTTTTTTTGTTTTCCTGATAACTTTCATATTTGGGTGAATTGTGAAAAATACTATATTTTAACTGAAAACAACTTCTTTAATCAAAATAATTTATAGTGTTAAATTATAAATTTTAATATATAGGAAGTATAAATAGATTATATTTTCACCGTTTAATCCAATTATTGTTACTGTAAGTAATTTCACTTTGAAATTGGTCATAAACAAGTGTCAATCTTTTGATAGTTATTTTTTCTTAAAAAATACGCATTTGGGTTTTGGCAAAGGGAATTAATTTCAAATTAATGAATGAAACTTGTATGTTTTTAATTTGGTAAAATATATTTAATTTTAGAATTTGGAATATCAATATTAGCTTAGGGTGAATGTTTTTTATTTTTCTGAAAACTTTCAATTTTTGATGAATAGTGAAAAACACGGAGTTATTGTTTAAAACCGACTTTTTATTTAAATAATTATTTATTTTACTTAATTTTATTTTAGATAAAAATATATTCACAATACCTATATATATTCAATTAAATTAATTGGTTTCATTTTGTAATAATATTAGATATATAAAATTTTATTGAAATTTTTACCGTCTTTTACCAACCTCCTAGGAGCATTTGCAAATTTGCATAAAACATAATTTTACCACATCCGTGAATTGAATTTAAAAAATACAAGAGAAACGGTTCATATCATTAAGAAAATTTTGGTTCAATAAGATGAAAATAATTTTTTTGTGAATATTAACTTTTTTACTTTTATTTACCACAGTTAAAAGTAAATAGGGTAATTAAGGGTAAAAATGATATTCTTTTTACCATAACACATGCCCAAATTCTATTTTATAAGTCTAATTCAACCAAAATAAACAATAGAAACAAATTATGTTTTTTATGTCCACTTGGATTATATTAGGACATTTATTATTATTTAATTCAAAGAAGAGTTGAAAGAGTTAAAATTAAAGTTTAATAACTAATTGTTTTTTAATATAGGGTTATACATATTATAAATTAGACTATAAATAGTTATTATAAAGATAAAAGAATTTCATACATAATTGTATTTTAATTATAATTTTTAGACATTAAATAATTAAATTTATTAATTACACAGTGATGATGCAAAAATTACTGTATTAATGAATGATTAAAATAATTTACATTATAAATATACAAATAAATGTAATTTGAGACTTTTTATAAATTACAATAATTTTCTAAGTTATTATGAAATTTTATGGTTTTTTATATCAATTTTTTTATAATTAATCATGTTGTTATAATTTTAACAAAAAACAAATACCAAATAGTGTCAAAATTGACATAAAATAGTTTTTAAAACAAATATTATATTATTAATTGATATAATAATCATAAAAATATAATGTTCGGCCAAAGGACTTATATAATAACATATATGTCATTTATGAAACAATTTGAGTTTGTTTGTAATTCTATTGTATGTTTATTAACCATATAATATAAAAATACAAAGAGACAAGGTTAATGTCAAACTATTTAACTAAGAGTTATATCGAAAAGATAAGGTTAATATGGTGACCTAAACCATTCTAAAACCTATTGGTTGAGTGGTTATCGACCCATACCCACCTTATCTTTTAAATAATTCATTTTGGAGCCATTAGATACCGAAAATGAATTTATTATAATATAATATTTTATGTTTTTCCTAAGGTGCCCCTCACCCAACTTATAAAAGGGAACTTCACCTTCTCTCAAATTAACACCTTCAAAGCCATTTTCCACAGCCAAACCATGCCAAAATATCATCCCAACTATCCTAAATTTGTCTTAGAGGCCTTCCATTGGTCAGAAAGCCATCCTACGGAGCCCTTTTGGTCAAATCGAAAGGAAGAACCCGAAGAAGAGGTAATGATTTCACCACCCTCATTCTTGTTCTCTTATTCTTCCACTTAATCTTTATTTTTTGTTTTAATTATAAAATAATAACTCCAGTATCTTCTATATACTGTGATGTTATTACAAATATGGCACAACTATATTCATCATTCTATCCATCTTATGAATGATAATGTCACCATGCGTGTGTACGTACGGCTTACTGTCTCCACGTTGTGTTGTAATTTTTTATTCAACAGTATGTTATTTGGATGGATATAAGGATAAGTAATATGTATATAAATAATTAAAATAACATGATAATGTCTCTGAAAACATAATATACCGTCCAATTCCACACCTTTAAGGAAATGATATTGTCGCTAATGCGTACGTATGGATTACCGTCTCCACGATACGATGAAATTCATTTCCACATTCACCATTAATCGACGAGTATAAAAATATATATTACTAATAATTATGTAATATATGTCCTAATGATAATACTGGAGATATATATATATATATATATATATATATATACTTACATATATTTTATTCACTTAGTTTCGTTCAATACGATATGAGAACGGAAACGGCGTTTATGCGTACGTACGGACTACCGCCTCCATAAACGGTATTTTTCATTTCATATATATGTCTATTATGCAAATTTATATTCTAAATTTATATGATATATAAATACTGTTTTATATTCTGGAAATATTTAAATCTTTATCCAAGTGATACAATCAAGAGTAACAAGTAAAAACACGTACGATAATGGAAGTAATTATTACCTAAAACGTTAATTTAACATGGAAATTATTAACAAATGGGTAGTATAAAGTCATAAATGAATCATGAATGATATCATAAATATTAATATAGTTCTGTTGTAATTTAATAAAATACTACTATCTTCACACGGGATCAGAAATGTACCCTTGACTAAAGTAAAGTACAAGGTAAGGGGTTTTCATCTCACTCCTTATTCCAATGTGATTCATGCCATATTGCCACTATTAGATTTTGTGTGGTGTATGTACTACCCATAAATGTATTCATTGTGAAATACACTTTAATTTATGTGTATTTACATATTCATTGTATGATACTTCTTTCATGGGATGTATGTTTCATAAGTTACCAAATTGGTAAGGGTTAATTTCACAATCTCTTTATTATCTGAGGTTGTTTTTATGTAAGTATCAACTTGGACCACTTTATCATCCACCTCCATTTTTCCTAAAAATTTATTCCAAATCAATTTTAACATTTACAAGACTATGGATTCAAGTCATTTATAACCTTGTTTCACTTTTTATAAAATGTTTTGAAAGGAATCTTTCCGTCATTTTCCAAACAAGGTACTTTTTAACCTTTTTGACAAAATTAAGGTAAGAATGTCTTTTTTTAACTTATACGGAGGGTGAGGCTATTTTCCACCATTATAACATAATCGAAGCATCCCTTACATGCTTATAAAAATATTTCCAATATAATTTTTCTTTCATTTATAATTTTGTGACTTTAAATGATTTTAAAATAGAGAGAGATATTGCTCTAAAATAGTTTTGATTTCATCTATGTCAACATATTTTGATAAATTTTACACTTGATTAAAGATGATTTATTATGATACAAATATTCAATATTGTATTTTAGTTTTTGTGATATGTTTGAATATGGATGTTCTATTTTTATACCATTCATGGTTTATGGTTGAAGTATTGACTCTTTGTATTCAAGTTTAAATACGAATGTTTATGTTATATTTCTACCACTTCTTATGAATAATGTGTGGGAATAGTATGTTCCAGGTTAGGGACCGGTAAAAGCAATCCCTCTGGGTTTGGATATCGTTACAGAAGACCCTCCTAGATGGAGTCCGGTTACATTGGCTCTCTAGGATGTAGTCCGGTTGCATAGGCTCTCTGGGTTGGAGTCCATTTACAAAGGCTCTTCGGGATGGAGTCCAGTTACAGAGGCTCTCCAGGTTTGGGTCCGGTAACAATTATCCCATAGGTCCCGACACAAGGCCTTGAAAATGAAATTAATGTCTGGTAGTATACATTCCATCATTATGAAATTAGATATTACATGTGGTTAATCGACTAGAAGAATATCCATGTGCACGTTTATATGGTAATGTTTTATTTGTTTTTCCATATTATGTTCAAGTTTATTTTTAAAAAGGATATTGTTTTAATCGCACATCTTGCCTTAAAAGTTTATATATTCTGCTAAATTGTTTACCCTTACTAGGAATTTGAGATCACCCCTTTCTTATATTTGATTTTCACAGGATTTCAAAAATTGCATTATGATTGATATGAAAGGTTAAGGTAAAGTGAAAAATGGTGTTCTCAAAGAACTGTCTGTGTTGTGTTTTATGTTTGAAATTTTAATGTAAAGTTAATGTATGTAATCTATTTTCCAAGACTAGAAAACTGATCTGTCCTTTGGGACTAGATTCCTTGTAATTATTCCATTGTATTAAAATAATGCACCGGCTCTAGGTAACTGGGTCGGGGCATTACAGTTGGTATCATAGGAATTTTAGGAATAACCTTGGAAACTATATTTAGATAAACTCTGATTATATCACATTACCCTAAGATAGACATTGAGGATTAGTATAGAAGAACTTCCAAAAAATTAGGTATTGTATAGATTTTGTGAGTTTTCAATGCAACACATCCTTGTCTGGATACGAGCTGGTAGAGGCGGCTCTGGCACAGATGTACCTAGGGGTAATTCCCGAAAAGACTACTTTGAGCTAAACTTGAACGAGAACAGGTGCATGACAATGGGCCTTGCTGCACTCTTGGTTACAACACTCCAAGGGGATATGATGAGGATAATTCTCATTTTCTTTACAAACCATTATGAAGTGTTTATAGGTATATACTTCCTCAAAGAAAACAATTTTTATGATTATGGATTATATCCATAAACTGTTCAATTTATTTTAAGTGTCTGAAAAGTTTGGAATTATTTATTTTGATTCATAAACTAATCTAGTTTATTCAATTGTGTAGAAATGGAGCGCAGTAGAAGGAATGATAACTCCAGCAATACGTATAATCCAAAGAGTAAGAAAGGTTATATCTTTCAGGTTATTCAGCCAACATTTATAAGGTAAATAGTCTCCCATGTATTCTCAACATACGAATAAATAGTATCATGTGTTAATAAGATAAGTAAAGATTTCTCTGAGTGTTACAACCTTGAAGGGTAGAAATATACGAGAAGTATAGAAGAGAGAAAGATAGATAAAGGGAAGAGGGTAAAGAATTATTTTCCGATATGTTATAACTATGTAATGAATCACCTTGGTAAATGCTTGAAGGGAATAGGATTTTTTTATAAGTGTGGAGAAAAAAGACACCATGTATGTGATTTCAAGGGTAGAAAAAAAGTTTCAAATGTACAATGCTTCATCTGCATGGAGTTAGCACACTACGCGAATCAATGTCCAAATAATCAGAGTATACCCCAAATGCAGCTATTGGATAATAATAATGTAATGATAATACTGAAGATGAAGAGGTATGATTAGATTTCTTTAGTTGTTATTAATGTATTGTGTCATTTGAGAATTGTATAAATGATGTACATGTTATAATAATTATAAAGTATATAAGGATTTTACTATAGTACTATTTTATTCAGGATTTGAGATTACATGGTTCTAAGAAATGTGACATAATAGTAAGATACACATTTTGGATAATACATGTTTAATGGAAATGTAATCCTTAATATGGTCTTGATAATGAGGTAGTGATTTTGGAATAAAATATTTTTGATTTGGATAAATTATATTGGATATTCTAGACATCGATTAAACTGATTAATGATTTGTATATTCCATCATTGTTGAAGTTTAACACATTTTTGTATAGAAGGAGTATATCTAGTATTCTATAAAGAATAAGGGAGCATAAATGTAATCAATAAGGATTTATGGTAATTCAAGATGTTTCAATGTATTAAAAGAATACATGATGAAGGTGTTCACTTGTTATTAAGTGGAAAAAAGGATCTTCATTATGTTTACCTTTCTTATAAATTTTTTACTATGAGTTTGGATAAAAATATTTTGGATAAGTCTAAAGGATGGAATGGATTAAGTTTGAAATTGGATACAACTGGTAAGTTTTTTTTTGGATTTTTATAAAAACGACAACACCCAGACCATGTGAAAATCTGTCACGTCGGAAAAAGCTGCGGGAATCCAACCCACAACCATAGTTTGATTGGGATTTACCGCCTACAACTGTACTACATGAAGTCCTTGTCTGGAATAATCTAGTTTTTTAAAGGGTCTGATAAGTGAATTATAGAATCATTATTTTTGGAACCCGATATGATTAGGATAAATAGATTTTTTTTAAAATCATTTTGAGTGAAAGATAAATTTGTGGGAGAAATTAGTTAAATAATGTAACTATACTTGTCAAGTACATATATATATATATATATATATATATATATATTCTCTCTTATTAAGACTAAATTTTATTATCCCAATTTCCGATATGAGTACTCCACAAAGGTATTTTCTATTTTAATCCTTTTATTTTCGAAAAACAATTTTATATTGCAAGGATTCAATTTATTAGAGGGAAGAATGTAACACCCAAAGATTTCATAGTACATTATTTCTAAAAGGTAAATCAATAAATTTCACTAAATGAAACACTGAGTTCAAGCGCACCACGACTTACCAAAATAGCCGTTAAAATGCGGTTATGAATAGTATTAACTGAGTTTTGAACATTATATGATCATTATAATTTTAGAATTCATATTATGAGTTTCATAGACATAATATAAGAACTAATTCATTTTTTTCAGATAAAATAAGTATTTTTTAAAATAAATGAACTTTTTCCACCTTTTAATGGTGAACACTTGTTAAATAAAATATTTGAAACTTTTATATATTAATTTGACAAAATAAACTTCTTATTTAGAATTGGGACATACGAATTTAGTTTCAATTAATTTTTGGTGTTTTTTGACAACTTTCATGTAAAAGTGAATAATGAAAAAAAAAATTAACTACAAAAATCTTTTTTAATAAAAATAATTTATATTATTAAATTATACGTTTTAATGGTTTGGAAGTATAAATAGATTATATTTTCTCCATTTAATCCAATTCTGGACATTGTAAGTAATTTTACATTGAAATTTGACATAAAAAAGTGTCAATATTTTGATAGTTGTTGTTTCTTAAAAAATACACCATTGGGTTTTCACAACGAGAATTAATTTTATATTATGAAATGAAACTCTTATGTTTTGAATTTGGTAAAATAGACTTCATTTTTGAATTTGGAATATCAAAATTATCTTACGGTGATTTTTTTATATTTTTCTGAAAACATTCAATTTTTGTTGAATCTTGAAAAACACTCAGTTATTGTTTAAAACCGACTTTTTATTTAAATAATTATTTTTTTATTTAAATTTATTTTAGGTAAAAATAGATACATAATACTTATATATGTTAGATGTAATTCTTTGGAGTCATTTTTTAATAATATTAGATATATAAAATTTTATTGAACTTTTTACCGTCTTTTACCCACCTCCTAGGAGCATTTAATAATTTTCCTAAAAAATAATTTTACCGCTTCTGTGAATGGAATTTCAAAAATCAGAGAGACACAGTTCCTATTAGTAAGAAAAATGTGGTTCAATAAGATGAATATAATTATTTTAGAGAATTGTAACTTTTTTCTTTTATTTACCACGGTTAAAAATAAATAGGTTAATTAAGGGTAAAAATGGTATTATTATTACCCTAAAAAATGTCCAAATTCTATTAGATAAGTTTAATTCGACCAAAAACAACCATATGAATAAAATATGATTTTTTAGTTCCACTTGGATTAGATTAGGACATTTATTATTATTTAATTCAAAGTAGAGTTAAAAGATTTAAAATCATAGTTTAATAAATAAAACATTTTTAATATTGGGTTATACATAAGATAAATTAGACTATAAATATTTATTAAAAATATAAAAAATATTTCCTACATAATTATATTTTATTTATAATATTTAGACATTAAATAATTAAATGTATTAATATCAAAATGATGATGTAGCAATTACCGTATTAATGAAATATTAAAATAATTGACATTATAAATATCCAAATAAATGTAATTTGAGACTTTTTATAAATTACACAAATTTTATATGTTATTATGACATTATAGGGTTAGTTAGAGAATTTTTTTTATGTAATAATGATGTTATTATTTTAACAAAAAACAAATACCAAATATTGTCAAAATTGACATAAAATATTTTTTAAAACAAATATTATATTATTAATTGATATAATTATCCTAAAAATATGAAGTTCGGCCAAAAGAATTATATAATAATACATATGTTATTAATGAACAAATTGGGGTTCTATTGACTTTTTATAGTAATTTTATTAACCATAAAATATAAAAATAGAAAGAGAGATGGTAAATGTCAAACTATTTAACTAGGAGTAAACCTAAAAGTTAAGGTTAATATGGTGACATAAACCTATTTAAAACCTATTGGTTGAGTGGTTTTAGACCCATCCCCACCTTATAATTTAAATAATTTATTTTTTGGATATTATAAACCTAAAATTAATTTATTATAAAATAATATTTTGTGATTTTCCAAAGGTATCCCTCACCCCTCTTATAAAATGGCACTTCCCCTTTTGTCAAATTCACACCTCCAAAGCCATTTGTCTCGGCCATCCTCTTCCCAAATATAATCCCAAATATCCTAAATTCATTTTAGAGGCCTTCCTTTGGTCATAAATCCAACCTATAGATCCCTTTTGAACCAATCAAAAGGAAGAACCTGAAGAAGAGGTAATGATTTCCCCACACTCATTCAAGTTCTCTTATTCTTCCACTTAATAGTTCTTTGTTGTTTCAATTATAAAATAATAAATCCAATATATTCTATATATTTTGATGTTATTATAAATATGGAACAACTATATTCATTACTCTATCCATTTTATGAATTATAATGTCACCATGTGTGCGTATGTACGGCTTACTATCTCCACGCCGTGGTGTAATTTGTTATTCGCCACTATATTATTTTGGATATATATAATGATGAGTAACATGTATATAAATAATGAAAATAACATGATATTGTCTCTGTAAAATTAATATATCATCCATTTCCACACGTTTAAGGAAATTATATTGTCTCTCGTGCGTGTGTACAGATTACCGTCTCCACGACGCGATGAAATTATTTTCCACGTTCACCATTCATCGATGATTATAAAAATATATTTTACTAATAAGTATATAATATATGGAATAATGAAGATACTTGAGATATATATATATATATATATATATATAATTATATATATATTATTCACTTAGTTCTATTCAATACAATATGAAAACGGAAATAGCGTTTATGCGTACGTACGGACTATCGCCTCCATAAACGGTGTTATTCATTTCATATATATTTCGATTGTACATATTTATATTCTAAATATAAAAGATATATAAATCATGATTTTTATTCTGGAAGTATTTAAATATTGATCTATGTGATACAATCAAGAGTAACAAGTGAAAACACGTACAATAAAGAAAGTGATTATTAAGCAAAATGTTAATTTAACATGGAAATTATTATTAAATGGGTAGTATAAAATCATAAAGGAATCATTTATGATATAATAAATATTAATATGGTTCTTTTATAATTTAATAACATACTATGATATTCATACTGGAGGTCAAATGTACCCTCTACTAAAGGAAAGTGCAAGATAAGGGGTTTTCATCTCACTCCTTATTCCCATGAGATTCATGCCATATTGCCACTATTACCATTTATGTGGTGTATGTACTTACCATAATTTTATTCTTTTTGAAATACACTTTAATTTATGTTTATTTACATATTAATTTTATGATACTTCTTTCATGGGATGTATATTTCGTAAGTTACCAAATTGGTAAGGGTTAATTTCACAATCTCTTTATTATCTAAGGTTGTTTTTATGTAAGTATCAACTGGGACCACTTTATCATCCTCCTCAACGTTTCCTAAAAATTTATTCCAAATCATTTTTAGCATTTACAATACTATGGGTTCAATTCATTTATACCCTTGTTTCACTTTTTATAAAATGTTTTGAAAGGAATCTTTCCGTCATTTTTCAAACAAGGTACGTTTTAACCTTTTCGACAAAATTAGGGCAAGAATGACTTTTTTTAACTTATACGGTGGGTGTGGCTATTTTCCTCCATTATACCATCGTCGAAGCTTCCCATAAAATCTTATAATAAAATTTTCAAAATAATTTTTTTCTTTTATAATTATGTGACTATAAATGATTTCAAAATAGAAAGAGTTATTTCTCTCAAATATTTTTGATTTCATCTATGTCAACATAATTTGATAAATTTTACACTTGATTGATGTTGATTTATTATGATAAAAATATTCCGTATTGTATTTAATTTCTTTTTGTTATTTTTGACTGTGGATGTTCTATTTTTTTACCATTCATGGTTTATGGTTAAAGTATTGAAATTTAGTATACTAGTTTTAATATTAATATTTATGTTATATTTCAACCTCTTATTAATATGAATGTGTTGGACTAGTACGTTTTGAGTTTTGGACCGATAAAAGTAAGCCCTCTGGGTTGGGGTCTAGTTATAACAGACCCTACGGGATGGATTCCGGTTACAGAGGCTTTCCGGGATGGAGTACGATTATAGAGGCTCTCTGGACTAGAGTCTGTTTACAAAGGCTCTCCGGGATGGAGTCTAGTTACAGAGGCTCTCCAGGTTTGGGTCTGGTTATAGTTAGCACATTGGTCCTTACATGAGGCCTTGACCCAGGAATTAATGTTTGGTACTATACATTTCCTCACTATGATATAAGTTATTACATTCTATTATTATACTAGTAGAATATCCATGTGAATGTTTATATGTTAATGTTTGATTTATTTTTCCATATTTTGTTCAAGTTTATGTTTAAAAAGGCTGTTGTTTTTATCTCACATCTTTCCTTAAAGGTTTATAGCTTCCGCTAAATTATTTAACTTTACTAGGCATCTGAGCTCACCACTTTCTTATGTTTTATATTCCCAGGATTCCAAGAAGTTCATTATGATTGATATGCAGGGTTAAGCTAAAGGTAATAGTGGTGTTTTCAAATAACTTTCTATGTTCTGTTTTATGTTTGAAATTGTAATGTAATGTTAATGTATCTAATAGATTTTCCAAGACTGCTAAACTGATCGGTCCTTCGGGACATGATTCCATGTAATCATGCCAATGTATTAAATTAATGCACCGGCTCTGGTTAACTAGGGTCGGGGCATTACATCCTTTTAACCATATTCCACTCCCTCAGCTGAATAATGCAAAACTCATTCCATGAATCTCTTCTTGACAGCTTAGTTTTTATCACTATCTCAAATATTTTTTTAATGGATTGTTTTATTAGCCAGGCCAGTGGGACATTGTATTTAATATTTTACCACTACACATTATGTATTGACTTCAATATTTTACCATCAAACATATAATTTTAAAAATATTATTATTATATGGTCCTAGGTTTTTTATTGAAGGTGATGTTTTGCAAGGATTATGATAGAAAAATTATCAGTTGCTCTATTTATATGTGTGATATGAAGGGTGTATCCATTACATAGCTTAATTATTTGGGATAAATATTCGAGAAATAGAAATCGTACTAATTTAATTTATATTTTATTTAATTGTTTTAATTATTTTCATATTAGAGACTACTAAATTGAGTTGTAAGTTTCTAATTATAATCCACTCCTCATTACAGAATGAAAATTATAATTTTCATTTTTCTGATGTGTTAATTTATCTATTCTTCCAAACCATTAATAATAATTAGTTTTAATTTTAATAAGGAATCTCTATGTTATTTATATTATTTGTGGAGTCTTTTTTTAATATGTATCATTTGAAGGGAGATTTTATATTTTTTTAAAATTAGAGATTTGGTTATTTATATTCTAAACACAATATAGATATTTACAATTCATTTTAAAAATATTTTAAAAGAAATAATGGATTTTTGGTGTATTGAAATTAAAACATAGTGCGGTAATTAAATTTTATAGCATTATATGTATTTCTATGATTTTTTAGGGTTTTATTTAGATTATTGGTTTTCCAATTGAATATGTAGAGTCATGGATTTTATAAAATTCATTTATTAAGGGATTGCTTGATTAAATGAGTAAATTTTAATTTTTTATAATAGAGATTGAATCAAATAATATCAGACATAAAAATAATAATATGTTGTTTTAAATGTAAAAAAAATGTTTTGATTAAGATTATTTTTATTTGAGACACATATTAAATGGGTTTCTTATTGGGTTTTAGCATGTTGTTTATTTTAGGTATTAAGGACATGATCATGTTAATATATATGGTTTGAGGTATAGAAATTGATATATTATAGTATATGGTTTACATCATGTTCTATAAGATTTAAAAGGGGTTGAGGTTTTCCCATTATTTGAAGAATGAAATTTATTTTTTTTAATCAGCCTATTTTCACCTAACACTCTGTTAAATATTTATTTAATGGATCTATCAATTAATTTTTAGGTGTTAAAATGTTTGATAGTGTTCTATTTTATTTTTTATTAGAATATGACTCCTTATATGGAATGTGTTATGATTTTTCCTTAGTTAATATAGATGTTGATAAAATGATTTTTTAGTTTCATTTTATTATATAGTTACCTTAAATATCTGGGGTGGACAAGAAGAAATTTATTCAGGTTCTGAGATATATGGGTATGTATAAGTTTCACCATTTTATCTACAAAATTAATTTATTTGACTAGTACTTGTACAAAATATTATAATTATTTTGATTTATTATGAATCATTAAGAATGGTTTGAGTTTCACCCAAATAAATTTAAAATTTAGAAGACATTCATCTAAGACACCTAGCATATCAGAAGATAATAGATTAATTTTAAAATGTTTATTATACTCTCCCCTAACAATACATGTGGAATGGATTTTATTAAGAATGATTATACACTTTTGGATATAACTGTAATGGTTTTTATTACTATATGTGAGAGATAACTTATAGAAATATTTTTTGTTTTAGTGGTGGATTCAGTAGTAGGCGGTCTATATGGATTTTGTCCACGATTTTAATGTATTTTTGGTATGTACTTTTTATGTGACCTTGTAACATAATATGATTTCATTTGTAAATTGATAATTTTAGAAGGAAACATTAAATTCTTTCAAGATTTTCATGAAAAAATTAGTTTATTTTATATATTTAGACAATAAGACACCCATTCATTGAAATTTATTTTCTTTCATGTTTCAATATTTCAAGGAAACACTACTTATCCCTCCAAGTAAAAAGTGAAGAAATGAATAAATATAAACTACTCCATCTTATTGGACTCTAATGTAGAAAGGTTTCAGAACCATCCTAGTATTAGAGACATTTATTCCAACACAACATCAAATCAAGAACCTTAAACAACAATCACATGTTTACCCTCATTTTTTTCTTTTTATTTCACCCTCGTGTAAAATGATAAATTTTCAAGAATCATCAGTTATAAAATTTAAATATTTGGTTCCCTTATTTGAATTATCCATAACTTTGTACATTTATTATGAAGATGTTATGGGTACTTTGACGACCTATGTTTTATTCTAAGGTAAATTTTCACATAAATTTTAATTTTGACCTATACTGGATGATCTATATTTTAAACTGTGTTTTTGTATGTGATTTTGAGAGTTTGAAAAATCCATTGTGATGTTTTAAGGCTTGGGTAAAGGAATTAGATGTTTCATGGGTGTCTTATTGAGTTTGGGGAGCACCATGACTGGAAAAATCATGTTTTGAAGTGTCTTTATAGGGCACATTGTTTTCCAAAAACCATGAAGCCTTCATCCGAACATTGTGCAATTATAGAAGGGGAGTGGAAAATACTAGCATGGGATATTCACGGTATACCCAAACCACATCGGATAGAAACACAGGTAGTTCCACTAAGTTTTTACCCTTTCACAAGTAACTTCATGTTTGGCACACAATTTGGCTAACCATATTGGAAAATCCTTGTGGGGGTGTCTGTTAGGCATGGGATGTCTCTTGGATGCATCATGGTTTGGCAATGCTATGTGACCTAATCGTGCAACATGATTTTGTGGGGTAAATTTACCAAAATAACCTTAATGTGTTCAAAAACATCATTTACCCTTTTCTTTCATTCACATATTCTATGTGAGAATTCCCTACCAATATAGTGGGTTCCTCCTCCAGTAAAACCTAGGCTTCAATGTAACTCCTCCCATGGTGGCCTGAATCAAGTTTCAACAATATCTATGGATGCTCATCAGTAATATCTCGAGTATTATTGAATATTTCAACATTTAACATCATCTCATATGTTCTATTTCTGTGTGGTCTCATTTTCCCTATTTTTAGGCCAAAAGTCCATTTCATATATTCCTTTTAAATTTAATCAGATCAGATCTTTATTTTTGACGATTTGGTTGTCCTAAGTACGAGGTATGTGGCCTATGAATTATTACAAGTTCTTCATACATTTTTTGAATAGTGACATTGCACAGCACAATATACTCTTATATTAATTACCTTATAATTCATTATTCAATATTAAATTGACCCTCTCACCATAATACATACCTTTTTATCCTTGTTAAATTTATTAGATAATTTTGATCTCTTTTATGGACACCACATGGATGTGGAAACTATTTTCCTCTATTATAATCAATTTATTAAAATACTAAAATGACTTCTATGCATCTGGATTAGGCTTTAATTAGAATTTCACTCTGTATGTTTTTTTAAAAGATAATGGAACCTTCTTAATTCCATTTGATCTTACATGAATTGAATTTCCATGTTTTTAGTTAATTTAAAAAAAAATCTCATGTTTAATTGATTCATCCCTTAGGAATGGATGTTTAAATATGAAAAATGAATTGAATAAAGAACCATGTGATGTTTTTATAATAAATACCCTCAATTTAGGTTCATTGTTTTCTAAACTAGAATGTAATGATTTGTTATTTAAATCATGATTTGTCTTCTTGCATTGGTGCTTACATCTTCTTTGATAACATTCGTTGGTATATGGCTTGTTTTTGACATGGTTATTAATATAGTTATAAATTGAATTTCTATCCTTCTATAAATCTTCAATAGAACTGATGTACCACCTAAGTGTATGAATTATCCTGAACTATTAATTATAATTACTTATAAAGATAATTTCCAAAATGAAAAAAGAACTATCTAAGTATCTTAATGATCTTTGTAATTGAATTTTCTGGTTTTATAATAAATAACATGAATTGTTTAGAATATATTTCTCATGATGACATCTATAACTTGAATTTAATAAATTGGTTAAATTTAATGGAATTAAACATAACTGTGGAAAGTCCACACCATTTAGTACATGCTTAATTTCAATTTTAATAATTGTGATTCACTTGATTATAGTGGGTTATTTAAATGTAAATTTTGAGAGGTCTTTTCTCATGGATTGAATTATAAATGAGATGATACCTTTATATGTTCTAGATAAATGTAATACATGAGAGGTTTTCTATCAGGGATGTTCATTATAAATATGATTATTCCATAAAAAAGGATGTAGAATGATTT
This sequence comes from Viscum album, assembly GCA_963277665.1. Taxonomy (NCBI): domain Eukaryota; kingdom Viridiplantae; phylum Streptophyta; class Magnoliopsida; order Santalales; family Viscaceae; genus Viscum; species Viscum album. The sequence continues at coordinate 1,730,941,470 of OY728123.1, read as the reverse complement.
TAAGGGTTCTATTGAGAATAGAACTTCATTCTCCCTTATATTGGGTGTTGAGCATGGTGTCTCCCACTAGTGATACTATGTGGACATTGGGATGAGGTTCCATGTACTAGGATTAAAGTGTTTCCTTGGAAGCTCACTCTCCATCTAGAGTGTTTTGGCATGATAACTATGAATCTATATGGATTTAGGGGTTATTCCCTATTCCATGTACTTCTAGTCTTTTTTAGACTGATAATGGATGTTTGAGTTACGAACTGGTCTGCCCAGCAATTATTATTCCTTATATATGTCCATTAAAAATATGCACACAATTAGTTCACATAGGTGGAGAAAATATATAATTAGACTATATATATATTAATATATTTTATATTCAATGTTCAGACTTATTCCGACTACGAGATAGAGCAGATATAGCTGTGAGGTGTCCCTTAGGAACATGGGAAGGTTGTTTTTTATCATTATTGTATTGTTTGTTTATTTATATTACATGCATTGATTTTAATTACACACAAAATGAATACAGTTGTATACCCTATTGGTGATAACCTTCTCCGATTATTGTCGCACACCCTCCTCGGCCTCCCATTGCACTTGGGTAACAGAGTAGACCTTATTCTTGTAGGAACATGGTTTATTACTTAATCTATTTAGCATGTATGTGGGAGTTATGAGCACATGACCGAGCTAGATATTTGGATTCTTGTGGATATCACCCTTGGGTCTTTTTTCGTTACCATTCTTCACCTCAGTTAGCAAGAGTTATGATGCAATTTTAGTATTGTGTCATCATCAAGACATGCATGCATTGTTATACATTGGAATTGGACATTACTTTTAATCATATATTATATTATTCTTCCATTTTTTATATTAATTACAATTTTTATACAGATGTAATGCTTTGATCATGATGGTGTAGTCTCCCAACTATCACCTCCATAGACACCCACTACTAGTCGGAAAACTCCGACATATATGGAGGCAGACCCCAGGCCATGTGACCCACCAGTCCTACTACCATATTTCTCATAAATCGGGTTGGGAAGTTACAATGTTCTATCAAAGATGGTTTTTTCCATTTCTTAATTTTTTATTTTGGTATATAGGATACAAGGAATGTGTCATCAATTGGTAAATATTTTTTTAGGACTGATCACCCCACTAATGTGGAAAAGTCCAAGGGTCTTGGGATGATATTTAGGGTAATGTTGTTTTCTATTATAGTGGATTATGATTTCAACTCATGTGAATGGTGTAATTTACACACATTATTGGTTTATGATATTTAAAATAATTACCCTTGGTCTGGTATGAAAATGATGAAGTATTTCATGCATCATAATAGGAACAAATAAATTTACATGTAATTCATATTCCATGCCATGTACTTGAATTTGTAGGCTATTTACTGAATGTGATTTTCTTCCTATTATATTCCATGTTATGAATTTTAAATGAATTTTTTTGATTTATACCTATTAGGTAATACTTCACCATTCCATTTTAGTTCACCTGATTGGGTGTTTTATTTTTCATGGGAATATGTGGCCTATTTATTTTCCATGTTTTGTTTTTATGTCATGATCATATGTTTATAGCATGTTTTAATGTGTTTACATCATCCATTACATTCTATTTTTGTTTTAAAATTTAATTTTTTTCATATGATAAGTATAGTGGTTGCAACTAAATGGGAACCATTTTTCAGTTTTAAGTTGTATGGGTACCTTATAATTGGGAAAATGTTACTCATATACTTCAAAAAACATTGAGTTTTATATATATCTAGAGGATTCTGATTAAAATGTCAAAATAATGATAATGAAATAATGTTATAAGTGGTGTGGTTGAAATTAATGGTGTCTAAATTAAAATTTGGAATTTGTGTAGGTTCTTTATGGATTGGTAAATGTCATCCCATATAACTAATCCATTATGCATGATCATGGTATGTTTTTAAACAGTTATAAATGTATGGTTTTTTTAATTTTGATCTGAAAATAATTGATTGATATTAATAAAAAATTATCAAATCGACCCAATTAGTTCAGTTGTGGTATGTAATTGAGAGATGAACCATTTTGGTGTTTTTAGTCTCTATAGTAATGAAACATCTATTAGGTTGCTTTCTAAAGAACTAAGGTTGGATTAATTAGACTCATATAGGTCCTCATATCTATTTAAATGAATTTATATTTTAAGTTTCTTAATTTTTGACAGGATGGAAATAAAATGTTTAATGTTTAAAAATAGAGTTGACAAGACTTTTTGGTTTTTCCTGTAGGGTGTCTCATAAATCAAGTACTATGTTTTTTGTTTTATAATTTTTAAATGATATTCTATTTGAATATTTTTTTAAAACACTAAATGTGAATCAATGTAAAGTTCTTAAAATTGTACATGAAGTGGTGTCCTTCGTTTAAACCCTCGAGGATGGGTAATATGAGTTTCTATTTGTGTTTAATTTTAATGGAATTTTGAGTTTTCATCGTATTCCATTCATATTTTTAGAAATATATTTAATGGTAGTATTTGGACCTATTAACTATTGGTTGGTATCGAAAAGTGTTAGTGTCGACGCATCATTCTTCATTAAGGATTTATCTTGGGGTATTTATGTCCCTTAAAAAATAAATTACATGATAATCCTATGAGTTTTCCTCCATTTGGTACTATTCTAGTTTAATTTACCCTATTAATACTCTAATCTTATACATGAAACCCTTCATCAGATGGGTATTCATGTTTTTAATTACCCTTAGTATGGGCATGATCATTAAGTACGGCTTGACTTCTATTTGTTTGACATTCCTCATGCATAGTTGGACACTTTAAAGGCCGCTTGAACCATTAATCTTCCACATTAATAGAATAATTGGTATATCGTTGTCTAGATTAATGGTTTCATGGAGAAATATGACTCTAAACTAAACATCTTCTACAAACCACACGATACTCAGACATATAGGATGGAAAACCTATGGATTGAATTGTAGATTTTCCTTTTTCTTTTAAAACATTTAGGTAGAATGTGTTTCCCTTCAATGCACTCTTCATGTTGTAAATTATGTAACAAACTAGTTTAGTTCAGTGAAATCATTAAGCCTTGGGATTGGGAGTGCATTCTCATGTCACCTTGGCAGAAGAGGGACATGTATGTTAGAGAATCATATTCTTTCTAATGATTGGGATGATGTTTCAAGGGAATTAGGAATTTTGAAATGTCGATCAGTTTGGTATTGGCTTTCAAACCAAATGCTTGAATGCAATTATTTTATGGTGAATATGTTCTCACAATCCTGTGAATGGCTATTATTCTTATTGTTTTAATGAATTGTACACACTTAAGGTGGGGAACACTGAATCTGTTATAGGAAATATTTTTACTTCCATGTAGAAGGAACAGAACCAAAGAGTGCCATTGGGAAATGGTTAGTCATGATTAAAATCCTATTGGGATGATGAGTTTTAATCCTTTAAATTATTTCTTCGAAGTACCATGTTCTTATGGTTGGTTTTGTATGAAACCCTCTAGAAACATTGTTGGTCATGCATAGACTTTTGTGGGTATGATTGGCTGATCATGAGTTGCATTAGGGTATAAAATCTTATGGTAGGTTTGTGATGATGCGTCAATAGGTGAAGTTGAGATTCTTCTAAGGGAAGTTAACGAACAGTGGATTTATTAGTTTTATTGTGGATCTTATAATTCAACTAAGTGTGATATTCTTAAAGGTGTTAGAATGACCCCAAAATCGACTTCCCCCTTGATACACTAAGTCTTTGTTGGTATTAGGCCAAGAAAATGTTATAAAGTTGTTGGGATTGATATTTGATCTCTATCTGGGTGTATTCTAGATGTGTGTTTTTTCATAAAGGATTGGTTAGTCCTGATTGAAACCTATATTCCCATGTATTAATGACTTGTATGGACACTTGTACACTATTCATTCATCATTGACTGGAAAATCAGATAAATGGTAATCTAGGTTCAGTAAATTTGGTAATGTATATGTTGTGGCCTTATGAAAAAATCTTGCCTATAATCATGGGGTGTGGCCTATAATGGTTGGTTCCTTAGATATAAATTTTATAAATTTGAGGTAACCCCAAACTTTTTTTTAAAATGGAGTTAATTTTTAGAGGGTTATCATTCCAACGAGATGGATCTAGATTCAACATTTTTCATGTAAAGGCACGGTGTTTTAAAACCCCAATTAATGGTTTGACTGGGAAACTTATTTGGATGTCCAATGTGGACATCAGTTAGCCTACTCATTGTGAATGATATATGTATTGGGGGACGGTATTTCTATTCTATTTGAAATATTTGAGTCATTTAAGCCAGGAATTTTGAGAATGTTCAGCCAGAGGTAAATCAACTCATTATCACTCTTGTTAACTATTTACAGAAGGATTAAACCCTTTAGATCACAACATCAGGTTAAGGCGGGTGTGATTCAGAGGGTTATCTATGTCTTTAATTAAAAGTGTAAACTACTATTTTTTGGTCGATCTGGAGTTGACAGTTTATCTTATTTAGTTCTCTTTAATGACTTCATATGTAATTTGGAAATACAATGCGGTAATTTGAATGAAGAATCATGACCCTTGTAGGTTGGGTGATGTTTTCAATATTCCTGAAGGATTCTCAGGTATGAGACGTTCTTTGGTGGGGAGGTTTTATCTACCCATGTTTTGGTCTAAGATAAAATTCCATGGAAAATTTAATTTTATCATTTACTAGATGTGGTGTTTTTTTAATCTATGTTTCAGAATGCAATTTGGAGTATTTGAAAATGTAAAGGTGTTGTTTTAAAAATTGTATAAAGTCAGGAGAGGTTTCTTTGGTTCCTTGTAGTGTTTTAGGAGTGTCGAGGCCGAAGATATTAAGTTTTGGATGGTCTTCACAGGGCACAATGTTTTCCTAAAACTGTGAATTATCTATTAGAAACTACGTACCTCTAGAAGTGGAGTAAGAATTCACATACATGGGAAATGCATGGTTTAACCAAACCTTACAGGATAGGCACATGAGTAGTTCCACTTAGGTAGTAGCCTCACACTATTCAACTCATATTATTTTTAAGGTTATGCTAAACTTGCGGGAAAAACTGTGCGGGCTGGTTTTCTAAGCATGGGGTTCTACAAGGTTGGTGCAGGGTTTGGCCAAGTCATGCGACCAATCCATATGAGTTGGTTTTTGGTGGGTAATTAAAAAATACCTATTATGAGTTTAAAAACTCAATTCTTCTTTTCTTTATTCCTCCTGTACCTCATGATTCTTCCCTCCCTACGCAGTGGGTTCCTCCTCATTCCCAACCTAACATCAATGTAAATCCACCATCGTTTGTTCGAATCAAGTGTCATCAAGAACTACAGGTCTGCATAAGTTACCTATAGATTCCCCTTGAAAATTTCATCGTTTAATCTCCTCTCACTTGTTCCTTTTATAGGTGACATCATTTCCCAATTTTTAGTCTAAATGTTCGATTCCTAAATTTCTTCCAAACCATATCGATGTAATGCTTGATATTGGAGGTGTATTCCATCCTAACTATGTTGTAGGTGGTCTATGAATTCTTTCAGAATCATCCTTCATCTTATGAATATTGACATTGGGCTACACTCTGGCCTTTTCTGAGAATCAACATATAATTTTTTCCTTCGTATGAATTTCATCTTCACACCTTAATACATACATTTTTAACCTTTATTACATAATTAGAGATGGAAAGTCTCTTTTATTGGCACCCATTGGTGTTCTAAGTGTTTTTATGCCTTATAATCAATAGATTATAATATCAAAATGAATTATAAGTGTTTTTCATGGTTAATAATTGGAATTTCCCCTTGTATGTTATTGTCTAAATGATAATGGACCCATCATAATTCCATTTGAATTACATGAATTGAATTTCCTTGATTCCTAATTAATTTCAAAATGTTTCTTTTGATGCATTAATACATGAAATTGGAATGTATTTTTACAAATGTGAAAGGAATTATTTATAGAATAATATCATGTTATTACAATAAAAACCATCTGTTGACGTGAGATTTCTTCTAAGCCAAAATGTAGTTATTGGTTTGTTAAACCAGTATTGGACTTCTAGTATTGGTATTAGCCAATTCATTGATAACATTGTTGGGAATATTTCTTGTTTGAGACATGGTCTTCAATGGAGTAATAAATTAAATTTTCCTCATTTTATAAATGTTAAATGGTATATATGTACCTCCTATGAGTTAGACATATCCCAACCTATAATGGAAAATTACCCAAGCAGGTAATTTCATAAATGAAAACTACATCGGCTAAGTGTCTCTTTGAGCACTGTAATTAAATTATAACTTTTTTTAATTTCTTGAAAATATTGATTTTAATATCATTATCATGATGACTTGTATTACCTGAATGTAATAAATGTTGGTTCCATGAATAGAGGAAGCGCCTTGGTGGGTTTACCCAATGTAAATTTTAGCATTAAACAACATTCAATCCATGATCCGTCACTAAAATAAAATGTCAGATATTCGGAATAGAATGAAGAACGAAAAGAAAGAGAGGATCTTGAAACCATTGAGATGATCATTTTATGTTGGTTATAATTAATTTAATTAATTTACAGGAATTAAATTGATGGAATTATTTCTTCATTGATGTTTCTATTCATGATCCAATGTGATTTTTCATTGCGTAGTAGAATCCAAGTGTAGGATTCCTCTTGCGGTGATGCACACATGTTCCACGTATATATGGGCGTCGCCGAAGGAATCTCTAGGTCTAGCGTGGAAGAACCATCTCTTGTGATGTCCACCTTCGATCGCCTTGATCTGGTGGTCATGGATCTCTCTCAGTCTTGAGTGCGTTCCTGGGGGAAGAAATTATTTTGGCCTTGAAATAATTATCCAGAATTTTTTTGCACAATGATTAGGTAAAAGTTTTGGGGTTGTGAGGATATTTATAATCGTGTTTGAGGTTGTAGAGTTATGAAAATAAATAAATCTGTTACGCATTTTATTTATTTCGTTATCTCTTATTGAAAACCCCCATGTCGAATCATTAATTCCTTGACATGTGCCCAAACTTATTATAAAAAATATCATTTAATGAAATGATATTATTTCCTCGAAATCTCGAATGGAAAAACTACACAGTGTGTAATCATTAATACACAGTATGTACTCGTCTTTCATTTTCATTCCAAAATGAAAACTACATGGCATGTATATTCAATGTACACGACGTGCATATCATATTTTCATTTTATTCTTCTTCCTACATTAAAATGATTTAGGCTTCCATGAATAATTATTAAACCACATACGGGAATAATATTTATTCTACTTGAGATACTTGGATACACTTAGTGTGTCACCCTCTAGGCCTCTTTCTCATTGGCGTTATTCTGGCTTGCCTAAAGTCCAAGATTATTGCATAGTAGTGGGTCAAGGAACCCAAGAGAACCTAGATGATGCCGCATTGACTTTTCACCTCATTAAAATGCATATCGTGTAATATAATCCCTTTTTCACTATATCTCGAATCAAGTGGGTTGCATGCTAGTTCCATAAACCCATGTGCTTGATTATTCATTATTTGACTTTACAGAACAAAACTTTCCCATTACTCACCATGGACATTGATTTATTTAGGCTATATTAATTCTATAAAAGTTCCTGATATATCTTCTTTCATTATGGAACATAAGGGACAAATACTTTCTCGCATTATCCATTAATTTTGTATCACTCGTGACACACCCAACGTATCCTACCTCTCTACGAACAGTGTGTCGTCACAGTTTTCGTCAATTCATCTAAGTGTGCAAGTTTTAATACCCATTAATAATAATCTGAAAGTATAAGGACCAATACACATGTTCGAATATAGGAACATCCAATTAAACTATGAAATGTGGATTTCGTACTGGCAGGTCGAGTTCTCATAAAATCCTCCGAGATATTACCAAGGGCACACACCATGAAAAGGTGCCTCAAAGTATTATGAGTCATATCCCTTAATGGAATGTATCATTTCTGTCTCTCTAATAACATCTTCTAGCCATAGAACATATATTTAAGAACATTGTTATGACACTTCCATGTTCTCATCAAAGCAGGGATCTTTTATGACCATTTAATGAAACAGCTATCCTTAGTACATTATCATCTTCATTTTCACACAGAAGAACAATCAAGATGTGAAATGGTATTTATTAATGAATAAATTACGAAGTAGTTGGTTCTAGGCCACCAACTCCAACAGACTCCCACTTGGATTACAGCCAACTACTAACAACTATTAACCCAATAGCTCTCACATGATATTCATGCTTCTGCTGAGATATGCCTTTAGTCATGGTTTCCACCATGTTCTCTTCTTTGGACACTCTCCTCACTGTAACCTCACCCCTTTGATAGAAATCCCTCCAGAGGTGATACTTCTGGAGTATGTGCATTTTCCGTCAATGTGACCTTGGTTCTTTTTACAGAGCCACCGCTGTAGTATTATCACAATGCAACGTGATAGGAACTTTACTACTAGGCACCACATCAAGCTCCCGTACAACGTTCTGAATCCAAATGGCATCCTTGGAAGAATTTAAAGTCGCTATATATTCAGACACTGCTATAAAATCATGGACAATTGGCTGCTTTGAACTCTTCCAACTCACAGCTCCTCCATTGAGATAAAAAACATATCCAAATTGCTATTTCAGATCATTCTGATCTGTCTGAAAACCAACATCACCATACCCTTTGATGACAAGTTTCCTGTCCCCTCCATACACCAGGAACATATCCTTATTTCTACTTGGATACATAAGGATTGTCTTAACAACAGTCCAATGTTGTTCTCTTGGATCTGCTTGATATCTTCCTACCATTCTCAGTGAAATGGAAACATCATTCCGAGTACATAACATGGAATACATGATGGATCCTATAGCCAAAGTGAATGGGATCTTACTCATTATATATTTCTACTATTTTGTATGTGGACACATTTTATTAAAAAGATATTTCCCATGTGATACTGGAACTAATCCCCTCTTGGATTGTTCTATACTAAATCTATTTAGTATCTGGTCAATGTATGTACCCTGATTTAGTCCAAGAAGCATCTTGGATATATCATGAATAATCTTGATCCCTAGACTATAAGTTTTTTCACCCAAGTCCTTCATGTAGAAACACTTGTTCAACAATTCCTTAACGGACTGTAAGACGGGTACATCATTTCAAATAAGAAATATATCATGAACATATACTACTAGGATAATGATCTCATTCCCATTTAACCACTTATAAACACATGGCTCACATTCTTTCTTAATGAAACCAAATTTTGATATGGCTTCATCAAATCGAATGTTCAATGACCTGGATGATGGCTTTAATCCATAAATGGATTTCTGCAACTTGAAAACCCGTTTGGCTTCACCTGGTGTCACAAATCCTTCTGGATGTGTCATATAGATATCTTCATGATGGTTCCCGTTAAGGAATTCCATTTTGACATCCATCTGCCAAATCTTGTAGTCATGATAAGCTTCTGTGGAAAATATGATTCATACGAATTTAAAGATGGAAACCGACAAAAGGGTTTCATCATAGTCAATTCCTGGATGTTGTCAGAAGCATTCAGCCACTAGAATTTCTTTATAGGTGCTAACTTGACCTTCCATGTCCGGTTTTCTCATGAAAACCCATTTGCATCCTACAAGCTTTACATCAACTGACTCATCGACCATAACCCAGACATGGTTCTGATACATGGAATCCATCCCAGAATTCATAGATTCCATCCATCTTAAAGCTTTTGAGCTTCCTATTGCTTCCTTGTAGGAGATAGGTTCATCATTATCCAACAATAATGATTCACCATCCTTGGTGACTAGGAAACCAAATCTCTCTGGTCCCCTTACCTCTCTTGAGATCCTACGCGGTACTCGTGTGTCCAGATCATCTTCCACAGGGACCTGTGGAACTTGTTCCTATACAAACTCTTGTTCATCTTGATAATTAACTACGTCGAAGTCAATCTTACTCCCACTATCCTTTTTGAGGATGTACTCCCTCTCAAGAAGGATGTCTTGTCTGGCGACAGTCACTTTCTTGTCTGAAGGGTGATATAGGTAATATCCTTTTGTTTCCTTGGGATATCCTATAAAGATACAACTCATGCCATGGGGTGATAGTTTTTTGCGTGAGTATGCCTTAACAAAAAATACGCCTCCCCATACATGTTTCTGCAAAAAAAAATGGGTTTCTTTCTATTCCATAACTCAGATGGAATTCCATTTTCCGCCTTCGTTGTCACTCTGTAAAATTTGTATTCTACGTTTTGTAATGCATATCCCCAAAAAGATAATGGAAGATCTTCATGACACATCATAGACCTCACCATGTCCAACACGGTGCAGTTCCTTCTTTCCCTAACACCATTCCACTGTTGTGTATAAGGAGGAGTGAGATGAGATAGAATCCTAGAATCCTGTTGAAGATTGAAGAACTCTTGGTTCAGATATTCTCCACCTCGATCCAATCGAAGTTTCTTTATCTTCTTACCACAATGATTATCTAATTCATTCATGAATTCCATAAATTTCTATATGGCTTCTAATTTATACCTCATTAACTAAACAAAGCCATATCTACTCATATCATCAGTAAAAGTAATGAAGTAAGAATATCCACCTCTAGGTTCTACTGGAAATGGTCCACATACATCCGTGTGCACCAATCCTAGAAGCTTTGTGGACTTTTCACCTTGTCAACCGAACGGAGGCTTGGTAATTTTTTCATGTAAACATGTGTGAAATCTATCAAGTGGTTTTAGCTCATTAGAGTATAAATAACCATCTTTGTAGAGCTTTGTCAAGAACTTCTCATTTACATGACCGAGATAGTGATTCCACAGTTGGGTGATGTATGAGTCATGTGAGTTTGTTTCTTTATCGATTTCCAACACTTGGTCTACATAATTTAATACATACAAAACATTATTTAATTGTCACATACCATAACATACGTTGTTCTTATAAAATAGAAAACCCTTATTTCCAATCTTGAACATAAAATCCATCCCTATCTAAACAAGACACTGAAATTATGTTCTTGGTAACACTACACATATAATAAAAATTATGTAAAACCAAAATCATCCCAGTTGGCAATGAGAGGTGGTAATCACCATTATCCAATGCAGCCAGCCTTGCGTGATTGGCAGCTCGAAGTTCCACTTCTCCTCTGGAAATATATCTAAATCTACTTGGTTCCAAAATTTGAATACAAATGTGAGCCCCACAAGTTGTATCTAATACCCTGTGTAGAAATGGAAAGATTACACTTGATAAAGAACTTACCATTAGTGTCCCCATGCTTCTTGGTACAGTTCCACTTCCAGTGGACTTTCTTGCCACATTCAAACCATACTGCCTCCCATTCCTTGCCCAGACACTGGATCATCCCCTTCTTAGAGGGACGATGCTCAGGGGCTCCAGATCGTTTATGGGTATTTGGCCCATTTTCCTTGTCCTTCCTTTTATTATTCACCTTACGGACTGCGGGATTGTCACACCACATGTCCTTATCTACCTAGAAAATTATTATCAGAAGTTCCAATAGACTCTTCTCATTGTTTCTCATGCTGTAGTTGACAATAAAGATATGGAAGGTCTTGGGCAGCGATGATAGGATGATATTTGTATGCAACACATCTGGGAATTTAATCCCTAAGATGTCCATGTGTTCGATGTAGACAATAATCTTGACCACATGAGGCCTAGCTGGGGCAGACTGTCCATGCTTTGTAGTAAAAAAATATTTGGAGATATCATATCTCTCTGGACTCACCTTCTCATGGTAGATATTCTTAAGTTGAGACATCATTCTATACACGTCCATGTTTTCATATTGCTTCAAGAGCTCATTAGACATGGTTGATAGCATGAAACATTGGACATATGTAGCTTCATATATATGTTTAATATAGAGAGATAGTTTATCATCACTACCCTCTTTCCTAGGCACAATTGGAATAGGTTCTTCCACCACATACAATTTCCTTTCGTGGTGAAGGATAATGCGTAAACGCCTCTGCCACTCTTGGAAAATGGTGTCGGTGAGAAGGATTTCCTTCTCGAGTATGGTTCAAAATGATATGTTTGAAGTTATTTTTATTGTCGTTTCTACAAATTAAGATGATAAATGGTTTAGTAATTTTTTATAAAACAGAGAAAAATAAATAAATTAATACTTATTAGTCTCACACTATTTTATTGAAATCCAATAGCTCTAACCGTTGAATTCAGAATATTGTGTTTCCTGAATATTATATGGGAAAGGATCCATATTTCCCTTTGCATTACCCCAAATAGGGTTGGTCAAGAAACTTGATGGGTTTTAGGTAGGTATTCCAAATGCCAACAGCATTAACTCGCAGCTCCTTGATCTGCTGAGTGGACTCCCCAATCCTGAAATCCTTTTATTTTGGATTTCCTCAACTTTTGCCTCTTGGTCACACCAAGTCCTGTTTTGGTAGTCAAACCTTGATGCGAACCAAGTTAATTTAACCCAAAACCTTAAATTATAATTCCCCAATAATTGAATGCACCCCAACGAGGGTTGGTCAAGCACTTTGATCTATGTTTTGATTCTAACAATGATTATGGAAGGCTATACTGACATAATATTTCATTGAGGTATTTTATCCTTATACATAAATTTCCATTTGAGTATCTTTGATTACATGCTTGTTAATCATAAGTGGGATATACTTAAGCGATTAACCATATCTAAGATAATATTTAGACATAATCTGGTCTTATTTTAGTTCCGTCTTGTATGCTTGTTTAATTCATTAATTGTGTGATCATGACAGCACACCCACAATAAATAAACCATGAAACTGATAGAAATAAAATAAATGGTATGATATGATCGTGTTATATTGGTTAGATTATCTAGAGGTTGATAAACTAACCCACGTCCTAGGGGAGAAACACATTGAACCTTTTGGGTTTGTGTTTACATCTTTCCATATGTCCACCTTTGTATATCCATGGATTGGTTTGACCTTGGATCCTGACTTGAGCCACCTCCACTAGCTTGGGAGCTCCATACATTACATATGAATTTATCTCACACGCGGGTAAGGGGTAAAAGGGTTTTTTACATAATATAATCCTTGGGAACGCATGCCCTACATATTAATGAGGAGAAGCCACATAGGCCAAAAAATTAAATTTAAATAAATAAATTAAATGAAACCATTCACATACCAAGATCTTGGCCTAGCTCTTGATCATCCACACATGCAACAATATTTAAGCATAAATAAAACAAGCATTAAATTCATTAATCATTCTTGCTTAAGATAAATCATGCTTGAATCAATTAATTATCTTTAATTAATCAATCCTTTTATCTTAAACCCTTTTCTGAATTTCCTTGAAATTCTCATCCATCATAATTTTAAATAAATTAAAAACATCCTTGTATGTAACTTGTACATTGGAGGAAAACTGGTGAATTCTTGTTAATAACTACCCAATGAGTAAAATGAACATTACGCATATTGTTAAATTAAACACGTATATATAAAACACCTATCACATGTTGTGCCTCTGCTTTATTCCTACACTATGGTACACATCTCAGGGGTTTGTATAATATAATAATAAATTTTAATAAATCAGTGTAATTTGGATGAGTACACGATGTGTAGTTCTGACTACATGGTGTGTACTTTTGTTCACTATCCATCCTAAGTAAATTATGGGGGACATGGCGTATTGATGTACTTCTATAAATTTCAGAGTACACAGTGTGTTTAGTGGGACACACACCATGTAGTATCCGCGTTACACGGTTTCTTTCCAGGAAATCCATGTACGGAAGACACGGTCCAACCTCAACCCGAAGGGACTACACATCGTGTTTAATGGACCACAGGGCGTGTAATCTGGAAACTATTTTCCACCTATTCATGGTTAACACACGGTGCCATAAATGACTTAGATAGGATCCAATACATGGGTTGATTTGGCGAACCAGTCCAATGCATTGGACATTGACTACACGACGTGTACTTCCAAATACACACAGAGTATTATGGTGTTGTATGTCAAGGAACTTTTGGCACCTCCAGATGAAATCCTCTATTTTATTTTAATCAAAATTCAAAGAAAAAATCATTTCCATAAGGTTAATGAGAAATAAGAGAGGAGGAACGGATCTTGAAATTCAGATATAAAGAATGATTAACTTGAATTGAAACAACTAAATTATTATGTGCATAAATCACCAATGAAAACTAAATAATTATAATCAACTATATGACCGCTCGGATACCACTTTTAGGTTCTGGGTGAAGTAGAATCACGTTGGTGGGTTTTCCCAACATTAATTTTAGCATTAAATCACATTCAATCTGAGATCTGTCACGATAATAAAACACCAGATCTTTAGAATAGAATGATGAATGAAAAGAAAGAGAAGTGTCCTGGAACCATTGAGAGGATCATCATATGTTGGTTATAATTAATTCAATTAATTGAAAAGAATTACATTGATGGAATTCTTTCTTCATTGATGTTTTTGGTCCCAATCTGATGTGATCCGTCATTGCGTTGTAGAATCCAAGTGTAGGATTTCTCTAGTGGTGATCCACACGTGCTCTACATATCTCTAGACATCGCGAAAGGGATCTCCGGGTGCTAGGATAGTGGAACCTTCGCTTTTGATGTCTGACTTTGATCACCTTGATCCGGTGGTGGTGGAACTATCTCGGTCTTGAGAGCGTTTTGGAAGATGGAATTCTTTGGTACTTGAGATAATTCTCCATAATTGTTGTGCAGAATGATTAAGGAAAAGTGTTGGGGTTGTGAGGATATTTATAATCGGGTTAGAGGTTATAGAGTTGTGAAAATAAATAAATACATTACACTTTTATTTGTTTCATTAACTCTTATTGAAAACCCCCCATGTCGAATCATTAATTCCTTGATATGTGCGCATGCTAATTATAATAAAAATCATTTAATAAAATGATATTATTTCCTAAAAATCCCAACAGGGAAAACTAAATGGTGTGTAATCATTAATACACAGTGTGTACTCATTTTTACATTCCTTTCAAAAATGAAAATTACACGGTTTGTGCATTCAATGTACACGACATTTATATCTTGTTTTAATTTTATTATTCCTCAAAAATTATAAATATTTAGGGTTACTGGAATAATTATTAAACCACATACAGGAATAATCTTTATTCTACTTGAGATACTTGGATACAATTAGTGTGTAACCCTCTAGGCCTCTTTCTCGTTGGCATTTGGAGGGCTTTCCTAAAGTCCTAGATTATGGTCTAGCAATGGGTTCGGGAAACAAAGAGAAAGAAGTTGACATCGCATTGACTTGTCACCTCGTATGAACGATTACCATGTAATATAATACCTTTTTCATGATATCTCGAATCAAGCAGGTTGCATGCTAGTGCCATCAACCCATGTGGTCGATTATTCTTTCATTGACTTTCAGAAATTTAACTTTCCTGTTCCTCACCATGTACAAGGATTAATTTTGTCTATATCAATCCCATCAAAGAGACTAAGATATCTTCTTCCCTTATGGAACATAAGGGACTAATCCTTTCTTGCATTATCTATTAATACATTATCACTCGTGATGCACCCAACATATCCAACCTCACTGAAAACAGTGTGTCGTCACAGTTTTCGTCAATAAATCTATGTGTGCGAGTTGTAATACCCATTAATAACAATATTAATGTATATGTACCGATACACACATCCGAAGATAGGAACATCCAATGACACTTTGAAATGTGTATTCCCTACTGGCGGGTCTCGTTCTCATAATATTTTCCAATATATTACTAAGGGTGGACACCATTAGAAGTTTCCTCAATGTTTTATGATTCCTCAACTCTAATGGCCTGTATTATTTGGGACTCTCAAATAACATATTTCAGCCATAGAACATATATTTAAGAACTGTGTTATGATACTTCTGGGTTCTCATCATAGCAGGGATCCGCTATAACCCTTTAATACAATAGCTATCCTTAGGACATTCTCAAATGCATTGTAATTTATAAGAACAATCAATATGTGATGAGGTATTTATTAATTAATAAAGTAACAAGTTTTTGGTTCTAGGACACCAAATCCAACAATAAATGGTTTAAATTGAATAGAATGAAATGTAATGGTGGAAATTCCATGCCATTTAGAAAATGGTAATTTTAAATTCTTATAATTTTTTAGCCCTTGATTATATTGGGTTATCTAAATGAATATCATGAGAGGTATTTCCTCATTTCATGTATTTCAAATGAAATGATTCAATTATATGGGCTTAATAAATTTAAGGAATGTGAGGTTTTGTGTCACATATGTTTTTATAAATATGATTCCTCTATATACATTTATTGGGGAATGATGGTAAGGGTTATTTTCCGCAAGGTGGATCACACTCCCTTACATCGGGTGTTGAGCATGACATGAGGCACAAGTGATACTATATGGGCATTGGGATAAGGTTCCACATACCATGATTAGAGTAGTTATATGGTGGATCACTTTCTATCCCAAGGTATGTTGCATGACATGTAGGGAATTAACACTATTACAATAGCTTTTAAGCTCATTTAGATTGGTTTTTGATGTTTGAGTTCCACCCCGGTCTAGCCATCAACTAGTATTGCTTGAATATGGAAATTAGGCATCCATACACACATGGTTCATATAGTGGGATGAAATAAATAACTAAACTATATATTTTATGACAACATATATAGTCACACTTAAGACTTATTTTAGTTATGATTCGAAGTAGGTATAGCCTCTTAGTGTCCCTTATGAACCTAGTCAGGATGTTGGTTATCATTCCATTATTTATTAATTATTCATATTACCTGCACTACATTACTTTGCACAGTAACCAGTTTTATTTGTATACTCTATTAGTGGTAACCTATGTAAGAACCCAGTTTTTGGCTATAAAATACTTTGGGATATTTCTTGATGTTATTCCAGAGCAGCGCCTCCAGACGGAGTGCGATTCCGAGCCCCGGTGTGTCCAGAATTAAGTTTTCAGTGTGTTCACACTGGGAACACCAAAAAAAAGGATAACTCTTAAACAGTTCTTCAGATCAAAGATCCGAGTGTACGGATGGGTTCGTAATGTGGTGTTTACCCTAGGAACGACATAAAACATGTCAGCGCAGGACGTTTGGACCCCTCGCTCGCTTCCAGAACGTTAAACGGATAAATTAAATAATTAATTTATGTGTTTAAGGTTTAAACTCAATTATCTCTTAAATGGTGGATAATATTGAGAAACTGAGGGCACCGTTGTGTTTGGAGCGTGCCGTTTATCCTAGGAGGGGTGTAAGTTTTTCGGGCGTGACCCGTCTGTGAAAAATGGCCCCAGGGGCGTTTTTGTAATTTTCTGGCTTTGGGTGTTCAATTTTATAACCTTTCAACGGGGCCTTGGATTAAAATTCTGAGACCGCTGTTGTGCTTGGGAGGTGGTGTTTGGCCTAGGGGATGGTTAACCTTGACCCCGTCGTAGGTTCTGGTTCGGGCCGGCGGGCGGGAGGTTAAGTGTGTTTCTATTTAAACACTAACCCCCCCCCCTCTCTCCCCCTTTAGTCATCTCCTGGAAGGAGCTCCTCCTCCATCATCCCCTCCTCCACTCCGGCGAGGCGGCTCCGGTGAGGCAACTCCAGCAAGGCGGCGGTTCGGCGGCGAAGCTTCGGGCAACGGCCACGAGGTAGGGTTTTGTTGCGTTTTTCCTTCCCGCACCTCTTTTGAGCATAAATTATATCCTCTATTTGTTGTTTGATCTTCAAAAAAACCCATGGATGCGTAGCATAATTTAGGATCTTTCTATATCTTCTTTCGGAATGAAAATACGAGTTCAGAGATGATCGCAAACACCCGCCGAAGTTTGCGGTTTTGGAGTTTTGTGGTGGCAGCGCGGTGGTTCG
This sequence comes from Viscum album, assembly GCA_963277665.1. Lineage (NCBI taxonomy): Eukaryota > Viridiplantae > Streptophyta > Magnoliopsida > Santalales > Viscaceae > Viscum > Viscum album. The sequence goes on along the minus strand of OY728123.1, from coordinate 1,730,923,436 downwards.
GGGAGCTCCGATGCGGCGGCAGCATGGTGGTACGGGGAGCTCTGCGGCGACGGCGAGTGGCAGTGGGCACTGGGGGCGACAGCGAGCGGCAGCGGGCGCTGGGGGCGATGGAGAGCGGCCACGGGCGAGGGAGCGTGAGGGGCCGTCGGCGCTGGCTGGCACGACAGCAGAACGGGGTCGCGGCGTGCGACCCCAATGCGGCAACCGAGACCCGTGTGACGCGGGTCTTCATGTGGACGCGACGCGCGCGTAGCGCGGGTCCCTCGGGACACGGCGGGCCGGCCCGAGCTGGGCGGACCAGCCGGACCGGGCCGGTCCGGCCCAAGGGGTTCCCCCCCCCCCTTTTAAAATATTTGGACGCCCGTATTTGGGGATACGGGCGTCCGTTTTGAGCGTCGCCTATGGTAGCGCAGAGCTCGTGTTAAGACAAACTTTTTGAGATGGTTTCGGGATTTTTTAATTCCCGAAACGAGGGGCCTCAGAGGCGCGGCGCGTCTTTAAGTGAATTGTCATTTTTTGGGGAACTTGTTTTGGATAGCGCGGACGCGTCCGACGTCAGATTTAAGCACCGTCATTGGCATTGGGAGCCTGGCACCAAGGCAGAGATTTCCAAGGTTGATTCAAGTGTTGAGGTAGAAGTTGACGTGTGGGCCCCACGGCCCGTCTTTTAAGCTACGTGTAGCGTTTCACGACCTTTTAATCAGAAGTCCGTTCGGGGCGTGCGAGTTGTCGTTTCTGGATATTTTTCCGAGGGGATTGCAATGGTTCAATCCACCCGCTCTAATTTGGCACGATGGTGCAGGGCCCACGATGGTCGTTAGGGCGTCGACGGGGATTTTCCATCTTTATCATCGGGCGACTGTTTTGGACAAGTGATTAGTCCACCTTGTGTGCTTTTTCGAGAGGATCACAACGGTGTGATCCGATCATTGAGTTGTTGGACCAGGATGCGGGTCCCACGAAGCGTCGCTCATGTGTGGTGCGCCAGAATGCACCTTTTTCTCCGGATATCCGTTGCACTCTAGTGAGTAGTGCTTTTGACGTGTTTTCCCGAGGGGATCACAATGGTACGATGTGCCCGACTGTTTTTGGGGCCGAGGCTCGGGATCACGGGACGTCGTTCGGGCGTGAGGCGGTGTTGGCGACCATCCCGTCGGATATCCGTGTGAGTTGAGTAATTAATCTATCTCGCGTGTTTTTCCGCAAGGATTACAACAGTGTGATCTGTTCAAGCATGTGGTGCCTCTTACGTGATCTTATTAAATGTTGAAATGTGAAGGTTCCCTAGGGGTGGTTTTATACCATGTTTGTAGCGGACCATTGGCGTGTGATCGCGTACACTCTCGTGTGAGTGAAGTAATGCTTGAATAGATGTGGTTGGACGTGCCCCAATGGTTTTGGCGGCAAGTTGGAGATGTTACGTCATGACTTCGCATTGACGTTGGGTGCCGGGTTCACGATAGCCCTTGGGATGAAAGTGAGGTATACTCTGGGAGTATACGGGAGGGCTTGGAGGTACGTGTGGTTTGTACCTAAGATGTTCGTGCGCTTGGTTGGGATTAACATGGGGACACACGTCATGTGGGCCCCCAAGGTCGTGCCTAGCTCTTCTTTGCGTACGTTGACCTCTCGCGACGTACATGGTCCCTCTGTGTTCGTTTTTTTGACAATCATGGTTGAGTTTTTCCCCTGGATATGTGCCAGGTTTTTTGACCATTAGGGTTGAGTGGTCTCCCCCTAGTTTCATTCTCGATGGATCGGTCGGTAGCGGTGCTAGTGACACCAAGTGATGGAGCAGGAACTGAACCTCTTTTGGATGAGATGTTATGGAGTTGAGCAGTTGCGTGGAACCTGCTTAGTGCTCGATTGGCATTTGTTGCACCATCTAGTAGGGATGGCCAGAATAGTTCCAGGTTTACCCTCTAGCAGGGCTGGGCAGTGGGTTGGTCACTGACTTCTAGGGTTTACCCTCTAGTAGAGACTGGGCAGTTGGTCACTCGATGAACTTAGGTTCTACCATCTAACAGAGACTGGGCAGTGGGTCACCCGACGCTATTAGGGTCTACCCTCCATTAGAGACTGGGTAGTCAGTCACCCGACACACTTAGGGTCTACCCTTTAGCAGAGACTGGGTAGGGGGTCACCCGACGACCTCTTTGGGTTTACCCTCCAGCCGGGCTGGGCAGTGGGTCACCCGTCATTTAGTTCCAGGTCTACGTTCCAGCAAGGCTGGGCAGTGGGTCGCCTGTCGACTTATTCCAGGTCTACCCTCCAGCGGGGCTCGGCAGTGGGTCTCCTGATGATGTATTAAGGTCTACACTCCAGCGGGCCTCGGCAGTGGGTCGCCTGATGATGTATTAGATTTTACCCTCCAGCAGGGCTGGGTAGTGGGTCACCCGATATCTGGTTATGAATTACTCTCCAGCATGGATGGGCGGTGGGACACCTGTTGGCATTCCAGGATCAGTCTTTTCTGCTAGGCTAGTCTGTGGCTTTCGTCCGTGATTACCGGAGCGGGACCCTTGGTTATACGGGTCTGTGTTGTGACAACTTTGACTTTGAGAAGACCGCTTGACTACAGGGCAGTGAAGAGGTGTGGTTTGACTTTCCCTAGAACTCTCAAGTACAATGGGAACATTCCCCACTGAGACGCGTTCTTATGACGCGATCTAAAACCGTGTGGGCGAGTCAGTGCTGCCCAAAGCGGATAGTGTCGAGGGTGGTGATTGTGCCCCTTGGCTTGCGGTTCGCGGCTGACGTGCGGGATGCTGGGCATCGATGGTGTTACCTCTGGAACTATTGGAGACTCACTTTTCTTGGGCTGAGCTACGGGATGGAGGTCCTCTTACGATCTTTTTTGGGTTTCTTGTTGAGCATACAGATATGTATATACCTTGTTTCTGGTACCCACTTCATGGGTTTGGTTACTCACCTTTCAGGAGAGGCGAAGACGCGTGGATTATGCCACGTTCTTTCCGTGTCTAGCTTCTCATGGTTGGATGAGTCTACTCCCCTGCTATAGGTAGCGAAGACACTACGGGATGTTCATCTTCTCACCGTGGCTATAGGCCCTCAAACCGTGGCTATAGGTAATAGCCACGTTTCCTAAAACCGTGGCTATGTTTGGCATGGCCATAGGCCTAGACCGATAGCCACGGTTCCAAACCGTGGCTTTAACACTATAGCCACGGTTTCAACGGTGGATATAGGTATAGAGCCATAGTTCAAACCGTGGCTGTATACCTAGAGCCACGGTTGAAACTGTGGCTATACTAAAGCCCGGACAGACTTAATTTCCACGGTTTATAACCGTGGCATTATGTCTATAGCCACGGTTAATAACCATGGTAATAAACCAATAGCCACTGTTTAAACCGTGGCTATAGGGTGCCCAAATCCATAATAAAAAATACCCCCCAACCCCCTCGACACCCCCCGGACATCCCCTGGACACCCCCCTGGACACCCCCCTGCCACCCCCTGCCACCCCCTGCTAGTCCCCCCCTACCACCCCCTTCCAGTCCCCCCTGCCACCCTCTGCCAGTCCCCCCTGCCCCCTGCCACCCCCTGCTAGTCCCCCCTGCCCCTGCTAGTCCCCCTTGCCAGCCCCCTGCTTGTCCCCCTGCCCCCTGCCAGCCCCCCCCCCCCCCCCTGCCCCCTTCTTGTCCCCTGCCAGCCCCCCGCCCTACTTGTCCCCCTGCCAGCCGCACCTGCCAGCCCCCCCTGCCCCCTGCTTGTCCCCCTGCCAGCCCCCCCCCCCCCCCTGCCCCATGCGTGTCCCCCTGCCAGCACCCCACTGCCCCCTGCTAGTCCCCCCCCCCCCCTCCAGCCCCCTGCCCCTGCCAGTCCCCCCCTGCCTGGACACCCCTCCCCTGCTTGTCCCCCCTTGCCACCCCCTGCCAGTCCCCCATGCCAGTCCCCCCTGCTACCCCTGCTAGTCCCCCCTTCCCCCTGCTAGTCCCCCCTACCCCTACTAGTCCCCCCTGCCACCCCCTGCTTGTCCCCCTGCCATCCCCCCTGCCCCCTGCTTGTCCCCCTGCCAGCCCCCCTTGCTTGTCCCCCTGCCATCCCCCCTGCCCCCTGCTTGTCCCACTGCCAGCCCCCCATACCCCCCAACCCCCTCGACACCCCCCGGACATCCCCTGGACACCCCCCTGGACACCCCCCTGCCACCCCTGCCAATCCCCCCCTGCCACACCCCTGCCAGTCCCCCCTTGCCACCCCCTGCCAGTCCCCCCTGCCCACTACCACCCCATGCTAGTCCCCCCTACCCCCTGCTTGTCCCCCCCCTGCCCCCTGCTAGTCCCCCCTGCCAGCCCCCCATGCTTGTCCCCCCTGCCCCCTGCCTGCCCCCCCCCCTGCCCCCTGCTTGTCCCCCGGCCAGCCCCCCACCCTGCTTGTCCCCCTGCCAGCCCCCCCCCCCTCCCATGCCCCCTGCCAGCCCCCCTTCCCCCTGCTTGTCCCCCTGCCAGCCCCCCTACCCCCTGCTTGTCCCCTTCCAGCCCCCCATGCCCCCTGCTTGTCCCCCTACCAGCACCCCCCTTCCCCCTGCTAGCCCCCCCCCCTCCAGCCCCCCTTCCCCCTGCCAGTCCCCCCCTTCCTGGACACCCCTCCCCCTACTTGTCCCCCCTTTCCACCCCCTGCCATTCCCCCCTGCCCCATGCCACCCCCTACTAGTCCCCCCTACCCCTACTAGTCCCCCCCTGTCCACTGCTAGTCCCCCCTGCCACCCCATGCTTGTCCCCCTGCCAGTCCCCCCCCAGCCACCCCCTGCTTGTCCCCCTGCCAGCCCCCTACCCCCTACTTGTCCCCCTACTAGCCCCCCTGCTTGTTCCCCTACCAGCCCCCCTGCCCCCAGCTTGTCCCCTTGCCAGCCCCCCCCCTGCCCCCTGCTTGTCCCCTTGCCAGCCCCCCCCCCTGCCCCCTGCTTGTCCCCCTAACAGCCCCCCCCCCCCTGCCCCCTGCCATCCCCCCTACCCCCTGCTTGTCCCCCTGCCAGCCCCGATGCCCCCTGCTAGTCCCCCCCACCAGCCCCCCTGCCCCCTACTAGTCCCCCCCCCCACCAGCCCCCCTGCCCCCTACTTGTCCCCCTTCCAGCCCCTGCCCCCTGCCAGCCCCCCCCCCCCCTGCCCCCTGCTTGTCCCCCTGCAAGCCCCCCTGCTTGTCCCCCTGCCAGCCCCCCCTGCCCCCTGCCAACGCCCCTGCCCCCTTCTAGTCCCCCTGCCCCCTGCTAGGCCCCCTGTCAGTCCCCTACTAGTTCCTCTGCCCCCTGATCTGATAACCAAGTTTATCTGATCTGATAACCACAACATCCTCAGCACTTCCAGATTCAGGTTTAACAGGTACCAATTCACCAATTCTGACATGTTTAGCAGCATGAGATAAGAACAGAACAGACTAAACTACATCAGATTTACAGGCCATGTTTATCACCCCTCCCCCCTGCTGGACACCCCCCCTGCCTGGATAGCCCCCCCTCCCTGGACAGCACCCCCTCCCTCCCCCCCTAGACACTAGACTCCCCCTGCATATTTACCCTTCTGGACACTGGACCCATGCTGGACACTGGACCCCTACTCCCTCCCACCCCTACCAGCCCCCTTGTACCCCTGCTGGACACAGGACTTCCCTTGGAAACTAGTTCTTAGGATTCCCAAATCATATTTACCCCTATTGGACACTGGACTCCGCCCTGGACACTGGACTCCCCCTGCATATTTACCCCGGCTGGACACTGGACCCCTGCTGGACACTGGCCCCATACTATAGGTTCTTAGTAGGACCACCCCATACTATAGGTTCTTAGTAGGACTTGGGAAACACTTGAAACAAAATTTAGAAGTAGCTATATATGAGTAATCTAGGAAAACATACATATAATCAGTCTGGAAAATAAAACAGAATAAACTATAAAATCTTTATGGAAATAAAATAAAACATATTTGAAATTGGAAAACATTACCAGAAAAACTGTTTATCAACTAAACAAACTGCTTGGTGAAATCATGGTCACACATGCTCATCCTCAGATAAAATCTTCTTGTATTTCATGCAGTACTACATTAAAAAAAACATTGGAATTATGATTTGAAATAGAGTTACCAGATTTTATAGCACTGTGCTCACTATCTATAGGTGGTGAAATAGTTATACCTGGTGCTTGTGAAGTATCTGTGGGATGTTTTATGATAATTTCCAGATCTGGATAGCACTGCATTTTCTCTATAGAGACATTCATAACCTTCATGGGCTTAGGTTCTTGGATAGCCCTCTAGAACCCCCTTGCAACCCCCTGGACAGCCCCCTTGAACACCCCCTACTGGACATCCCCTCCCCCCTACTGAACAACCCCTCCCCTGCCTGGACACCCCTCCCCCTGTTGGACAGCCCTACCCCCTGCTGGACACCCCACCCCCCCGGCGGGACAGCACCTCCCCCCTGCGGGACAGCCCCTCCCCCCTGCTGGACAGCCCTCCCCCCTGCCGGACACCCCTCCCCCTGCCGGATAGCCCTTGACAGCCCGCCCCCCCTGCCTGACAGCCCGCCCCCCCTGTCGGACAGCCCTCACCCCTGCCGGACAGCCCTCCCCCCTACCGGACAGCCCTCCCCCCTGCTGGACAGCCCCGCCCCCTGCCTGGACACCCCTCCCCCCCGCTGGACAGCCCTCCCCCCGGCTGGACAACCCTCCCCCCTACTGGACATCCCTCCCCCCTGCTGGACATCCCTCCCCCCCACCATCCCCCAACCCCAGCCCCCTGCCCCCCCCCCCCCAGAATCCCCCACCCCACCAGCTCCCCCCAACCCCAGCCCCCCCAGCCCCAGCCCCAGCCCCCCAGCTGCACCAGCCCCCCCCCCCCCCCCCCGCAGCCCCCTGCCCCCCGCAGCCCCCTGCCCCCCCAGCCCCCCACCAGCCCCCTGCCCCCTGCCAGTCCCCCCCTTCCAGTCCCCCCCTGCACCCTTCCAGGCACCCTTCCAGTCCCCTGCGAGTCCCCCTACCCCTGGACACCACCTGGACCCCCTAAAATAAGTGAGTTGGAACAGGAATTTAGATGAGGGCTTCAAATATTAAGGCGTCTGGTTTAATTGGTTAGAATTGGGTGAGGTTTGGAATGGTTTTAAAGTGGGATGCCTGGTGGAAAATATGGGGTTGGTGGCTTAGAAGTTGAGAGGTGGGTAGGCCTGATTGGTGGTCAAGTTGTGGATGGGTTACCTTGGTGGATTGAAAAATGGTGGGGGACTGGGAAGGAGTTCATAGTGGCTAAATTGAAGTGGGAGCATGAAATTGTAGTAGGGCTTGAGTTTGGATTTTTTAGTGAGAGTGGAAATGGCCCTGGAATAGCTGGTTTGATTTTTGTGGGTTGGCCATGGGATTTTTATAGTGCATCGAAAAATAGTCACTAGCAGGGCTTGGTTTGGTGTGAAATTCAGTCAAACGGTTATGGGAACCATCATAGAAGCAACTACCAAATACAGACCAGAGCTAGTCTCCTCTACAGTGAAGACCCTTCATGGAAACTCTTCAAGCAAACCAGGTCTCCAGTTGCATCTTTGTCCATTACAAACAAGCCCTGTTTGCATAGGCCCAATCAGACCTCCCTTTGCCAGCTTGTGGGGGAAATGTGGGAACTCCATCATGAAATAGGCCCTCAGAATAGAACAACCTCTTTGGAATTGCATCAAACAGATTGTGTGCAGCCTTTAAAACTCAACTTGGCAGTGATCATCCTCCTCCAATGAGTGCTACATGAGATGAGGGAATTACAGAAGTAATTTCATCTAAAACAGCCAAAAGCAGACATTGAATTTCCATCACAACAGGCTGATCCGGTTCAAACGACATGTGCAGAGGATGAGGATGATCTGGTTCGGACAACATGTGAAGAGGATGAGGAAAAAGAAGAATTACCGAACAAATATTATGTGATACATGTACAATAAAATATTCCAGACAATTCCAAACAAATGTTTTCAGTTGAATTGAGCCTTTGTACCACCTCCTATGCACGTTTTGTGGAAAGATGGATGAGAGGTAGCGCTGAGAGGAGATATAGTTTGGGAATGATGAAATACGAAAAATTATAGAGCTAACCATTCAATTTTTCTCTAAGTAGGAGTAACCGCCGCAGGGTGTCATCCTGGAGCAGGGCCAAATCACAGCGTGACCGCGGCGTGACCACGGCGTGACCACCGCAGGGTGTCGTCCTGGAGGAGTAACCACCGCAGGGTGTCGTCCTGGAGCATGGCCAAATCACGGCGTGACCGCGGCGTGACCACCGTAGGGTGTCATCCTGGAGGAGTAACCGCCTCAAGGTGTCGTCCTGGAGTAGGGACAAATCACGGAGTGACCGCAGCGTGATCGCGGCGTGACCACGGCATGACCGCAACGTGACCACAACTTGTTGGCCCGGTCCAGCGACATCCGCGGGGCAACATCTTCCACTTAGGTTTAAATAGGATGAGAGGCAGCGCTGGGAGGAGATATAGTTTAGGAATGAGGAAATACGAAAAATTATAGAGCTAACCATTCAATGTTTCTCTAAGGAGGAGTAACCGCCGCAAGGTGTCGTCCTAGAGCAGAGCCAAATCACGGCGTGACCGCGGCGTGACCGCGGCGTGACCACCGCAGGGTGTCGTTCTGGAGGAATAACCACTGCAGGGTGTCGTCCTGGAGCAGGGCCAAATCACGGCGTGATCGCGTCGTGACCACGGCGTGACCGCCGCAAGGTGTCGTCCTGGAGGAGTAACCGCCGCAGGGTGTCATCCTGGAGCAGGGCTAAATCACGGAATGACTGTGGCGTGACCGCGGCGTGACCGGGGCATGACCGCGGCGTGACCGCGGCGTGACCGCGGCGTGACCGCGGCGTGACCGCGGCGTGACCGCAGCGTGACCACGGCGTGACAGCAGCGTGACCGCAGCGTGACCACAACATGTTGTCCCGGTCCAGCGACATCCGCAGGGCAACATCTTCCACTTAGTTTCAAATAGGATGAGAGCCAGCCCTGGGAGGAGATATAGTTTAGGAATGAGGAAATACGAAAAATTATAGAGCTAACCATTCAATGTTTCTCTAAGGAGGAGTAACCGCCGCAGGGTGTCGTCCTGGAGCAGGGCCAAATCACAGGGTGACCGCGGCGTGACCGCGGCGTGACCGCGGCGTGACTGCGGCGTGACTGCGGCGTGACCGCGGCGTGACCACAACGTGTTGGACAGCCCTCCCCCTGCTGGACAGCCCCTCCCCCTTTCTGGACACCCCTCCCCCCAACTGGACACCCCTCCCCCTATTGGACACCCCTCCCCCTACCTGGACAGCCCATCCCCCCTGCTGGACACCCCTCCCCCCTGCCGGACACCCCTCCCCCCCTACGGGACACACCTCCCCCCTGCTGGACAGCCCTCCCCCTGTTGGACAACCCTCCCCCTTCAAGACACCCCCTCCCCTGCCTAGACATCCCTCCCCCCTGCTGGACACCCCTCCCCCTACTGGACACCCCTCCCCCTACTGAACACCCCTCCCCCTGCCTGGAGAGCCCATCCCCCCTGCCGGACACCCCTCCCCCTACCAGAGAGCATGCCCCCTGCCTGACAGCCCGCCCCCTGCCAGACAGCCCGCCCCCCTGCTAGACAACCCCGCCCCCTGCCTAGACACCCCTCCCCCCTGCTGGACACCCCTCCCCCCTGCTGGACACCCCTCCCCCTGCCGAACAGCCCGCCCCCTGCCTAACAGCCCTCCCCCCTACCGGACAGCCCGCCCCCCTGCCGGACAACCCCGCCCCCCTGCTGGACACCCCTCCCCCCTGCTGGACAGCCCTCCCCCCTACCCCCTGCCCCCCTCCATCCTGCACCCCACCCCCTGCACCCCCCTGCACCCTCCCTGCCCCATACCCCCCTCCACCCCCCTGCCCATGCCCCCTGCCCCCTCCCCCCTACACCTACCCCCCTCCACCCTTCCCCCTTGTACCCCTCCACCCTTCCCCCTGCCCCCCTCCACCCAGCCCACTATCGAGCACAACAATTGAGTACCGTAGAATTCATCTCATAAAAAAGATTTTAGAATTGGAACCATAAAACTATGATTAAATTTTTATTTTATGTTTGTAAAACTACATGGGAACAAAATAATATGTTAATATCACTATAATCAAAACCAATAACTGAGAAGTGAAGTTCACATATATTCCCATTACCAAGAATGGATGTTCCCCCTTACTTGTCAGTTGCATGCCAACGTGCCCGCATTTGAACCAACACCAACCACCTCGTCCTATGGTAGAAATTATTAATTAGATATATTCATCAATTTGTAACAATAAAGAATTTTTCTATCTAATTACAAACAAAGAATATAACTAATATATTAAAAACAAAATAAATGAAGAACATAGAGTTCAAACAATCACACAAAATGCATGAATGATACCCACTAGTTACTATATTAAAAACTTCAACACATATTCATGGATTTTCATGTAGATGCATGTTAACATTTGAAGTTCAAAAATGATTTTTAGTAAAACATTAAAATAAGAACACACCATAATTTCAATACATATGTATCAATATCCACTTTTTCATTAGTGCGCAACTTCAAAATATCCTCTTGCTCTTTGACCACTCCCAAACGTTGAATTACAATTAGATTTTTTGAGTTTCAAAAGTTTCTCATCAGGTGTATTAATAACCTTCTCATGTACCTCTAGTAAATCATGAAGTTCACTTGAATCTACACAACATACATAAGGAGAAGAGAAATCAAAATCATACACAAAAAAATCACAATAATATAAAAGAAAAGCTTGTTCAATTAAATAAAAAACTTCATTAATTTGGTCATCTTGCTCTTTTTGATCCTAGGAGTGTTTCTTAGTTAGAAGTGATTTATTCAACCTCCTCCAACCTCTTATCAAAACAAAAATCCTCAATTTTATAATTTTTCAATGTAAAGGAAAGGGTATCTTTAATTGGTTCGTCATATTATGATTTCACAAGAATTTTGAAAGGATTGTCAGGAATATCCCACTACTAAAAGACCACCTTGGAGAGGTGGGTTACATTCCTTCTATTTTTCCTTTGACATATTCAAAGACCTAGTCCCCATTAGTAGAGAAAAATATGAGTAATCCCTTTTATCTTTCTAGTTGACCCTCCCTATCATACTCTTCTCATATATGGATACATTTAATCCTGAAACTCATCCTCTAAATAACCTAAAAAGTGGAAAGAACATTGGACACCCCTCCCCCCTGTATCCCCCACCCCTGTAAATCCCCCCTAGACAGCCCCCCCTGCAGCCCCCCTTCCCCCTGAACACTGGACACCCCCCTGAACACTGGACTCCCCCCTGGACACCTCCCCCCCTGCCTGGACAGCCCCCCCCTGGACACCTCCCCCCTGCCTGGACACCCCTCCCCCCTGCCTGGACAGCCCTCCCCCCTGCCTGGACAGCCCCCCCTGCTTAGACAGCACCTCCCCTACTGGACACCCCTCCCCCCTGCTGGACACCCCTCCCCCCCTGCCTGGACAGCACCCCCCCTGCAGGACATTGTTATCATACCACTAGATTTATCTCATATGATCATTGATGAATTTATTTCACAATATCAATGTCATGATGGTTTGCTGAGTACACAGGATAATCTGAATATTTAGAGTAATGATTTCATGGACTATGAAATCATCATATGGAAGTAAAACCATATTGAACAGTTTAATACTAGAGTTCACTACAGGATGGAATGAAACAGCCCAAATAGACCACCAAAATAGCTTATAGACTTTAGATCACCATTCATACATTTATCCAGATTTTTTATTCTATATAAAATATGAAAAAATCAAATTGAAACTGATGATTATCTTAAAAAATCAGGGTCGCATATTGTTTCTGGTTGATCTATTTACTTCCAGGATAGAGAAAATGATCAATACTTATTTTTGAGATATAACTTTGACCAGAAACTATAGGAATATGCTGGATTTCTATTTGGGATGTCATTTAACAATCACCTATAAGTACCAAAGTTGCTTGAGCAGGTCTCCAAGGCTAGATGCAGTGAGCAGGTATAGAATCTTCTTCTAGAAATTGTGGAATCATTTTTTTATTGTGTGTACTACAAGGAATTCAAGGTTCTTCAATAATCAAGAACTAATTTTTCACCTCAGCATGACAGAGCTGCTTATGGATTGAGTCTGACTCAGAAATTTCTTCCAAGACTTTGTAATCAAGAACATGGAATGTCCCATAGAGGTTTATTACTCATTGGATCGAATATCACAAGAATATCACTCGACTCAATCTAGTTATTTCACATGAAGAAGTGAATTTCACAAGCATTCTCAACTTTAGGAATCAAAGTGATAAATTGGGCATTGAAACCATGTGGATGCACCCCTGAGGTGAAGAAAGAAGAGACCAGCTTACAAACTTACACTTTAATCTCCTCCCAATATTTAAATAAAAAGAATTGCCAAATCCATCCAGACTAGGGGCACTACCAGCATTGAGACTGAAGACTGCATCCTTAATCTCAAATTCATGGGGGGTTCTTGTGAGAAAAAGATTATCCTCATTAGAAACCATCGAATGAACAATACCATCCATTAAGGTCCCCTCCATTCCAGGTCCATTGAAAAGCTTAGTGAAATTTTCAACAACATGTTCAGAAATTGCTTCCTTGTTATGCAAGATGCATTATCCAGTTCTAAGAAAAGATAAAGGCCAGTTGGTCCTTTGAATTCATTGAAGAGAGTTGAATATTTTTTTGTTCCTGTCCCCATCCTGTATCCATTTGATTCTGAAAGTTTCCTTTTGAACACCTTCCCACTTTGTAATAAGAGAGTTCAACCTGGATATAACACCTAATTCTATTGAAATGTCCTGACTAAAATCAGAATTAGTAGCTTCATCTTGAATATGTTGCAGAGTCGACTCGAGAGTGAGGATCTCTTTATCCAACCCACTCTAGTTGGCCTTGCTCCAAATTCTCAGTTGGGACTTTAGTAACCTCAACTTGTAAGAGAAGGCCGATTCACCCCAGCTACAAATCATGCTGAACCAGAAACTTTTAATAAGATTGTCACATTCAGTCTGAAAAGACCAAGAATTATTGAATCAAAAAGGAAGAGGCATTTGTTTCTCTTTACTCTTGAAACTAACCAGAATTGGATGGTGATCTGAAGCAAATTTAGGAAGAGAAACGCTGGAAATTGAATCACATACATTCAGGAGATAATCTGCTCATCAATGGTAATAACTTCAACCTTTCCGAATGAATAATGAGAAAAAACCCATAAAAGATCCCCCTAACTAGTGGAACCACTAGAAGCAACCAAATTAAAAACAAATTTATTAAGTCCAGCAAAGCCTAATGAAAAATAAGCTTTAGGTTCAGAAATTCCAAGAAGCTTGGGCTTGTGAACCTGAATGTGCCTATGCAAAGCATTGACTGTCACAGAAATTCCTCACATTCCGATTTTTATTTTCTCTCTTGTTGTGCCAGTCCCCCCACCCTCCCCACCCCCCATCCCACCTGCACCAGCCCCCCTAGCAGCCCACCTGCACCAGCCCCCAGCCCCTAGTTGCACTAGTCCACCCCCAGCCCAGCTGCACTAGTCTCCCCCACCCTCCCCAGCCCCCTGCACCAGCCCCCCCCCCCAGCCACCTGCTACCCCCAGCCCCCCTTCCACCCCCAGCCCACCTCCACCCCCCCCCCCCCCGCAGCCCACCTGCACCAGCTCCCAACCCCAACCCCTAGCTGCACCAGCCCCCCCCCAACCCCCTGCCACCCCCCAGCCCACCTGCACCAGTCCCTCCTCCCCCCCCCCCCCCCGCATCCCACCTGCACCAGCCCCCAACCCCATCCCCTAGCTGCACCATCCCCCCCCAGCCCCCTGCTACCCCAGCCCACCTGCACCCGTCCCACCTCCCCAGCCCCCCTGTACTGGCCCAAGGATCCTACATTGTTTCACCAAGGGGCTACATGGTTTAGACTTGGCTATGCGCAACTCATGCTAAAAAATTGTGTGCAATTCAAAATGAACATAAAATTATCCTCACGAAGGGAGGTCATACTATTTTCCTCAAACCATGCACCTTAACCATGAAGAGTATGGAAACCTAAAATATTTCCATGTTCTGACCTGGAACTCCATGGAGATAAAAACAAAAACTCTACTTAACCAAATAACAATAAAAGAACTATCCAGTGACATATGGGATATCATAAACTCCCCGCCATGATACTTTTCCTCCTAGAATTTCCTTGGTCAAAACTAGAGACAAAGGAAAAGAGATGCAAAGGAAAATAGAACTAGCACACTGTGACCAGAATTTTTCTAGTACATTGTATCTTTTACTGCCTCTCTCAATGTCTCCCAACATTGTTCAAGTCTTACCACTTCCGATCTACGTATTCACGTTACACATTAGGGGGTGAAACAAGATAAAACAGAACTAGCACAGTAAACTGCAAATAAGTGAAATCTTGGTGTGAAGTGATGTAAAAGTAAAAAATCTCACATTGTTGTGCCCTATGAAACCCCCTAGAAAATGGTGCATGGGATTATAGTATCTTCTCCTCAATACAAAAACATGTCATCAGTTTTTATGATGGATATGTGGCATGGATGTCATTACCAATTAGAGGAGTTATTTTTGGAATTGTATACAATTTCTACTAATTTCTATGAAAGGGGAAAATAAAAGCCCCTTGGACAGACCCTGGACACCCCCACTGCCCTCCTGCACCAGTTGTGAATCATTGCATTGCACTGTATCCTGTTGAGACGTAGTGTAAAAATGTTTAACAAACTCAAGTGAAACTGGAAATGAAAATTCTTGGAGAGAACAACAAATAATTCAACAAATATATGAGAAAACACCTGTTGAGAATCACTACATTGCACTGCATCCTGCAAATTTCAACATTATAAGAAAGATCCCATATGATAACCTCCTCCCTCATCCCTAAATCATTATAAATTATAAAACTAATTAATGGAACACAATAGAAAAATATATATTATATATGATATTAACGGACATAAAATAATGAGATGAATCCATCAATGCTTGATATAATAAAAAACCTCATAAAACTAAAACAATGACCCTACATAAATTAAATATGGTTCCCTAGATCTATATAAAACTATTAAACCATCCCTTTAGTGCCTTTAAATCCACCACATACTGACCTCCTAGATAATTTATATATCCCACTCGACTAGAAATCACTAACTGTGCTTACAATTCCTTTGTAAAAGTAAAATTATAACCGCCACTCCAACCATAATGAAAAATCATTAGAAGATGGCCCATATCTACATGATTGATACTTCCTAGGGTCAAAATGGAAAACCATATGAGTGTGTATATTTATTCCACATATAAAAAATGAATCCTTTGACTCTAGAAGAAGGGAATGATAAAGTCTTTCCCTAACCAATTGATAATCATCCACAACTTGTAGAATAATCTCCTTTCCTATTCTTACTTCCACTAGATCATTATGATCCTGTTATCTCCTAATTATTCACCTCAAGTTCAATTTAAATAAAAAGATACATTTTATATCCTTCATAATTAGGAAGAAAATGTGATAAACCATTGAAAGTATGTCTAACATCAACCCATACTCAAACCGATGATACATAGAATGCTCATCAACTCCCAAGGTTAGAGAAAATTTCTGCAACTCCATGAACTAGGAAGAATATTATATAATTCATATGCTTACAGACATAAAAACTTGCCTCGGCGTCGGAAGAGAGGAGTCGGGGAAGAGGCGTCGGGGAGGAGGCGTCCGGGAGGAGGGTCGCGGTGAGGAGGAGGGTCACGGCGAGGAGCCGTTGGAAGAGCTGAGTCGAGGAGGAGGGTCGCTGCGAGGAGGCGTCGGGGGGGAGGGTCGCGTCGGGAAGGAGGGTCGCGGCGAGGAGCCGTTGGGGAGGAGGGTGCGGCAAGGAGGGCGTGGCGAGGGGGCATCGGGGAGAAGGAGGGCGCGGCGAGGAGTCGTCGGGAAGGAGGAGGGCACAGCGAGGAGGCGTCGGGGAGGAGGAGGGTGCGGCGAGAGGGCAGAGGAGGTGCCCGATGATAATTGGGAGAAAAAAAAACGGGTTATGATTTAGCCACGGAGAGGGATATGAATCGTGGCGGTAGAAGAGATATAGCCACAGACCTATAAAACCGTGGCTATACGTCCGTGGCTATCCTTAGGACATTCTCAAATGCATTGTCATTTATAAGAACAATCAATATGTGATGAGGTATTTATTAATTAATAAAGTAAAAAGTTTTTGGTTCTAGGCCACCAACTCTAACAATAAATGGTTTAAATTGAATAGAATGAAATGTAATGGTGGAAAGTCCATTCCATTTAGAAAATGCTAATTTTAAATTCTTATAATTTTGAAGCCCTTGATTATATTGGGTTATCTAAATGAATATCATGAGAGGTATTGCCTCATTTCATGTATTTCAAATGAAATGATTCAATTATATGGGATTAATAAATTTAAGGAATGCCAGGTTTTGTGTCACATATGTTTTTATAAATATGATTCCTCTATATACATTTATTGGGGAATGATGGTAAGGGTTATTTTCCACAAGGTGGATCACACTCCCTTACATCGGGTGTTGAGCATGACATCACGCACAAGTGATACTATATGGGCATTGGGATAAGGTTCGACATACCATGATTAGAGTAGTTATACGGTGGATCACTTTCTGTCCCAAGGGATGTTGCATGACATATAGGGAATGAACACTATTACAATAGCTTTTAAGCTCATTTAGATTGGTTTTTGATGTCTGAGTTCCACCCCGGTCTAGCCATCAACTTGTATTACTTGAATATGGAAATTAGGCATCCATACACACTTGGTTCATATAGTTGGATGAAATAAATAACTAAACTATATATTTTACGACTACATATATAGTCACACTTAAGACTTATTCCGTTTTGAGCGCCGTCTTTGGTAGCGCAGAGCTCGTGTTAAGACAAAGTTTTTGAGATAGTTTCTGGAATTTTTAATTCCCGAAACGAGGGGCCTCAGAGGCGTGGCACATCTTTAAGTGAATTGTAGTTTTTTTGGGGAACTTGTTTTGGATAGAGCGGACGCGTACGACGTCAGATTTAAGCACCGTCATTGGCGTTGGGACCCTGGCACCGAGGCAGAGCTTTCCAAGGTGGATTCAAGTGTTGAGGAAGAAGTTGAGGTGTGGGCCCCACGGCCCGTCTTTTAAGCTACGTGTAGCGTTTCACGACCTTTTAATCGGACGTCCGTTCGGGGCGTGCGAGTTGTCGTTTCTGGATATTTTTCCGAGGGAATTGCAATGGTTCAATCCACCCGCTCTAATTCGGCACGATGATGCAGGGCCCACGATGGTCGTTAGGGCGTCGACGGTGATTTTCCATCTTTATCATCGGGCGACTGTTTTGTACAAGTGAGTAGTCCACCTTGTGTGCTTTTTCGAGAGGATCACAACGGTGTGATCCGACCGTTGAGTTATTGGACCAGGATGCGGGTCCCATGAAGCATCACTCATGTGCGGTGCGCTAGAATGCACCTTTTTCTCCGGATATTTGTTGCACTCTAGTGAGTAGTGCTTTTAACGTGTTTTCCCGAGGGGATCACAATGGTATGATGTGCCCGACTGTTTTTGGGGCCGAGGCTCGGGATCACGGGACGCCGTTCGGGCGTGAGGCGGTGTTGGCGACCATTCCGTCGGATATCTGTGTGAGTCGAGTAATTAGTCTATCTCGCGTTTTTTTTCACAAGGATTACAACGGTGTGATCTGTTCAAGCAAGCGGTGCCTCTTACGTGATCTTATTAAATGTTGAAATGTGAAGGTGCCCTGGGGGCGGTTTTATACCATGTTTGTAGCGGACCCTTGGCGTGTGATCGTGTGCACTCTCGTGTGAGTGAAGTAATGCTTGAAAAGATGTGGTTGGACGTCCCCCAGTGGTTTTGGCGGCAAGTTGGAGATGTTATGTCATGCCTTCACGTTGAAGTTGGGTGCCGGGTTCACGATAGCCCTTGGGCTGAAAGTGAGGTATACTCTGGGAGTATACGGGAGCGCTTGGAGGTACGTGTGGTTTGTACCTGAGACGTTCGTGCGCTTGGTTGGGATTAACATGGGGACACATGTCGTGTGGGCCCCCAAGTGAGTGCCTATCTCTGCTTTGCGTACTTTGACCTCTCGCGATGTACATGGTCCCTCTGTGTTCGTTTTTTTGACCATCAGGGTTGAGTTTTTCCCCTGGATATGTGCCTGTTTTTTTGACCAGTATGGTTGAGTGGTCTCCCCCTGGTTTCATTCTCGATGGATCGGTCGGTAGCGGTGCTAGTGACACCCAGTGATGGAGTAGGCACTGAACCTCTTTTGGATGAGATGTTCTGAAGTTGAGCAGTTGCGCAGAACCCGCTCAGTGCTCGGTTGGCCTTTGTTTCACCATCTAGTAGGGATGGCCATAATAGTTCCGGGTTTACCCTCTAGCAGGGCTGGGCAGTGGGTTGGTCACTGACTTCTAGGATTTACCCTCCAGTAGAGACTGGACAGTGGGTCACTCGACGCACTTAGGGTCTACCATCTAACAGAGACTGGGCAGTGGGTCACCCGACGCTATTAGGGTCTACCCTCTAGTAGAGACTGGGTAGTCGGTCACCCGACACACTTAGGGTCTACCCTTTAGCAGAGACTGGGTAGGGGGTCACCCGACGACCTCTTTGGGTTTACCCTCCAGCAGGGCTGGGCAGTGGGTCACCATTCATCTAGTTCCAGGTCTACGTTCCAGCAAGGCTGGGCAGTGGGTCGCCTGTCGACTTATTCCATGTCTACCCTCCAGTGGGGCTCGGTAGTGGGTCTCCTGATGATGTATTAAGGTCTACCCTCTAGCGGGGCTCGGCAGTGGGTCGCCTGATGATGTATTAGAGTTTACCCTCCAATAGGGCTAGGTAGTGGGTCACCTGATATCTGGTTATGAATTACCCTCCAGTAGGGATGGGCAGTGGGACACCTGTTGGCATTCCAGGATCAGTCTTTTCTGCTAGGATAGTCTGTGGCTTTCGTCCGTGATTACCGGAGCGGGACCCTTGGTTATACAGGTCTGTGTTGTGACAACTTTGACTTTGAGAAGACCTCTTGACTGCAGGGCAGTGAAGAGGTGTGGTTTGACTTTCCCTAGAACTCTCATGTACAATGGGAACATTCCCCACTGAGACGTGTTCTTATGACGCGATCTAAAACCGTGTGGGAAAGTCAGTGCTTCCCAAAGCGGATAGTGTCGAGGGTGGTGATTGTGCCCCTTGGCTTGCGGTTCGCGGCAGACGTGCGGGATGCTGGGCATCGATGGTGTTACCTCTGGGACAATTAGAGACTCACTTTTCTTGGGCTGAGCTACGGGATGGAGGTCCCCTTACGATATTTTTTGGGTTTCTTGTTGAGCATACAGATATGTATATACCTTGTTTCTAGTACCCACTTCATGGGTTTGGTTACTCTCCTTCCAGGAGAGGCGAAGATGTGTGGGTTATGCCACGTGCTTTCCGTGTCTAGCTTCTCATGGTTGGATGAGTCTACTCTCCTGCTATAGGTAGCGAAGACTCTACGGGATGTTCATCTTCTCACTGTTTCCAGCTCCTTGTGCCTGGACGAGTCTACCTTCATTCCTCTTTTTGGGTTGAGATGGACTCTCTGTTGTACTCCTTTTGTTGTCCCTTTTCGATCTACTACTCACCCTTTAGTACTTCCTTTGTTGCTCCCTTGAGCCTTCGGGGTATCCTACTGAGTATTTTTATACTCAACCCTACATGGGCTTTTCCCGTACTTGGTTTACCATTGCAAATGACGGACAGGTTGGTCGTGACTTCAGATGAGCTTAAGAGTTCAGGAGGTGGGACCGTGTGTGGTGGTCGTAGCCGGTTTCCAGGTATGAGACCCATCAGTTTTTTCTTTTTGTTTACCTATTTCCGGGTTGTGGAACCTTTTCTGGTGGGGTGCGTGTTTTGCCCCTTTTTCCTTTTCAGCACTTTACTTGTACTGCTTAGAGGTCGATGCACATTTGTGGTATATATAGCAGTTTCCCTTTTCTTTACTTGTCTTTTCTTTTACTCTGCACTGTTGCATTGAGTGTGTTGCGTGCGTGTGTATAGGTACTTAGGCAAAGGCCTCCCCGAGTTGGTGTACCTTCAGTGCTGGTCGCCAGCCTCTGGCCTATGGAGGCGGGCTTGGGGTAGTTGCGGCTCAAGCCCGGGTAGGGTCAGGTCGAGAAAAAGTGGTATCAAAGGCTGTTTGTTCCTTGGGACGCTATTCGGACGTCCCTAAAATAAAAGTAATTGGTTTGGATTTAGGGCGACAATGTTAACGTGTCTCGAGAGCATCTCTCATGCCAGGGAGTCCAGTGATAGTGTGGCGGCTGACGTATCAATTCACCATGACCTTGACAACCCTCTTGTCAACTCAGAATGCTGAGACACTTGTTGCAGGGAAAAATTTGGTTTTTGCATCACCTAGGATTGAGACCTTGACTGTCCTTCTTGAGTCACCTCCTCATCGTTGTTGTTATTGGTATATACATATATGATCATCTGACCGCGGAACTCCATGATAATTTTCAGGATGTCTCCGTGAAGACAGCCAGCCAGGATACCGGCTTTGGTTCATGACGATGACCCTGTGAGCTATGAGGGCGCAGTCCATGACCCATCATGCGAGCCCCTTTCTCCAGATGGGCCTTTAACAAAACCCCAACCTGTTGAGCAGAAGATAGTTTCAGCAGTGCAGGCTGAGCTTGAGCGCAGGTTGAGCACGCTCCGTGAGTTTCAGCGGCAGGGACCGCTGAGGTTCAGTGGTGATCTTACCCTCATGCAGTAGAGGTGTTGCTAGAGGCAGTGGTTCGCCTTTTCATGCTTGTGCAGATGCCGACAGATCAGAGAGTGGCCTTGGCCGCCACCCTTTTTCGTGGAGTAGCTTGGCATTGGTGGAGTCTGGTGACTCGGTTTCTTGAAAAGTCATCACTTTCATGGGGCGACTTTCAGTTTTTTTTTCGTGAGGAGTTTTTCCCCTCCTGCTTGCGCTCCTTTTGGATTCAGGTACTTCTGTAGTTTCAGCCAGGAGGGATGACGGTGGCTGAGTACCAAACTAGTTTCGCAGACCGTGCACATTTTTATCCCGACTTGGTCCGCGACGATGACTCCCGACCACGGAAGTTCGAGCAGGGTCTTCGCAGAGGGATTTGTTTTGTTATATTACCCTTGGGAATATCCACATATTTCGGGGTGCTAGAGCAGGTGCTGGTGACAGAGGGCTTCTTGTCACATTCTGGATATGGTGGTGGCAGTAGGCATGTTGGAGCCAAGACGTCTCCCACAGCTAGCGGGTGTCGGCAAGTAGAACCTGGACGCATGTGGCTTTCTGACAACTGGACTCAGGGGAGTGGTTGTACACCACAGTTGATCCGGAGGGCACCAGTGCAGCCCGAATAGGGTCAGTGCTATGCTTGATATGGGAGAGGTCACCTGGCATAGGACTGCTCGACCAGGCATGGGGAGATATTCGGGCAGGAAGCAAGTGCACCACCATGACAGAGGCAGTGTCGTGATCAGAGTAGTACCCAGGGAGGTGGTGATAGCAGAGGAGTGGGAGGAGTTGGTAGTGGGGAACGGCTTCACGAGGTCTTCTCATCACCACTAGGTGGTCCACGACAGGCTCTGGGAACTGACAATTGGGACCACAGACAACTGTGAGCTTGGATGTCTACGATCCTACAGAGCATGGGATGATGAGAGGTACCACTTGCGACTCGTGTACTTCTTGCAGAAGAATTGTTAGACTCTGTGTGTGAAGTGATTTTTCTCCCCGCTCCTTGCTTGAGTTGATACCAGGGTGACGCAGGGCGTCGGGTGTAACCCTGTGTTGGTAAAGTAAAAGGCATGGGACCTTTTTCTTTAGTCGATGGTGTTGACTCCATCGCTTTCTGAGCATGTTAGAGAGTCTTAGTTGTGAGACATCGACTGTGAAATCTTGTGTGACTAGATATCCTTGGGTGTTTCACCATATGGATATTCTATAGGAGGGAATCACCGGGCCTTGTTCCAGGTGCGGGCAGTGATTCTAGTCGCGGCGTGCGACGTGGAGGTTTGGTCGGGGAGGTGAGCTACCCCCTAGATCATTCGGGCCGTTTGAGACCGTGTGAAGGGATGGTGAGGTTCCGTACCACATTTCCGTTACTCCAACATCTGGAGTGGGTGCACGACATCGGCAAGGGTAGACCTCGCGTGAACGAATCAGTCCTTTGGTCTTTGTGCGGTGGCACATAGCTGTGAAAGTGTTCTCCTGGGTACGAGAGAGCCAGGTGTGGGCTTAGTACCTTGAGTTGTTCCTTTGTTTTCTTTTCAGGGATGAAAAAAATGAAGTATGGAATGATGTAATTACCTAGTTTTTGGATATAAAGACTTTGGAATATTTCTTGATGTTATTCCAGAGCAGCGCCTTCAGACGATGTGCGATTCCGAGCCCTGGTGTGGCTGGAATTAAGTTTTCAGTGTGTTCACACTAGGAAAACCAAATAAAAGTGATAACTCCTAAATGGTGCTTCGGATCAGAGATCTGAGTGTACGTATGGGTCCGGAATGGGGTGTTTACCCTAGTAACAACATAAAACATGTCGGCGCGGGACATTTAGACCCCTCGCTCTCTTCCAGAATGTTAAAAAGATAAATTAAATAATTAATTTATGAGTTTAGTGGTTAAACTCAAGTATCTCTTAAACGGTGGCTCGGATTGGGAAACTGAGGGCACTGTTGAGTTCGGATCCTGCCGTTTACCCTAGGAGGGGTGTATGTTTTGCGGGCGTGGCCCGTCTGTGAAAAATGGCCCCAGGGGCGTTTTCTTAATTTGGCGGCTTTGGGCATTCAGTTTTATAACATTTGAATGGGGCATCGGATTAAAATTCTTAGACCGTCGTTGTGCTCAGGAGGTTGTGTTTGGCCTAGGGGATGCTTAACCTCGACCCCACCGGAGGTTCGGGTTCGGGCCGGCGGGCGGGTGGTTAAGTGTGTTTCTATTTAAACACTAACCCCCCTCTATCCCCCTTTCTTCATCTCCTGGAAAGAGCTCCTCCTCCATCCTCCCCTCCTCCACTCCGGCGAGGCGGCTCCAGAGAGGAAACTACGGCAAGGCGGCGGTTCGGAGGCGAAGCTTCGGGCAACGCCCATGAGGTAGGGTTTTGTTGCGTTTTTCCTTCCCGTGCCTCCTTTGAGCGTAAATTATATCCTCGATTTGTTGTTTGTTCTTCGAAAAAAACCCATGGATGCTTAGTATAATTTAGGATCTTTCTAACTGTTCTTTTGGAATGAAAATCCAAGTTCGGAGATGATCACAAATACCCGCCGATGTTTGTGGGTTTTGGAGTTTTGCGGTGGCAGCGCGGTGGTCTGGGGAGCTCCGGTGCAGCGGCAGCGCGGTGGTCCGGGGAGCTCTGGTGCGACGATGAGTGGCAGCGGGTGCTGGGGTCGACGGCTAGCGGCCCTGGTGGAGGGAGCGTGAGGGGCCGTCGGCGCCGTTTGGCGCGACGACGGAATGAGGTCACGACTTGCGACCCATCCGCGGCGACCGAGCCCCGCGTGATGCGGGTCTCCGCGTGGATGCAACCGGCCAGCCAACCGTTCGGTGGAGCGACCCACGCGCAGCGTGGGTCCCACGAGACATGGCAAGCCGGCCGGAGTAGACCGTCCCAAGCGGGGAGGACCGGCCGGACCGGGCCGGTCTAGCCCAAGGGGGTCCCCCCCCCCCTTTTAAAATATTTGGACGCCCGTATTTCGGGCTACGGGTGTCCGTTTTGAGCGCCATCTACGGCGGTGCGGAGCTCGTGTCAAGGAAAAGTTTTTTAGATGGTTTCGTGAATTTTTATTTCCCAAAACGAGGGGCCTCGGAGGCACGACACGTCTTTAAGTGAATTGTCGTTTTTCCAGGGAACTTGTTTTGGACGGCGCGGACGCGTCCGACGTCCGATTTAAGCGCTGTCAGTGGCGTTGGGACCCTGGCACCAAGGCGGAGCCTTCCAGGGTGGTTTCAGGTGTTGAGGCTGAAGTTGAGGCATGGGCCCCATGACCCGTCTTTTGAGCTGCGTGCATCATTTCAAGACTTTTTCATCGGGCGTCCGTTCGGGGCGTGCGAGCAGTCGTTTCTGGATGTTTTTCTGAGGGGATTGAAATGGTGCAATCCACCCGCTATAATTTGGCACGATGGTACGGGGCCCATGAGGGCCATTTGGGCGTCGACGGTGAGTTTCCATGTCTATCACCGGGTGACCGTTTTGGACAAGTGAGTAGTCCACCTTGTGTGCTTTTTCGAGAAGATCGCAATGGTGCGATCCGACCGTTGAGTTTTGGGATAGGGATGCAGGTCCCATGAAGCGCCGCTCGTGTGCGGTGCACCAGAATGCACCTTTTTCTCCAGATATCTGTTGCACTCCAGTGAGTAGTGCTTCTGAGTGTTTTCCCGAGGGTATCACAATGGTGCGATGCACCCGACTATTTTTTGGGGCCAAGGCTCGGGATTACAGGACGTCGTTCGGGCATGAGGCGGTGTTGGCGACCTTTCCGTCAGATATCTGTGTGAGGCGAGTAAGTAGTCTATCTAGCGTGTTTTTCCGTGAGGATTAAAATGGTGTGATCTGTTCAGGAGAGCGGAGCCTCTTACATGATCTTATTAAATGTGGAAATGTGAAGGTGCCCCGGGGGCGGTTCTTCTACTGTGTTTGTATCAGAACCTTGGCATGTGATCGCGTGCACTCCCGTGTGAGTGAAGTAATGCTTGAATAGATGTGGTTGGCCATGACCCAGTCGTTGTGGTGGCAATTTGGAGATGTTACGTCACGCCTTCGCATTGACGTTGGGTGCCGGGTGCACGATAGCCCTTGGGCTGAAAGTGTGGTATACTCTGGGAGTATAAGGGAGATCATGGAGGTACGTGTGGTTTGTACATGAGACGTTCGTGCACTTGGTTGGGGTTAACTTGGGGACACACGTCGTGTGGGCGCCCAGGTGCGTGCCAAGCTCTGCATTGCGCACTTTGACCTCTCGCGATGTAGAGGGTCCCTCTGTGCTCGTTTGTTTGACCAGCAGGGTGGAGTTTTTCTGCTGGCTATGTTCTCGTTTGTTTGACCAGTAGGGTTGAGTGGTCTCCCCCTATTTTAATTATCAATGGATCGGTCGATAGCAGTGCTAGTGACACCCAGAGATGGAGAAGGCGTTGAACCTCTTTAGGATGAGTTGTTCTGGAGTTGAGCGGTTGCGCGGAACCCGCTCAGTGCTCAGTTGGCTAGTGTTGCACCATCTAGTAGGGATGGCCAGAACAGTTCCAGTTTTACCCTCCAGCAGGTCTGGGCAGTGGGTTGCTCACTGACTTCTAGGGTTTACCCTCCAATAGAGACTCGGCAGTGGGTCACCCGACGCACTTAGGGTCTACCCTCCAGTAGAGACTGGCAGTGGGTCACCCGATGCTATTAGGGTCTACCCTCCAACAGAGACTGAGTAGTAGGTCACCCGACACTCTTAGGGTCTACCCTGCAGCAGAGACTGGGAAGTGGGTCACCAGACGACCTCTTAGGGTCTACCCTCCATTAGGGCTGGGCAGTGGGTCGCACGTCGTCTAGTTCCAGGTCTACCCTCCAGCAAGGCTGGGTAGTGGTTCGCCTGTCGACTTATTCCAGGTCTACCCTCCAGTGGGGCTGGAAAGTGGGTTGCCTGATGATGTATTAAGGTCTACCCTCCAGCAGGGCTGGGAAGTGGGTCGCCTGATGTTGTATTAGGGTTTACCCTCCAGCAGGGATGGGCAGTGGGTCAACCAATATCTGGTTATGAATTACCATGTAATAGGGTTGGGCAGTGGGACACCTTTTGGGATTCCAGGCTCAGTCCTTTCTACTAGGCTAGTCTGTGGCTTTCCTCTATGATTACCGGAGTGGGACCCTTAGTTATACGGGTCAGTGTTGTGATGGCTTTGACTTTGAGAAGACCTCTCGACTATAGGGATGTGACGAGGTGTGGTTTGACTTTCCCTAGAACTCTCAAGTACAAGGGGCACATTCCCCACCGAGACGCATTCTTGGGACGCGATCTAAAACCATGTAGGCAAGTTATTGCCTCCCAAAGTTGATAGTGTTGAGGTGCGGTGATTGAGACCCTTGGCTTGAGGTTCGGGGAAGACGTACGGGATGTTGGGAATCGATGGTGTTACCTCTGGGACTGTTGGTGACTCACTTTTCTTGGGATGAGCTACGGGATGGAGGTCCCCTTATGATCTTGTTTGGGGTTCTTTATGAGAATTAAGATATGTATATACCTTGTTTCTGATACCCAATTCTTGGGTTTGGTTACTCTCTTTCTAGGAGAGGCGAAGACGTGCGGGGTATGCCACGTGATTTCCGTGTCTATCTTCTCGTGGTTGGACGAGTCTAATCTCCTGCTATAGGTAGTGAATTCTCGACGGGAAGTTCATCTCCTCGCCATTTCCATCCCCTTGTTCCTGGACGAGTCTACCTTATTTCCTCTTGTTGGGTTGAGTTGGACTCTCTGTTGTACTCATTTTCTTTTCCCTGTTCGATCTACTTCTCACCCTTTAGTACCTCCTTTGTTGCTCCCTCGAGCCTTCGGGGTATCCTACTGAGTATTTTTATACTCACCCCTGCTTGGGATTTTCCCGCACTTGGTGTGCCCTTGCAGATGACGGACAGGTTGGTCGTGAATTCAGAGGAGCTTAGGAGTTCAGGAGTTGGGACCGCATGCAGTGGTCGTAGCCGGGTTCCAGGTGGGAGACCCATCAGTTGTTTCTTTTTGTTTACCTGTTGCTGGGTTGTGGCACTTTTTCCGGTTGGGCGCGTGTTTTTCCCCATTTTACATTTCAGCACTTTACTTGTACTGCTTAGAGGTTGATGCACATTTGTGGTATATATAGCAGTTTCCATTTTCTTTACTTTTCATTTCTTTTACTCTGCACTGTTGCATTGAGTGTGTTGTGTGCGTGTGTACAGGTACTTAGGAAAAGGCCTCCCCGAGTTGTTGTGACTTCAGCGCTGGTCGCCATCCCCTGGCCTATGGAGGCAGGCTTGGGGTAGTTGCGGCTCGAGCCCGGGTGGGGTCGGGTCGTGACAACCTATTGGGATTATTATCTCACACCATGATCGGACTGCCATTACACCGGTGCAATCGAGAAAACTTTATGCTTTTCGGACCATGGTTGATTTGATAAACTTTTTATCTAGTACCTCAGAGTTAGGATCACATGACCGATATGGAGGTCAGGATACTTATGGAGATCACCCTTGGCTATTTTTTCTTTACATTTATTCAACTTCTGTAGCATGTTGTATGTTGTTGTTTTAGTTTTCAATCATCATCATGACATGTATGAATTGTTATACATTAGAGTTGGCCATAACTTTTATTCAAATATTATGTTATTCTCCTGATGCATCCTATTAATTACCTTATGTTATACTATGTTTCTACTCAAATAATGAGGAAATAGTCTCTGCACTATCACCTTTATAGACCCTCGCTGCTAGTTGATATCTTGTAGCATACGGGGAGGTGTGTCTGATGCCATGTGACACACTAATCCCACATTTATCTTATTGGTCAATCAAGTCAAGATGTTACAAGTATTTTTTTATTTTTTGTATAAAATTTATATCTTATGAACCTAATAATATGGATACGAATAAATAATAGATTCATGCTAATATTTTGAAAAAGTTAATGAATATGGAGTTCATTTGTTCATCAGTTTTGTAAAAGATCATGAATATGACCCTTCTCAAATCCTTTGTCTGTGTTTATATTATATTTATTCAAGAAATATTAGTCTGGATGATTTTGAAGAACATTTGATTTTTTATTGAATAAATACGAGATAAAATGTTGAACTAAACATAGGGAAAACTGAATGTGAACACTGTTTGGGATGATACTTTGGTTGATAGATCATTTGATATGAATACTAGTGTAAATATGGAAAAAATTATATATAATAAATTACAATGACAATTGAATATGGCCGTCATGATTGTAAAATGTTTTTTGATAATTTAAATATATTTTCTAAGAGACCAGTGTATATAGATTGTACTAAATACACAAAATTAGTAGCTATATTGATGTTATATAATTTGAAATCAATAAGAGAATGGAGTGACCCCAACATTATAGAACTACATGGTCTCCTAAATGATACTATGTTAAAATAGACTAAAAATTCTTGTAAATAATATGATTAAAATTGAATTCTCGGTTGAATCAAAATGATCATTAATAAAATTGTTGTTTTTTAAAATGATTTCATATTCTATCTCAAGGACCATGAATTGATCATAAAATTACCTATGTTTGGTTATAATCGAAACACTAAAGATGGATCAATTGTTTTTTAGGGTTTTTAGTAATTTCCTATCATTACATAGTTTAGATGAATATATGGACAATTGGAAACTGTATGAAAATTGACATGGCATAGAGATACCAGGATTATATATTGTAAATTATATAATTCAGCAGACTCTCCTCAATAGAAGAAAATTTATTATCAGTATCGCGAATTTCAAAATGATCGAAGAGACTTTAGTCTTTCATTATTTACATATTGAATAAATCCTTTTGTTTTATAGAGTATTACTCAAAATAAATGTCCAATTATATAGTTAAATTATAACCTTCCATCATGGTTATGAATGATGAAAAAGTAAATTATGTTTTCTTTGTTTATATAATTCCCAAAACAACCTGAAAATTATATTAATGCATATTTCACCCTTTTCTTGAATATTATAAATTGATGTGGGATTCCATTTTTACAATCTATGATGCAAATATAATTGAATAATTCACATTGAGGTCCATGTTTTTTGGGATGATAAATAACTTTTCTTCCTCTTGAATTTTTTTTAGACTATAGTATTGAAAAACCATAAGGGTGTTCCATTTGGGAAAAATAAACACACTCAGTTGGGTTTTAGTATTATTCAATAGTTGTGTTTTTAGTAATTTTAATATTTTTTCCTTGATGACATAAATATCAATCCAATATGACAACATTGGTTGGAAATTATGAACAAGGTAAAACACCATCTCCACTGACAATTGATCAACAGTACGACAAGGCCAAAGATGTTGATACAATTTTCTGTATAACATTTTGAAAAAACCTTAAGATATCTAGATGGAAAATTTTATGAATTTATTTGAAATACTATAGTGGATTTTTTTCTACATTTAACTTTTTTTTATGTTTTCCACATGGGAAAAATCTGTTCGATAGTGTTATTGTCACATTACTAACTGTTCGAAAATAAACATATTATTCCATAAAACCTAGTTTATAAATGATTAACATCTGGATAAAGGAAGATTTTATTTTGATGAAGTGTAAAATACAAAATTTTATTCCTCTAGTAGATTCCACTCTATCCAGATAATAATAATTTTACTCTTTCATTTTTCTTAACAGTGTAAAAGTTAAAGAGGGGTACTATTCAAATATAAATAATTTCATTTGAATGATTATTTTGAATTATCGTGGACTAAAATCATATTAGTATCATGGGTTTATAGAATATTTTATTCTCATAAATTCACATTAATTTTTTTCTAAAAGTGTAAAACATATATAAATTAGAATGTCATATATTTTCAAATAAATATATAGTAAATTTAAAGTACTAAAAAAGCTTCCAATCATGAATTATGTTTTTAGTCATATTATATGAATTATATATGTTATTCCCAACATAATTCTTTGATGTAATGGTTCACATGGTTATAAAGTTTCAACTATATGGTTTATTCAATTCTAGATCGATGTGCCCCATTGAATGGTATTTAATGATTTTGAAATGGTATGTTAAGTACTGAAGACGGTCTGAATGATGTATTGAAGAAAAAAAATATTTGTTAAGAAAATTTTTAATTTTGTACCAATTAACTATTTGATATTGATAGAATTAGTCTCTCAATGTATCACCACAATGAATGAATTATGGGTGAACATATTTCCATAAGAGAAATTGATACAATTAACACCATAGAGTGGGAGAAATATCACAATTATATTTTATATAATAGTTAATATGTTGATTCGTATGTTGAATCCTAGAAATCAATTCATATAAAGTTTAATCCATGATGGGATGGAGGATGGATAGCAAAAACACATAGTAAACATTTTATAGGATGGTTCAGAGATCATATTGATAAGTACTTATCTAAAAATCTTAATTCAACTTCCAAATGAAATTGATGGATTACTAAGGGACCAAATGAAAATTTTATATAGTACATTACTTTTGTAATTAATCGTTATGCATTCTTTATAAAATAAGATGATAGCCACAATAAGATGAAAAATAGTGGAGTTATTCTTAGGGTGGTGGTGATTATCATATCTAACTCTAAGTATATAAATCTAGTTTATGTCAATATAAAATATATTTGTATCATTGAATAGGTATACAAGTTAGATTATACAACATTTCAAATGCTAATTTCCCACTGAAAATTGGATGAAAATAGAAGTGCATAGAAAGTTGAGGAAATGGGATTTAAGAAAGTGAATTTCAATGTGGAAGTGTATAAGGATTAAGGGTTCATAAGAAAATCACAATCTGTGTAGATATTTTATTTCTCAAATAAAGAAAGAAAGAATTTTTCAATTATCCTGGAGGTGACGAAAACAACTATAGCGTTGGTTGAATATTTAATTGAGGATTACCCTTTCATTGAGATATCATAATCATTTCACAGAGGTTACAATGTGAAAATGTATTTTATATTATAGGGGACTATAAAGAAGGTATTTCGGATTCTTAATAGATGAAAAAAATCCCTTTAACCTTTAAAGAAATGAAAGATATTTCAATGATCAGGTTAATGTTTTTAAAAATATACAGTGATTTTATTCATAATATTATGAGTTATATAATGTATTGATATAATATAAATTAAATTTTTGACTACTCATTTAGATAATGACTTCTCCATGTGATGATGTTACCAATCTCAAAAATAGACAGTTGATCCTAATACCGTATATTTATTAGGGGATAAAAAATAATATAATTAAAAAATAAAAATGATGTACCATCACTATGTTGAAAAAACAATATCAAGGAAATAATGAACTATAAAATATTTGAGGTTTTCTAGAGTCAACACAACTAACCTATTGACCCAAAAAAGGCATTCTTCATTAGTCTTGTTGAGGTCATAGTGAAAATGAATGTGCTAATTGGTATATATTCACAAGTCCATGACAATATTGCAATAAAGGAAACACTTTTGGATGATATTATGGTAATGTTAGGATATTTGTTATTTATTTTATAAAAAAATCATATAATGTAATGGTGATTTACATTTTATTATCCTATATAGATTTGGTTTATTTAAGATGATTCCCTTAATTAATATGTATTTATGACCACTTAAAAATCCAATAGAGGCTTTAAAACACTTGTTACAAATATTAAACTCAATGATGTCAAGGGAAAATTAAATCCCACCCACCAGTTAGGCATGATAACATTATAAAATAGTAAACATTGAATTCTATCATTTTTCATCACAGTGATAAATTATTTCTAGTCCACTACAGATGATAATATATTATTTAATATAATTTATTTTAAATAATTTGATTCAAAATTATTAATTTATGAAACAAAAAAGGTGTTCTAAAAATAAATAACCTTCATCAAAAATGATATACCCCTATCACAATGAAAGGATGACATATACATCCATAGAGATGAAAGTGGCATGCATTCTAAATCTACAATTAAAGTTTAATGTAATATGAATCAACATATTCTCATTTATTATATACATATGGATGAATCCAATTCTAAAACTAATTCAATCAGACATCATGTGTTATAGAATTAGGGATACAAAAATAAAGAGGGTAAACTAGTTGATGAAAATACACAAGCAGTATCAAAAACATATGTAAGTATGATATATTAGTAATTCATTATTATTTATACTAGTATTACATTAAAATATATATATTTGTTCCTGTGATATTTATATAGTTTAGAAACTATAATTAGTAGTGATCATAATGAAATAAAAAATATTTTCTGTAGATTTGATGTGGTCGGAACAATATGTACATGTTAGAGGTGTTGTTTTTGCAGTGTCACCTCAAAAATATTTCGAGAAAAAATTATCCAAATAGATACATATCCGCTGATGAAAGGAATGTAGATAAAAGTAGATGATTTTCATGATATTATAGTATGGAATGGTTTTGAATAATAATATATCAAAAAGGGCCAAATAGAGACCACATTGGCATAAGGATCAACACATGAAGAGACAAATAACCCCTCTAGCTTTGAGTCCATTCATTCCCCTCATTCACAAACATTACATGAGTTAATAAACTATTTCATTACCGAATATCTGGAATGTGAATTAAATAACATGTGATAAATCTATATTACTAACCTTATATATGGTAAAGTTATATGTGATTCCTATCTAACAACACCAACGCTCCTCCTTATTGTGAGGGGTATGTTTTATAATATCCCAAAAGAAATGATACATAATAAAGAACTCCTAAAATGTCACGTGAGAGTGGGGATTGATTTAGCTCAACATCTAAGTGTTGATTTTCCTATTCCACTTGATAATCTAGATATTAGAACGTTCAATGGTGTGACTGGAATATTCATAGCATTTAAATTTTATATTAAAAAGATAAATGAGGTATTCCCACAAAAACTTTAAAATGAAAAATGTTACAAGGATGATAATTTTTTTTAAAATTTTATGTATGATGTTGTATATGGATAAAATTTTGGTGAAATATATATTTATATCAATACAATATAGTGAATCGACTAGTAATAAAAACAAATCTTATAAGAGTACCTTCTCCCAACCAGTTCCACTACAACATATATTTACATTACAGGTTCACGGAGACACCGAGTTTAATGATAAAGATGTGTCCCAAATTCCATAAAAATTATAAATTTTTGTAAATTTCTTTAAAACACAGTAGGTCTTGAGAGTATAAAAGAAATTATCACGTCCTAATGGTAAGGATTTTTAGTTCTGAATACATACAAAAGGTACATTTTTATTATCATTATACCCCAAAAATTAGATAATATGTTCATTAATTTTAATAAAAATTCATATTTTCTATAGGAATTTATATAACTAATATATAATGAAAAAAACCTATGATATTAATTTTGGATTCATTAAACCCTATATTGTTTCTATGTAATAAGTTTAATGCAGATTTGAAGAGATTTATATGAAAAAATATGATCTAACCTAGATGTTTGAGAAGAAAATAACAAACAACATAATATTTTTGATTCCTACAATGTTGGGTTAGAATCTACAATCTAATGATATAAAATATCTTTTCCTTTTTTCCATTCCTTATTTTTAGGATGAATTTTATGTTGGTTGCAATCAATTCAGATTCCTTAAATTTTATTGATATAATACCTCGAATTACATAAAACCGACCACAAATGATGTGTACTGGAAATTTTTAATCCATTGAAATCAAACTTTTATAGATAAAAATTGAATTAAATGTTTCTATTTTTGTTTTAGAAAGAAATTTCATACAATATAGTGCTCTTAAAATATAGGATAAATACTATTATGAGGCCGGTGAATGAATATAATAAGTCTATTGATTTCATAAAATGGAAAAAGAATTAAGATATATATATAAATATTAAACTATCAATACATATTTAAAAATAATTGACTCATTTGTTTCGATATTTCTACAGTGTATGAAGTAAGATAAAAACAATGATTGTGGATGTTATAATTGAAATTTTATGAAAGATATCATATTCCATAAAAATATTATAATCTCTATATATTTAATTATTTAAGTTAATAAAAAATAAAATATATTTATAACCCATTTATTTGTATATATTTTTTCAGCACTATGAAGATTTCCAACAATCTATGTACTCTAAAAAAGATGTAATTTTTTTAGAGATGGGTAGGCAGAGTAAATGGTTTTAGAAAATCTTATGATATAAAATTTAAGTGATTAACTATTATTTTCTTGATTTAGTATGAGGAATAACCATAATTATATACATGTGATTTGAATCATTAGTATTTTAATCCTTATATATTATTTTTTAACTTTCTCACCTGGAGAATTATAATAGGGGAAATCGATTTTTTAGAAATGAATTGGTAGAATACATTATGTTAGATTTTTTATAGACATCAAGAACATTGGACATCCTACTACTTGTTTAGTTAATTTTTTCATCGTGTTATCTAACAATTTAGTTAATTTTCTTTTCATCTTTATCGAATATATATTTTGTTAAATTAACACATTAGTCCAAAACACATGTCAAATGCTCAAAAACATGAATAAAATCATATTTTCAGGATATGTTAGGAAAATGATATGTATGGAATTTTTTATGTGTGAGGATTTACCACCCATAATTTTGTAACCTGATATGTTCGGTATGACTTGAAGTGTATTCTTTCAAAATAAAAGAATATATTTAGTATAAAACACTTGTCACATCACCAAAACTATTGAAACAGACTTATATATTTTCAAAAAAATAAGAAAATAATCCATAATTCATCTATCATATGTAGTAATTCACTATATTCCAATTGAAAAAATTATGATGTTGATATGAATAGAAGAATATTTTTTCAATTATAAATATTAATTTTAGTTTAACAATCATCAAAAAACCAAAATAAAGAAAATGATATCAAATTAGTTTAAAAAATTAGGAAAATGATCCACATTTCATTTAATATGCGTAGGAAGTGACCACATGTAAATATGAAACCTCATGTAGTCTTTATGACATTATGTGTGTTCTCTCAATATAAAAGATTCATTTTAGACTAAAACATGCACCACATTAACAAAATTTAAAAAAAACTCTATTTTTTCAAACATGAGGAAAATGATCCAAAATTCATTTTTGACAAGTATAAATTCATAGTAGATCAATCTGAAATATCATGAGGTTGTTACTATATGAAGTGCATTTTTTAATAAAAAAGTTTAATTTTAGATGAAAACATACATTGAGTAGGAAAAATTGATAAAATTATCTTGAATTTTTTTTAATCATTAAAAAAATGATCCATAATTTATTTTTAATGTATAGGAATTGAGCACATTTAAATTTGATTTTAAATGTGATCATTATGACTCTAATTTCATTTTTCAATAAAAATATTTGATTTCTGTTTAAGATATACTTCAAATTTCCAAAACTTATCAAATAAGACCATATTGTTTTAAAACATTAGGAAACCTGTCGAAAATTCATTTTTGATGTATAAGAATTTATGGAACATAATAAAATATATTATGTGGTAGATATGACTCAAAATGAGTTTTTTTGATAAACAATTTTCATTTTAGTTTAAAACACATGTCACATCACAAAAAAGATAAAATGAGATTGAATTTCCTTCAAATGTCATAAAAAGGGTCGATAATTTAGTTATGATGTGTAGAAATTGATTGAATATCAATCTAACTCCATATGTAGTTAGTATTACTCAAAGTGCATGTTTTAAATTTAAATGTTCCATTTTTGTTAAAAATGCAAGTCACATCATAAAAAAATTGATTAAAATTGATTTGATTATTTTCAGAAATTTGGAAAATTATCGGTAATTCATTTCTCATGTGTAGAAATTTACCACATTCCAAACTGACAAGCGATGTTGTTATTATGACTCTGACTACATGTATTAAATATAAATGTATCATTTTAGTTTAAATTCCATCACATAACTGAAACAGATAAAATTATTTTGGATTTTTTAAAACAAATTAAAAAAATCAACAATTAATTGTTTTTGTGCAGGAATCTACCACTCATTAATCGGATGCCTGATGTGGTTGGTACAACATAAAATCTGGGTTTTCGATACCAAAGTATAATTTTATTTTAAAACAAGCATCAAATATCCAAAACCATGAAAAAATCATCGATTTCTTTCAAATTTTAGGAAAATTTTGATAATTCATTTTAGACATGTAAAAATCAGCCATAGATCAATCTGACACCTGATGTGGTTGGTTTGATATGATGTGTATGTTTTCAATACAAAAGTTACATTTTAGTTTAAATCATATTTTAAATATCCAAAATAGTTATCATGATATTGGATTGTTTAAAAAAATTAGAAAAACAATATATATTTCATTTTTTGTGTAAGAATTTAACACAAATCATTCTAGCACGCAATGTCGTCAATATGACCCAAAGTGCATTTTCTCAATATACAAGTGTCATTTTACTTTAAAACAAAATTCCAATATCAAAAACCAATAAAGTGAACATAGATTATTTAAAAAAAATTAAAATGGTTTATAATCAATTTTTGATGCGTAATAATTGACGACACCTCAATCGAAAACATGATGTGACTGGTATGAATCAAACTATGTGTTTTCAATATAAAGGATTCATTTTAGTTTTTTAACACACTTAGTTAGCCAAAAATAATCTAATTATATCATGTTGTTTTCAATATTTTGGACAAATATCTATCTTTCATTTGTGATGTGTATAAATTTACCACATGCCAATCTGACGAATAATACGGTTTGTACGACTCGAAGTGCATGTTTTCGTTATATAATAGGCATTTAGTATAAGATGCGCACTACAAAGGAACAACTGTTCATACTAAGATCATATTTTTTCTCATCATTTTATCAATTTTTAGGTAATTAATTTCCATATAATTTTTATATTATAATAATTTATTTAATTTTCACAGAGATAATTCTTGAAGATGTACATGAAATGGTGTAATAGTTGATGTGTTATTCTCAAAAAGAAAGTGCTTATGAATTATATCACATCTATAGTGAGTTTTTTATCACCATAAATGTCATCCAATTCCATAGAAACTTTTTTTGAGAACAATAATGAATGGTGTGATGTGTTAGAATCATTTGGAACTCATTCTGATGCATGGTGTGTGTGGTATTCCTCGATGTATAAGTTTTTAGTATAAAATTGACACTTCTTATTTAATTTATTTCTTTACAGTATTTCTATAAAAATAATTTTTTTCTTAAATAGATGCATTATTTATCTTAATTTGGGTTTTTTGGTAACTAAGAATAAGATCAGGTGTAGGGAGAATAAGACAAAAGAACACTAATGTTTTTCAATATTTGTGATAAATTTTCTTTACTCATATGATTAAAAAAACCTATGTTTCAAATTTCTATAATATTGCATTATTTTATGTATTTTTGTTGTAAATTTTATTTCAATTAACTTATTTATTTCATTTAGTATTCTCACATTGTTTTTTCTTTTATAGTGTGATATATGATTAACAACACACTGTAGCAGTATAACACTTTATCTATACTAGATAAATCACTAATAAAATAATTATCTATTAGAACTAAACTAGCACCAAAAAAGGACCACATTAACCAATTCCATTTATAGTGCTGATAAAGGATTCATTTGATAACACTTTTTATCTTATATAGCGGGCCACTTTATTAACACTTTTCCAGTACTAAAAAATAACTATGGATTTTAAGTATTTTCTGATTTCCAAGGCTTTTTTTCATTAACAAAGACCTATTAAAGAGATCATAAATGCCTTATGTGTAATAGTGGTCATAGGACATATTATTGAAGAATTTAATTATAGTATCTTTATGTTCACATTATAGTGCCTAAATTTTTTATCCTACCAGTGAATAAGATAAAATGATTTTGTTATTTCATTAATATTATGGAGAAGAAGAAACCCTATTTGATAAGGGTAAGAAATAAATTGTAATAAAAAATACTATATATATTTGGTTCTAGGGAACCAAATACAATAGTTCTAAATGAACACAAATCTTTTCAAATGACATCATTCATGAAATACTTGAGATATATTAATCTAATCATAAATCCCTACTAATAGATAATATATGTTAACTTATAATCCATAGTAATATGGAATTATTTCATTTTTTGAAGTTTTGTGGAGGGGTTTCAGATAAATTTCATGTGATTTTATTATATTTTACTTTTCATTTCTAATATAGTGATGTTCATAAATAAAATTTTATTTTAAAAAAAATGATAGGTGGTATGAAACAAAGTCACAATGCACATACCATAAATGA
Organism: Viscum album; assembly: GCA_963277665.1. Classification (NCBI taxonomy): domain Eukaryota; kingdom Viridiplantae; phylum Streptophyta; class Magnoliopsida; order Santalales; family Viscaceae; genus Viscum; species Viscum album. Next base: position 1,730,885,222 of record OY728123.1, on the reverse strand, counting down.
AGGATATGGTATGATGTACTAGATAAAAAATTCATATATACTTTAATTTATAGTAAAACATCCATGTTACCTGATAGATAAAAATTGATTTAACATTTATCAGATGAAAATTATTTATTTAGATCCTAAAAATAATTCCATCACACATCATGTGGCATGAGGGGAGGTTTTTGTTAATAAAAAAGGTCATCATGTATATAAAAACATACAATAAGTATATTAGTGTGGTATAGCTATAGAAAAAATAAAATTCATAATTATTAAATATTTTAAAAGATAATAACTATAGTCATTTTAACTTTATTTTTTTCAAAAAAATGATGGTTCATCTACAATTTGATAACAATATATCCTTTTGGTGGTTTTCTATCATCCATAATAGTACGTATATGTCAAAGGTATGGTATTTTAAGTCATATTAAGAGACTTGTTAAAGAATGGCTGATCATGAATGTATTTTGAAAGGGAATATGATGTCATAAATACTATGTTATAGAAATTGGAGGAAAAAATTAACAATGATTTATTTTTTTAATAAAAAAATTAAATAATCATGAAACAAAATAAGATGTTAATAAAAAACCTAGAGCCAATGTACCAACAAATACATCTAAATTTTTTCACATAGATATTTTAGGGTAGTTTTCCCCAATAATTTATAATATACCTTAAGAAATAATTTCTTAATATATATTATAATTCACATACGGTAAAGAGAAATCAATTATTTTCATGTTTTTAAATATTTTAGTGTAAAAATGATTATGACTTATATAAATCAACACTCAAATATAGTTTCCCGGAAGGAGGTATTGTGTACAACAATCAAGGTTGTACCCATCATAACACACTATTATTATAATATCATGAAAAAATTTGGTTTCTAGTAGCTCATTATCTTAGAGCTAAGCTATTTATTCCTATTGATGGTGTTGATATCCAAATATCTAAACATTCCCTTGGAACTTTTGTAACACAGTTTATCAATCATATAACGCCACATTATATGAAAAGGGTATATCATTTTCAACTTATATTGTATTCAATATATTTTATAATAAATAAAATATTGTAAACTACCATATGTAGTAACAGATAAAAAATAAACAATTAGGTCATGGAAATTAAAGGGATCTCTTAGAGTAATTAAAAAATGTGCCACAACCCTTAATTTGTTTCTACTTCTAATCGAGACACAATTAATTACTTTGAGATATTATATATTTTTATATTTTATAGATTTAAGAACAGGTAAATTAACATCTATAGAAGACATATACAGGAAAGAGGTTTCTGAATTTTTTGGTCTTCACAATGTAAGTGAATCATTATGGATTTATTTTTTAGGAGTCTCGGTGATAAATATCACTATAAAAAAATGTAAATTAACCCTTTTTAGAAACATTTATAGAAATAACTAATTTAATTAACCATGGTTTTAAAATATTACATTAATTAACTTTATGTATTTCATCAATGTTTAATAATATGACTAATTATATATATATTAAAAAAAGGCATATAATGAGATATGTTTCTATAAATTCTTCTAAATAACTATGTTTTAAAAAAACATGTCTCATTAGAAATGTTTATAATTGTATATAATTACCCACACCTCATTTTCAAGTGTTTTTTTAAAATAAATTTTACAAGGATTCCATAGACATGGATAAAAGTTATGTACATATTTGTTTTCCAATTTCACCTACTAAATTCAAACTACCCATCCCACCAAGACACTCTTGTAGCTAACAAGCCCTGGTCATCACTAGATATTGTCCCACCAGCCAAACTTGTGATACCTAGATTGTCTCCTTTGTAATAATTTGTGTGTGTGGCATGATTGGCCAAGTTATCATGTTCCCAGTATAAAATATTTCAAAATTAGTTATTAATATAAATTCATCCCTGTACACGCAGGATGAAGAATGAACCAACAAAAAAAATACTCCAGAAAATTACTCTCATTAAGTGTTTTTTGTGTGGTTTTATATATATTTAATATATGTTATTTTAAAAAATATATAACTGTATATGTGCATGTTAATATTTTCCAATATAAAATTATAATATATTTATATTTATATTTAGACACACAAACACACACACACTCATATATATTGTTGTAATATATATATATATATATATATAAATTTGTGTAGATGGATACATGGATGAATTAAAATATATAGGTATAATTTTTAATATAAATTTATTATATATATATATATATTATGTGTGTGTGTATTAAATAAGTACTATTTTTAATACTATAAAACTATATAATATACATTTTTGAATATATTATAAAGTATATAAACATATGTATATATATTTAGTTGAAATATGTATATGTATTTATTTTATATTGAAGTGAATTATATGTATATGTACATCCATTCATACATACAACATAAACACACACACACACACACACATACATACCATCATTCATACATACATACATACAAATATATGTGTTTATAAATTTCAATATAAATTTATAATATTTAAAAATATATGTCTATATATATTGTGTATATATATTATAGTCATATATGTGTGTGTGTGTGTGTGTTTGTCAGTACATATATCTCTTTGTGTGTTTCAATTTTTAAAATAATATATATATATATATATATTTGTACATATACATAATATTTAATATTTATAAAATTATATAATATTTATAAATATTTGTATATATAATTAATATATATTATTTTTAATATTATATAATACAACCATATAAATATGTATATATTTTAAATATATATACCAATAATTATTAATATTTATAGATATTTTTTTTCAAATTGTTTATCTAATAAAATGTAATACATTTTATTGTTTTAATTAAAAAAAATATTTAGTTGGGTGATGGTGTGTATACACATTTACCAGTGTTAAACCGTAATATATATATATATATATATATTTGAACTACATTTTATTTTACTAAATTTTTTTAAGATATTATATATTATAAATCATTTTTTGGAATTTATATTAAAATATTGTTATATTCTAAAATTTAATTTTATAAATATATAAATTATATTTAATTGATGGTTTCTTTCATTAGTTATAAACACCAACACACACAAACACTCAAATTATTTAAAATATTATATGTGTGTATGAGTCCATGCATGTGTTCTTGTGTGTGTAAAACCTACTAAATAAAAAAAATTAAGAAAAAATTTCTAAAATTAGAAGATTTTTATGGAAATGTTGTTAAATTATATTTTTTGTAGAAAATGATTCAGATTAGAAAAATTTTCTTAAAAAAAATGTAATAAGTAATCTATTCTACCAAACATGACGGATTGACTACATATTCTAAAAAAAATAAAACATTAGCTATGTTTCCAACAAAATATTGGTAATCCGTCATGTTTTTTTAAATAGGACTATATTTACCATATTTTTTTAAATGAATCAAATTAACTCCATTTTACATAAAACATAGCTAATTGGATATTGTTTCATGAAATATGGCTAGAATTATCATTATTTTTATTTTTGTAGTGTGTGGACATGTGGTGCATTATTAAAATTATTATAACTAATTATTTATATAATATTTCTATTAAAATTTTTATTTTGTTCTTTTCATCCTTGATATATATACCATAGTTTCAATATTTTTAGACATTTTTCCATGATTTTTTATTTGTAAGTCTTTAACATCATTCTTTAGAAGAAAAAACCGTGGAGTCTTGTCAAATTATACGTAAAGTGTGAGTGGTTTCTAAGAGTTTAATGTAAATGAAACATATCTTAATGTATTTTCATACATAACGTGTCATGTGAAAACAATATACTCTTATTAATGTAATGATAATTTTCTTAAAAATATAAAGTACTCATTAATTTTCAATTTTTATATGGATCATTGGATACTAATTGTAATAATGCTTGTTAATTTGTTGATCTATTTTATAGATACAATGGTTGGATTTCTAGAAAATCACCCAAAAATAATGTAGCCTTTTAATTAGTAATACATTAAAATTTAAAATTATATATTGTCTATCGATTATATGTTATAAAATATGTATTAGTATTCTTGTTTTATTTGGTTCTATGGTTTAATTTATCAAACAATAATTGATTCAATGAAAAATAATTATTGGTTTAAGGAGATAATATAATGATTATTGTTAGTGGAAAAAATCTCATATAAAGCTTATGTATCTTCAATATAATCAACGTGAATTGAAATTAAGAACAAAATAGATGTGTCATAGTTATAATATGATTACCATAAGATCTATATTCAATCATCGGTGGATTATGTTTCAAGAGGATAATCATAGTTGCAAAAAAACTCACCCCTCTATTGGTGGTACACTGAATAGGGATCCATGATCATATTATGAGGACTATATAACACCAAAGGATTTCTAGCAACTTCACCAACTGATAAATAGATTTTATGGAAAAAAAAGGTCTTTATTTTCACAAATTCATTGGGGTTGACACCCATAAAGGTTCCCATTCCCTTATATAAGACATCAATGAAACTATTCATTGAATGAAGGTAATTGGTTTTATCAAGTGTAATCTCATATACTGATGCATTACTACACATTATTTTATTCAGTGAATTTCTTCAATGATTATAAAAAACTTAAATGAATCAATATTCATTTATTTAAATCTAACAAAAACCTGAGAGCTTATGTACACATGAATTCACTCACATCCCATTAAAATTTATATAACATGTCATTCTTATTATATGACATTGGAAAAGAGGGGTGTCCATATTCCTATTATGATATATACATATATTATGTTATGATATACATATTATTCATAGACTCTAATATAACATTAGGGGTATCATAGGATATGGTATCCCTTTTTATTGAATATTCAATAATATCCCACTTGCACTAAAATTACTAATGGATTTTATGAAAAACATCACAACCATTTTTAAATCCACTCAAAACACTTAAGGATATGGTTTATCAAACTCTCTTAATTTTGAAAAAAAAACATTATAGAAAACAAATACTTATCCAAATTCACAACTATTTTACCCTATTAACCATAATATCCTTAAAAACAAACATCAAAACCCAATTTCATAGATGTAAGAAAAGAGTGTCCTCTAGAAAAGAACCAATGTTACTCAAGATACTAAAAGGTCTGGTGTTATCTCCATAAAACATACTAATATCTTTATATGGTCATGTAGGACATAATATATGTCATATACATCATATTTATACCTACATAATCACTTTATAAGGTCATGAAGTGAAAAGTAGACACGGGAAAAAGATAATCTATTATAGTCCATCTCCAACATTCATGATTCTTTGAAAACTGATTTACATTGTCAATGAATAAAACAGATGTTGTTAATCTAGTTAATAAGTACATCACATGTCTCACAAACAAGTAGATTAACCCATCATATTTTAATCACATTATAATGAAAATACATTTACTTATTCTAATTCAATCATGGACCAAATATATTTTCTTTTAATGTGAGTGGTAAAAAATCAATCTTGGTTGACCTCCAATAAATGACATGATTGGTAAAATTCCCAACCACCCCATGATTGAATAATACTAAAGGGTGTATATATGAATTGTATCAAAGTATAAATGGTTTCATGATATTTATCTCAAAAAAATAGATAAAATTATTGATAATAATACTCACCCCTGATTATATTGTTGACTGTATAAAATTCCATGAGATATACTTTGGTTGGTTAATTTAATAAAAATTATCAACTTCATATTTCTTGAATTTACTACATAGGTTAATAATAACATATCATAAAAAAGAATAATACTACATGATGAATTTCTATTATTGAAAACTCAAGGACATAATTTGATGTGATATTTTCATTAAACTGATTTTGTAAAGTAGTTTAAAACACACCTGAATGAATGATAAATGAATATTTCATTTTATGATAAAATCATGATATATTTTATAAAAATTAAATAAATATCTTATATATAACTTACCTATAGTCTCAACATCACTATAGTTAACAATCATTTTCATACACTAACATTACACAACATTGGTGAAATACTTATAACATTATAAAAACGAATGCCCAAAGACCATACTAGTCTAGTGCCTTTGGAAACATGGAATCATAATCACTAGTACATAAGTTACCCAAATTATCACCCACTTGGTTCTCCATGACAATCACCACTCTTAGAAACATGAAAATTAATACATATCATCAAAATATGGGAGAGGAAACATAAAAAGGGCACCTAAGATTCATAGTAAGGGAAAACAAGGTAGATATGTAAGCATAAACATGATGATATGGATAAGTGAATGTGATCTCAACATTATAAGATCATAACCTAAATATTATTAGATCAGAAACATTAACCATGACATAAAACTTGTCATTTTCTACGACATTAATAATAAGAAAATAAATAAAATAACACATTAGATCATTCTCTAAGTCAAGAAGAATAGATAGAACTTATCAAGTTACCTCATGAGAACTACACCTACTGGGTCGAACACACCACCATTCTCAGTTGTAGTTCGTTACATATAAGGAATATGGTTTCCCCATCTTTCCATAATGGATTAGGTTTACCCATCTTTAATCTTCACGGTGAACACACCTACTGGGCGGAACACCCCACTATCCCCAATCCCATTCATTTCCCTATAATGGATCGGGTTTCATAATTTTCCAATAATGGATCAGGATTCCCCTTCTTCCACCTTCATGGTGTCTACACCTACTGGGAAGGTGACAACATGATCCCCAATCACAATAATTTCCTTATAAGGGACCAGGTTTCCCTATCTTCTCATAGAGGATCACGATTATCATATTGATTACCATTATTTCCTCATGAGATATAAATCATTTCCCATTGCATTGGAGGGATATATTGGTCTCACCTATCCCATCTTAACATCATTCATACATATTCCAAAAAATAAAAATTTCATTATATAATGACACATAAAAAGTGATGGGGTTTGAAAACATAAAATCCTAACCCATGAAATAAAATGGGTATCATTAAAGTTTCATCACATCATAAACTTGGTAAAATATATAGGTTTCATAATCAGTTAATGAAATTATAACCCATGATAAGAAGTGGGATTCGAAAACATATAAATCCTGAAAGAGAAACAGTTTCTATAAACATCATTGCATTAAAATATGAACCATTCAAAAAATAATTTGAATGGAACATTGGGATCATTTTCTAAAATGGAATGAGTATCATCAATGGATTTTTTCATAGATGGAATATAAATAGGAAGGATATTTTAAAATAATTTCATAATGTATCTATCCTTTCTTTTTTGAAAAGGGATGTATTAAACATAAAAACATTTCTAAAGAATTTTCTTGAATATAAACATGAAAATTAATAAATAATCCTTTACATACACTTTGAAAAGATTTTTATTTGAAAACAAATAAATAAATCATGAAAACATTTTGATAACCATTTTCCCTAAAACTTTTAAAATAATCTAAAAAAAATTTGTAGAAAATTTATTTAAAATACTTTTAAAGAATATAAATAGAGTTTGAAAAAAATAAAAAACACTTTTTCAAATCAGTTTTCCTTGAAAATTAGCTTAAAATTTAATTTTTGTTGGATCATTTTGGAAAACATGGTTCTTTATGTTTATGGAATTTGTCATGATGATGAAAAATTAGGATAAGAATACGTTACTGATTTGGTAACTCTTGAAAAAAAAATCCTAAAAAAAGTATGATCATAAAATTGATATATAAATTTTAAGAGTTGGTGTCCTATAACCCACTCGTTGTACTTTGATTACATGGACATTTAATGTTTTTAAATATTAAACATCTTATTATATATTTTTCATTGTTCTTCTTGACTACGAGGTAGTAATGTCCAAGAGTACTATTTCCATTGATAAGGCCTTGGAAGTTCCGTGATATGATGAGAACCTAGAAATAGTATAACAATATTTGTTAATTTAGTTCTACAGTAGGATGACATACTATGATAGGACACATAGTATTTTTACAAGCATGTGTGAGTACTCATAAGATGTTAAGGCATCCTCTCATGAAATTTTCACATGGTAATATCTAAGAAAGAAGATTATGATAACATACCTGCCAATAAGAACTGAAAATGTTAAGGTGTCATCAGATATTTCTATCTACGAGCGTGTGTAATGATCTGAATACTTTAGGATTATCATTAATACATGTCATGACTCGTGCACTATGATTTACTGACAAAAAATGTCACACAGATAGTTGGTAGTTAGTAGGCTGCGTTGAGAGGTTCACAAGTGGCATGTTATTAATGGATAAGTCAAGGAAGGATTTTCCCCTTCCATTTATGGAATTTAATATCTAGACCCATTGATTGAAATAAAACCATCACGTGAAATTCCATTTCCTTGGTGTAATGATGAGTTTATTTCATGTATCAAAAGATCAATGCATCAAGCATAAAAGTTGATGAAACTATCATGAAACCTTCTTGATGAGATATTGTGATAAAGAGATTATATTACCTAGTGAGTGTTCATATGTGGATGTCATTGTTGTGAATTTAAGTTCGTTATCTTGGGTTCCTTGACCCATTGCTACACAATACTCCGGTATTTTAGGCAATCCTACCTAATTCCAATCAGAAAAAATCCTAGAGGGGCACACACTATGTGTTTCTAGTGGTCTTGGTTAAAGTCTATTCGAATTCAATTAATAAATATTATTATCAAAACCATGGAATAATTTTTTCAAGTTAAAATTATTTCATATATTAAATAAATATTTATTCACCAGATTGAGGGTAAAATATTATTATTTATTTTATTGAACATTTAATAAATATTTAGTAACTAGTATGCAAATAAAATATTTATTTAAGAGAATATATTATTTATTTATGTATTTGGGTGTTCAATAAATAATAGAGGAATTAAAGGGGACCAAGGTCAGTCTAGTAGTAAAATAATTATTTGTAGGACAATAAATAATTATTTAATTCGATGGAAAAAATTAAAATACTGCTTCTATTATTTGTGATGCGGAATTTTTTTTATAATCCAGTTTTTCACAAGTAGGCACACCATACATAATTACGTGGTTTTACTATTAATAGCATGAGATTTCAATAAGGATATGAATGTATTTAATTACTATCATGAAATTAAATATTATAACTGAATCCTCATGCCAATAAATATAAACATACATCTCTTGTGTCATGTCCCAAACTGTACACCTGGGGAACTGAGAATTGTTGAGCTAAACAATTTCTCTCTTGAATTCTCTTACTTCCCCTCTCAAGAATGAGAGATGTTATTGAAGGATGAAGAATAAGCGATCAAGAACGACCAACACAAGACACTCGATTTTCCACACAAGAACCCATATAACGAGCAGCGTCGATCAGAGGCCTTCAGTGCACGTGTGAATCACCGATAGTGTGATTCTATTTGGGATCCTTACAAACACAACAAGATAATCTAGAAGGGCCATTCTAGATGATCATCATCATCAACAATGAACATACCAAAGATCCCTGTATTTTTAATTAAAATAATTATAAACATGATGTGCAAGATCCTCTTTCAACATTTTGGGCCTCTTATACATTTATCTATATCATTGAGCCTATTTTGTGGAGACTGGTGTTCATCGTCATATTGATCACAGAATAATCATTGATCATGGTAAAAATAAATGTTGATTTATGTCCCAACCATGCATCTTCTATGCCCAGAACCTTCAAGTAGTATTAGTGGGTTTACATCATAGTTTATACTTATTTTAATATTTTTTTGATGATTTATGCATTTAATAATTTATTTGTTTCAATTCAAGTTAATCATTAAGAAAATCTAAATCTCAAGATCTGTTCCTCTTTCCTTTCTCGTTCACATTAAAAAAATTATCCTTTATTAAAGCTTTGATGAAAATATAAGAGAGGATCTTATCCAGTGGTTCCAAAGGATCATGGTCGTAAAACATAAGAACACACGATGTGTATTTGGCAGTACATGTCATGTAGCCAAGGTTCAATGCACCGAATCTGATCCGCCAAACAAGTCATGTCATTGGAGTTTGTATAAGTCTTAATGACTCAGTGTGTTGACTAGGAACATGTGGCATGTAGTTTTTTTATTACTTGCCATGTGGCCTACTGGACATGACGTGTAGTCCCCTCGAGTTAGTGTTGGACTGTGTTCCCCATCCACGGCTTCCCCAACTGGAGATCGTCTAATGAGGAACTACATAGTGTGTGGCCTACTGGAAACGCAGTGTACTCCAAATATTTCTGAAGTACAAGCACATGCCTTTTTTCCTAGGCATGTACTTTGAATGTATGGTGAGAAGTAATAAATGTCATGTAGTTGGAACAACATGCCATGTAGTCTAGAAAATTATGTAGATTTAGAAAAATTTATTCTTTTATTATAAAAACCCTTGAGACTTTTACTATCGTGTAGGTGTAATGATGAGGCAGAACATGTGATATATGTTTTATTTATAGCTGTTTAATTTAACATCTGCGTAATGCTTGTTTCTATTCACTAGATAGTTATGAATATGAATTCAACTGGTTTCCTCTGAGGTACAAGTTACGTAAAAAGAAAATTTTAAATGAATTTATTAGTATAAAATTAGGATAGATGATAATCTTGAGGATATTCAGATATGGGTTTAAGATAAAAGGATTTATTAATTAAATATTTTAATTATCTGATTCGAGCATTATTTATCATAAACAAGAATGATTATATAATTGAATTATTGTTTTGTTTTTGCGTAAATGTTGTTGAATGTAAGGATGATCATGAGCTAGAGAAAAGCCTTTGTATGTGTATGGTTTCTTTAAATTTATTTATAAAAATTTAATTTATTGGCCCACTATATTTCTCGTCATTAATATGTTGGGCATGCATACCCAGGACTTCATTTATGTGAAACCCCTATTTACCCCTCACCTGCATGTGAGTTAAAAAAATGCATATGTAATGGATGGAAATCCCAATATGGTGGAGGAGGTTCATGTTGTATCCAACACAAAACCAATCCACATGATATACAGAGGAGGACAGGGGGAAAGCTGTAAACAAAAACCCAAAAGGTTCATGATGTTTCTCCCGTAGGTCAGGGTTAGTTTATCAACCACTAGATAAACTAACCATTAAAGAAGACCATGATCATACTCATTATTTTATTTCTGTCAGTTGTATGTTTTATCAGTATGGATGTGTTATCACTATCACATAATTAATGAATTAAACAATCATGAAAGATAAAACTAAAATAAACCAGACTTCTGCGCAAATACTATTCAGATAAGGTTAATCACATATGTAAGTTCCACATAATATTTATTAGAATGTGATAATGATAATAATAAATTCATGAATAAGTGATAAAAATCCTTAAAATAAAATATTAGGTCAGACCCAGAATTTCGTTACTTAATAAATGGGAAAAATCAATAAAACTATATTTTTGGACAACCCCTGTTGGGATACATACTTTTATACATTAAGCCCTTATAAAAGGTTTGAGTTTGACATAACCATATTACATCAAGAAGAGTATCACTTTCTTGACATGGTGTAATATTGGGGGCAGGAGTTAGGGAAATCTAAAGACATGATTTCAGGATTGGGGAGTCCACTCAATAGATCAAGGAGCTACCACCCCACATTTGGAAAAGACCCTTCCAACCTAAATACCATCTAATAGCTTGACCAAACGTTGTTGGGGTTATGCAAAGCGGAATATGGATCCTTTCCACTAGAATTTCATGGAAACAGGACATTCTGAGTTAAATGGTGAAGGACATTGGGACATGATAAAACGGTTGGATACATAATAAAAATTTATTATTTCTCATAAAATGTAATCAATAAAGTAATAATGATCTACTCTTTTAATTATACCATAAGAATTATAATTTTGTCAACCACACTATCTTTGAATTAAATTTTTTATAAAGACAACATCCTTACAGGTAGAAACATCCAGGAATGGTTTAGAGGCCTTCAGGTTATGCAACACCATCAAGAGATGTATTTCATGTTGGAGTCATCATTAACAGATCTGCCTTCCAAAGAGGTGAGTGATGCGAATTTTATGATCTATGAGAAACATAAGAATGAAATGGTCTATATTCAATGTTTACGGCTATCATCATTATCTTGTGTGCACATTAAGTCTCTTGATAACATGGATGCTTATATCATGCTCGAGCACCTCTGTGGTCTTTAAAATGAGAGAAAAAGATAGAAAATATATGATATCTGTAAGGCACTCTTTCAGAGTAAGCTTGGAGAAGGTTCCCCAACTGATCCTCGTTTAGTAAATCTTATTAGCTACATTTAGCTTGAAGAGGTTAAAGGGTTTAAATTCCCCAATCAACTGGGCACCGATCTCATTCTCGCATCACTCCCCCAAAGATTCTCTAACTTTTTTGTCAATTTAAATATGAAAAACATTGAGAAGTTTCTATCTGTTCTTATTATCCTCATTCACCAAGTTCAAAAAAAATATGAAGCGTGAAAAGCCTTCTGTTCTTATGGTGAATAAGATGAAAGGAAAAGTGAATAGATTTAAGACAAATTCTTCTTTACAAACTTCCATGAAAATAAAGATTAAAGTGTAGGTCTAAGAACATGAGGTTGTTTGTTTCTCATGTTGCATGAAAGGCCACTAGGAGAAGAACTGTACATAGCCTAAGAAGCAAGGTGAAGCTTTATGTATGTTTTTATCAAATGCAATCTATTTGTTTTTACAAATTGGTTAATAGATATATATTTTGGTGCTCACATACGTATCTAATACATGAACCAATTAGATTTAGGAATATTGACCAAGGGTAGGTAGATCTATGAGTAGCCAATGGAGATAGACTTACTGTTATAGCTGTCAGGGACTACCACCTCACGTTGAAAACTGGGATGAACTTGGTGTTAAAGGGTTGTTATTATGTTTTTTGTGTTACTAAAAAAATATTTATGTATCTTGATTTGATATAGATGAGTTTTCATTCATGTTTTTAAATGAATGTTTCATCTTTTAAAAAGATTACAGTTTTTTGGTAGGGAACATTTATACAATCATGTTTATGTGTTGGATTACACAAACCAAGTAACAGTAATCGATTACAAAGATACTTCACATGACTCATTCCACACCAAACATTGGCATCAATGGCTAGGTCGTGTAAATGAGAAATGCTTGACAATGTTACATCAAGATGGATGTTTAGATTATTTCAAACTAAAACAACTTGGTGAATGTCATGCATGATTACCAGGGAAAATGACCAAATCCCCATTTAGTGGGAAAGGTTAAATGGCTAACGAACATCTTGAATTGGTTCATACTGGTTTTTTTGGAACACTTCTATTTTAAGAAGTAGAGATCACTCTTACTTCATAACTTTTAATGATGATTTTAGTAGATATTGATATACCTACTTAATGAGGATTAATTCAGATTCTTTTGATAATATCAATGAATACAAGAATGATGTTGAGAAAAAACTTGGTAAGAAGATTAAGAAACTCCACTCATATAAAGGTTTATAATATCTTAATCAATAATACATTGATTACTAATGGGAGATTTTGATCCTATCCCAATTCACTCCCCCATACAAACCCCATTGGAATGGTGTGATAGAAAGGAGGAACCACACCCTATTGGACATGGTGATATTAACGATGATTCATGTGAGTCTTCCATTATCCTTTTGGGGATATGTGTTACAAATATCGGCACACATACTAAATGAAGTAAAAAAATAAATCAATAACTGATATTCCATATGAGATTTGGAGTGGAAAAAAGACATATTATTGAATTTACATGTGTGGGTAAGTGATGCAATTGTTAAGGCCTATTCTAGTACCAAACCTGCACCCCAAGGCACAAAGTGTATCATTATAGGACATCCTAAGGAAACAAGGTGATATTAAATATACAAAACCTCAAAAAAAGTTATAATTGTAAGACACGCCATATTACTAAAAAGGGATCACATCTCCAAATGAGATATTAGGAGAGAGATAGACCTCATTGATGTTGAGGCCCAAGGTACACAAGAGTTGGTATAGGAACAAATTCCACAAAGCCCCATGGATGAAATAATTGTTCTAGAGACATAAGAGCTGTGTAGGAGTACAATAGAGGATAGAGAACCGAAATGGTATGGTTTTCTAGTTACTAAGGATGTTGACTCATTATTAGTTGATAATAATGATCATCTAACCTACAATGAAGCAGTAAGTGGAACAGATGTTTCCTAGTGGAAAGAAGCCATGAATTTGGAAATGGATTCCATGACTGAGAACCATGTCTGGATTTTGGTAGATCCTCCAGTTGATGTAAATCATATTGTTTGAAAATGGAAATTCAAGAAGGAATTGGACATGGAATGACCACTCCGCACTTATAAGGCATGGCTGGTTGAAAATGTCTTCAAACCACGTCAAGGAATTGACTACTATGAAACTTTTTCAAAAGCTGCAATTCTAAAATCCATCTAAATTCTATTGTCAATTTCTAGTTACAATGACTATGAGGTTTGGAAAATGGATGTCAAAATATCCTTCCATAAATGGAAACTTAAAAAATATGCCTAGATGACACAATCTGAAGGGTTTATGACTCAAAAGGATGCCAATAAATAATGAAAGTTGTAGAAAACCATTTATGGATTGAAACAAGCATCAAAGTCCTAGAACATTCATTTTTATTAATCCATAAAAAATTTGGTTTTATCAAGAATGAATGCAAGCCTTATGTTATAAATGGTTTAGTATGAGTGAAATCGTTTTCCTAATAGTATATGTTGATAAAATATTACTTATTAAAAATGAGATACCAATCTTACAGTTTTCTAAGGCATGGTTGAATCAATGATTCTCCATAATGGTCTTGGGTGAGAAATAATATATTCTTGGGATCAAGATCCATCATGATAGATCTAAAAGATTGTTGGGCCTAGGTTAATATACATGCATTGATAAGATACTGAAGAGAGTTAGTATGGAATAATCAAAGAGGGGTTTGTTTCTGAAATCAAATGGAATTCATCATTCCAAAAAAGTGTTTCCTTAGGGACATGAGGAACGAAAGATAATGGAATGGAATCCTTACACCTCAGTGATTGGGTCATTCATGTATGACATACTATGTAAAAGGTTAGATGTCACCTATACATTGATTGCGGTAAGAAGATATCAAGTTTACCCAAGTGACAGCCTTTGGATGGAAGTCAAGACTATCCTAAAGTATCTAAGGCATACTAAGGATAGGTTCCTTGTTTATGGTGGAAATGAGGAACTATTCCAAAAAGGATATGTATTTTCTAGTTTCCATACTCATCCTGATGACCGAAAGTAGAAAATGAGATACATATTCACATTGAATGTATGTGAAGTGAGCTAGAAGAGCAAAAAGCAGAGTGTGGTCGCAGATTATACAATAGATTCTGAGTATATTGCAGCTCATGAGGTAGCTAAAGAAGAAATTTGGATGTGAAACAGTGTCCAGGAGTTTAATGTGATACATTGTTATAAATATCCCATCACATTGTGCTACGATAATACTACAGTGGTGGCTCTTGCAAAAGAGCCAAGGTCACATCAGTGGATGAAGCACAAACATCAGAAGTATCATATATTGAGGTATTTTTCTCAAAGAGGTGTCATTATAGTGATTATTTTTTCTATGGAAGACAATGTGGTGGACCCCTTGAATAAATCCTTGACTCAGCAGAAACATGATCACCAGGTGAGGTCTAGCAGACTGAAAGTCGTACTATGTTTGATCTAGTCCAAGTAGGATTTTGTAAGAGTTCTTGTCCTGGAGAAAACTGGATGTACTTTGATTACATAGAGATTTAATGTATTTAAATATTATACATATTGTTCATTGTTATTCAGTAATATGATGTAATAATTTCCTAGAGTATTTGTTGCATTGATAAGGTCATGAAAGTTCCCCGCTATGATAACAACCTTGAAATGCTATAACAATATTCTTAAATTTAGTTCTATGGTTGGATGAAATACTCTAAATGGGCACATAGAATTTATACCATCAGGTGTGAGTACTTATATCAGATGAGACTTCCTCTGATGAAGTTTTCACTTGGAAATCTCTAAGACAAGAGATTATGAGAACTAACCCTCCAGTAGGAATGCTGCATGTTGTGGTGTCATCGGATATTTATATATTCGAGCTTGTGTAATGATCCTTAGACATTATGATTATCATTAATATGTGTCACAACTCAAACAATTTGATTTACAAACTAAAAATGTCACGCAGATAGTTGGCGGGAAGTAAGGTACTTTGTGGGTCTCGATTGAAATGATCTTAATGGATAAGTCGATGAAGGATTTGTCCCTTCCATTTATGGGAGTTGATATCTCGGCCCGTTGATTGAAAAACAACCATCGTGCAAAATCTCATGGGCACGGTGTAATGATGAGTTCATTTCAGGTAGTAAAAAACAACGTATCAAGCATAAATGTTGATGACACTACCATGAAATATTCTTGTTGAGATATTGCGACAAAGGGATTATATTACACAGTGAGAGTTCATATATGGATTTCATTGTTGTGATTTTAAGTTCATTCTCATGGGTTCCTTGACATATTTCTAAAAAGTACTCTTGGACCTTAGGCAAGCCTTCCAAATGACTAAAAGAAAGAATCCTAGAGGGTCACACACTAAGTGTTTCTCGAGGTATCAATTATATTCAATTTAAATTTAATTAATAAATATTATTCTCAAGACAATGGTATAATTTTATTCAAGTTAAAATTAATTCATAAATTAAATAAATCTTTATTCTCTAGATTATGCTAAAATAAATTTATTTATTTTATTGAATATTTAAAAAATAAATATTTACTATTTTGTAAATAAAATATTTATTTATGATAATAATTTATTTAACTATTTATTGTGGTATTCAATAAATGGAGGCAGAGTTCGAGAGAACCAAGGATGGTCCAGTAGTAAAATAATTATTTTCAAGATGATAAATAATTATTTAACTAGTTGTCACAAATTAATATAATGTTAGTATAATGTTTTGATGCTAAATTTTATTTATAAGTCAGTTTTGTTCAAGTTGGCTCACCATAAATAATGAGACAGTATTATTATTAATAGGATGGGTTTTCTCCAAGGTTATGAATATATTTAATTACAGTTACACAATTAAATATTATAACTGGAATCATCTCAATAAATTGACACATATTTCTATTGTTCCATGTACCCAACCGCACTCCTAATGAATTGAGAATTGTTAAGAAAAACAATTTCTCTCTCAAACCATCTTCTCACCCCTCTCAAGAACGAGAGACGTTATTCAAGGATGATGAACAAGAGATCCGGAATGACTAACACAAGACCGTCTCTTTTCCGTGCAAGCACTAGGAAAATGAGAGGTGTTGATCAGAGGCAATCAAAACACATGTGGATCACCACTCGAGGCATTCTATTTTTTATCTTTGAAATAACAACAAGATATTCCAGAAGGGTCATTCCAGTTGATCAACCCCATCATGAAATAAAATAAAAAAGATCTATATATTATTTTAATTATAAAATTAGTTAAATTAATTATAAACATGATGTGAAATATCCTCTATAAATGTGTTGGATGTCTACTTTCTTTTTATAATCTTGAATTCTATTCCTTGGAGACTGGCTTTCATCATCATATTTCACCCGGAATAATCATTGATCATGGTAAAAATAAATGTTGTGTTCTATCCCAACCACTCATCCGCTATGCCCAGAACATTCATAAATTCCCATGTAAATTAGGATAAAAACCATAGAATATATTTATTTTATGTATACTCACCACACAAATGACATTACTGGTGAATAAAATGTAAATCTCATTGAAAAAATAGTGATAATTGGAATCCCCTAACCTTGTATCTTACCACTATTTGTTCTCATAAAAGCATACATTATAATAAATTAAATATTATTATACATATTTTATAGAAGAATATTATTATATCTAAAACCATACATGGTTTTACTATGACTTCATTTTACCCATTTATTATCTATGATATATTAAGGTTTTACTTCAGGTAATATCTGTTTTTTCATCGAATCTGACTTAATTTATTATATCTTCATCCCTTATACTTATATCATGATTACAGAATGTAATCCTTGATATAAATAAAATTCATATTCATTATATGTGTAGTATAATAATATATATAATATAGAATTATGAAATATAATACACCATTCAAGGAGATGGTAAGTCGTACGTACTCATGAACATTGTTTCCCTTTTTATTGTAACATTTAGAGAAAGAGATTAAGTGAAATATAAGTGTATATATAAATATATATGTATGTTTGTTTGTGTGTATATATCATCATTAAATAAGCATTATTATATCATATGTATCATAAAATACTAATTAACCAATCCTTAATACATTCCATGTATTGTTTGAACGAATCACATCACATTGACGGGGCAGAAGTCAAAACATCCCCAAACGAAATTACCGTATTTATAGAAACTAGAATGTATAAATATTTTCATTTTAAACGAATGAAATAATCTTAATTTCATTATAAATACAATATATATTTTATATAAGAATATTTTCATCATAATTTTCACCATGAGAGCGGTTAAAGGAAGAATAAACCATCATCATTTTTTGAGGCGGTAGTTCGCTATGCACATTAACAATATGTTTGTAACCCATTAGATGGTGGTGTGTGTATGTGTAGATAGAAATCATATCATAACATAATATCAGTATTTTTAGGATTTATTTTTTGTTGTATTATTATTAAATAATGATAGAGGATGGGTGGAGAGAGAAAATAATAAAAACGAGCTAAAGAGAAGACATTACCTCTTAATCATGTAACTCCTTTTGATTTGTCCAAAAAGGATTCTGTGGATTTATTTATTCACAAAGGGAGGAATTAAAGAGGAAGATAGGGTTGTTCGGAAGTGAATTGGGATGATATTTTCTAAAAATAAGTGGTTTGAGTGGTGTGAAGAAGTGGGATATGTGGTGGCCTTTTATAAGGGAGAGAAGGGGATCATATGGTTTTTCAGAAAACAGGTTTGGTGTTCCCCTGATTTCACCTAAAATCATAAAAATAAAAACAACTCAATGCATTATTGTTAATGGATAACTCATAAACATCAAATGGGTTTTGGAAATGTGGGATGGTCATTTGGGTCCTTATGTTTAAGGATTATTCCCTTGTTAAAGAGAATTCTAAATTAATCATTGTAAATAATTTTAATATAATCACTTATATTTATTGTAAAAAAACTAATTTGACATTATTAGAAATTATAAATAATTATGAATACAAATATTTAGTCCATTATTCCAAATTCTAATCACAAAAGTGGATGAAATTAATTTAAATTTAATCATGTTGATGGGATGACACTATAGGTTTTTAATATAAAAATTGTCCAACACTTGCTTAGTTTTTTATAAAATTTCAAGGTGAAATTGGTTAAAATGAAATAAATTTTACTAATAAAATTTAATATCTAATTAACCATTTAAACCGAATTAATATATATTTTAACTATATAAATTAATTATATGAAATGTCATTTTTGAATTAAAATCCATTATTTCACTATTCATTCAAACAAAAGTTTATCTAAAAATAAAAAACCTCAAAATATTATAATTTTAGAATTATAAATTAAAATAATATTTTGAATTTATCAAATTCAATTTATAATTGTTTCTAAAATTAATTGTATTAATTTTCTAAGAATGACATTAAAATAAGTTCTTTTGTGAAAATAGTTTGTTTAAAAAAATAAGGACATTACCAAAAAATATATCTTTCATTATAAATATGTTTTATTTATATAATCCAATTATAAAAAAATAATTTAAATATATTTATTAATATTACTATTACTATGTTTCATTTCCAGGTTTTAATTAACTTATTTAAATAATTATGACAATAAAATGATGTTTCGTAGACACTCAGTGTTGTGTGTAACGTATTCTTAGTCAGTCTTCCATGTAATGTATGCTAAGTAAATAGTGCATGAAATGTAATCCAAGTCAATTTAGGGTGTAATCTATGTCATGTTGGATCCTTGTGAAAGTAATCTTCGGCTTAGGGAATTGCAAAACATAAATGAAAATTAATTTTTTTGAGAAATAATGTTCAATAATAACTCAGGGTGTTATAGTAAATTCATCATTTGGGTAAAAATCAGGATACTTCTATTTCATTAAATCATCATGTTCCCTCATAGATTCTTCTAATAGGTTGTTTCTCCACAAAACATCGATATAGTGAGTGGTCTTGTTTCATATAACTTTCTCTATATGATCCATAATATCAACTAGTTATTTCACGTATGAATGATCCTACTAATGGGTATGACCTCTGGGATCAGTACAAGTGGAGGATTAGTTATGTACTTCTTTGGGGTTGATACAAGGATTATATCTTCAACTAGAGATATATTTGAAATATGTTCCAAGCGATAGGCTACCATCTCAATATGATCATGAATTTCGAAGGGACCAATAAACCTATGGATTAGATTCCATTTCTTCCTAAATCTCCTAAATTTTTTCTAGGGTGATATTCATAGAGACACCATTTCACCATCTATAAATTCTATATCATTTACTCAGTTATCATTATAATATTTCAGCTGATATAGAGATTATTTGTATCACCCCTAGATTTTATGAAAAATATTCTTTTAATTTCATTAATGTCTTGTGTTGTATTCTACACCAAGATTACCATGTTCTATACGCAACACCGTATTAGCTTGCAGTATACGCAACACTATTCTTGGATCGTGTTATACACAATTTTGATAATAGTTATTCTACGCAACATTGAGTATATATATATATATACATATTCAATGTATAAATGAAATATGGTTGGATTATATTATACGAAACAACGAAGGATTCTTTCACAACACGCAACCCTGACTTGGCTTCCATTATACGCAATCGCGACCTTCCTCGATAGCGTGTGTTGTACGCAATACCGGGTTTTAATAAACAATGTTATATTATTATAATATTGTCATGAACTAGCCATTATGAATAGTATTAACTAAATTTTGAATTTTATAACATTATTATTCATCTTACACATTTCTAGAACATGGTATAAGAACAAAATAAATTTTTCTGGTAAAATAAGTATTTTTCAAAAAATGCTGTTTTGCCGCCTTTTGATGGCGCACCCACTTTAAATCTATTTTTTGACATGTTTATAAGTTCAATTTGACAAAATAAAATTCTTCTTTGGAATCATGAAATAAAAATTTACTTTGGATAAATTTTTCATATTATTCTGGTAACTTTCACATTTTAATGAATAGTAAAAACACACTATATTTTAATTAAAAACAACTTTTTTTTCATCGTAATATCTTATGTGGTTAAATTATAATATTTAATGGTTTTAAAGTATAAATATAATATATTTTTACCATTTAATATAATTTATGTCATTAGAATTGATTTTACCTTGAATTCGTAGGTTAAATCAATTCAATCTTTTACAATGTTTTAAACAAAAACCCGTTTTTATTCGACAACAGGATTAATTTTAATTTAATTTCTGCAACTTCTGTGTATTGAATTTTAAAAAATGGATTCCATATTTGGAATCAGTGGGTCCAAATTATGTTAATAGGATACTTTTTATTTTTTGGGAATTATGAATAGTAACTACAGTAAATTTTATTTACCATAGTTAAAGGTAAATTGGGTAATTAAGGGTAAATATAATATTTTAAAATTACCCTAAAAAATGTCAAAATCCTATTGGATGACTAAAAATCGACCCATATCACCTAAGGGTTGGATTAGATTCATTTAAATAAATTTTTTCAATGAAAATAATTTTGTTATTATTAAAACCAAAGAATGTGACAACATGTCACTTTCTCAAATCTTATAAGTATAATAATTTTAATCTAGTGATAAACATCATGAAACTTCAAACATGAATATTCTCCATAAATATAATACAATTATATACATTATAAGAATTTATTTATAATTTTTAGGGATTAAATAATTATCATTTATTATGACACAAAGATGATGCAGTAATTGTCTTATTAATGAAATATTGACATAATTGATGTTATAAATGCCCAAATAAATGTAATTTGAGACTTTTTATGACTTACACTAATTTTCTAGGTTAATATTACATGTTATTGTTGATTTAAGTAACTTGGTTCGAACTTATCATTCTGTTATGAATTTCATAAAAATCATGTACCAAATATTGTCAAAATTGACATAAAATAGTTTTTAAAAAAAATATTATATTATTAATTGTTATTTTATCCCTAAAAATCTAAGGTTCGGAAACATGACTTAGATAAGATTATATATATTAATAATAAACAACTTGGGGTTCTTTTGGCTTGATATAGTAAGTTTATTAACCATATAGTGTAAGAAAACAAAAAGACACGGTAAAAGTTAAATTATTTAACTTAGAGTTAAATCTCATTGATAAGTTTACAATAATAACCTAAACTTGTCTAAATCCTATTGGATGAGAGGATTTCGAGACATCCCCACCTTTGCCTCGAAATAAATCAATTTGGATCTATTTAAAACCAAACTTGACTTTATAATAAAATAATAGTTTTAGTTATTCCAAAGGTGCCCCTCTCCTCCCTTATAAAAGGGCACCTCCTCCCTCTCTTCCTCACACAACTTTGAGCCTTCATGCTCGGCCAACCCCTACCAAATTCTCTTCTCCACTTACCTAGTATAATCCTAGAGGTCCTGGTCTTCTTCAAAGACCATCCTTAGTCCTTTAAGTGGAGGTTAAGAGAAGGCGCGTCAAAAAGAGGTAATATCCATTACCGATCTTTTTCAATTTCTTTCTTCTTCAACTTAATCTTATTTAGTTGTTTCATGATAAATTAATAACATCAGTATTTCTTATATACTGATATTATATTATAAACATGAAAAAAATCTAATTAACCTTCTATCCATCCTACGGAAAAAGGAAATCACCGCGCGTGCGTACGTACGGAATACCGTCTCCACGCCGTGGTGTAATCTATTTTACGCTACCACCTTAATTGGATGGTTATAATGGTGTAATGAGTAACTATATATGATTATTATAAAGTGATATTGATACTGAAATAGTATACATACACTTTAACACAATTTCACAATCATGAGAACGGTATCATCGCTCGTGCGTACGTACGGACTACCGTCTCCACGACGCGATGAGATTCATTCTCTACATTAACCATTCATGAATGATTATAAAGTATATATAATGAATAATAATGAAATATATGACGTGTTAAATCGACTGTATTTATGTGTATATATATATATGTATGTCATCTACTTACTCCCATTCAAGACAATAAGGAAAGGAAAACAGCGTTCATGCGTACGTACGGACTACCGTCTCCATGAACGGTGTATTTCATTCCATTTACTGATTTATTATATATATGTATATTATAAATATATATTATATATAAATCATGTTTTATATTCTGCAATTAAGTACTCATGATCTAAGTAATCATATGAATAATTACAAGTCAAAACATGGACGACAAATGAAACGATTTTACCCAAAACGCTTCTTTAACATGGAATTTACAAAAGAACGGGTAATATAAAGTCATAAGTGAACCATATATGATATCATAACAATGAATATGATTCTGGAATAAGTAAATGACATTATTTAAATCATTATACAGGAGGTTCGGACACTTACGAAGAAAATCGGACCAAAGGTAAGGGAAATATCACAATCTCATTTTTATCCGAGATTGTTTATACTTTAGTATTTACTAGGGTGTATTTTATCATCCAAATCCATGTTTCCTCAATATGTAATATTATTTCCATCCACCTACAATTGTTTATATCCAATTTTACCCTTCGGTGAGTTTTTATTAAAAGATATGAAAGGAATCTTTTGTCGTTTTTTTTGTACGAGGTACTTTTTTACTTTTCCAACAAAAGTACGAGAAGAATGTTTTTTTAACATATACGGCATGAATGGATTTTAAAAACATTATTTTCAAGAATCTTCCTTTACAAGTTTTCAATTTTATTTTTAATCAACTTCTTTTAGTTTATAATTTTACGACATGTTAAGAAAGGAAAAGTGTTTTTGAAGTAGAAAGGTTGTTTTCCTCAAGAATGAAGTTCAATTGTTATATCAAAATTATTTTCCATCTAAGATAATAAATGGTTCTGTTTTTATCCCTATTATTACATTGATTTGATTATTTTGTGAGGGAGTTATTTTTATGAATTCCTTTATCGTATATGAATTGTTTTATGATGTCATGATGTTTAAGATTACCATTTTTATTACATGGGTTATGCAGTGATGTATGGTTTATGATTTTGTGGCAAACATAAGAATGGTATCATTATGAGAAGGGTGGGACCTATATCTCCCTCCAATGCATTGGGTAAAAATTTTATATCTCATGAGATAGACATGGCTGGAACGGTAGGTTATACCGGTTCAGTGAAACGGGACTGAAACGAGGGCGACTCGGTTCAGAAAGGGACTTTGTCCACTAAGATAGTCTTGGCAATGAGTCTTGACTAACAAGAAATGATTCTCTATGATTATGTGTGTATGCCACAAAGTTTCATGTTTTAAGTTATGATTATTGTGATTACATTTCACTGCCATGAGTTATCCCAGGTTACGAAATTATGATCTCTTTTACAGGTTAAAATTTCCAAAAGTTATGTGCTTATGTATATGATGTGATTGATATTTCTTTTGTTTACCCTTACTGAGCATTTGAGCTCACCCTTTTATGTTTTCTTTTCCCAAGGATATAAATAAAGGTTTTAGGTATAATAAAAAGGAAGATCTTTATGGGAGATGTTGAAGATCTTTCACCAGGATTAGAGGATTATATTCTGAGTTTCCAAAGACACTAAACTATTGCGGTCCTTGTGTGTGTGTTTTTGTTATGTAATAAGTATTCCTCAAATGTAATGTAATGTCAATGTACGTCAAGATACGGGTCTCTACATTATCCGATATACTGCTGAATGTTTCTAACATTCTGAGTAATTTCATTAGTGATATCAGGCCCAAATAAATTTTTAATCCTTCTTCATCCAAAAATATTGAAGCTCTACACTTCCTCCCATATAAATATTTACATCAATACATCTGAATGATTTTTGAAAAGTTATATTTGTAGAAAAACTCAAATAAAGGAAGGTGTTGATTACAACCACCATTGAAATCTAGAGAATAAGATCTCTACTTATCCTATAGAGTTATAATTTGTTCTTTTAGAATGACCATCTTCATGAGGATGATAATCAGTATTGAAACTCAATTTCATATCAATTTTTTGTCTAAAAATTCTCTAGACCATAGAGGTAAACCTCAGATCCTAATCCAAAAAAATGAAATTTATTACTCCAAGCATCATACCACTTCATTAATGTGTATCCTATCTACCTGATCCAGAGATAATTCTTCTTTGATATTAATAAAATGTACTTAATTTAGAAGGTGATTTACAAAAATCCATATAGCATTAGACCCTTTAGAGTTTTTTGGTAGTCCAATGAAAAAAATTCCATATTTATGTTCTCCCACTTCCATTCTAGTCTGGGTAATGCTTGCAACATCCCCTTAGACTTTTTTTTCCATACTTAACTTATTGTCAAACAAGGAATAAAGAAACATAATCAGTGATATATCTCTTCATTCCATCCCACCATAAGTATTCATTCGAATTCATATACATCTTGGAACTTCCAAGAAGAATAGGGAATGAATAAAAATGATCTTCCTTGGACATCTCCTTCTTCAAATATAGAATTGAATAAACAGAGAGGCAGTTCCGGAAACTTATCATTCCATCCTGGCTAATGTTAAACTCAAGAACAGTTCAAACTTTCTTTTACAGATCTACATATCCCTTCTATGGATACTTAATGTTCACTTGGATAAAGGTTTAAAAATTCATTTGAGAAAGATAATATTTTTTGGCTTTCTTCAAGATTTATAGATTCATCCCTTTTAAATCCAGAAATATTGGATCTTTTGTGATCCACATCTGGGATAATCTAGCTTTATCCTTTC
Source organism: Viscum album (assembly GCA_963277665.1). Taxonomy (NCBI): domain Eukaryota; kingdom Viridiplantae; phylum Streptophyta; class Magnoliopsida; order Santalales; family Viscaceae; genus Viscum; species Viscum album. The sequence goes on along the minus strand of OY728123.1, from coordinate 1,730,859,015 downwards.
GACTCAAAGCACCAGCCACCTTGTTCTCTTTCCCAGCTAGTATTATATTGATATGTTATAATCCTTTTTCCAATATAACCATCTTCTTTGTAGAATGTTTAAATAATTCCATGTTAATATATATTTTAAACATTTATAATCAATATATATATCACAATATTCCATGTAATGATAATTCCTCTAAATCAATAATGAAATCATTACCACTGTTAACTCCTAATCAGGAGTTTTGTAATTGTTTTCATGAATATTCAACTCTCATGAGGCATATGAGTGAAGAATGTTATTCTGTATAATAACTCATCCCAATACCTTATTGGAAGCATCACTATATATTCCAACAAATTCTCCACTATTGGGTAAAATATGTATAGGTGTGCTGAAATTTAGATCCATGAAATTTTCATCACATTCATATATCTAGAGGAACATGACAACACTTCAAGTTAATATTGTCTGAGGATTATATATTCTTGAGAAATTATCCACAAACTATCAATAAAATCCACCTAAACCCAAAAAAACTGTGGATATCAGTCATCGGGGTTAGTCTAAGAAGGCATTCAATATAATCTATCTTTGATGGATCTATTGATATACTATATATTTAAATCAAGTGAAAAAAATGAATCCTTTTTCATCCAATATTAAATCTTTTAAAATTTTCATATATTTTCTCCTTCTATAGGGTCTTTAGCACAATTTTAATGTGATATTAATTATCCTATTTTCCCTATAAATAGATAAAGAATATAATCTATAAAAACTACCAAAAAATTTCTCTAGGTAATCTCTAAATAATCTGTTCATGAAATCCATTTAATATTAATGGGGCATTAGTAAGACAAAAATGCATCAATAGATATTCATAGTGTATATACCTTGTACAGAATGTAATCTTCAGTATATCCATTATCATGAACCATAATGGATGATATCCACAATGAATTTCAATCTTGGAAAAGTATTTATCATAGTACAATTGATCAAACAATTCATCAATATAGGGAAGAGGATACTTGTTCTTTGTTGTGATGTTATTCATCTTCTGATAATCAATTTAGAGGCGCATTGATCTATCATTATTTTTTCCCACAAATAATAGTTGTGTCCCAAGGCAACACACATGACTGAATGAATTTATTATCAAGGTTTTCTGTGTGTTACTTCTTTAATTCCTGAATCTCAATTGGGGTTAGTATATAAGGACTCTATGAAATTTTTGTGGAATAAGGAATGTGTTATTTTGAGAACTCAAATCCATATTCTGGTGGAAGGTTAGGGAACTCTTTTGGAAATACATCCAAAAATTCCCTAGAAATAGGAATATCATTGATGATGATTTTCTCCCCAAACATTTTAGATTTAAATACCTTCAAAATGGGTATTATAACCTATAAACCGGATGTAATTTCCACAAGATTTTCATACATAACATCACATATATAGATGGCCATAGGATGGTTTTAAATATTGAACATAAAATCCATTTTTAATAAATTTATGTGGGATTTATGTAGAGAAACTCATTCCCTATATATGATAACATCAAATTCAACCAATGGAAGAATGAAAAATTTTTCACAAAACACATTCCCATAATCATCAACCGGAGAGGAATCATATACTTGAGATGAAATACACCTACCATTAAGGGTTTGCATTACGAATTCCAAATCTAATAATTTGTGTTGAATCATAACACCCTTATCAAATTATTTAGTTATTAATGACTGGGATGATCCAGAATCAAGTAACAAATTAGTAGTTCTAGAATGGATTGTATGTGTACCTTTCACCGCATCATTATTGCACCCGTTATCAGAAATATAAATTACATGATATTTCCCTGTTTCCCTTGGTATAATTGGTTTCTGATACCAATCAGAATCACCATCCCATGGGTCTGGGCATCGGTTTACAAAATTCCCATCCTCTTTAAACTTAACGAAGTTTAGTCTGATAGGTTTATTCTATAAATATTTTACACTATTTTCATCACTGTCCAACTTATTCCCATCTGTTCGAAAATATATTTACTTATGTCCTTCCCTTATGCACATAAAACTCTTATTATATACCAAAAGACAATATCATCCATGTTTTTTATACTCGAAAAGCATAAGGGAAGGCTCATATTTTTCTCATCATGGTTTTTAGATTTTCCATTGAACTCTATATTCATTTTCATGTTAAAAATATGGTATTGGATTGTAACTCGGACCACTATTTCAAAATTGATTACAAAACTCACAATATTTTCATAGCTACCAAATCCTCTTATGGATAATTCCATTTTGGGACTTGTATTTATGCCACTGAATAACCTACCAACTTTACTTTTGGGTTTGATTATAATTTAAGAAGCATACCTCAAAATTCTTGTGAAATTAGCCTCATAGGTACTGACAGATTCATAATCCTTTTTCTTTAACCAAAGAACTCATTTTCCATATTTGTATCATGATCATGAGGTATGTACTTAATGAGGAATATGTTCTTAAACTACTCCCAATCCATGTATTAAACTTCATCATGATTCCTCATATTCATGATTATATTCCACCACTAGTCAACTTCAACATATAACTAGTAGATAGCTTCAATGAAATTCTCTTGATACAAGAACTCGAGAATGGATATATCTATTCAGTTATACTGGTATATATTTTAGTAACAAGTGGATCAGAAGACATGCTAAAATAAGGTCAGTGCTTCCCCATGAATGACTCAATAGATCATTGTTCCCCCTTTTTCTAATTCAGAAGATGTTGGGCAAAAATCCCTCAAGGTATCATTGAAGCATTTTTGAGGTGATTGTGTTTGTTGACAAAGTGGACATCTGAGTTGTGATTGTTGACAAAGAGGATTTCATGGTGGAATGTTGAGTTTAAGAGCTGAGGTCAACGATACATGTTTGATTCAAGAACGTCGATAAAAGGAATGGATGATCTTGAGGCGGTACAAAAGAACAGATACAAGGTGGCACCGGTTTCCAGTGTTTTCCAAATTTTTGGGCCTGAAAATCGGCAAATTAAGAAAAGTGTTTTTGGCAAAGGGACTTGCGCGCCGTGGAATTGGAGTATAGGAAACTTGCGTGCCATATGTTTTTCAAGATCAGAAGATCAAAATATGGCTAAGGAAATAGGTTCGCGCAAGTTTGGGAGTTGGTCGCACAAGTGTCTAAAAGGAGAGAAGACTTGCGCGCCGAGATTGGGTCGCGCAGGTGACTTGCGCGCCGTCGCGCAAGGTGGTCAGATTTCCTATAAATACTGGACCACCCCTCCTCATTTTTTACCGGAGTTCAACTCAGAGCTCCCGTTGCGCATGTGTGGTGGTCGCGCAAGTGGTGTATGTGGTCGTGCAGGTGGGACTTGCGCGCCAGAGGTTGAAGTTGTGCACCGTCATTAGAAGATGCGCGCCAGTTGGCAGTTGGGCGCCAATATTTGTTTGGGCGTAAAAGGAAGAGAGTCGCGCAAGTTTGGAGTTGAGGAAGGTTGAGTCGCTCAAGTGTATGAGGAATACTTGCGCGCCCGTAGTGACTTGCGCGCCGATACTTGCACGCCGAGGTTGACTTGTGTGCCAAGTACGGTTTGTTCCAGAAGTGTTTTTCGGGCTGCGTGGAAGCTAGAAGTTTGCCCAATACCTTCGGTGCAAAGAGATATTCATCAACGGGTGAAAGTTAAACTTAAACAGAGCATCTACATACAACAGAAGATGCATTCTTTCATGAAAATGAAGAGACCTACAGGTCTATAAACTGTTAGTGGATTCCATCCAAGAGCAGTGAGCTTAGGAAGAGGAAGAAGGTGATCCTCTCCACCGGCAGTGAGCCAGAGAGAGAGAAACAGGGAGTGACCCTTGGGAAAGCAGTGAGCTGACCCTAAACATTGTAAAGGCAGTGAGCCTGGGCATAGAAGTGATCTAGCCCGAACCTTGTAATCCACACCTAGTGAAGATTAGTGGAATTTGGTAAGACCGGAAACCTATCGGTGTATGCTCCTTGGACGTAGCCCTTAGCGGTGAACCAAGTAAAATTGCTCTGTCCTGTGCTTGCTTTACATTCTGTTTATATCGTGCAGCAGGAAAAAGAGAGAAGAGTGTTTTTCTTAACAGCGAAACAAGATCAGGACGGGCATTAAATTTTAATTAGTCATACCCTGATTCACCCCCCCCCCTCTCAGGGTATCCAACCTAGTGGACCTAACAAGTGGTATCAGAGGGAAGGTTGAAAGTTGTTCTTCTCTCAATGTAGGTAACCAATCATAAAGGGATTCCGATCTTCGACGGATATAATTTTCAGATATGGAAGAATCGGATGCAACACTATTTCCGATCCATGGGAATGGATGTGTTTTCAGCAGCTATGCATGGTATCACAGCTGATATTAATAGTGGTGCCTTATCAGAAGCTGTGCATAGAGAGTTGGATGCTGATTCCAAAGCAATCAATGCCTTAGGGGGAGCCCTTTCCAATCCCATCTACACAAAGGTGATGTCATGAAAAACGTCACATTCCATGTGGGAAAAGCTTTTGAATATATATGAAGGGGACACAAAAGTCATAGAGGCAAAGCTGCAGGTGTTGTGGAACAAATATGAAGATCTGAAAATGAACCTGAATGAGTCTGTTGACACATTCTTTGATAGGGTAAACATTGTTGTGGAAGATATGAGAGGTCTTGGAGAATTCATTGAAGACATAAAGATTGTAAAGCGCATCTTGAGGAAACTTCCACCTCGGTTCAATCCGAAAGTTTCAGTACTAGAAGATAAAGATCCAAAAGAGCTGACGTTGGACAATTTGCATAGTACCTTGGTTGCATATGAAATGAGGAACGATGATAATGAGGCTGTGGAAAAGGGGATGTCTAAAGAGGTGGAATTTAAGGCCATGAAGAAGCTCACTATTTAAGATTCTGATGAAGAAGAAGAGACAGATGAGGTGATGTCATTCCTTTCTTCGAATCTACAAAGAGGAAGAGGAAAGTTCAAAGGTAAACTTCCACTAGCATGCTTTAGATGTGGAAAGGTTGGTCATCTTGCGGAAAGATGCCCCAAGAAGTTTCAAGATGACGATGATGATGATGACGTTGAAATTCCCAAAAAGAAGACTTCATCTTTTGTGAAAGGGAAGAAACAATTCAAGAGAAATTTCTTCAAGAAAGAGAATCTTCTTTCACAAGAATTTGAAAGTTTAGATGAGTATGAGGATGAAGAAGTTGAGGAAATAGAAAATTGAAGAGATCGTGGGGTAAATGCCTTGGTGGCAATTGTTGGTAGTTCTCAAAAGGGAGAAGAAGTTGATGCTAAAGAAGAAGAATAAATTGAAGGGAGAATTGATATGGAAGCCGAATTGGAAGCAGCTCTTGAGGAGATAGATGTTTGGAGAGCCAAAACGAAGAAAGCCAATAAAGTGGTTCGTGATGCCAAACTCTATATGCAACAAAAGGATGAAGAAAAGTCTGAGCTGTTAGAAGAAATTGAAAGACTAAAATCCTCAACACCAGAGAGCTCAGAAAATATTGTTGAGTATAAGCTTAAAATTGAGGAACAAAAGAAGGAAATTGATTGTTTGACTAACACAGGAAAGGAGCAGGTTAGATGTATCAAAGATCTTGAAGAAGAAGTGGCCAGTCTGCGACAAAAACTCAAGGATCAAGATAAACTCTTGACCCCCAATGTGATATCCGAAAAGCAGGCTATTCAGAAGACATAGAAGATGAAAGTGGAGCCTAGCAGTTCAGTAGGAAAGAAACAGCAATTGAGCTCAGATGTTAAGGTCGTTTCTGGGCTTAGTCAAGAACAAAAATTTGCGACAATTGCAGTCAGACCGCAAGCACTCATCCCGAAAGTGAAGGTTGATTTGGGAACAAAACAGAATCAGAATATTCAGAGATCCCAAAGGGGATATCACAGTGCTGAAATATCACGAGTGAATGAATCCTATATTAGGTGTTATTGCTGTGGGAAAATGGGACATTCACAGTATGTGTGTTCCATAGCCAAGAGATACAGAAGGGAACATGAACAGAGACGACAGCCAAACAGAGAACGGTTTTCCAGAACACATTTTGAAGGACACTGTTTTTGGTGCGGAGGATTTGGACACATGGCTAGGTATTGCACTTCAATCATTCAGAGAAATGTGTCAAAGAATAATCAAAATGTTCGCAAGCAGCAGATCAATAAACCAACAAGTGAGTTAAAAGTTCAGAACAGATTTGCAGCTCTGCAAGATAAGGGTGGTCCATCATACTCTGAGAAAGAACAGAAGCCTCAATCCATGCCGAGTGTGAAAGAAAAATTATGGACCAAGAAGAAGAAAAATGAGAAGGCTGTGGTGGCGCAGATTTCCCTTAAAGCATCATATCGATCTGGTGATTGGATCCTTGATAGTGGTTGCACATCCCACATGACGGGTAATAAGGATCTTGTTACAGGCATCAAATATGACAAAGAAGGAGTTGTCAAAATTGGAACTGATGAAGGCCTGAAAATTGTTGGCTCAGGGAATGCCAAGTTTGGGGGCAAAGAGATGAGACGTGCTGATGTCTTGGTAGTAGAGGGTCTCAGTCATAACCTACTCAGTGTCAGTCAACTATGTGACTCTGGGCACTCTATCCAATTTACCAAGAAGATGTGTGTTGTGAAAGGAAAATATTGAGCAGTTGTTCTGCAGGGAAAAAGGTCAAAGGGAAATCTCTATCTTGTAGGTGGGGAAGAAGATACTTGTCTTTTATCCAGAGAGGAAGAAAACCAGCTGTGGCATAAGCGACTTGGTCATCTATGCCAACCATCTATGGAGGATCTCATTAAATGTGATGCTGCTAGAGACCTTCCAAAACTATCACGTGATCGCACTCATACATGTGATGCTTGTCAACAAGGGAAAATCATCAGAAAGACATACAGGCCAAAGGAACAGAAATCAACTAGAGTGCTCGAATTGGTGCATGCTGATGTATGTGGACCTATCTCACCACGAGCTATAAATGGGCAAAGGTACTATGTTCTTTTCATTGATGACTATAGCATAATGGCTGGGGTATTCATCATAACCCATAAGATAGAGGTGTTCAGTTGCATAAAGCAGTACAGGAGGGAATCAGAAAAGATGCTTGGGCAGAAAATTCTGACGTTTCGTACTGATAACGGTATAGAATTTACAAACAGTCAGGTTGATAACTATCTCTAGAAACATGGGATAAGGCATCAAGATTCATCAGTAAGAACTCCCCAACAGAATGGAGTAGTTGAAAGGAGAAATCAGATCATCAACAACATGGCCAGAACAATGCTTATTGATAAGGACCTGCCAGAGAAATTTTGGAAGGAAGCAGTTTTGACATCGTTCTATGTTTCAAACAGGTCCCTGTTATGTCCGAAGCAAGGGAAGACTCCGTATGAACTGTGGTACGGAAAGAAGCCAACATTGAAGTACTTTCGAATCTTTGGAAGTAAGTGTTTCATTCTCAAAAAAGAACATCATAGGAAGTTTGAGGCATGAGTAGATGAAGGGATATTCCTTGGCTATTCCGGGAAAAGCAAAGCGTATAAATGTTTCAATAAAAGGCTAGGAAAAATCATTGAAAGCAATGATGTCACTATAGTTGAAAATGAGCAGAATACTCAACGATCCAGTGAACAGTTCCTGGATGAAAGTGATGATGAGGTAAGAAACCCAGGGGGATCAGAAGTGGCAGAAGCTGACTCAAGAGAAGATACTGATGATGAAGAGGAAAGTGTCAAGTCGGTGTCTGTGAGAAAGCCAAAGAGTCGAGCTGAAATTGATAGGCAGAATATCATTGGTGATCAAACAACCCCAGTTCATACTCGAAGAATGAAATCATCACAGCAAGTATCGTTTTTGTCTCAAGTAGAGCCGAAATTTTTTTCTGATGCAGCTGAAGATGAAAACTGGGTTCAGGCCATGAACGAAGAGCTTCATCAGATTGAGAAGAACCAGACATGGGAGATTGTTTTGAGGCCAGCAGACAAGAATGTCATCGGGACTAAATGGGTCTATCGCAACAAGATGAATGAAGATGGCACAGTGATTCGGAACAAAGCATGACTAGTGTGCAAGGGATACTCCCAAATAGAGGGAATAGATGTTGATGAGACATTTTCACCGGTTGCAAGGCTGGAGACAATCAGATTATTTTTGGCCATAGCAGTGCAAAGAAAGTTCAAAGTGTTCCAGATGGATGTCAAATCCACATTCCTGAATGGGGTTCTAGAAGAAGAGGTGTATATTGAACAGCCAGATGGTTTTCTCATTCATGAGGATGAGAACCAAGTTTGCAGGCTGAAGAAGGCGTTGTATGGGCTGAAACAAGCACCAAGGGAATGGTACTCAAGGCTTGATTAGTACTTGAAAAAGCTTGGTTTCCAGCGTAGAGGAGTTGACTACAACCTCTATTTCAGCAGTGAAAGTAATCAAAGGATGATGGTGCTAGTGTATGTCGATGAAATAATTTTTGGCGGATCAGATGAAGCTCAGTGCAGACAGTTTTCCGAATTCATGAAAAATGAGTTTGAAATGTCAATGATTGGAGAGATAACGTTTTTCCTTGGTCTACAGGTGACACAAGGAAGGAATGGAACTTTCATTTCTCAATCCAAATATGCCAAGGAGGTTCTAAGAAGGTTTGGAATGGATAATTCCAAGGAAATGAAGACTCCAGTTGCTACCCGGATGAAATTATCAAAAGATGAGGATGGCAAGGCAGTTAATATCACAGAATACAGGAAAATCATTGGAAGTCTGTTGTACTTAACCGCAACAAGGCCTGATATTGTTTTCGCCACATGCCAAGCAGCGAGATATCAGAGTAATATCAAGGAAACTCACATGCTTGCAGTGAAAAGAATACTTCGGTATATCAAGGGCACGGTGGACTTCGGATTGACATACAACGACAAATCTCTGACAGAGTTATTGGGATATACTGATGCAGACTGGGCCGGTTCAACAGATGATAGAAAATCAACGTCAGGTGGTGAATTCTATCTTGGTGGATTGTGTATTTCTTGGCTAAGTAAGAAACAAGATTGCATTTCATTGAGCACTGTAGAAGCTGAGTATATTGCAGCCACTCAAGCATGCACACAGTTATTGTGGATGAAGCATCAGCTTGAAGATATGGGAGTTGAAGTGAAGTCTCCAATCGGAATCCAGTGTGACAACTCAAGTGATATAAATCTTAGCAAAAATCATGTCCATCATTCTAGGACAAAGCACATTGAGATAAAGTATCATTTCATCAAGGAGAAGGTTGAGCAGGGCATCGTGAAGTTGGAGTACGTGCCTACAGAGCTACAGGTTGCAGACATTCTGACAAAGGCCTTACCCAAGGAATCTTTTGAGAGGCATCGACTAGCTCTGGGAGTTCAGTCGATTCCCCGCACTTGAAATTGTGTGGATGTGGGATCCCCCCCACTCCCCGAGGTATGATGTGTTTTTCCCTAATGTGCTGATTTGTTCTCTACTCTGTTACAGTCTGCAAAGGACTGCCTTTGGGTTCGTTGACAAAGGGGGAGAAAATAGTGATTGTTCAAGGGGGAGACAATGTGGAGATTTGATAAATCATGAATGATATGGGGAGAAGCTGACAGGTGGAGCAGCCAGATAGGGGGAGTTGAAGCTCGTTGAACGTGCTTAGCCAGAGCTTAGCTTGGACAACACAGGAAATATGGCTAAAGAGGTGTTGAAGCTGTGAGCAGAAAGGGGGAGCGTATTAAATCTGATGATGCTAGAAGTGATCGATCAAAGAATCGATATCACGACACCGGAGGATCATGATAAAAGCAGAAGAGTGGTGTTGGATAGTGTTTTGTGTCAACAGTGGATGTCAGAGATAAAGTGATTCATTGATAAACTTTTCATTTACTCTTGTTTCTCACACCGAGCATTGCTCATGTGGGCTTAGAGTATGTGTTGAGTAAATCCTTGGTCGCTATCAGAATCGCAATGAGGCGAATGGAGGCTGAAGAATCAATGACGTATCTTTGTTTGGAAGACTTGTCAACAAACCCAAAGGGGGAGATTGTTGGGAAAAAATCCCTCAAGGTATCATTGAAGCATTTTTGAGGTGATTGTGTTTGTTGACAAAGTGGACATCTGAGTTGTGATTGTTGACAAAGAGGATTTCATGGTGGAATGTCGTGTTTAAGAGATGAGTTCAACGATCCATGTTTGATTCAAGAATGTCGATAAAAGGAATGGATGATCTGGAGGCGGTACAAAAGAACAGATACAAGGTGGCGCCGTTTTCCAGTGTTTGCCAAATTTTTGGGCCTGAAAATCGGCAAATGAAGAAAAGTGTTTTTGGCAAAGGGACTTGCGCGCCGTGGTCTTGGAGTATAGGAAAATTGCGCGCCATATGTTTTTCAAGATTAGAAGATCAAAATATGGCTACGGAAATAGGTTCGTGCAAGTTTGGGAGTTGGTCGCGCAAGTGTCTAAAAGGAGAGAAGACTTGCGCGCCGAGATTGTGTCGCGCAGGTGACTTGCATGCCGTCGCGCAGGGTGGTCAGATTGCCTATAAATACTGGACCACCCCTCCTCATTTTTTACCGGATTTCAACTCAGAGCTCCCGTCGTGCAGGTGTGGTGGTCGCGCAAGTGGTGTATGTGGTCGCGCAGGTGGGACTTGCGCACCAGAGGTTGAAGTTGTGCGCCGACATTAGAAGTTGCGCGCCGGTTGGCAGTTGGGCGCCGATATTTGTTTGGGCGTAAAAGGAAGAGAGTCGCGCAAGTTTGGAGTTGAGGAAGGTTGAGTCACATAAGTGTCTGAGGAAGACTTGCGTGCCCGTAGTGACTTGCGTGTCGATACTTGCGCGTTGAGGTTGACTTGCGCGCCAAGTAAGGTTTGTTCCAGCAGTGTTTTTCGGGCTGCGTGGAAGCTGGAAGTTTTCCCGATACCTTCGGTGCAAAGAGATATTCATCAACGGGTGAAAGTTAAACTTCAACAGAGCATCTACATACAAGAGAAGATGCATTCTTTCATGAAAATGAAGAGACCTACAGGTCTATAAACTGTGAGTGGATTCCATCCAAGAGCAGTGAGCTTAGAAGAGGAAGAAGGTGATCCTCTCCACCGGCAGTGCGCCAGAGAGAGAGAAACAGGGAGTGACCCTTGGGAAAGCAGTGAGCTGACCCTAAACATTGTAAAGACAGTGAGCCTGGGCATAGAAGTGATCTAGCCCGAACCTTGTAATCCACAACTATTGAAGATTAGTGGAATTTGGTACGACCGGCAACCTGTCGGCGTATGCTCCTTGGACGTAACCCTTAGTGGTTAACCAAGTAAAATTACTGTGTCCTGTGCTTGCTTTATATTCTGTTTATATCGTGCAGAAGGAAAAAGAGAGAAGAGTGTTTTTCTTAACAGCGAAACAAGATCAGAACGGGCATTAATTTTTAATTAGTCATACCCTGATTCACCCCCCCTCTCAGGGTATCCAGCCTAGTGGACCTAACAGATGATCAGGATGGTTCATAGCTTGAGAAAGATGTGTGAGCATAGAAACAAGGTTTCTCATTCTATATCCCATAGAATTATTCTTTTCATGAAAAAAATCATTCATTTCCCCTTACAATCACTATTAAAACAGCTGCCTCGGTATCCATCAATTGAAAAAAAAAACAAAAAACTTAGAGTAATAAATAGTTATCATATTAAAGAAACACATAATCATGAAAGTATCTTCTCAGATGTTTAAATTATAAAACCTAACATAATTTATGAAACCCAAGGTTTGTCTTAGGTTATTCATATTCAACATATATTTAATGACTTCATGAATATTTAGTGAAGAATTTTTGAATTTCTAATGCAAATCCCCTAAGAGTTTCAAACTATGTGGGCATCAATGCCCATTATCATTTACTTGATTACCCCAAGTCGGGATGAAGATATATTTTTATAGTTATTAACCATAATTACATATTTACCAGATCCAAATAAAATTTTTGTATCAAAAAACTGATATATTTTTAAGAAACCACCCACTCAATCCTTTACAATAATTCCATGGAATTCTCTTATACTTTATTTATCCTTATACATATCCTTAGACATGTACTTCAAGTCCTCATCATGATTTTATCATCATAGTTTCAAAATGTTAAATAAAACTTTTTTTTGACCCCAACTATAGTGTCGCAAACTTTTAAAAAATTAACATTACATAAATTTTACGGAATACATAAAAAATTGTACAAACAGATGCCCAAAGATTGTACTAGTCAATTGTATTTAGAAACATTGAATCATAAACACATGTACATAAGTGAGATACATTATCTTCCACATGGTTCTCCATGACTAACACCCTTCTCAAAAACATCAAACATAATACATATTCCCATAACCAAGCGGACAAAAAATAAAAAGGTATGATATCAGTTGCACAGTATCGGTAAAAAAGTGTGACATGTAAGTGTAAACATTATCATATGGGTAAGATAAAGTGATACTAACACTATAGGATCATACCATGCATATAATAAGATAATAAACATTAATCATGGAATAAAACTTGTAAATTCATAAGATATGAATCATATGTAAATAAAGGAAACCACACATTAAATCATATCATAGAAATAAGACATGAAATTGGGGCATACATAAACACGTGATATCATTACCTCTAAGTCAAGACACATATCTAGAAATTATCAGGGAACTTCATGGGAACTATACCTACTAGGTGGGACACACCACCATCCCCAATTGTGGTTTTTTCTATATAAGGGATCAAGTTTTCCCATCTTTCCATAATTGATCAGGTTTCCCCATCTTCAATCTTCATGTTGAACACACCTATGGGGTGAGACACACCACCATCCATAGTCACAGTCATTTCCCTATAAGTAACTAGGTTTCCTTTTTTTTCTATAATGGATCTAGTTTCCCCAATATCCATCTTCATGGTTACTACACCTACTAGGTAGGACACACCATTATCCCTAATCACAATCTTTTACTTGTAATAGATTAGGTTTCCCAATATTCTCATAGTGGATCCTGACCATCAACATTATTCCCCTCATTATCTCATTAGATATACATCATTTCCTAGTGAATTGAAGGGATATATAAGTCTCACCCAGCTCATCTTAACATCATTCATACATGTTCCACAGTATAAAAAATTCACAATATCATGACCCATAAAAAGAGATGGGGTTTATAAACATCAAATCATAACCCATGAAATAAAATGTGTATCATTAAAATTTCATAACATCATAACCTATGTAAAAGATACATGATTCATAATCACTTCATTAAATCATAACCTATGAAATGTAGTTGGTTTCAAAAGTATATAAATTGTTTATGGGAAACATGTTTCGTAAACTTCATTCCAAAAAAACATGAACCATTCAACAAATATTACGAATTAAACCCTAGAATCATTTCGTAAAAGCTCATGAGTAACACCAATGGATTTTATCATATATTTAAAATAATTGGGAAGGATAATTTGAATTAATTTTAGGAGGTAACTATCCATTATTATTTTAAAAAACATCAATAAAACATATAAACATTTAAAGACAACTGTCTTGAAAATAATCATGAAAAATTATAAATAATCATTTTAGAACACTATGAAAACATTTTTCTTTAATAATATATAAATATATTTATATATTTAAAACGTTTTGAAAATAATTTTCGTTATAACATATAAAATAATCTTGAAAACATTTTGAAGACCATTTCATTAAAATAATATTAAAGTACATAAATGGAGATTGAAAATAATAAACATATTTTTTAAAAATATTTTTTCCTTGAAAATCAGCTTTAATGTTCATCATTGAAATCATTTTATAAAACATGGTTCTTGAAGTTCATGGCATGTGTGGCTCGTAGAAGGAAAATTATGACAAAACTACTTTACTGATTTCGTAGCACATGAAGCCTAGATTCCATAAAAGGTAGATAATTAAATGGATATGTAAATACCCATAAAAATAAGGATGAAAACCATAGAATATATTTACTACATGTATACTCGCCACATAAAATATATTAGTGGTAAATAAGATATAAATCTCATAGAAATAAATGTGAGAATTGAAATCCCCTTACCAGGTGTCTTCACTCTATTTGAACCCATATAGAAATCCTTTATAATAAATTTATGTTTATTATACATATTTTAAAGAATAATATTATTATATAAAATACCATAACTGTTTTTATTATGAATTCATATTACATGATTGATAAAAATCCTATGTTAAGGTTTCACTTTAGCTAATATCTGTTTTTTCACCTCATGTGACTTAATTTGTAATATCTTTATCCCATATACATATATCATGATTCAATAATATAAAACGTGATATAAATATTTTGTTATTTATGTATATTTTTATTATAATAACATTTATAATATATAATTTTTAAATAGAATACACCATTCACGGTGACGGTAAGTTGTACGTACACATGAACAATGTTTCCGTTTCTATTGTCAAATTGATAGAAAGAGTGTAAGTGATAGATAAGTATATATATATATATATATATGTTTGTGTCTATGTGTGTGTGTGTTTGCGTGGGTATATCTTCATTAGTTATTCAGGATTATATCATATATATCAAAAAATATTAATGAACCCATCCTTAGTGTGTTTCATGTATAATGTGAATGAATCACATCGCATTCAGGGGGCAGTAGTCCAAACATCCCCAAAAAAATTATAGTATTTATAGAAACGAGAAATAATAAATATGTGCATTATAAAAGAAATAAAGAATTAGAAAGAAAATAAAAATATAATATATATTTTATATAACCATTTTATCTATCATAATTTCCACCATCATAGGGGGTTAAGGAATAATGAACAATCATCAATTGTTTAGGCGGTACTTTGTTATACAAATAAATATTATGTTCATTACCGATTAGAAGGAGGTGTGTGTAAGTATTGGTATAAACCTTAGCATAACATATTATCAGTATTTCTTAAGTATTATAGTGTTTTTGTATAATTATGGTATAATGAGAATGGAGGGTGGAGAAAGAAAATAAAAGAAAGGAGCTAGAAAGAAGACTTTACATCTTAATCAGGTAACTCCTTTTGGATTGTGCCCAATGGATTCCTTAGATTGTTTTCTACCCAATGCGTGGCATTAATGATTAAGGGAGGGAATTTGAGAAGTGAATTAGGATGATATTGTTTGAAATTAAATGGTTTTAGTGGTGGGAAGAAGTGAGAGATGTGGTGGCCTTTTATGAGGCAGGGAAATGACTCACATGGTATTTGTGAAAAAAAAGTTTGTTGTTCCCATGATTTCAGCTAAAAAATTCATGAAAATAAAAAAAAAAATATTTATGGTGAATGGATAAATCATAAACATAAAACGGTTTTTGGAAAACTGGGTAGGTCATTGGGCCCTTATGTATAATGATTATTCCCTTATTAAGCTTAATGTAAACTTTATAATTGTAATTAATTATTGTAACTTTCATTAACATTTTTAGTAAAAAACTAATTTTACCTTATTAGAAATATTCAATAAATATTTTTAAAAATACTTAATCCAGTATTCCAAATTCTCATCACATTAGGGGATGAAATTAATTAAAATTTAATCCCACTGATGGGATGACACTATTGGTTTTTATGTAGAAATAATATAAAGTTTGCTATGTTTTTATATCCAACATCAGTTTGAAATTTTTTAAAATGAAAGAAATTATATTAATTTAAAAAATAGGATATAATTAAAATTTAAAAAAAAATATATATAAATTATCCATATAAATAAATTATATGAAATGGAATTTTGGAATTTAAATCTAGTATCTTCACCATTCATTCAAAAAATAAGTCTCTTATAAAAATAAAAAACACCTCAACCAAAGTTAATTTAGTTATTATAAATTCAAAAAATATTTTCATTTAATAAAATTCAATTTATAATTGTTTCTAAAACTAATTTTATTTTTCAATGAAAGACATTAAAATAAGTTAATTTGAGAAAATAATTTTTTTAATAAAATAAGAACTTTAAAAAAATCCTTTCAATGTAAATATGTTTTATTTATATAATCCCATTATAATTTATTTTTTAAAATAAATTATTACTAATTATGTTTATAAAATTCATGTCCATGTTATAATTATGTAATTTAAATAATTATAACAATAAAATGATGTTCGTAAAAACTCAATGTTGTATATAACATATTCCAAGTACATAGTGCAGGAAATATAGACCATGTCAATTTTGTGTGTAATGTAATCCATGTTGGAGCCTTGTGGAAAGAATTTTTTACTTAGTGCATTGCGAATAATAAAAAAAATCATTTCTTCGAGAAAAATGTTCCATAAAAACTCTGGGTGTTACAGTATACCCCCCTCAAAATGAATATCTTCATATAAATTCATCATACATTTAAAAAAATAAGGAAAATACTATTTCATCATATCATCACGTTCCTTCATTTATTCCTCTAACTGGTGATATCTCTACAAAACATTTACCTAGTGAGTGTTCTTGATTCATAAATCATTCTCTTTAATTTCCAGAGTTTAAACTGGTTGTTCCTCATATGAATGATTCATCAATAGTGGTGTGAACTCTGGGTTCAGTAAATGATGATGATTTGTTATGTAATTACATTAGATCAATACATGTAATATATCATCGACTAGAGATACATTTTATAGAAGTTCCATGTGATAGGATGTCGTCCTGATATGATCAAGATTTTTAAAGGGACCAA
The DNA here is from genome assembly GCA_963277665.1 of Viscum album. Classification (NCBI taxonomy): domain Eukaryota; kingdom Viridiplantae; phylum Streptophyta; class Magnoliopsida; order Santalales; family Viscaceae; genus Viscum; species Viscum album. The sequence continues at coordinate 1,730,842,245 of OY728123.1, read as the reverse complement.
TATAACTAGGAATTAGTTTCCCTTTCTTACTAAGTTTTATAACATTATTCTAGGGTGAGATTCATAAAAACACCTTTTCACCAACATCAGATTCTATATCATTTCATCAGTTATCATAATAACATTTCTACCAACATTGAGATTTCTTGATATGATGTTTACTAGATATAACCTTCTCAACCATTTCTTTAGTTATATATTGTCCAAATAGCATTCTTTCTCCAACTTCATCCACAAATATTTGAGATCTACATTTCTTCCCATAGAAGTACTTATACGAATCCATCTGAATTCTTTATTGGAAATGATATTTAAAAAATCATCAACTATTGGATGGTGTTGATCCCAACCACAATTGTAATCCATAGAATAAGATATCAACTTATCCTCTAGTGTTTGAAGTGTCCTTCCAGAATGACCATCTGTATGAAGATATAATAAGTACTAAAACTCAATTTCATATCAAGTACTTCCTGAAAAATTCACAAAACCTTGGAGTTAAACCTCAGATCCTGATTTGATACAGCGTAAAGTGGAGCTCCATGAAACTTTACCACTTCCTTAATGTATATCCTGACATGATGATCCAGAGATAATTTTTATCTGATATTGATTAAATGTGTATAATTTTTAAGGAAATTGACTACCAACCATATAGAATTAAATGATTTAGTTTTTTTGGGTAGTCCAATGACAAAGCCAATATTTATGCTCTCTCATTTCCATTCTGGTCTGGGTAATGGTTGTAACATCCCCTAAATCTTTTGTCTTTCATACTTATCTTTCTATCATACCAAGAACTGAGATACAAACACGGTGATTTCTCTCTTCATTCCATCCCACCATAATTATTCATTTAAATACCCATAATTCTTCATACTTCAAAGATGAATATAGAATTAATAACTATGAGCATCCTATAATGCATCATTCTTCAAATCTAGAATGAAATAAAAACTAATACGGTTCTTGAACCTTATCATTCCATCCTTCTCATGGTTAATCTTAGGAACATTACAATCTTTATTTTATATCCCTACATCTTCCTTCTATGTATCTTCAATAATCACTATGATAAAAGGTTAAACATTGCTTTGAGAAAGATAATATTTTTTCCCTTCCTTTAGGATGTCAGGATCCATCCTTTAAAAATCGATAAATATTGGATCTTCTGTGATCCTCATGAGGGATAATCTAGAATTCTAATTTTGACTCAAAACATCAGCCACCTTTTTTTATTTCCTGAGTTGGTATTATATTGAGTAGTCAAAATCATTTTCCCACCCTAACCATCATTTCTGGATAATTTTAACACATTTTATGTCAATATATATTTCATTCTTTTATGATCAGTATATATATCACACTTTTCTCTGTAAAGATAATGCCTCCATATAATTAATGTAATAATTACCACTAGTAACTCCATATCATGAGTTGTGTAATATTTCCATTGAATCTTCTTTTGTCAGGAGGTATTAGTGATAACCATGTTTTCCTGTATATGAACACATCCCCATACCATCTTCGATGCATCACCATATTTTAAAAACCTTTCACCAAAATAATAAAATTTATGCATAGGTGCACTGTATAACTTTATCTTTTGTTACTTGAAATTTTCGTCACATTCATCTATCTAGAAGAACATGACACCCTTCTGAGTTAACTTTTTTAGTGGTTTATAAAGTCATGAGAAATTTTCCATTAGTTGTAGATAATATAATGCTAAACCAAGAAAACTATGGATATATGTCACCATGATTAGTCAAGGAAATCATTCAATAGACTCTATCTTTGATAGATCAACTGGTATAACATCTCTTGAAATCATGTGACCCAAAATGTATCCTTTCATAGAAAAAATGCCAACTTTTTCAATTTTTCATATATTTTACCCTTCCTTATGGTATGTAGCACAATTTTAAAGTGATCTTCATTCTATCCTTTTCTCTTAGAATACTTAAGAATATCATCTATAAATACTAACAAAAATTGGTTGAGGTAATATCTAATAAATCGATTCATGAAATCCATTAATATGGATTGGAAATTAGTAAGACCAAAATGCATCACTATATATTCATACATTTTATACCATTTATATAATGTCATCGTTTTTATATCCACTTTCTTGATCCTTAATGGATGACCTCCACAATGACTGTAAATCTTGTAAAATTATTGACCTTTAGGAAATTGATCGAAAACTCATCAATATAGGAAAGAGAATACTTATTCTTCATTGTGATCTTATTCTGGTATTGTTAATCAATGCGGAGTTGTATCTATAAATCTCTATTTTTCCCAAAAAGAATAGGTGCACCCCAAGACAAAACTCTTCGCTGAATGAATCCATTTTCATGGTTTTCATGGTGATTATTCTTCAATTTAATAAACTCAATTGGGGACATTCTATAAGTAGAATATAAAATTAATGTGGAAAAAAAGATTGAGTTGTTTTGAGAAGTCAAATCCATATTATGGTGTAAGTGTAGGGAAATATTTTGGAAATACATTCTAAAATTCCCAAAAAAATTGGAATATCATCAATGTCGATTTTTTCCCCAACCATTTGAGATAAAAATCCCTTCTAAATGTGAATTAAGACCCATAAACTGGATGTAATCTCTCCATGATGTTCATTTATATTATCAAATTAATGGATGATCATAGGATGGATTTAAATATTGAACGTAACATCCCTTTTTCGACATTTGATGTGGTATTTTAGAAGAGAAACCGAATCCCTATCTATGATGACTTCATATTCAACAAAAGGAAGAATGAAAATATTTTGAAAAAGCACATTCCAATAAACATAAACTAGAGAGGAATTGTAGACTTGGGATGAAATTGACATAACATTAGGGGTTTTCATTTCTATTTCCACATCTAACCATTTTGGTGGAATCATAACACCAGTATCAAATTATTTAGATATGAAAGAGTAGGAATAAAAAGATTAAAATAATTAATTATTAGTTCTAGAATTGATGGTATGTGCACTTTTCACCGCATCATAATTTCTCCCTTCATCAAAAATATCAATTGAATGATATATCCACTTTTACCTTAGCATAATAGGTTTATGACATCGATCAGAGTCTCCAGCCCATGGGTTTGGGAATTGGTTAGAATAATTCCAATCTCCTTACACTGAACACACTTTAGTGTTGGAGGTTCTTTTTATTTATATTTTCAACTATTTTCATCATTGGAAAACTTATTCCCATCTATGTGGAAATCTATTACCTTATGGACTTCCTTTATACACAAAAAAACTTATTAGAACCCAAAAGACAATCCCCTATATGTTTTATTCCACACATTGAAAATAAAGAAAGACTCATCTTTTTCCAAACATGGTTTTTAGATTTTACTTTGAACACTATCTTAATTTTATTTTTAAAACATTTAGATTAATATGTTACTCAAACCGTTATTTCAACATTGATTACAAAACTCACAATCTTTTCATAGCTATTAATGCTTCTTATGGATAATTCCCATCTGAGTTGTGGATTTAAGCCAATAAAAAACCTATCAATATTAATTTCGAGTTGGATGATAATTCCAGAAGCATACCTCACAATTCATGTAAAATTAGCCTCATTGTTATTGTTGGATTTATCATACTTTTGATTCAACACTAGACTTCATTTTCAACATTTGTATGAAGAACACGAGGAATGTACTTATTGACTAATAAGTTATTAAACTCATATTAATCTATGTATTATACTTCATCTTGATTCCCCGTATTCATGATTAGAGTCCACCAATTGTTTACATTACCTTCTAACAAATAAATAGATAGAATTACTTTATTATGATCCAAACACTAGATAATGGAGAATTTTTTTAGTGGTTATAATCTACTGTTCAGTAACTAGTGGAATAGAATACAAGCTAAGAGATGTTCGGTGATTCCTCATAAAGGACTCAATAAAACATTGTTCCCTCATTTTCTTTTTTAGAATCTCATTTTGGTTCATAGATTGAGAAAGATGTGTGGGAATATAAACATGGAATTTAATTCTATATCACATAGAATTATTCTATTCAGAAGAAGTATCATTGAATTTTCCTTCACAATCACCATTAAAATAGTTCTTTCAGTACCCATCCATTGAGAAAAACGAAAAAACATAGAGTAATAAATAGTTATCATATTAAGGAACCATGTAATTATTAAAATTCACCCGTATGATGTCTAAATTATGAAACCTTACATAATATATGACCACCATGGACTATCCTTGGTTATTCATATTCTAATTCTTTTTTAAATCCTTCATGATTACTTGTGAAGAGTTTTTTAATCTCCAAATCATATCCCCCATGAGTTTCAAAATAGGTGTGCCTCTAGGCACATTTTTGTTTACATGATTACCCTGAGTAAGTTAAATATAAATTTTCAGTGTTTTTACCCTTAATTAGATTTTTTCTAGAGCCACATCCCCATGTAGTATCCATACAGGGACGTATTTATAAGAAATCACTCACTCTACCATTTAAAAAAATTCCATGACATTTTCCAATTCATATTCTTATCCTTATACGTGTCCTTGGACATTTCCATTGAGTCCTCACTATGTTTTTATCATCCTAGTTTCAAAAGGGTAACTAAACCATTTCTATTATTCCAACTATAGTGAACCACACATTTCATACATTAACATTGCATAAATTTTAAGGAATACATAGAACATTTTACAAACAGAGTCCCAAAGACAATGCCAGTATTGTACATTTGGAAACATAGAATCATAAACACCAGAACACAAGTGAGATACATTATCTACCAATAGTTTCTCCAGGACCAAAAACCTTTTTAAACACATCTTTATATCCTAGGTAAGTAAATCTAAAAAGGGTTGACCTCAGATGCTCAGTAAGGGTAAACAAGGGAGATAAGTAAGAATAAACATGATGAAATAGGTAAAAGAATTTGATGATAATATTATAAGATCATGCCCTTCATATCATAATATTAGATACAATAATCATGGAATAAAACATGTCACTTAATAAGACATTAATCATAATTAAATAAATAACATAATCCGTGAAATAATATATTATGAATAATACATTAAATTATGGAACAAATAAACATCTTATATCAATTATAATAAGTCAAAAAATAATCTAAAATTAATTCGGGCACTTCCTGGAAAGTGCATCTAATAGGTGGGAAACAACACAATCCCCATTCATTTTTTTGTCTTTTAAGAGATCGGTTTTCCAAATATTCCTGTTATTGTTTGGGTTTCACCATCTTCTATCTTTATGGTGACACTGCATACTTGGTTAGAAACACCACCATCCCTATTTACTATACATTCAATATAAGGGGTCAATTTTCCCAATCTTCTCATAATGGATTGGGTTTTCCAATATGCCATATTCATGTTGACTATATCTACTGGAAGAGACACACTGCCATCCCCAGTCACAGTTTTTTTCTTGTAATGTATCATGTTTACCCATCATAACATAGTGGATCAATCTCAACTACTTTGTCCTTATCATTATCTAATTAGTTAAAAATAATTACCTAATTCATTTTAGGGAGATATATGTCCCACCCATATCATATTAACATTATTCATACATGTTCCACAAAATAAAAGATTCATTATATCATTACCCATTAAATTAGATGGGGTTTATAGACATCAAATCATAAAATATTAATGTAAATGGGTTTAATTAAAATTTATTAAAATCATAATCTGTGGAAAAGATATAGGCTTCATAATCACTTCATGAAAGCATAACCCCTGAAAGGAAGCGGGTAACAAAAGAATATATCCCATGGAAGAGAAACCGGTTAAATAAAAATAATTCTATGAAAACATGATCCATTCAAGAAAGAAGATGATTAGAACCTTTGGATAATTTTATATAAGTGTGGCAGTAACATAAATGGATACTATCTTAGATTTAAAATACCTTGGATGCATATTTTGAAAACATTTATGGAGCTAAATATCATTAATTATATTAAAATGTATCTTTAAAACATAAAAACATTGGAAAAACATTCTATTGAAAATCAAATTTAAAACATATAAAGGGAGATTTTAAAATATTATAGAAAACATTTTCTTTCAGAAAAATATATGGAGATCTTGATGAGGTTTTGAAAACCATTTTTAATAAATCTTTTAAAATAATATTGAAAAGAATTTAAAAATAAAATCATTAAAATTACTTCAAAAACATATAAAGGAATGTTGATAACTATAAAAACCATTTTTAAAATAATTTTCCATGAAAATTATCTTAAAATTACATCTTTGATATCATTTATGAAAACATGGTTCTTGATGTTCATGGAATGTGTCTCAAAGAAGGAAAATTGATACAAAACTACATTACCGATTTCGTAACTCTTGAAACATAAAACCCATGAATGAGAGAACAAAAAATTATTATGTTAATACCCAAAAAATAATTATAATTACCATATAATATATTCATTCTAATTATAAACACCACTGGAATGAAATGTCTGGGGAATAAGATGTAAATATCTCTGAAATGAATGTGAGATAAGAATTCTCTTTAACTGGTGTCTTTACTCTCTTTGTACTCGTAAAAGATTACTTTATAATAAATGTATGTTTATTATAATTATTTTGATGAATCATATTATTATAACTAACACCATATATGGTTTTATTAGGAAATCATATTACCCACTTTTTAACAATTCTATTTTAATGTCTCACTTCGAGTAATATCCGTTTTTTTTTCGAATGTGTCTTAATTATTTGTATCTTCATCCCTTATAATTATATAATGATTAACGAATTTAAAACACTATTTCAATATCATGTATATTAATTATATTAATATTATTATAATATATATAATATATTTGTAAGAAATGGACTACACTATTTATAGAAACGGTAAGTTGTGTGTACGAAATGAATGTTGTTTCCATTTGTATTAACATATTTAAAGAAAGGGAGTAAGGGAAATATAAGAATATATATATATATATTCCATTATATTGATAATATCATATATATATCATAAAAGTTTGAAGAGACCATATTTAATACATTCCATGTAGGGTGAGAACATATCACATCGCATTGTGGGGGTGGTAGTCTATACTTATTCAAAGAAAATTATCATATTTTCACAAACTATAAAATATAAGGATGTGAATTGTAAAATAATTACATAACATTAAAGAAACTATAAATATCATTTATATTTTATATAAATATATTTCCCACCATAATTCCCACCATGAGAGGTGGTAAATGAAGAATGAATAACCATCATTTTGTGTGGTTATAGTTCATCGTACACATAAACAATATGTGTGTTACGCATAAGATGGAGGTGTGTGTAAGTTTAGGTTGAACCCTTAGCATAGAAAATATCAGTAAATATAGGATTTTTTTATTATCGTGGAATAAGGATACTGGAGGGATTGGAGAAAGAAAACTAAATAAAGGATTTTGAGAGAAGAAATTACCTCTTAATCGAGTTACTCATTTGGGTTTGTGTCAAAATGCTTATGTGGAATACTTTATGACAAAAGGGAGGCTTAAAGGAGTAAGGGAGTGGTTTTGAGATATTATGTGGGAATATATTTTCTAAACCTTTGTGTTTTGAGAGGTGTCGTGTAGTGGGATAGGTGGTGGCATTTTATAGGGGAGGGAAATGACTCACTTGGTATTTTTGAAACTAATTTGGGTGTAACTATGATTTTAAATAAAACAGGCATAAGAATAACCAAATTCAATAAAATAAGGTTAATGGAATAATAATTTATATACAATTACATTTGGATAAATTGATAGGTCATTTTGGCCCTTAAGATTAAGGACTATTCCCTTATTATGATTAATTTAACCTTATTCATTAAAAATAATTCTAATTACTTTCAAAAATAATTTTAGTAAAAAACAAATTTTACCTTGAAAAAAATTATTAATTATGATGATTATAATTATATAATATATTTTTATAAATTTCAATCGCCGATGTAGTGGAAATAAACATAAATTTAATCCTGTTGATGGGACGATACTGCAGGTTTTTAAAGTAAAAATGATCAAATGATTGAAATGTTTTTATATTAAATTTCAATCTAAAATTGTTTCCAATGTCCTAAATTTTATTAATTGATAAAAATATTTCTAATTTATCTTTGAAACCAAATTAAAATATAATTTAACCTTATAAATAATTTTTATGAAAATGCAGTTTTGAATAAAAATCCATTATTTTTCACTATATATCAAAAAATGAGGTTTCTTTGAAAAATAATAAAATTTCACTGTAAGGAAATTGAAAATTTTTAAATTCAAAAATTATTTTTATTTTATGAAACTCAATTTCTATATTTTCTTAAAATTTATATTTTTTTTAAATTTTTATACATGTATATTAAAAGTCGTTCCTCTGAGAAAGTATTATTTTTAAACAAATAATGATTTCACTGAAAGTTATATATTTTATAATCAATATTTTTTATTTATATAAAAAAATTATATATAATATTTTATAAGTGGTTATTTCTAATCATATTACTATTTTGAAGGGATAGTTTATAACAATAAGATTTAAATAATTATACAAATAAAATTATGTTTTATAGAAACTATGTGTTTTATGTATTGTGTGCCAAGTAAGTGTTGCAAGTAATATATGCCAAGTCAATACTGTCTGTAAAGTATTCCAATTCCACAATTATTGTTGCATACTCTAATTAAATTCCATTTTAATGTAATTTTTTATATAGTGCATCTTAATACATAAATGAAAATTAATTTTTCGAGAAACAAACTTCTATAAAAACATAGGGTATAACAATTACCCTCATGATTCATATATATAATTGACATAATAATTTGATCTAATAAATTATATTATATAAAAATCCTTTATATCATAACATTTACCCTCTTAATGAATACTCATATGAGATAGTACTTTCAATGTATATGTTTGGCCCATTTGTAAGGATGTGGTTCCCTGCCCTGATAAATAGATCCACTAATTTCATAATAAATATTTATTTCTCCCCCAATTATATGAAATAAGACATATGTTTAAAATGAAATTTAGGATCCAAACTCTCATGAATGGATATAGGCTGACCATAGCCCAAACACTCGAGCAGATCAATGACATCCCTATGGGGCGTTCTCAATCCCACTAAGGTGGCGAAAGTGCCAAGGGAATGAAATAATACCAATGGAAATTATTTACCTCGAAGAATAAATATAGAGAGAAGGATTTCAACATGGAAATAAAAAAAATGAACATTCTATATTTTGGATGGCCTCATCACTAATGAATTTGTAAAAAATTATGAAAAAAATGAGTAATAAAATAAATAGATTCAAAACATAACAATAATCGAGGGAAAAAACAAACAAAACACAATGTATAGAGAATGAGTAGAAATCAAGAGAGTTAAATACATAAAAATAAAAAATTAAGAAAACTGAAGAAAAATACTACACCAATAGTCTCCATGGGGAAGAAAAGTGTCTCCAATAACCACCATCATCATCCGAAACTAGGTACTGAATACCAACTTTCTGATAGATAACAAATTGTATCATTCAAGTAGATCTTTTTAACTATATGAAACGTACAATTATAATAGACATGAACATAATTCCCCAGTTGGTCACCATAATTTGGTCAATACATTAACTTTAAATGTAAAAATATATCATGTGAATTTAAAAATGGTTTAATTGAAAATATATTTTCCCACTTTTTAATGAAAGAAGATTTTTTCAAAATTCCTTTCAAAAACAAAGAATTCTAATAATTGAACCTATAAATTTTCTCTAAATTTATATAATCATATGAAAACATATTTATGTGATCCTACCTGTTTCTATTCCGGTATAACTAAGAATCTAGATTTTTATATTTACATATATATTTTTATACATTAAAATATAATTTCTATGGAATATCCAAACTAATGCATTGACAATTCTCATGTAAAAAATGAGAAACCCACACCTACCATTTGAAACAAAGTTTATTTTTAGTATTGAGAACCATAAAATATAATAATTCCTATGTATCGACTCATGGTATCTTATGAGCTATGAGGGGTTGGGGAGTCATGGACATGACCATATAAACTACTAAATGAGACCAACCATAGATAAAAATCACGTTTCACAAACACCAGTCGTTACTATCACTAGTATAAATAAGGGAAATATCCCATGACCATACTAAAATCTATATATGTCCCACATTTCAAAAAGTGATAGAGAACAAGTTAAACATGTATACCTATAATTCCCACCAAGAAAACCAAGGTTTCCAATGAATCAAAAGTTAAGGTGATACAAACATATTTCACATATTAATTCATAAGATGCATTACACAAATAAGACTCATCCTCACCACTGACATACCCACATAAAAGAACCCCCCAATTATATAAAAACATATATAATAATATATAAGAGACTTTACCAAAACTAATTTCATATAAATATTAAAATATGTTCTTTTTTCAAAATACATGGTGGGTTTTTCAAGGGGTTAATTTTAAAATGATAATTTAAAATGTTCCAATTATTTTATATGATCATTTCCCATAAAACAAAGATATAAAAGTTATCTCTAACATAAACCCATTTTAAAAACCAATTTAAAATTATAATGATCTAATGATGAATTTTTAAAATCAATAGGTGGTCATGGATTTACAAAAAAATCATTAGGCTTCAATAACTAATGAAAAATCCATTCACATTTTATTAAAATAAAAGGAAATTAATTTAATTACATAAAATCTATTAAGAATACTTCATAAAAACTCTAGAAAACAAATTTTGATCATTTTTAAAGAAAAATTAGTAATATAACTTAATCTAATGTTCTATTTCACCACCCAACATGAATATTTTTTCTCTTAACAATTGTGGTGTTATCCCACCTTATCCAAGCCAAAGGAGATCTAAAAGATCAAATGGAAGAAAAAATTCAAGAATAGTTCAAACTAAAGTTCACTGACAAAGAACCCTATGTCATTGGACAAGGAATAGGTTAGATATAATGAGGGCTAATGAACAAGTTCAGGTGGAGGTGGTACTTATAGATGATTACCATGAATAATAACACTAAAAACTTGACGAATCTATGAGAAATCATCATGGGAGAAGGAAAACCCAATGGAGAGATCCTCTTAGAGTCATAAAATCCAAATTATGGGGTAGTTGTGTAATTTTGGGTTATATATGAGAATTTTAAAATGGAAAATTTTTATTTCTATTAAATTTTGTAACTACAGAAATTATGGCCACATTGTTAGAAAAATTTTGCACTAAATGTGACTCCCTCTATTGAGAAACTAAATCACCATGTAAGGGAAGTCCTCATGGTTAAAAAAAATATGTTCCAAATATGTAATTTTTGTATGTAAAAATTGTACTGAATGATTTATGGTTAAGACTAACTATGTTCCATAACCATGTGACATAATATACACCCCATGAAAACTTCAAATTATCTTGATAAACAAACTCGGATTAGTGGGAAGAAAAGTTAAATAAGTAATAAATAAAATAATATATCTACACATTTTGAGACTAAATTTATAGTTTCTAAACATTCTATCCTTAATTATAAAAATCACAACACACCGTTAAAAACGTTTTTTTAGTAACATTATATTTCCCAATCCATTAGAATGATTTTGTCGAGAACCATTAATTATACAAAAAATATAAATCGTTCTAAAATTAATAAATATAAAATCTCCATTTTAATTTATGATCTATTGGACTAAATAAATTCTGTTCCATCGAACAGAATAATGCTTTTCTGATTAGTCTTAATAAAATATCAACCATTGTACTATCCAGAGTCTAATCCATTGGACTGAACAATGTTAAATCCATCAAAGTGACCAATGTTAAGTCTATCACTATTTGTGAGTTTATTTTATCATTCTGAATGAGTTTAGCCTATTAGTGTGACTGGGATTAGTGCATTGGAATGAATCAAAATTACACCATTGAAATAATGATGTCTATATTTAGAGTTATAATTACTTCTACTAGATGGAATACTGTTAACAGTAATATAATGGTGTTACCCAAATAACATCATATGGAAATAAAGAGATCTTGTTGAGCTGTCAAACTAGAGATATTCTATGTCCTTCAAGACCAACTCTGAGAATCATAAAAATAGGACCATTGGAGGTATTCCTATAAATATATGTTCACTGAAGGAGTTGAAAGATTATACTATTGAGAACTCAACCCATCCAAATTTTTCTCTACAATAACCTCTGATTAATTTCACCTTTTAAATTCTTTAGTGTGTTTTAATTCTATGTAATCCGAGTGAGGATTGTATATTTTGTAGAAAATTTTTCTCATTTTTATAATGTGTCTGATCAAGATTTAAATCAAAGTATTCTCAGGATAGAAAAATTTAAGATCATGAACTAGCTAATGAATGGATCCTGAGGATAGAAAGATCAAGATGATTCTAATCTTTGTGATTGAGGTATTTCTTTTTTAATAAATTCTTTCCTTACAGTTTGATAAAAACTATTGATACCTTGAGTTAAGGTTATTGAATAAAATTACAAATAAGGTTAAATTTTACTTTTTTATTTTATAAATATTATATTTTTTAATATATAACTTTGTAATTTTTAATATTACATGTTTATACAAGTTATAATTTTCCATAGCACCTTCGAAAAGAGAGATTATTTTTCAAATTATCTATACATTGATTTATTAGATTAACACTTTGTAGGATTTTTGTACTCTATCATCAGATGATAAATAATTCTGATAAAAATAATAAATAATTTCGGTATCCTAATTAATTTTGTTTTTTAAACTATAATTCACCTTCGTCGTGTAGCCATTATAATCCCTAATGATTCAATATTTGGTATCATAGCGGGTTCTACATCTTGACATTCTGGGTTTTAAATTTGTTATTTTATGAATGTTTTAAATGTTTTAGTTAAATTTTATTATCATTTGTTTTTTAAAAATGATTTTTACACTAACTTATATATTGTAGAAATAGATTTTGTTTTTAGAAGATGTAATATTTAAATAATAGTATAATTGAAAATCTAAATCCTATTAGACCACTTATTTTTTATGGTGCTGACTATAAATAAAATAAAGATTGAATGAAATCTTTTTTTTATTTACAGCAGAGTTGATAACATTTTCATGATGACTGGGAATTACAAATTTCCTAAGAAATAAGCTTCTATAATCACAAATCAAGAGAATCTCTAATATCATTTGAACTTTCGAGCAAGGAATATTTTTCTATGTGCTTTGATAAGAAATTAATTTATCCAAATATTTTATTATGTAATAGCTATTAATATTTGTATGAAATTATATGTTACACATTTTGGAGCATCTAAATTAACAGAGACTAAAATACTAGTTTTATGTGTAGAATATCGATATTTAAATTTTCTACCTAGTGAATTTATTGTGAAGGTAAATTAGAGATTTATGAAAATTAATATAAGTATAAATTTTTTTATTAGTAGGATCTTACTAATAATTTTTTTGTAGAAATGATTATTTAAATTATTCTTATAAAATCGGAATAAAAAAGACATACATTAGATTATATGATAAGGCTAACATATCTAACCGTACATGATTTGATTGGTACTCTCATGTAGTATGAGGGTGTATTAAGAATATATTTTGGAAAAATTAAGATAAATAGTGAAAGAGGCTATTTTATATTATTTCAAATATTTAAAAATATAGTTCATTCATTTGAGAAGGTTTCAAAGTCATCAAAATAAATTAAAGTTATAATTTAATTGAAGAGAAGTTCTTCGGAATATCCTGAGAATGATTGAACTATTTTTTATTGGATAATGAACAATATTGTTTAGAAGAATTAATTATAATATAAGTATAAGAAAAATCACGAATTCATATGGGATAATAATGATTATCATGAAGTAATATGTTATGAATGATGAAATGATGGTCATATAAGACCTTACAATCTGAAGAATAAAATAAATGAAAATAAGGTTAGATATTCAGAAACAAATTAAAATAAATTCTTTTTACCCAATTATATGAAGATTCACTGAGCTTCAGATACATGGAGTGAAACTAGTGGTGATTGTTCATCAGAAAGAACATCTGATAGTTAATATTGATTAATAAAAACATTGGTTTATATATTGATATTCTGAAGAACAATAATTGCATTATGGTTAAGGTAACTGATCAATCCTTAACCAAACTTATGTTAAATGATAATTATCTAAACATTTATAAACAAAATAGTTTTATATATTCTTATGAGGAATCCTCCTCATCAAAATAAAATAATACTCTACCTTCCTTTGAATAAATATATATGTTTTCAAAACATATATAAAACCAAAATATCAAAATTAATAAAAACAACATATTTCTAATGGTAAATATTCTAATTATAATTCAATATTGTGTACACATACTACTAAGAATTATAATATTTATAAATAATAAGAAATAATTAATTTATAGAAAACAATTCTTTTAAACGTGTTAGATAAATATAATCTTGAAACTTGTAGTCTTTATAAGAAATTAGAAAAATATAATTCATGTACAACATTTATTGAAGATAAAAATTTATTTATAAAACTAAAATATAGAATATCAATTCTGAAAAATTTATTATCATAGTTTAATACTATTATAGAAAAAATTAATAAGATTTATAGTCAAATAAATCCCCATAGGGATATATCTGGAATGGGTTTTTCGAATAAAAATCCTATTTTTAAAATAGCTTCTTTAATCCAAAAATTACTCTATTCTATACAAAATTATAATGTGAAGGACAATGGAAAAATATATTTTCTGTAAATTGTGTCCAATATATTAGTTTTTATAAAGTTTATATTCCTAAATAATTGAAAACTGTTTAGCATGGTATTGTAGGAAAAATGTGGATTCCAAATATTGGAAATTCTAATAATACCATACCAAAGTATGTTTGGGTGATGAAACACTGATAGTTTTGTTTTCATGAAGAAAATAACTGTAAAAATATTATATGGTGTATGGATAGTGGTTGTTCAAATAATATGACTAGAAATGATAAATATTTTTCAATGATTATCAAAAAGGTGAAAATTTTACCTTTGGTGACAATGCTAAACGAAAAATTACTAGAATATGTAATAATTTTCTTCTTGGGAAATCATTAATTTTAAATTTTTTATTTTTTGTATGTCTTATGAAAAAACTAGTTATTATAAGTCAATTTTGTGATTAGGGATATCGTTTTAACATAAATAATAATAAATTTACTATTTATTGTTCAAATGATGAATCTTTTATTTCTTCTAATTAGTATGATAATGTTTAGACACTTACCATAGAAGACCACATGTTCCATAATCCACATTACCTTAGTGAAAAATAAGACCAAGTTTTTTTATGGAATATAATATGAGGACACATTAATGTTGGAACCTTATATAAAATATCTATAAATCGAATAGTTAGTTTTTTACTGTAACTAATGATTGATTCTTCAAATGTTTTTGATACTTGTAAATTCTAAAATCTACATAATTAATGTTTTAAATATATTATTAAAGTTTTATCTTTTTGTTCTTTATAGTTATCTTACATGGATTTATGTTCCCTAATGAAAACTGGATGTATCAATGGAAAATATTATACATATGTTTTAGTTGGTGATTATTGTAGATATACATAGTTCAATTTTCTAGAAAATAAGTTAGAAACCCTTTTCAGTTTCAAAATATTTAATGCCCAATTTAAAAATGAAAAAATATATACATGATAATTATTCATAGTGGTTTTGTTGGAGATTTTGGAAATTATTATTTTGATTTTTTTGTAGTAAGAATGGTATAATACAAAACATTTAATCACCTTAAAACTCCAGAACAAAATGGTGTAGTTGAAATAAAAAATATAATTCTCTAGAAGATTATGAGAAACATGATGAGTGAATTCTTAGCTGCTAAATATTTTTGGGATGAACCTTGTAATGACGAAACGTTTTATCAATAAAATTCATTTTTTATAATTAGGACCTATAGTATAATCATATGAGATTTTGTATATAACACGAAAAAATCCTTATAAATAATGAATGGATAAAATAAAAGGTATCACTAGATGTTAATGAATGTATACCAATGAAATAGTTACATGACCTTTTAAAAATTAATGTGTCCTTTATGAATATTAAATTCGACAATTGAATAGTGACCTCAATTGTTAATTTAAAAATAAAATTTATCCTTTTTATAAGTGATAATATGATATAAATTTAACATAGTTTAAGTATGTATATATTTTAACATTTATTTATTAAGTGTGAGTATTTTTGAAAGCCATGAATTTTTAATAATGATTTTATAATTAATTTAACAATTTTCATAAAAATTTATTTTCATAAAATGTATGAAGGAATAACTATTATGATTACATATGATTATATTAGAATTTTAAAAGATGTGAATTAATTTTTCAAAGTGTTGTAAAAGTAGTTTCCATTTTAAAATATGTATTTTTCAAGTAAATGATGATTTTAATTAAAATTAAAATTATCATATATATAAAATTATTTTCATAAAATGTAGTACATATTTTATTTCTACACTTCAAAAAATGGTTGGGCAGAATTTTTGGGATTTTTCTAAAGTACTTCAATTTTTGGTGAATAGTAAAATATGATAATTAACGATAAATGCAAATTAAATGAATTTATGCATCATTCTTGAGTCATGGATGATGTAAATGGTAATTTGTTTAATGTAACATACAATATTTACTATTTTTTGTCACATGTATCAAAACAATTCATACTCTTGAGAAAAAATATTAATCTAATGATTAAAATAATGGGAAACCCCTCCTCTCCACCAATATAAACACCACCCCATTTACCTCCTTTCCTCACACCTCTATATCCTTGTTCCTAGACCATATCCTATAGAAATATTTCCATAATCCCATCTCCCATGTAAGTAAACCCTTGTTCTATCCAAAAGACAATATCCCCTTCCCTATAGAGGTTCTTAAGGAAGTTATATTCAAATGTTAAATTCCTCTTCCCATTTCTTTTATTTTCATTCAAGTTCCATTATTTCATTTTATTTCCATACCCCCTTTAATCCAAATGTTATGATAACTGACATACCATTCATGTATGGGAATTTTGTAATGATAATGGAATAATTCATCATTATCTATCAATTCCCCTCTTTTTATACATGAAATGGAAACTGAATCTTAGATGTGTTAATTTAACACATTGGATGACGAGTTTTAAATTTCTATTAAAATCATTAATTCTAGTCATGAATCTATGTATATGGTTTAAACATACTATAATATATGTTGTATATCTAATTTAGGGATCTTTAATCTTTTTAACACATGATATTGTATTATAAAGTAGTTTTTTTTCTATGTGATAAAAAACAGCCAATTAACCAAAACAACTATCATTAATGTTTTATATAATGATTCATCTTCACATAAAATAACCAAATAAATTTTATAATTATGTAATACTTTTTATTTTCAGTAATAACATAAAAATTCAATTCTTTACAACCATTCTCATCTTAAATTTTTTCCTTTCATATATATAAGTATACCAATCACAAAAACCAAGAAAACAAACGCTCTGAACCATTGAAATTGAATCTCTTAACCCATAAAAAAGTTCATGAATGAACTTAATAAGGGTAACATAAATCAATTAAATGAAGAATATGTTATGAAAATATTAATTAATTAATGTAATTTTTTTTATCTAGGATATTAATATCCAGTGAAGGACCCCATTGGACTGAAGGTAAGAGATTCTTCCTGAACCACCATTATTCCTTCAAGATGATCTATATTTCTTTTTACCCAAATGATGTTATCTGTTCATTTTTATATACATATTATAAATTCTGTTTACATTCACCAAACTCATGTAACATGGTCCATTCATCATTCTCTTTTGGTTATATATATGTTTATATGTGGTTCCTTCCTTAATACTTGCTCATATGCAAACCCATTTAAGGGACATCCGGAATTTTTACCCAATTTCAAGGGAATTCTAGAATATGATTTAACCCACCATTATTTTTATAAAATAGATATTTTATTTTAGAAAACTTATTTTTTCACATATTTATTTATATAAAATATTATACCCTTTTCTGTTTTAAGTGGTCATTAATATTTTCCATAAACTGTACTAAAATGTTTAAATAAAAAACTTTCTTAAATTATATTTTTTCATGTTATCACTTAAAATTTACATCACTCCTCATGATATATAGATATTCTACCTTATTAATGTCAATTAATGATCTAATTCCTTTCCATTATGGACTCTTTTATGAAGAACCCACTTTTTACGTTTTATGACATAAATATGATACCCAATTCATTCCATGGTTAACCCATATGTTTATGTTTGATTGGTTATGATTGATTCTATATGTTGAAATAATACTCATAAACATTTTATGATGGGTTTCCCCAGATATCAATCTAATTATTTGGGTAAAGTTGAGTCTCATGAGATACTAAGTGAAACGGTCTTGGAGGTTAGCCTTGACTCGTGCTACCATGTGTAATAGACATGGTGGATAACCATGACTTGTGCTCCAATATGTGCAATGTTCCTTGAAAAATTCTAAAGTCATGTTTTATATTGCTTCAAAAATACTATGAATCCATATTTATATGATCATATGTTTATATATAATGATTCCATCTATTCCATGCCTTTTTATATCATTATTTTATTCACTCTAACAAATGTGCTAAAGCTTTGTTATTATGATTATTCCCTTACTGGGATTTCTATCTCATCTGATTGTTTATGTTATCCCTGGGTTATCCTATATAGATTTATTATTATAATGGATATTGTAAGCTCTTTATAAAGATTCAATAAACAAATGTTTAATTTAGTTCAGTGTTTTCCGTTTTATGTACCTAGTCTTCCAAGAAACTATACTTTTCCATCCTTGGCTTGTAATATAATTTTTCATTATGATTAATATCATGTAATGATTTTTTTAAAAGGATAGTTTCACTATAATTGGTATAAAATGATGGTCTAGTTAGTGTTGGAGAATATGAATAGTGAAATTTTGAAAGAATTGTAGGGAATAAACTATGTTTAATAAAATATCCCTAGATTTTGGAAAGTATATAATAAGTGGTTTATCAAGAAAATGCATATTTGTTTGGATATGTAAAAGTGGATGTGGCTCTAGAATATATGTATTTCGAAGTAAAACCCAAAAAACCTGCTTAGAGCTAGACTTAAACAAGAACTTGTGCATAACAATAGGCCTTGTTTCCCTACTGGTTTGACACTCCCAGGGGATAGGCTTTTGTAAATTCATAAGCATAGTAAGAACCATTATTATTGGAACAAAACAAAGAAGTGAATAACAATAAATGTGGAGAACTAGATCACGGATAACATAGATGGAAACCTAGGGAATCAGAAGTTAGGATATGCGTTTCCTTTAATATTTTATCCTTATGTTACTTAAAGAATCCTTTTTATGCTTAATTGATAAGTACTATGGCCCTCTAATTGTACATTATTTTTCATAACTAACGCCACAAAATTATTTAACACGTCCATAAAATATTTTTTATAGGAAATTTTGTGATTTCCCTAATGATATTCACTATATGACGGGATAGGGGTCTCAAAACATTATGACTATACATGGTATGTTGGACCGAGTTATGAATAATAACCTGAATCATGTGTGACGACCTTCTCCACCGTATAAAGGGAATGTTGTTATTGAATCCTTCATGTGACAAATGCCTCCCAATTTTAGTTGATATTCTGATCCCCTCCTCAATGAAAAGTTTTTTCACTCCATTGAAAAGATATTCTCTATCCTACAGTGATTAGAAGAAGACAAAGTTGTACTGGCAGACTATCATTTGAATGGGGAAGCTAATTAGTGTTGGATACTATTCAAGAATATAAATTCTTAAGAATAAATTGAATCCACTAATTTGGATGAATTTATGAAAATGGTTTTCAATAAATGTTTTCCCCAAATCCTACACCTCAAGATAGAAATTTAGTTCCTCATACTCAAGAAAAATTAAGATGATTCCATTGAGGCATATAAGAAAACATCACAAGGAATTAAAGATATTCCTTCGTCTTTGTCATGAATACCAAAATAAAGGTGGAAATTATCTTTAGTGGACTAAATATGAGTCTATGAAATTTGTTGGTGATTCATAACATCAAAAGTTACGAAGGTATTTTATGTTGTTCCCTCAAGGATGAAATGCAGATTGGATACTCTCAGTGGTCTCATGGGCCCGGTGAAATAATGCATAAAATGGAGTCTAATATGGGTGATTTGATATGAAAATCCTATGATATAAAGAAGATCTAAATTCCCCCATGTGATATTTTCGGGAAGAAGCATCTGAGGAACTGTCAAAAGGGAATGATAAATTGATTCAAATGTGATAGAATGGGACATATGGCAAAAAACTGTTTAAGCGATACAAATAATCCCACTAATGTTGAAGAAGAAAGGAAGATTGATATCAACACTCTACCTACAGTGCAGTTCTACAATTGAATGGAACATAGGAATAATGTGACCAATTTTCCTAAACCGAGGGTTTCCTGAGGAAATCAACAACAACTTCCAAGGAAACAAATATGGTATTAAGCTATCATTACTACTAAGGTGGAGATAGAAAATGATGTGGTGATGAGTATAATAATTATTCATTAATGAATATTGAATGTACTCATTGACTCTGGTTATTCTCATTATTTTATATCTTATAGTTTTATTAGAACTATTCAAACACATCCTCAAACTTTGTACGGTGAGTTATCTAGGAGAATAGAAATGGGGAAATCGTTGCATCCAATGTATATAACTCCTCCGCGGTTAATCTTTGTGGACTGAATGTCCCAAAAAAAATTTTCATACTTCCTTTAGTGGAATTCGATGTTATATTGGGCATGGATTGGCTATATTTATAAAAATCCAATATCAACTGTTAGGAAATAGAGATCGGTCTTTACATCCTGAAGCATCCTACAATTCATTACAATTGTAGTGAGGAAGATGTATTCCCTTTAGAATCATTGTCACTAGTGTGAATATTGAGGCCTTATGAGAACTCATATCTTGCACAAATGATTGAGACAGAAGAGATAATATCACTCGATGATATGCCTATCATGATAGATTACACTGATGTATTCCCTAATGAAATGTTTTTTCTTACTCCTGATCGATAGGTTGAGTTCACAATTTAACTTATTCCTAGATCCCTAAATATATCAATGACACATTATAGAATGACCACCATTGAGCTATAAGAGTAGAATATGTAGTTATAGGTGAATTTGGATAGGGGTTTTATACACCCGAATGCTTAACCATGGGGTGCACCAGTCCACTTTGTTAAGAATAAGGATATATCAATGTGCCTATTCATGGATTATCATGAGCTCAATAAAATCATGATAAAGATCAAGTATACGTTTCCTTGGATAGATGATTTTTTTAATCAGCTATGTGGGTCTATTTATTTCACTAAAGTGGACCTTCAGTCGGGATATCATCAATTTATGGTGAGGAAGGAAGATATTACCAAAACTGACTTTCAAATGAGGTATGGATACTATGAGTTCACAGTGATTCCCTTTTGTCTCACTAAGGCTCCAGTGATATTCATTTATTTAATGAATAGAGGCTTTAGAGATTATATTGACAAATATTTGGAAGTATTTATCCATGATATTCTAATACACTACAAGAGAATGGAGGAACATGAGGATCATTTGAATGTTGTTCTAAATACTTTTTGAAGGGAAAAAATATATGCAAAGTACATTAAATGTGAGTTTTTGATGGAGGAAGTATCTTTCTTGGGGAATTTTATCACTATAAAAGGAATATTTTTCGACCCTTCTAAGAGATATGCAATTTTAGAGTGGCCCAAGCCAACATTGGTAATGGCGATCCGAATCTTTTTGGGTCTAGTAGGGTATTATATAATATTTTTTGTGAAGTTATAATGATTTTCACAATCAATGAGAAAGATTAAATGGAAGGTAGTGAGTTTTTTAAAACATTAGAATGTGAGGAAAGATTTAATGACCTCAAATAGAGGCTTATCACTACATGAGTACTCAATGTCCCGATAAATGGAGAGATCATTATGGTGTGTAGTGATGCTTCAAGGAATGGATTAGGTTTTGTGATGATTAAAAATGATAAAGTGATAGTTTATGCCTTAAGGAAGTTGAAAATCCAAGACCAAAACTATCCAACACATGATCTATAGTGGGTGGTTGTGATCTTTATATGGAAAAGATGGTGGAATTTTCTCTATTGGGAGAATTCTGAGATATATACTGATCACAAGAGTCTCAAATATATATTGAAAAAGAAATAGCTTAATATGCACTAGAGAAGATGGTTAGATCTCATCAAGGACTATGACTGCTCAATCCACTACTATCTTTGTAAATAAAATAATGTGGTGGATGATTTATGTAGAAATGATCATGAATCTTTATCAACACTGATTATTGAAAAGGATCCAATATTCATAGAGTTCAATAGGATATTCCAGAGAACCATTAAGGGAGAAAAATCATAATTCCATTTGGAAATGATTTCACAACCATCACTCAAAGAGAAAATAAAAGGCAATCAATGAAAGGATATTGAAATTAAGAAAAGGAGAGAAGCTATCAGAAATGATAAATACTATGAGTTTAAGATTGACAAGGAATGAGTTGTATGATTTGGATCACGATTATGTGTACCATCTGATCCAAAACAAATTAGATGATTTTGAATGTTTCACATATCTCACCCATATCTATTCACCCATGGAACACAATGATATATCGAGATACATACTAGAACTTTTGGTGGGACAATATGAAAAAGGTAATTATTGAGAATACATCATAGTGCATGGAAAGTTAACAACTGAATACTAAAAGTAAAAAATTATAATTGGGTGTTGAATCCACCACCAATACCAACTTGGATGTGGGAGAACATCATCATGGACATTGGCACTGGACTTCTAAGGACATCCAGAGGAAAAAATATAATATCGGTCATTGTGGATCTTCTTACAAAGAAAAAACACTTTATTGCAACTTTAAATAACTTCTCATTAGATAAAATTTCATGGATATATAACAATGAAGGCATATGGATTCTTGGAGTACCACTATCTATTTTATCTATATGAAATCCTAGATTCACCGCGAAGATCTGGAAAAGTCTTCATCATGCTCTATGAACGGAACTAAACATCAGTATGGCCTATCATCATCAAATTGATGGCCAATTTGAGAAAAATATTCAAACATTGGAGTTAAAGTTGTGAGTATGTTTTATGGACATCATATGAGTGTGGACCAACATCTTCCACTGGTCGAATTATCATGGAATAACAGTTTCCAATAAAGCATCTGAATGGAACCATATGAAGCTATTTATGGGAAAAGGTGAAAATCACCTAAATATTGGATGATGTCAGGCAGTGTAATCTGAAAGGATATAAAATGGTCAATGAAATGGTGTAGAAGGAGAAAACCACTCAGGAGCACATCACGGTATCCCAAATTAGACATAAGATCTGTCCATTTACTCATTGATGGGACCATGATTTAAATGATAGAGACATGGTATTCCTCTGCCTATCTCCATAGAAGATGTTTATGAGTTTTTGGAAGAAAGGAAAGTTATTTCCTAGTTACGTTGACCCCTTTTATATTCATGATCATCTTAGACATGTCGACTATGGACTTGAACTTCCACCAACAATGTCTAATGCACACAATGTCTTCCATGTAACCCTCTTAATGAAGTACATACCAAATAATTCACATTTACAATATTCATATGTTGTTTAGTATGAGAATGATCTTTATTATGTGGAGCAGCCATTGAAGATCTTGTATCATAGAGACAAAGTTCTACTCAACAAGAATACTCACCTGGTCAAACAACTATGGAAGAACCACAAGTACAAAGATGACACATGGGAACTAATGGTGGGAATGAAGGAAAAACACCCAAACATATTTATGTCTTAGAATATAAAATGACATTTCAATGGAGAAATTTCCTATGGGGGGAAGAATTTAATGACCTAAATTTTTATCAATGAAATTCCATTATTGTAATTATTTCTTATAGTATAATCCTATAAGATTACCTATAAAACAAAATAAGGACCTCATAAATAAATAATGAGTAAAAAAAGGTGTCTCTAGAAGTTAAGGAATGTATACCGATGAAATAGAAACATGGCCTTTTGAATAGTAATATGACACTTATGAATAGTAAACCATCCAATTAAATATTAACCTCAAGAATGAAACATTAAATAAATTTTATCCATATTATAAGTGAAAATATGATATAAATATAACAAATTATATATTGTAAATATTTTAAAAGTTATTAATTTAGTGTTGGTAATTTGGTAAGTGGGGTATATTTAATTATAATTTTTTTGTTAAATTTTAAAATTTAATATAAACTTTATCTTCAAAACATGTTATAAAGAATAATTATTTTGATGAATTATGATTATAAGATAATTTTAATTCACCTTAATTAATTTCTCAAAGTGTTAGAAAAGCATTTTTAATTTAAAAATTTATATTATTCAAGTAAATGATAAGTTCAATTAAAAATTATATTATTTATACTTAGAATTTTATTTCAGAAAATGGATTTCATTTTCTGAATTATACATGTTCAAAAATGTTTGGGGTGAAGTTTACATATTTTTCTAAAACTAATGAATTTTTGGTGATTAGTAAAATATGATAATTTATAATGAATGATAAATAAATAAATTTATGTATCATGTTGGGGTCAGGAATGATGTAAATGGAAGTTTTTTCACACAAAATTGAAATAATTATTATTTTTGTTCATAGGAATCAAAACTATTCATAGGGTTGAGAAATAATATTAAACTAATGATTAAAATAATGGGAAACCCCTCCACTCCTCCTCTATAAATACCACCCCTCTTTACATCAATTCCTCACACCACTCAAGCCTTTTGTGCAGTCCAGATTCTACCCAAATGTCTACATAATCCCCTCTGCAATATCCATCATCCCTTTGACTATTCAAAATACCAAATCCTCTACCAAAAAGAGGTTCTCAAGAAATTATATTCAAGAGGTAAATTCATCATTTCGTTTCTTTTATATTCTTTCAAGTTCCTTTCATTATTTTTCATTCCTCACCTCCTTTCATCCAAATGTTACGATAACTCATGTACCTTATGTGCACTAGAATGTTTTTTTAGATAGTGGAATAAATATTCATTATCTATCATTTTCCATCCTTTTATACTATAAATGAAAACAACATCTGTGGTTTTCCAATTTATAACATTCAAGGACGACTAGTTTTAAATTTCTATTAATGCCTTCAATTATGGCCATGAAACCATGTTTATGGTCGAACCAGACTATAATATATGTATTATGTCTAATTTAATGTTATGGAATCATTTTTACATATGAATTTAATCTATAAAGTAAAATTTGTTTGATGTGATCAAAACCCGCCAGTTGTTCACAACGACTATCAATAATGGTTTATATAATGATTCATCTTCAATCAAAATAATCAAATAAATTTTATAGAAATGTAATAATTTTTATGTTAAATAATAACATAAAAATCTAATTTTGAACAACCATTCTCATATTACATGTTTATCCTTACATATATATAAGAAGACCAATCCTGAAAACCAAGGAAACAAACACTCCCAAAAATTTTAATTGAACCTCCTGACCAATCAATAAGGTCACAGATGAACTTAATATGGTTACCATAAATAAATTAAATAATTAATAGTTACTCAAAATATTAATTTATGAATTTAATTTGGTTATCCATGACAATAATATCAAGTGGATGACACCATCTATCTTAAGGTAAGGGATTCTACCCGCACCTCCATTATTCCTTTGGGTTTCACTATCTTCCTTTTTACCCAAATGAAGTTATATGTTCATTTTATTTACATATTATAAATTACTTTTACTAGATCCAAACACATGTAACAAGTTTCATTCATCATTATCGTGAGGGTATATACAATTTTTTAACTGGGTCCCTCCTCAATAATTCTCAAAAAGAAAACCTGTTTGAGGGAACCTCCAAAATTCTTACCTAATTTCATGTTCACTATATAATCTGTTTAATGCCACCATTATTTTTATAAAACTGGTAATTTTATTTTGAAAACCTTATTTTTTCACTTCTTGTTTTAAATAAAATATTTTCCCTTTTCTTTATTAAGTGTTCATTGATATTTTCCTTAAATAACACCAAAATGTTTCAATTCTAAAGTTTCTTAAATACTCTTTTAGCATGTCATCAATTCAAATTTACTATACTTATTAGGATATAATCCTCTTATAACTTATTAATGTCCATGAATGATCTAATTCCTTTCTTTCATGGACACTTTTATGATATTTCCATTTGTTAAACTTTATGACATGAATATGATACCCAATTCTTTCCACGGGTAACCCTTATGTGTATATATGATTGATTATGTTGGATTATATATGTTGAAATAATATTAATTAACATGTTGTGATTAGATCACCCAGATAGCACTATTATTCTGTGGGTTATGTTGAGTCTCATGAGATTTTATGTTTAATGGTCGTGGTGGTGAACCTTCACTCGAGCTACTATATACAACAGTCGTGGTGGTTAATCTTGTCTTTTTCTCTTCTATGTACAACGTAGCTAGGCTCATTCTAAATTCATGTTTTTCATTTCATCCAAAAAAAAATGAATCCATGTTCATATGATCCCATGTTTATATGTAATGATTCTATATGTTCCATTCCTTTTTCTAACATTCTGTTATTCCTTCTAACCAATGTGTTAAAGCTCTGTTCTTAGTTTTATTCCATTTCTGGGATTTTTATCTCATACCTTGGTTCATGTTATCCCTAGTTTATCCTATGAATATGTATGAGCACAATGAAATTTTTGATCCCTTTATAAATATTAAATAATAACTTGTTATGTCCTGTGGTTCAGTTTTGTGTACCTAATCTTCTAAGACACTAGAATTTATGGTCCTTGAATTGTAATATGATTTTTAATTATGATTAAAATCAGTTAATGATATTTTTAAAGGAAAGGGTAACTATAAATATGTTATTAATACTATACTATAAATCTAGTTTTAATAATAACATTTATTATTAAAACTATTAATGACTTGGGGACCTGAAGAAAGAAAAAAATTTATTACCCTATTTTTCTTATTCATGGTGTTTATTTTAAATACCCAAGATAATTTATATAAATTTGATAAAAAAATCTGATGTAATATTTTTAGGATTTTCTATTACTATTAATCCTTATATAGTTTTTAATAAGAAATTTTTACTATTAAGGAAACAATACATATTAAATTTGATGAATCTGAACATTTCACTTCCAAACAAACACAATCCACATCTTTCGATGTTATTATGTGTTTCGGTGCGGATGTGCGTCGGGTTACGCTGTTCCGCCAGGACGCGTTCGCGTGTGCACCCGTCAACACGAGGGGATGGGCACACGGCTTGTGGTCCCGCAGTCCCGCTTTCCAAAGGCGGGCGGCATCCTTCCCTTATTCAGGGGCATCTGCTCCTTGATCGAAACCGGGATGATGGGATGTCGGCTCCTCCTTCCTTGGACGTCTCCTCGGAACTCGTCGCCTAATCCGGGTCTCCCTCATAGATTTAAGAATGCTCGTGAATCTCGTTTTCGGCGCCATATCTTCATGGACACCGGTTAATTACGCTGCTTCCGCCCGGACGCTCCAAGGAGTCTGGTCGGGGCAGCAACCTGCAGTGAGGAGACCGGGTGGCTCTGGGTGCTGGGGGCGTGTCGTAACACTGCAGCTCTGCACGTCTGTCTTCCGTCCCTAATAGGGCTTCTCGAAGGCACGATGACCTGAGGCATCCCGCACTGGGTGCGGGGAACTGTGTCACCTGAGGTTTTCCTCGACTTCCCATGTTTAACACGAGGTATGCCGCGAGTTTAACGTCCAGCGGGGACGGCATCGGACCGATCAACACGAAAAGTGGATCAGATGACAGAACCTCTTGCGGGGAACCTCCGACGCTGGGGCCAGCGCATGGGCGGCTTCCCAAGTGATGTGGAGTGGAGAGAAGTGGCATGACCCCACCGGGATGTGGCGGCCCAGGTAAGGATCAGGATGGATGATGGAGTGAAGAGCTTGGACCCCGTAGAGGCTTCCTACGTACCGCGCGCTAGCACGGATCAAAGTCAACGTAGTTCGGGTATACAGTTTAACGTCATGCTGGACGTTGGCGAGCCGACTCACGAAGAGGTCGAGGCCGCCGGGCGGAGGATTGAACCGAACCACCTCGCACAGAGGGGGATGGAACGGCCGGGTGGATCACAGTTTCACGTCATGCTGGACGATAAAAGGAGAGATGGAAAAAGGGGCTGTGGGGAGGCACAGTGGAGATACACACGTGCAGTCTCCCACAGGGGCGGATTCATAGGTGAATCGACGCAAGCGTGAACCCTGGAGGGGTCCACTGATGGACGAACCGACGTGAATACGACCGGGACGACCAGGTGGTGGGCTTGAACCTCAGGGAGGTTTCCTACGTACCCTGTTTAGAAGACAGGGATCAAAGTCCACGTAGTTCATTCTGTCAGGACTTACGCACTTGAGGCAGCCCGGATGCGGCAAAACTCAGTTGGAAGGGACTTGGACCGAAAGTAGGAGACACCTCGATCCCAGTCACACCCTCTACTGGCTTCGGCAGTGGGGGAGCGCAATGGAGATACACATGTGCAGCCCCCCACAAGAAACTATGGGTTTGTAATACCCTACCCCCGTAGGGAAAAGCCGCTCCCATTAAATCGTCCCTAAAGAGGGGCAATCCCGACATCCCTGCAGAGACGAGCGGGTGGGGGACACATCCAAACCGGGGGGGACCCTGCGTGCGAGGCACGGGATCGGGTGATGCGGACAGTTTAACGTCTTGCCAGACGAAGTACAGTTTAATGTCGTGTGTTGAGGACGAAGCGGACGGTTTAACGTCTTGCCGGACGAAGTACAGTTTAACGTCGTGTGCTGAGGACGAAGCGGACGGTTTAACGTCTTGTCGGACGAAGTACAGTTTAACGTCGTGTGCTGAGGACGAAGGTGCTTGGCAGTTTAACGTCTTGCAGCACGGACGATAGGGGCTAGGCAGTTTAGCGTCGTGCAGCTTGGACGTAGTACAGTTTAACGTCATGTTGGACGGATGCAGTTTAGCGTCATGCGGGACGAATGTGCAGTTTAACGTCATGCTGGACAAATGTGCAGTTTAACGTCATGCTGGACGTTGGTTGCCGCCGATGGGTCCGTGTCACTTCGCGCAAGCCTGGAGGGCCGCACGGAAAGACAACGTACGGTGCGGGCACCCAGGATGAAGATCATCGGGCGCCACGCAGGCGGGTACCCTCAGGGGGTCAAGGGGGGCGACCCTGGCGGATTGCGCGCAAAAGAGGAGCTTTGCACGCAAAACAGCAGGTCGGCGCGCAAAATGGCGGGCTGGCGCGCAATCGGGCCAGCCCTTTGCGCGCGGATGATTGAGATTGCGCGCACCGGGCTTCGGACAGCACGCGGGGGCAACGGCTAATTCTCTAACGAATGGCCACTTTGAAAATGGGGGGTGCGCGCAATCGGGCTGTATTGCGCGCACCCGGGGGCAATTGCACGCAAGAGGCTTCTTTTGCGCGCAAAGGCCTTCGGGTTAAGGATTATTCAAAGGAAAGGAGCCAAGGGGATTGCGCGCGAAGGCGAACCCCAAGGCTCTATTGCGCGAAAGAAAGGAGGTTACCTGAAGATCGGCATTGCGCGCAGAAGGGGTTGGATTGCGCGAACGAGCGACGCTTCGGATTCTGGCCACCTTCAAAACGTCGGGGGTCGCCTTATATTTATAGGCAACCCCGGGCGCGGAATCCGGTCTCGGGCGCGGAATTCACTTCGCGGGCGCGGAATCAGGACCCGTCGCGCAAGGGAGCCGCGCAGGCCACGGGCGTGCAAAATAGCGCGCCGGCCCAGCGCATTGCGCGCATCCCGGGAGGATTGCACGCCGCGACTCAACTTTGCGCGCGGGCCTCTGAAATTTCGCGCAAGTCCTCCGGGCCCTCCGGAACGTGCCTCTGACTCCAAATATCACTTCGCTTTCTGCATCCGGAGCTTCGTTTGGGAACAACGGACTTTTCTGGCGTCTACAAAAGCCCCCCCTCGGAATCTGATCGGCGAGAGGTCGCAACGATCGGGTTCCGAGGGAGACGTCGGAATGCCGAAGTCTGGGGCTGCGCGGGACTTAGGCGCGCAAAAAGGGGCTCCGGGCGCGCAATCGAGCGTTCCGCGTGGCACGGAATCCCGGCCTCGTCTATAAATAGGTGTCCAGGGTTCCGCGTTCCGTACACAGGCCTTCCGCGCGATAAGCTTCAACGCTCTCGTGCGCGAAATTGCCTTTTCCGGTCGCGAAATTCGACCGATCGGCGCGCAAAACCATCCGGAATTCGCCTGTCTTTGCGCGAAAACCCGGAACTTTGCGCGACATTCTTCCCAATTGTGCGCCGTCCACTTGGATTGCGCGCCAACCTTCAAACTTCTCTACCAGCCTCGTCCGATCCCGCACGCTTCATCCCTTAACCCGCACGACTCCCGAAACTTCTGAGATGGCCGCGCACAGAGGAAATGAGGGGGATGCCGCCACTCGCAGAGCTGAGATGGCGACGAACGAGGAGGTCTACGGAGCCAAGGAGATTGTTTCCAACAATCAATCCTTGTTCGACTTGCTGACGCCGGCCCAGAAGACATATCCGCTGTCAGACAACCTGCCGCTCTGGAACTTCGGCATCCTAGATGAGGTTCCGGTGCTAGGGTTCGAGGTTGATGCGCCACGGACCTGGGTGACTCGGGAGGACGAGCTTCCCCGCTATAACATCACCAACAATGGGCATCCTGCCAGGGAGACCAGGCACTTAGATGTCTACATCCTGAACCCGAGGACGCGGACCATTGACGGGGGTGAGCCTACTTCGGAGAATTCTCCGGCCCTCTACTCGAGCACATACCACCAGAGTGTCATGGACGACACCAAGGGTTGGCTGAAGGACTGGGACTTGCGATCTGGGGGCAATTTCACCAGCGATTGGGCCTGGGCGTTCTGGGTACGCCACACTTGCGATCACTTTGCAGAGGAGCTGCGGTACATCGGCCTGTTTGAGGCGGTGTGGACGTCGCAGTTCCACTTCTACCAGCAGTCCGAGCTCGGGCCGGAGCTGTTCACCCGCTGGTCCTCGGATACCAACACCTTCCATCTTCACCATGGGGAGGTCGGCATCGGTCTCTGGGACATCCACTGCATCGGAGGTATCCCGCTGGAGGGCTACCAGTATGATGAGTTCCTGCCTCCGAGGAACACCTAGGGTGACAGGTCACGGACTCCCATCCTGACGTGGCATCTGCTGGACCTGGCTACAGAACGGCTCGGGGTCAAGGACTTCCAGAAGGACATAGCCTACGAGGAGTGGTTCGGCCAGTTCTTGGAGCATGACCCAGCGGTCAAGATGCCAGGCAGGGGGAAGCGGTGCCCGACCGCAGCTCAGAGGAGCCGGAACGGGTCGTACTGGCGGGTCCTGGAGACGGGCGACTACCGCTCATGGGGGTACCGCGTCATCGAGGCCCGGGACCCAAATGTCCGGTACGCGGCGTTCCTGGACGCCTTTCTAAGTGGGTGGCTCCTGCCAGTGCGGGACGCGAGAATGGGCGTTCGCCCGGCGACACTGGCGGTGGCGGGCGCTATGGCTGCCAACAAAAGATACAACCTCGGGGTCCCAGTGCTGGCGAGGCTGTACGCCATCCTGGGACGCATCTCACGAGGGGGGTCGCCACGAAGGATCTGTGGGCCCTTTCAGTTCTTCCACGGCTGGGTGGCTTCTCACCTCGGTGGGTACACGTTTCCGAACGCCATCATTCCTCCGGGCAACGGCCTGCGACCCTCCCTGCTGAACATCGCGGGGGTCGCTCCGATGACCCTAAGTGAGGAGGGCGTGAGGATTCGGATTGGAAATCATGCCAATTTCAACTTCAGTCCGTTCCCCACTCCCATCGGCCAGATGATCGACAATGGGCAGGGTCCGCTGGAGCAGCATGAATACTTCCTGAACATGCGGGGAGGAGTGCTCGTGGCTCGGATCGACGGGAAGGTGATCTGCGAGCCTTACGTGCCAACCCGGTTCGCCAGGCAGTTCGGGTGCCTTCAGCGGATGCCGAAGAGGGTATTCACTGCTGTCCGGGAGGAGACGAACCCTTGCATCCTTGGCCAGATGTGGCTGATGTTTGCCGCTTTCGGCTCTGGCGACGTCATCACTCTCCCTCCTACCGGGGTTGACGCAGGCTTGGCAACCGAGTACACCGAACACTGGGCCATCGCGTACCCCGAGGGGCTTCTACGGAAGCCAGTCCGGCGGCTCGAGGTCACCCGTGCGGAGACCGGGCGTCAAGGAAAGAGGCGAGGCGCCGCCACACGGGGGAGAACGGAGGCGCGCCAAGCAGCGGAGCCGGCGCGAGCAGGGACTTCGGCGGCGGGCACATCGCAGGCTGCCGCTACGACCTCAGCGCCCAGAGAGGGGGCACGCGCGGTGGTCGAAGAGCGGCCCAGGTTGCAGGTGAGACGTCTGCTCGAACCCTCCCACGATGCAGTCTTCCCGGCGCTGTGGTCGGCCTGGATGACCCTGCGGCAGTCACTGGGGACCGACGCCATCTGGCGAAAGATTCTCAGAGAAGGAATCCATCTGCCAGAGGTCGGGCGCCTCCATATTGCCGACAGGGTGGACTTCAACCGGCAGTATGCGTATCTGACGGCCATGGACGATTACGCGTGCCAACGTGGTCAGCGTGTGGAGCCATCCCTTCTGGTGAAGGTGATGCTCGGTCTAGAGCCCGCTCCAGAACAGATGCCGCCGGAAGAAGACGACAGTAGCAACGACTCCGAGGAAGAGGAGGAGATGGGGGAGGATGAAGGCTCCGAGGGAAGATCCCATCAGGGGAGTCCGCGGGAGAGCGGCGAGGTGGCCGGCTCTGACAATGTTGATGTCACTGAGCTCCTCGAGGTCCGCTTCTATCCCTACTCAATCTGCTTCATCCATTCTCTTATGCAGCTTCTAACCCATTTCTCCATCTTTCTCAGGAGCGCACAGATGTTGGTCAGGCGTCCTCATCGGGAGTAGGAGGGGCGCCAGCAGGACAAGGCGGGGGCCAGGCACCCATTATCGAATTGACAAGCGCGGAAGGGCCCCCTGCTGCAACTGTTCCTGCGGCGGCCGGGATAGCGGAAGATGACGCTCTGAACTCCCGTAAGTCTCCTTACTCCTCCTTGCTTTACTGCTGGTGCTTGCCATTGACGATCCGTGACTAACCATGGCATGCCCCGCGCAGTGATCTCAACATTGGAGGCTCGTCGGGTTGCCGAACCCGGTCCATCTACGAGTGGACCAGTGGTGGACATGCCGCCTGCTCCGGAACAGACTTCCCAAACCGAGCCGGCCCCACCAACTGCTGATCAGGGGGCTGCGGACGCCGGCGGTGCTGACATCGGAGAGAGTTCGGGGGCTGATTAGGGTGTCAGCGCCGCTGGGGAGAGAGAAGAAGGTCGCCCAGATGTTGGGGAACCTATCCCTCATGAGGACCTCCCAGGGGCGGACCCTGCAGCAGACCTGCTGGCTGCCTTCCCTGCCTACCGGCCTGCCGACCCCGAGGAGATGGACGACTCGGACGCGGAGGCGGTCGAGGAGAGCCGGATAACGCGCCGCAGGGGGTGGAAGTGCATCCAGCGCTTCCTCAAGCGAGACCCATCGGAGTGGCTGGGGCGCATGGGATCACTTCAAACCTGGCTGCGCTTCCTGTGTGTCGGGGGAGCTGATGCTCAACGCCTCCATCTGACGGTTCGTGATTTCATGGCCGAAAAGATGCGCGAGAGCTGCCGGCGTGCCGACGTCACACAAAGTCGGGACATGTCGGAGAGCACGCAGGCGCTCCTCGCGGCGGAGCAGGAAGTCCGGCGCCTCGAAGGGCAGGCGGCAGAGAAGGAGGCCTTCGTCGCAACGTGTACCGAGCTTGTGGAGCAACTAGCAGCCCAGCTGGTTGACGCCTAGGTACAGCTGACGGAGGCGGGCCAACAGATGGTCACAATTCAGGTCGAGCGGGAGCGTGCACAGGCCAGAATCGACGAACTGCGTGCTGCGACCGCCGACGAAGAGAGGGCACACAGAGAGCGAGAAGCAGCTCTGGAGGCCACCAGCCAAAGGGTAGCGGCATTAGAAAGACTCATTCAGCACGCTAATCCCTAAAGTCTTTGTTTTGCCGTTCCCAAAACATTTGCGTCCGCTACTTTGATCCATTTGTATGAATCAATATATTTATCTGCATCTTTTGGCTTAACATGCTCAACCACAATTCGTTGTCTTGTGGGAGTGTTAACCAAGCATCAGGCATCCATAATTGGGCCTGGATTTCTGGAGAAAAGAGGGAGGTCATTCCTAGGAAAGGAGACCTCAGACCTAATCAATGTATCATCCCCCCAACTTGTTCCAACACACGAGCGGGACAACGCTAGGGGCGTTGAGATTTTATCCGAACATAGGAAAATGAGAAAGGGTGAATCGCGTGTCCCGAATCCAGACATCCACAACGGTCGGCCTTCCAGGAAATGCCCAAGACGGTAGGCGGACAGTGGATCGACCATAACAACTGCAATAGACGGACCGAAGGTCATCATTCATATTGCAGGAGGCGGACCACATGTCATCATGAATACCGCTTTGGGGGTCCCTTCAGACACAAGGGTGGAAATCCAGATCAACAGGGCATGCGAAGCGTGGGGCGAAGTGACGATTTGTTCGGACAGAATCCAACGCTCTCAAAATTGCGCCACCGTGGGGAAAGCGTATTAGGCGGATGCACTAATCTGGCCGTGAGTCACCCCAATTCTCAGACAGCACCTCTTTGACGAGGAAACCGTCGCTTCCCACCATTGCAATGGGGCATCCCGAGCTGAATCGGGGAGAATATCACAACTGCACATCTCTACCAGAAGCCAGGCCAGACGGCCGGCGACGAGGAGGGGCGGGACTTAACGATCCCTGAGGCTGGACCCGAGTCGAGATGCTCGGGCGTTCCTACGTACTCCATCAGGCTGGAGATCAAGCCACACGTAGTTCTGAGAGTGCAGTTTAATGTCATGCAGGACGTAGAATCCCGTTTAGGGAGATCTTAGTTTAAGGTCTTAGAGCTCAGACCATAAGGAGAGATCTTAGTTTAAGGTCTTAGAGCTCGGACCATAAGGAGAGATCTTAGTTTAAGGTCTTTAGAGCTTGGACCATAAGGAGAGATCTTAGTTTAAGGTCTTTAGAGCTCGGACCATAAGGAGAGATCTTAGTTTAAGGTCTTTAGTGCTCGGACCATAAGGAGAGATCTTAGTTTAAGGTCTTTAGAGCTCGGACCGTAAGGAGAGATCTTAGTTTAAGGTCTTAGAGCTCGGACCATAAGGACCTCAAAGTACGCCACATCGTGGTCCTATCCCCTAGATATGCGAAGATGCACTGAGGGATAGTGTCAAGAGTGTCGAGGTTTCGCCTGGTCAGAATGGGAGGTGGAAAATGTGAATCATGCGGCCATTCACTCAAGGACTGGGGGCACCGGAGTAACGATATGGGAGTACTGCCGACCGTGGCGGAAAAGCAGCATCAATATCGCACTAACCGTTGGTGGAATGAGGCAGCAAACGAGCATCGACCGCTCAATCGCAGGATTCATATCGATTTGCTGCCCGAGGCCATTGGGGGTACCGGCCCGAGTCGGTGGGAGAGCACTGAGGCATTGTGTCCGAACCGTTCACGGGGGCTCCACCCAGGGCGTAGACGATGGGTCCGAATTAAAGGGAGCACGAAGCCTGAAAAGTGGAGGAAACCTGACCAAGCGGATCCTGACCCTCCTGGCAATAAACCAGAGTACTCTTGACACCGGTGGACCACTGCAAGGGGTCGGGGAACACGCCTTGAGGGTGACCCGAAGGTGGCGGATTCCCCAGAGAAGGGGGAATCTATAAGAGGTGGGGGGCTGGACCCGAAGTTTCAAACATCCGGGCGTTCCTACGTATCCCATAAGGATGGGAATCAAGCCACACGTAGTTCTTGAAGCGCGGCGCAACACAATCGGGCACCAGCGCGGGGAAGAGTGCGGGTCTGACCCTCGCACACAGAAGGAGCGGCATTTGATATTTCTTGTTTGTCCTTAAAGATGAATGGTTTTTCTTTGTGCGGCGACATCCCTGTGATTGAGAAATCTCTGGCGTCGCCACAATAATCAAGCCATGGAAGGCATTGATGAATGGCGTGGTTATTAACCAGCGCCCAACATGAGTGTCCCCTGAGGAGAACATCACAATGCAGTGCCGTTTCTCGTCGGGCGGCCAAGACGATCACAATTTACGGTCGTGTGGTAGGACCAGACAACACAGTTTAAGGTCGTGTGGTTCGGACCATGGAGGAACCCGCTTATTGCGGTACGGTGGACACGGCGGAGGTGGGAACATACCCAGCCCTGCGGTCACGCACGATTCCAAGAGAAGAGTCTTGGGATCGGGGCCTGCGTATGTCCATCTCCCGAGGGGCAGAGATGCTAGCCTCCAGATATACTGGGCCCAGAACGCGATTGTTCGGGCGACTCCTTCCTCTTTATGGGGACGAGGGTCCAGCTACGCATGGCCCTTAGGGAGGACATCCGCATATATCCTTGGTGCTCAGATCATGGGAGCCTTGAACGACACCATTACCCTGGTTGGTCTGCCTAACGTGTAGAGGTGTACTGGAGGTCAGTATGAAGAGAGTGTCGAGATTCCACTACAATGCACAAAGGCGGAGTGTGATGAGGACTGCGCAACCAATGTTCAGAGCCTGAAAGAGCCGACATGGCGATCAAGGACGTTGCTGACCATATTCGCAACACAACATCTGATCGCGTCAGCCTAAGACGGGGCAAGCAAACGAACATCGACCGCTCAATCGCAGGATTCATATCGATTTGCGGCCCAAGACCCGCCGGTAAATCGACCCGGAGCGGTAGGAGAGCTCTGAGGCATCGTACCCAAACCGCTAACGAGGATCCCTTTGAGTGAAGGCTCGAACAAGAGGAAGCGCGAGGCCTGACAAGCAACACAGGACTTGTCGGGATTGAATCTGACACTACGAGTCATAGACCGAAGTACCCAAAACATGTTAACAGATCACCGGGAAGGGTCAGAGGACTCACCCTGGGAGCAACCAAAAGAGGGAAGATCCCCGTGATCAACCAAGAGACGGGGCTGGACCTGAAACACAAGCGTCCAGGCGGTCCTACGTATCCCATAAGGATGAGAATCAAGCCGCACGTAGTTCTTGAGAGGCAGTTTAACATCATGCAGGACTATGAGGGGTGTGAGGTAGTCCTACACACGGGGGAGGCGTACGGCGCGGCCAGTAGACCGACGTGAATGAGGACATGATCCCCCGCTCACGCGATACGCCTCGCACAAAAAGGAGGGGAACTTGGGCCAGAGGCCCAACGCGGGATAGAGATTCCTGGGAAATGGGGCTGGGCCTGAAACATGAATGTCCAGGCGGTCCTACGTATCCCATAAGGATGGGAATCAAGCCGCACGTAGTTCTTGAAGTGCAGTTTAGCGTCATGCGGGACGAATGCTGAACAGTTTAACGTCTTGTAGCTCGGACGTAGTACAGTTTAACGTCATGTTGGACGAAACACTTGGCAGTTTAACGTCTTGCAGCGCGGACGATATGCTAGGCAGTTTAACGTCGTGCAGCTTGGACGTATGCAGTTTAACGTCGTGCAGGACGTAAAGAGAGAAAAGGAAGGGGGGAGCAGAAGGCATCCCCAAACGTGGGGGGGAGTACAGCGTGACGAGCAAACCGACGTGAATGAGTGCATAACCCCGCGCTCACACCATACGCCGCACACCCGGGGGAAACTGGGCCAAGGGCCCGAGATGGGATGGAAATTCCCGAAGGATGGGGCTGGGCCTGAAACATGAAGGTTTAGGCGGTCCTACGTATCCCATAAGGATGGGAATCAAGTCGCACGTAGTTCTCGACAGGAAGTTTAACGTCATGCAGGACGAATGCTGAACAGTTTAACGTCTTGTAGCTCGGACGTAGTACAGTTTAATGTCATGTTGGACGAAACACTTGGCAGTTTAACGTCTTGCAGCATGGACGATATGCTAGGCAGTTTAACGTCGTGCAGCTTGGACGTATGCAGTTTAACGTCGTGCAGGACGTATGCAGTTTAGCGTCATGCGGGACGAATGTGCAGTTTAACGTCATGCTGGACAAATGTGCAGTTTAACGTCATGCTGGACGTTGGTACACTCAGACAAAGTACTGCTTGAGGAACCTAGAGTTGGTGGGAGGAGTGACACGCTCACCATCCATAGTCGCTAGGGAGTACGCGCCATTGGGATAGACCTTGTGGACAACAAAAGGTCCCTCCCACTTGGGCTCCAACTTGGGCGGCTTCCTGCCGGGGATCATCGGTGCTCTTAGGGCTAGCACTAGATCACCCTGCAGGAAGGAGCGGAGGCGAACCTTCTTATTGAAAGCTCGAGCCATTCTGCTTTGATGCCTCTCCAAGTTGTGCAAAGCGCGAAGTCTATTCTCATCCAGTGCTTCCAACTCGACTAGACGGGCTTCAGCAACTCTGTCCGGCGCTTGCTGGTCATAGACCGTAGTGCGCAAGGACGGCAACTGGATCTCAATGGGCAGGACGGCCTCAGCTCCATACACCAGGGAATAAGGGGTCATCTGTGTGGAATTGCGAGTCGTCGTCCGATAAGCCCAGAGGGCGTTGGGGAGCTTGTCCGACCAACTCTTCTTGTTCTGACCAACCATCTTTTGCAGAATGTTAGAGAGGGTTTTGTTAAACGCCTCGATCTGTCCATTCGCCTGCGCATGATAGCGAGATGTATGGTTCGAGCGAATGTTATACTTGGCGTACAAATTCTTCAACTCGGCTGCTCGAAAATTGGTTCCGTTATCCGTGAGGATAGCGTGAGGCACTCCAAATCGATGAATGATGTTGGACGTCACGAAGTCAGCGATCGAACAGGATTTGACCTCTCTGAGCGGAATCGCCTCTGCCCATATGGAGAAAAAGTCTGTGGCGGTCAGAATGAATCGGCACTGGCGAGCTGTCGCCGGCGGGTAGGGTCCCACAACGTCCATCCCCCAGACTGCAAAGGGCCAAGAATACCTGGTGGTATGGAGAGGCTCCGGCAGCCGATGCACAAAGTTCGCATGAACCTGGCACGCATGGCACCTCCTGGCATACTCGATGCAGTCATGGATCATGGAGGGCCAGAAGTATCCCAACCTCCGAATCTGGTGGGACAGCTTCGGTCCAGTCTGGTGGGCGCCACATGAACCAGCATGAACCTCTTGCATGACTCGTGGGATCTCAACTCCCTGAAGGCAACGGAGGAGAACACCATCAAATCCGCGTTTGTAGAGGATCTGCTCCAGGCCGGGACTGCTCTGGAGGACAAACTGTGATGCGCGGCGTCGAACTCGCTCGCGCTCGGCCCGATCCGATGGAAGAATTCCATGTTGGAGGTACTCAACCAAAGGCGTCCTCCAATCATGGGCTGATCCGACTGTCATATCTGGGGTACTCGGGGCTCCGGGCATAGGGGGAACCGTGGTGAGATTACTTACCAACGGGCCGCGATCTTCTTCCGGGATAACGGGAGCGATGAGCCTGCGGCGCGTCACGCGGACGATCAGGTTGTCCTGTTCAGGCTCCGCAAGTGACGCAGCAAGGCTGGCCAAAGCATCTGCTCGACCGTTCTGCGACCGGGGAATATGGACAATTTCCGGCCGAGAAGGGAACCGGGCCATCAGAAGGAGGGTGCACTCCAACAATGGCACAAGTTCCGGCTTCCTGACAACATAGTCACCATTGATCTGCTTAACGACCAGCTCGGAGTCCCCTTTCACGCACAGACGGGGCACGTCGATCTCGAGAGCCAACTCGAGGCCGGTGATAAGGGCATGGTATTCCGCCTCATTGTTGGTACAGCCCTCTGACAACAGGAAAGAGTATGGCAGCACGGCTCGCTCCGGGGTAATGAAGACGATGCCCAAGCCCACTCTGTTTAGCTAAGGATTATCGAGTCTTCTACCGGTGGGGCTCCGGGAGGCACCGTCAAAGTGCATCTTCCTGCATGGATCAGCTCGATCAACCGAGAGAATGGTCTCATCAGGAAAGCCTAGATCCAGCGGCTGATCCGCGGAGGTCGGGTGAGCTGCCAGAAAGTCTGCCAATGCTTGCCCTTTGATGGCCTTCTGAGACACATACCTGATGTCGAACTGCTAGAGAATCACAGCCCACCGTGCTAGACGGCCAGTCAACATAGGCCGGCTTAGGATATATTTCAACGGGTCTACCCGAGAAACCAACTGTACCTCATGGTGCTGCAAGTAGTGCCGTAATTTCTGTACGGCAAATACGAGCGCCAGGCAGCTCTTCTCGATGGGGGAATACATAACTTCCGCATCAAGGAGCATGCGACTGAGGTAATAGAGGCTATTCTCCGTTCCCTCGTTGTTCTTCTGGGCGAGAAGGGCACCCAGGGACCGTTCCAGGGCGGTCACATAGAGGACCAGCGGCTTCCCGGATACAGGCGGCATCAGAACTGGAGGTTGAAGCAGGTACTGCTTGATTTCCTCGAAAGCGGTCTGACACTCTTTATCCCATACATAGGTGGCACCTTTCTTCATGAGCCGAGAAAAGGGCTTACACTTGCCGGCCAGATTCGCGATGAATCGGCGTATATAGGCTATGTGGCCTTGGAACCCTTGCAGTTCCCGGATGGTACCTGGGGGAGGCATCTGGCTAATCGCCCTGATTTTCTCTGGGTCGATCTCAATACCCCGGTATCTTACCACAAATCCAAGGAACTTTCCGGAGGTGACCCCAAAGGCACACTTCAACGGGTTCATCTTCAGGCAACGAGACCGGAGGAAGCCGAACACTTTCTCAAGATCTTCGAGATGGTCCTGACGCTGGCACGATTTGACCACCAAGTCGTCAATGTAGAATTCCACCAGTGTGCCGAGGATTGGCTTGAATATGCGGTGCATCGCCCGTTGATAGGTGGCACCTGCATTCTTCAGGCCGAAAGGCATGACCCGGTAGCAAAAGGTACCTTGGGGGGCCCTGAAGGCAGTGAACTCCTCATCCTCAGGGGCCATCCGGATTTGGTTGTATCCGGAGTATCCATCCATGAAGGAGAGGGCTTGGAACCCTGCCGTGGCGTCAATCAACAGATCTGTCACTGGAAGGGGAAAATCATCCTTCGGACAGTGGCGGTTGAGATCGCGGAAGTCGATGCAGACTCTGATCTGCCCGTTCTTCTTCCGGACCGGCACAATGTTGGCCAGCCATTTGGGGTACTGAACTTCCCTCACGAAGTAGGCTTTGATAAGCTTGTCAACTTCGGCCTCAACCATGGCACCGTGGGACGGGTGCATCTTCCTGGGAGGCTGCTTGAACCCGCGATGGTTCGCCGGGAGACCAAGGCGGTGGACGGATACCTGAGGATCTAGCCCCGGCATCTCGTCATAGCCCCAAGCGAACACATCACGGTACTGCCTGAGAAAGTCCACGTACTGCTGCCGCTCCTCAGAGGGCATGGCGGCACTGACCAATGTGGGTCTTGGATCGGCCTCGGTTCCAAGGTTCACCTGTATTAACTCATCGACAGTGGCGGGGACGCCCTCCTCAAAGGCTGGGGGTGCGTCTTCCACGTCCTCTCCACTCGGGGAGGGATCGTCCACGGGAGAGACTGCGTTGGAAACTGCATTGGGGCTACCAGATCCTGCTGGGCCACTGGTGCTGGAGCGGGCGGTCGCGGTCATCTCATTAGAAGACTCGCGGGCCGTCGAGACCATGGCCACGTCCAACCGTTGAACCGGGAGGACGTAAGCGTCATCCAGACTTGCCCAGGGGTCACTTGCAACAGTGACAGGCTCAACCTCACCTGCCAGGATCTGCTTATCCTTGCTCTTGTAATAGTCCGCGTCCAGATAGCGGGCTTCACACGAGGAAAAAGGAGAGGCATCTCCTTGAAGCACGCCTACTCGACCATTAAGGGAGTATTTGAGGCATTGGTGGTATGACGAGGGAACCGCCGCGTGAAGGTGGAGCCATGGCCTGCCCATCAATGCGTTGTACGCAGTATCCTGAGAGACTACCATGAATTCGGTGTTGGAAACCAAGTCACCGAACTGGGTCTTCAAACGTATCTTGCCGACCGGGGTTTGCTCGGTGCGGTCGTACCCCTGGATCCTGAGGTCGGAGGGAATCAAGTCATCCTCAGACAACCCCAATCTCCGGAGCGTCCGAGTTGGAATCAGGTTAATCCCGGACCCCGTGTCGACAAGACAGCGCCGGACTTCAAGTCCTTTGAACTGGCCAATGACATACAGCGAACGAATATGTCCCTGTATAGGAGGGTCTTCATCCTTACCGGAAAACGAGATAACTGCCTGACATTCGGCGTCCTCGATCGTTTCGGCGTGAAAGGCCTCTGCAGCCGCAACCTCTGTCTCAAACTGGAGGGGGATCTTCAGGGCTTCAGCGAGTGCCTCGCGCATCTCAGATGACATGCACAGAGCCTCAAGGATAGAGAGCCTTGCTGGGATGTCGGCCAAGTGCTTCAGGACATCATACTTTTTGGCCAAGCGTGAGCCCCTGGTTGCAGGAGGTTGCTCTGCGGTTGGCGGCATGACGGGCCTTGCCGGTTGGATCGGCGGCCGACTGGTACTTGGCGCATCTCGCTGTTCACTGGCTGCAGTCCGGGAAATGGTCACCGTACTGGGGTCAGGAGGCCGGGATGGACTCGTGGCAAGGCGGAGCTGGTCGTGACGCGGCTGAGGCGGTTCTTCCTGGTCCCACACCACAAACAGCGGCGGAGGCGAATCCGTCATCCCCGAATGGGGGGGCGGCGCACGTTGTGCTCGGTTTTGAGCATGCTGCCTAGTCTCAGTGGCGTGCACGGCCTGGCTGGAGGTACCAACGGCTGTGCCCCGGCGACTCCTGTTGCTGCGGTTCTTCTGACGGTGGCGACGACCGGGGACACTA
The DNA here is from genome assembly GCA_963277665.1 of Viscum album. Classification (NCBI taxonomy): domain Eukaryota; kingdom Viridiplantae; phylum Streptophyta; class Magnoliopsida; order Santalales; family Viscaceae; genus Viscum; species Viscum album. The sequence goes on along the minus strand of OY728123.1, from coordinate 1,730,798,880 downwards.
GGGAGGTCCACCTGGTGTTCTTCAACGTCGGGAACCGAAAAGGGATTTACCAGCTCGACGGTGTTAACCGAAGCGTACCCAACACCGTCATCGGACGAATCATCCATCACCGGGCAGATCCGAGGAGGGACCCCCATCTCCGGGGGCATGAAATCGCCGAGAGTGCGGGATAGTGGCGGAACCGGCGGGGCGCGCTCTTCCTTCTTGCGCTGCCGCCGTTTGCTCCTCTTGGAAGAGGCAGGCTGGGACGACGATGCCGAAGCAGCACCTGCAGATTCGGGGGGCTCAGGCTAATTCAAGCGCGCACAGATGATTCCATGGGCGCGAATGGTCGTCCTGCGTGCCATCCAGTTATTATACTTCTGGGATCCGCGGTCGGAGACCAGCTGCCATTCGTCCTCGTTGCCACTATTGTCATCTGATCCCACGAACACGCCCGCCACTTGTGCTGGAGCTGGGCCCAACCTGATTACATTGTTGTTAATCTGGTCTTGGAGCCAATCCTTAAACACATAGCACCGCTGGATGGTGTGCCCCAGGGCCCGATGGTAGGGGCAGTAGCGGGGGTTATTCGTAAGATGTGCCTCCTCTGGCCTCCAACACTCAGGCAGTCGCACAATCCTCTGCTCCAGGGCGCTCCGGAAATAACCGGGGACCTGATCCTCGTGGAATGAGTAAGTCAGGTGTCGCGGGCCCCTGGGAGCGTGGTCTTGACGAGGGGCTGGAGGGGCCGGCCGAGGAGGTGGACCCTGATTATCTCGCCTGGGTTGTGGCGGTACATTACGCGGAGGGGCCGAACGGTTTTGAGGCTGCCGCTGCTGGGCCGGGAACTGAGCCCGTGGAGGCGGATTCCTGTGAGGCTGTGGAGCTGGCCTTGCCGGCAGCAGCTCCAATGGTCTGGGGGCCTCTATCTGGGCGACAGCAGCGGGCTCAGCCCTGCTGACTCTCCTTGCAGGAATCATAGGAGGCAGCGGGTGTGCCTGGCTGGCCTGTTGCAGGGCTTCCTCAAGACGTTGAGATTTGTCTGAGAAGTCCCTGAACCCTCCGGGGTAATTTTGAGTGATCAGGGAAGGGACCAGCTCGGTCTTGACGTTCCCGACGCACATTGTCAGCAACTGCTCCTGAGTCAATGGCATGTCAAGGGAATACGTGATACCCTTCCATCGGGCGACGAAGTCCGCGACTCGCTCATCAGGCCTCTGCTTGCACTTGAAGAGGTCTGCGATACTTGTCTTTCGGGTCGTGGAACTGAGCTGGTAGAGGAACTGTCTACGGAGGTCCTCCCAGCTGGTTACCGACCCGACGGGGAGCTGGCTGTACCAGACAAATGCTGGCCCTTCCAGTGTCTGAACAAAGCAGCGAAGCTTAGCGGCCTCTTGTTGCGCCGGAGTCCCCAACATAGGCCCGCACCTCGAGTTGAAGTGGGCTAAATGCTGTGGCGGATCTCCAGTCCCGTTGAAGGGAGCGAAAGTGGGATTCCCGAATCCCGGAGGCGTCGGCATGTCATCCACCCATGCTGGGTATGGCTTGCCGTCCGGTGGGATCGCCACCTGCCGAGTCTCCAAGGCCTCCAAGCGGGCAATGAGTGCCGCCATCGGATCGTCCGGACATGGGTTCCAGTCCTGGCGAGGATCTCTAACCACGAGCGCATTGCATGGCCCTTCAATCGGGTCGTCGACCGGGTCGTCGAACTCGGCAGCTCGTGGGATGGCGGGCGGAGCGGCCCTTGGGGCAGCGGGAGGAATCTGAGCGGGGTCTCTCAGGTAGTCACGCCGCTCGGGAGGGTGTGGCGAAACATACCGCGCCCTCTTGCCATCGGCAATGGCCTCTCTCCTATCGGCGAACACGGCGTAATCACGGTTGCCCGGGAGAGTCTCGTCGAGGAGCGGTTGTTCCGGTCCCTGCTGTCCTGGCCTAGGATCACCGTAGTCAGGCCGCCATTCTGCAGTGCGCTCGGCGAGGAGCTGGTCAACCAGCTTCTTCTGTTCGGCGAGCTGCTGACGTAGCGTAGCCTTCTCGGGATCCTCCTCTGCCCTCTACACGGAGGCAGATGGGTCGGCGGGCTTTATAGCCTCGCTGTGCTCTTTACCATTGCTGACGTTTCGGCTCAACGTCAGTGCTTCAGTGGGTGCGGGGAGCCCCAGGAGGTTCCTCTGATGACGAGTAACTCTCACCGATGGATCTAACGACGGCTTGTCTTCGGGGGGGGGGGGAAGCCCCCGTCGAGAAGTTCCAAGTCGTTCCCCTCTCCCGACAGGTCAGCCATATTGACTATTTCCGTCCCTGGGGATGTACCCTCAGGGCCACCCAGTGAATCGGGCTGCGGCGAATCACACTGAAGCGTAGGGCAGCGTACTGCCCCCATCCACGGATATACACGTGGGGAGTGGCTTCCTCGATAACTTTGCGGAGTACTTGAAAACACTCAACGCATCGTTGTTGGAGGGCCTCGTGGTGCTCAAATGACCCGGGGTGCCGAGCCGTGGGGAGCATGGCCAGGTCAATTTGACGGCACTGCTCACCAATATCCTCCAGGTGCACTTGACTCCCGGGGTATGGCATTTGTAGGCGGTGAAGACAGGAGCGAGTCTCCCGGAGAGTTCGGCGGAAGCATTCGAACTCATCCAGGGTGAGCGATTCGGGTGCATCAAAGCCCGGTCCTGCGACTGGCCAAAACTTCTCAGGGAAGTGGCCCTCTGCAAGGACGGTCCAGAAGTTCCACGACTCAAACTCGGGACCCAGATCTCCTTGGTCCTCTTCAATGGCTGGGAACGGACGGGGAACCGGCAGTGGTGCCGAGGCAGGCCGCCGGGCTGACGGGCTGGCCGGCGGTGAATACAGCGAACATGCCGATTTCCCTCCATATCCCGGGCCGCCCTCTGAGGGTGGCGGTGCCCTGGCTACCACATCACGATAGGACGGGCCGGCGAGCGAACATCCTGCCGTAGCATCGGTGCTCGCCGAGGGTGCACTAGATCGTGGTTCGACCATTGGTCCCCAGAAAAAGTCTCCGGCTTCTCCGATCGAGGCGGAAGGCGCTTCTGGAGGGGCCGGTACCAACCGCAAGCTTGATCCTTGGGGGTCTACCAGGCCCTCGTTACTCCGGATATACCTTCGGAGAGAAGCGGGGATCACATCGATCTCGCTCTCGGGGAGCACGAGGCTGACGTGCCGCATTCCTACCCCTGCCCTTGACTGGCAGGATTGGGGAAAGGGCTCTGTCGCCGAATCGTACTCCACCTCTGAATCAGAGAAGCGAACCGGTCGGATCTCTGTCCGGAATTCCGTAACATTCTTCCCTTGGCGTCGACGCCTTGCCTTCCTGCCCCTGGGTGGTTATTCGGGGCAGGGCTGATCTCTGTCCTGGCATCCTCCGGCCACACTGGTGCTGGGGCCAAGAGGACTAGAAACCAAGGTGCGAGGGGCACCGGGACAGATATCAAAGGGGACGCGGGGAGAGATGATTCTGGGCAGGCCTCAGGGCCGGGATCGGAAGGTGGGATGACCCATGCCTCCTAGATCGGCCACACGGAGTAGACCCTGCTGGTGAATAGCGCTACCGCGAGGTGGTCTGCGGTGGCTACTGCCTGCACCAGCAACCAGGAGAGTCAACCCAACCTGCCTTTGGGGCGGTCGGGGCCTCGATCCAGGTCGGGCATAGAAGTTCCCCTGCTCAGGATGCGCAGGGGCCTGGCGACTGAAGCCAACAGTGGCTTGGGCCAATGCGGCCGCTGTTGCTAGGGCCCCAAGGTGGGCATCCTCCTCCGCTCGTGCCCGACGTTGGCGTCGGGACAAACGAGTCGGGATGAGCGGCGCGGGCAGGTGGAGAGCCCGCTCTTCGACTTGAGAGGCCTGGCGGGAGCCCTTACCGTAGATCCCTGGAGCGAATCCCGGATAGGGTGATCCCGGACATCTTCCACCTCATCTGCATAGGGAAGGGAACTGTCAGAGCGCTCCGGGGATAAGCTCCCGAAGCGGTTGGACGTTGAGGTAGGCAGCGGTGCCTCCCTGTGCGGCCCTCGGGGGCGGCGGTGGTGGCGAGGTGCAGCCTCCTCAAGGTCTAGGCGAGCCATGTCCCTAGTGTGGATGACTCCCTCTTCCTCATATCTTCGCACCAGGGTGTTGATCACCCTTATCTGGATGACCTCCGAGGGGGAGAGAGGGCGTGGTCGTCCCGCAATTGCGGCTGCTGGGACGGCTGTGGAACGGGCGGGACCGCGCGGAGTAGCCTCGTCGGTGTTTCCCCTACCCCTGCGCCAGTGGGCGGGTGGCGATCAGGCACTGGATCGGGCGACCTGATTTCTGAAAGCAGGGAGAAGGACCCATTAACACTGACAGGAAAAAGGAATCGACAACCAACCATTAGCGCCACGACGCCTTCCGTGGGGGGAACCCAGGCCCTCGACGTTGCGAGACGGAGTGCCCGATGTCCCTTCCCCAGCCCCTAGCGGGTAAGACTGAATGCTTGGCCGGGCAACATGCCGGTCTTCCAACACCTCTGAAAGCCATCGGTCCTCGTATCGAGGAGAAGAGATTCACGTCGGGTTCACCATTTTTCTGTTTCGGTGCGGATGTGCGTCGGGTTACGCTGTTCCGCCAGGACGCGTTCGCGCATGCACCCGTCAACCCGAGGGGATGGGCGCGCGGCTTGTGGTCCCGCAGTCCCGCTTTCCAAAGGCGGGCGGCATCCGTCCCTTATTCAGGGGCGTCTGCTCCTTGATCGAAACCGGGATGATGGAATGTCGGCTCCTCCTTCCTTGGACGTCTCCTCGGAACTCGTCGCCTAATCTGGGTCTCCCTCATAGATGTAAGAATTCTCGTGAATCTCATTCCCGGCGCCATATCTTCATGGACACCGGTTAATTACGCTGCTTCCGCCCGGACGCTCCAAGGAGTCTGGTCGGGGCAGCAACCTGCAGTGAGGAGACCGGGTGGCTCTGGGTGCTGGGGGCGTGTCGTAACACTGCGGCTCTGCACGTCTGTCTTCCGTCCCTAATAGGGCTTCTCGAAGGCACGATGACCTGAGGCATCCCGCACTGGGTGCGGGGAACTGTGTCACCTGAGGTTTTCCTTGGCTTCCCATGTTTAACACGGGGTATGCCGCGAGTTTAACGTCCAGCGGGGACGGCATCGGACCGATCAACATGAAAAGTGGATCAGATGACAGAACCCCTTGCGGGGAACCTCCAACGCTGGGGCCAGCGCATGGGCGGCTTCCCAAGTGATGTGGAGTGGAGAGAAGTGGCATGACCCCACCGGGATGTGGCGGCCCAGGTAAGGATCAGGATGGATGATGGAGTGAAGAGCTTGGACCCCGTAGAGGCTTCCTACGTACCGCGCGCTAGCACGGATCAAAGTCAACGTAGTTCGGGTATACAGTTTAACGTCATGCTGGACGTTGGTGAGCCGACTCACGAAGAGGTCGAGGCCGCCGGGCGGAGGATTGAACCGAACCACCTCGCACAGAGGGGGATGGAACGGCCGGGTGGATCACAGTTTCACGTCATGCTGGACGATAAAAGGAGAGATGGAAAAAGGGGCTGTGGGGAGGCACAGTGGAGATACACACGTGCAGTCTCCCACAGGGGCGGATTCATAGGTGAATCGACGCAAGCGTGAACCCTGGAGGGGTCCACTGATGGACGAACCGACGTGAATACGACCGGGACGACCAGGTGGTGGGCTTGAACCTCAGGGAGGTTTCCTACGTACCCTGTTTAGAAGACAGGGATCAAAGTCCACGTAGTTCATTCTGTCAGGACTTACGCACTTGAGGCAGCCCGGATGCGGCAAAACTCAGTTGGAAGGGACTTGGACTGAATGTAAGAGACACCTCGATCCCAGTCACACCCTCTACTGGCTTCGGAAGTGGGGGAGCGCAATGGAGATACACATGTGCAGCCCCCCACAAGAAACTAGGGGTTTGTAAAACCCTACCCCCGTAGGGAAAAGCCGCTCCCATTAAATCGTCCCTAAAGAGGGGCAATCCCGACATCCCTGCAGAGACGAGCGGGTGGGGGCCACATCCAAACCGGGGGGGACCCTGCGTGCGAGGCACGAGATCGGGTGATGCGGACGGTTTAACGTCTTGCCGGACGAAGTACAGTTTAATGTCGTGTGTTGAGGACGAAGCGGACGGTTTAACGTCTTGCCGGACGAAGTACAGTTTAACGTCGTGTGCTGAGGATGAAGCAGACGGTTTAACGTCTTGCCGGACGAAGTACAGTTTAACGTCGTGTGCTGAGGACGAAGGTGCTTGGCAGTTTAACGTCTTGCAGCACGGACGATAGGGGCTAGGCAGTTTAGCGTCGTGCAGCTTGGACGTAGTACAGTTTAACGTCATGTTGGACGGATTCAGTTTAGCGTCATGCGGGACGAATGTGCAGTTTAACGTCATGCTGGACAAATGTGCAGTTTAACGTCATGCTGGACGTTGGTTGCCGCCGATGGGTCCGTGTCACTTCGCGCAAGCCTGGAGGGCCGCACGGAAAGACAACGTACAGTGCGGGCACCCAGGATGAAGATCATCGGGCGCCACGCAGGCGGGTACCCTCAGGGGGTCAAGGGGGGATACCCTGGCGGATTGCGCGCAAAAGAGGAGCTTTGCGCACAAAACAGCAGGTCGGCGCGCAAAACGGCGGGCTGGCGCGCAATCGGGCCATCCCTTTGCGCGCGGATGATTGAGATTGCGTGCACCGGGCTTCGGACAGCACGCGGGGGCAACGGCTCATTCTCTAACGAATGGCCACTTTGAAAATGGGGGGTGCGCGCAATCGGGCTGGATTGCGCGCACCTGGGGGCAATTGCGCGCAAGAGGCTTCTTTTGCGCGCAAAGGCCTTCGGGTTAAGGATTATTCAAAGGAAAGGAGCCAAGGGGATTGCGCGCGAAGGCGAACCCCAAGGCTCTATTGCGCGAAAGAAAGGAGGTTACCTGAAGATCAGCATTGCGCGCGGAAGGGGTTGGATTGCGCGAACGAGCGACGCTTCGGATTCTGGCCACCTTCAAAACGTCGGGGGTCGCCTTATATTTATAGGCAACCCCGGGCGCGGAATCCGGTCTTGGGCGCGGAATTCCCTTCGCGGGCGCGGAATCAGGACCCGTCGCGCAAGGGAGCCGCGCAGGCCACGGGCGCGCAAAATAGCGCGCCGGCCCATCGCATTGCGCGCATCCCGGGAGGATTGCGCGCCGCGACTCAACTTTGCGCGCGGGCCTCTGAAATTTCGCGCAAGTCCTCCGGGCCCTCCGGAACGTGCCTCTGACTCCAAATATCACTTCGCTTTCCGCATCCGGAGCTTCGTTTGGGAACAACGGACTTTTCCGGCGTCTACATTATGGCAGACTTATTTTCAACTAATGATAGAAAGTAATTTTCACCAGTGAAGATATGAAGAATTTGATTCTATAATTTTACCTCAAGAAGAATTTTAATCAGTTGTTGGAGAACAACAATTTATTTACTCAAGAAATAAGTTAATTATTCAGAATCATACTAGGTGTAATATAATTGGTGATGTAGATGAACTTATTAAAAATAGAGGTTCTTTAAGAAATGATGTTGAACATTGTGAATTTTTTGTAAAAATTAGAACAAAAAACTATTGATTAAGGTTTAAGAGATTAATAATGGGTAAAATAATTGCATGATAAAATAAATGAATATAAAAGGAATCATATTAAGGCATTGGTTTAATAATATAATGATACATCTTTAATTTTTGTAAAATGGGTTTTCTAGAATAAGTGTAATAAAAATAGAAATATAGTCAAAAATAAAGTTAGACTTTTTTAAATGGGTTGTAATAAAAAAGATGGAATGGAATATGAAGAAACTTATGTTATTGTATCTAAACAAAAATCTATTCTAATTATTCTAGTACGTGTAGCATTTCATAATTTCAAAATTTCTTAATGTATGCCATGTGTGATTTTCTAAGCTGATTTGTATTGTAGGATGTTTATGTAAATAACAACCCTATTTTTTAAAATAAAAACTTCCTATTAAAATAATTTAAACTTACTAAGGTGATTTGGATAATTAAAAGAACCCCAAGAGCCTAATATGAAGGATTCAACAAATTTTTATAATAAAAATAATTTTTAAGGGAGATATAGATCCAAAAAATTATATAAAATAAGTACTTTATAAAAAAGTCATTGTTTAAATTTATTTTTTTGGCACTATATTTGGTTCTAATAAAAAACATCTTACAGATTCTTTTTCTAATGTTATGAAATATGAGTTCTAAATGAGCATTCTGGGAGAAATTACTTATTTTCTAGGGTTTTATATTTTAAAACAACCGAAAAAAACATTTGTATCCCAATATATGTATATAAAAGTTCTTATTTAGAAATTTGAATATGACAACACTAATAGTATTAGTAATCATATCAGAACCCAAAACATTTTTTGATATTGATGAATCTAGGAAACTGGATGATGAAAATATCTTTAGATAAATGATTAGTTGTTCACAATACTTAATATATAGTCATCCATATATGATGTTTTTTTATGATTGTACGAAAAAAAATCAAGATAATCACAAAGTGTCTCAACATAAATATATAAAATGAATTTTTTGTTATCTTAGGTGAATTAAAGTTTTAGGATTATTTTACTCTTATAGAAATGATTATGAACTAAATATTTATTCTGGTGCTAAATATAATGAATGTTAAGTGGATAGAAAATTTACTTCTTGAACATGTCATTTACTAGTGGAATATTTAATTTCATGGCCATATAAGAAGAAAAAATAAATATAAATCTACACTATTGAAGAGGAATATGGTATGGCTGGGATTTTTTATGTTCAAGTGTTGTAGAATAAATTCATACTCACTAACTTTGGCTCAAATTTTAGTTAAATTTTACATACCAAACATTAATTTGATATAAAATTATTTTAAAAAAATAAGAGTTCAGGAAATATATATTATAATATTTTGAGCATTATTTTTGCTCGTCAAGTTAGTTTTGAGATTTAATCTTAGCATTCCAAATCTATGTAGATCAAATCATCTTGTCTGAGCCTAATAATATGAGAGTGTGTCACCACATCCCATGCCAATTTCTCATACTATTACCGACCATCACAACATTTTCATTATAAACTCAATATTTTAGAAATCATTTTTTATATTCTCAGTTTGATCATTTTTTTAAAAAGTATCCTCCCAAATAAATTGTTAATAAGGAAGTTTTGAATGGGTGACTATTCAACAAACAATTTTATAATTATATTAATTCTAGGTTGAAATAAATTATCAAATTTCAATTTTGGGAAATAGTATTCTTGCAAAAAGAATATTTCAATCTTCATAATTATACTATATTAAATGATTTATTCTCATTTGTTGTTTTAGTATGGAAAACAATTTAGAGGTAATAAATTTTACACTTTTATATGAGTGTTACCAGATGAATATTAAACTAATTTTTGATAATATAATTGTACCATGGTATGGGGAAGCATATATGGTTAAACACATTCATCCACAAAAACATGGCTATTTTAAAATTTCACGCCCTTAAACTTCTATGTTTTATTATTTTTGAGAAATTCAGAAAATTATATAATATTAAACTGGATGATATAGGTGTTTCTCTATGGATGTAAGGTAACCTTATTTTGATGTAATGAGATAGATATAACTCTATGGTATAATATACCTTGAAGGTATTTGATACCATTATTTTAGAATTCATAATGAATATGTGAAAATTATTCTTAGTGATTTGTTTCTAGTCAATTAAAGCTTTTAAAAGATGTTTGATAAAATTTAGAATTATGAAGTTTCCCTATTTTTTAATCAAGATGTTGTTAAATGTTATGTTTGTAATGAAAATAAATAATCAGGAAGTGGATATTATGGGAAAATATCATTGATAAGTAAATATAAAATTTTCATAATTATATTTTTTTATACTATAGTTTTAGAAATATATTAAATAATCATACAACGTAGAATCTGATGCCAAATTTCTCTAGATATATAAAATTGAACCTGATAAAAGGAAATATGGGTTATAGCCTCTCATATGTAAAAATAATGTTGAAGAAATTTATAATGGGGATTATCATTAATTTATGAAACGAATGGTAGAAATGAATCTTGGAGATGCTATGGTAAGACTCAATAAGGTGGGGGCTACAGATCAAAAAAATATAGAGAAATAATAAAATAGAGATAAAGTGGAAATAGAAGAAAGTATTTGATAGGGGAAAAGCTTGTAAAATTTTTAATGAATGGATTTGAATAGGTAATTGAATATTTATAAACCACTGGAGAGGATTGAAAGAAGAGTAATTTTGATTTCACCATTATCAGATTTATATCGATTTACTCTATTTTTTTGTGAAGTAAGTTAGCCAAATATTCAAAAACCGCAAAAATATGGAACATCAAAAGTCCCTACCACTACTGAGAAGGGAAACTGGAAATTTACTAATAATAAAAAACATTTGTTCAAACAGTTTCAAGTTAAAGTTATAAAATCTATAAATAAACATGTAAAATATGATTTTATAAGTATTTAAAAAATAGAAATATATCTATAAAAAGTATTAGAAATTATGGTAGAATAATATTATAAGGAAAAGGAAGATGAGGGATAAGAACAAAATACTTTAGAGTCTTCATCTTTAAGTACATAGTCCGAGAAAAAAACCGGATTAGAATTTTATGGAAATGATAATAGTTCAATAAAATAGTGAATCATAAATCTCATAAAAAAGAATATACAAATAGGAATATGATAAAAAAATTAGTAGTAGAGGTATAATATGATTGAAAGGGAAAAGAGAAAGAACAATAGAATGAAAATTTTGATGTCAGCTGATCAAGAAGACATGTTTCTGATGTATCATTAGAATGAAATAAATCCCATAAAAATTAATTGTTTTAAAGAGATGAATAAATATTTAACTATTTCAATGATTATTCGAAGAATCATATAGTTTTTATTCTTTTTCTACAAAAATAGAATATCTGTGCAAGTAAATTTAGATAGGGGTAAATGTGATATAACTCTCAAATGATTTAAATCAATTGGAAAAAATTGTGGTTCAAAGTGAGTATGATCTCTAGGAATTAAATATAAATTATAAATTATAAATAAGAAGAGTATAGAAAATTATTATATTGTTAAAATATAATTAAAGAGATTTTGAATTTCAAGATGATTAAATATAATTGGATCAAAGTCAATCTTTTGGGATTGCGGAAAATTATCCCAAGTTGTCATTTGATGTAGATGAAAAGTTTGAAATATTTGAATAGTTCATGTTTTTATGAAATTCCCAATACCAGGATATATGATAATTAATTAATTTTTATTTATTATAGAATACGTTCCGAATTTAAAAGATTATAATACCATGATCTAGACTCTTAAGGAAGATATTTATATACTAAAAAGGAGGTCTGAAGATTCCACATCATTGTAGAAATACATTAAAAGAAGGATTCATTGGAAGTAGAGACTAAGAATAATCATTTAGGGTTATGTAATATGAAATTCATTGACAATAATTTTGATAAAGAGGATTAATTTTATTTTTTCCTAACACTTTTTTTAAACTAAACATTTGAATGACTATATATTTGAATAAATTATTCCCCACATATTCTGTTTCAAGGATTTTCTAATTATATTTGCTTGAATTTTCTTTTTTACATTAATAGAAATTTTTTTATTAAGACTAAATAATTTCATAAAATTATTTTATTAATATTATAGAAACATTACAGCTTCCACAATATTTTGGAAAATCAAAAGGGGTTGAAGTTATTGATTGTAAGATATGTTATTAAAGAAGTTATTGGGGGAGAATTTTTATGATTATCTTATCAAATAATTCATAATCCTTTTGGAAAAATTACTTTAAATAATTTTTTTATAAATATAGGAGGGGTAACAAAGATAAATGAATAATAATTATTAAATTAATAATGGTTTTTGTGTTTTTTAAGTTATTTTTTTATGTATTGTGTATTGTGATTTTCAAAATAGGGTAGATTGTTTAGTATAAAGTGTTATATTATATGATTCATATCCTCAGTTTTAAAAATAACAATAAACACATAAAAACTATATTCTATTGACATTAAAAATACTAAGTATTTAGAATGTTTTTGTCGAATTCCATTAATTCTACACGACATAAAAATATATCTAAAACGAATTAATATAAAATTTTCACACTTAAGTTCATTCCATCATAGTAACTAAAGCCTGATCCATTTAACTAAATAAATTATTATCAATACGACTTACTAAAGATTATGCCATGGGACTAAACAAAGTCAATTCCATTTGATTGACAAAATTATAGTCTATTATAATGACAAAACTTCATTTTATAATTGTGTCTAGGTTTAGTCTATCAGTGTGACTGAGTTTAATCATTCAATGTAATTTGTTTTAGTCAATATGAACTATCAATGTTTTATTCCATCAAAATAATGATTTTTTTAATTAGATTAAGAATTATTTATACTATAAGTATGACCTATAACAAAATTGCAATGGTTCCTCTAAAAATACATCATATGGAAATATACTGATCTTGTAGAGTTGTCAAACTGAAGATCATCTAAGGCCATTTCAACAAACTCCGAGAATCAAATAAATATGTCCATTATAGGTGTTCCAATAAATAAAGGTAAATTAGAGGAGTTGGAAGTTGATGCATTTTTAAAATCAACTGATATTTAATTTCACTATTGTAACCTATGATTTATTTTTAAATGTAAATCATTAAATAGTATCCATTCTATATAATCCTTATAAGGATTTAAAATTCATGATAACAATTTTGAAATATTATTTTGTGTTTTATCTGGGTTTAGATTGAAGGATTTTGGGGATAGAGAGACAGTTGATACTAATCTATATGATCAAGGTCTTCTAGGGACATAAAGACCGAGTTGATACTCATCTTTGTGACTGAGAGATTTATTATTTATGAAAAACATACCTTATAGTTTGTTAAAAACTATGGAAAACATGACCCAACATTATTTACATCCATTACATTGATGGTTGTTGTGTAATTAATTCATTTATAAATAATCTCTTATTTTTTACTATATAACATTGTAAAGTTTGATTTTAGTGGTTTCTACATGTTATAATTTTAAGATGAAAATTTATAAATTATGTTTATTTTATTAAATTTTCTATAATCTGATTTACTTAATGATCGTTTTTTTTAAAAACTCTTGTCACTGGATGATAACTATGTCTAATAAACTTAATAAAGTGGTTTTTGAATTTAATTAGTTTAATATTTTTATATGTTATTTATGTCACTCTTATAGCCTTTACAAACTCTTATAATCTTAGAATACATGATTTGGGTGTGTTAATTCTTCCCATCATAAGGCTCTCTAACCCCTAAATCAATAATTGGATATGTTGACCATGATTAGGATGCGATGTCAAAATTCCCTCGAAAAAAGTTTAAATAAAAAACCCACAAGACTAATGTAACCATTCTAAGAGGAACAAATTAATCACCAAAATACGATTGATCTTATAAAATTTACCCACTAATGACATAAAAAATCACCTCATAAAATTGAGGAATAAAGCATCGAAGGTTCACCAATAATGAATAAAAAAATAATGAATTGGAATGGATACCATATCACAAGAGATTACAAAAACATGATACACCCTGACCTAGGAATGAAAAAATTAAATTAAAAATTATGTGGCACACTTACTATCATTGGGAGTTCCCATAACAAGATCTATGATTCAAATAAATGGACAGAAATAGGGTTCGAATATGTGAAGATCAAAAAATCTAATCCTAAAAATAAAACCATAATCAATATTAGATAAGGGAAAACACTCACCTCATTCAGAAACTGATTATTCTATTATTTTCTCACCACTATATTAAGAACTTTCATTGCATTATACCTTTTAAAACTATAATTATATCTCAATTACAAATGAAAAACAAGAACTCAAAACCAAATTGGTATGAAAAAAGTTCCATTTATAATTAGAACTATTCTATAGAAAAATACTAAACAAAAAAAGATAATTCAACAACATCATCATCACAAAAAATTTCACCACTAATTGAAAACGGGATAGTCACCCTGCTAGAAATAGACAATAAAAATAAGGGGAAATGGAAATAGAAAAAATTTAAAAGTTTTTTCTTTCCAACCAAGTATAATTGGTAAAAATTGAATACATTTCCAAGGGATTGGACTGGGATAAATTATTCTTACAAGAGTTTCCAGGGAAGGACCTCTAAGGATGAAATAGATGGCCATTGGTTTTGCATGATTTTTATGATTTTAGACTATATAGTTTTTTATGTCATAACTTACATCACTAGTCAGACACCCAAAACAATTTTCCAAAAGAGTCTAATGTTAAAAATTATTATGTCCCCTTTATTCTTCAACATGATTTCAATAATAGGATCACATTAATTCCACCTTACTGGATATTCCTCCACCACTCCCTAGGAAAGGTGAATCGTCAACTACTTCTTCCATTCTAACCAGAACAACATTGAATCACATAGTTGGCTTCATTATGTCTACATAAGTGTTAAGGCCAGGATAAGTAATTTTTGATAGAATATGCAGTTATAGACCATAGTTTATGTATAATTCGTTCAATGATTAATCAATAGAAAAGTATGATGATATGGAATTATCTTGGTGACCTGAAAAGAATATTCCAGCACTGATCCATCAAATTATTGAAGGGTATAAAAATCCATCACCTTCAATGCTCTCACTACATTAGGGAAAAACTATTGTATAGAGAATGAATTTAATCATTCCCACAAAAGGTCCCAAAGTCGATTTCTATGGACAATGGACTTCCACCACTTCTGTATTAGACCCTCTAGCATGAATCTGGTGAACTTGAGTTTATGAAGCTCTACAAGCTCAATATAAATGAAAATCTCATCGATTCTCCATTATTATTCTTCTTACTTTTGATATTTAGGTTACCCCTAAAATTATGAGGATATAGGAACTTGAATTTTCAAAAAAACTCTAAGGATATCCCAAAATGAAAAGAACCCTATGTTGTGTGTCTACGTAATACCTAGAAGAGGACTCGGGAAAAGCATGATCAATTGGGGGGTTTACTTGATGTGATCTTCTATAGATACCTCTTGTGAATCCATTAGGATATATTGGGGAATATTATATAAACATAAGATGTTAAACACGCCATAAATTAAAATTCCAAAAATTTGAATACAAAATAATAAGATAAATTCCTAACTCCGCTTAAAACAAGCCTCAAATCCCATAACATATGCAAACAAGCACAATAAGAGAGTAAAAATGTTTTCAAAATACTTTGACTAATTAAAAAACCTTCCATTTTAAAATAAATCATTTATATATAACCATAATAAAATTAAATTCATAATCATTAAAAAATACCTGTAAAAACACTATCAGTAACTCATTATAAAAACCCCACAACATTCTAAATTCTCAAAAAGATTTATTGAAATTTCATAATTAATTTAAAAATTAAAAAATATTTTGAGGAAAACATAAGGATGTTTATTTAATAAATAAAATTTTAGATATAAAAAAATTATTACACATTAAAATAAACATCTGAAATCCTCCTAAATAATCTATAATAATGGGAATAATCCGATAAACCCATGGAAATTAAAATATCAAAAAATACAAAGAATTATTAGTTGTATATGGTTTATATGCACAGTTTGGATGGACATTTTCTAGATATAAAAATAGTATTAGAAGTCATCTAGATCATTCTATGTGTCCTATGAATAGTTTTCTAAACTATGAATAGTAACCATGCATTGAGGGAGTTCCTCCAAAAAATGTATATTCCAAAATTTATTGAAAAATAATCAATAAAAAATATTCCAATAAAAGGTAATAATTATTGAGAAATATTGGTGATATAGATTTGATTTGAGACAAAAACATTTCCAACTATCATGGTAACACATGTTTTTTCTTGAATAAGTGGTGATCATGCACCGATATATGAACAACAAATAGAATTCCCACTATCCTACCTCCATCTATCAAAAATCCCCAAATAAAAATGGAAACTCTACAAACAATTCATTCATAAGAACGTAATCTAGGATATAATTATTCTATGAACTAATCTTGGATTTATTTGGGACGGGCACCTAATTCAGCATGCGACATCCCCAAGGTGCATTATCGAACACCTTGTATTGGAATAAAGTAAAAAAATGGTCAAATATTATTGATTGTATTGATTTGAACAAAATAATAAATACAAATCATAGGTTTTCCATTGAGAAATCCATCCTAACCATTCCAGATGTTGGATGGCCCTATTGGAAAATAAGTTGTTACAATGTATGATTAAAATAAATAAGGTATAAAATAAATAGATGTTATGAGTAATAATAATGAATGAAAAAAAATAAAGATAATAGTAGGTATAGAGTATTACCACAAAGAAAGAATGAACAATGCATCAAGATACTGAAATATAAAATGGAAAATATTAGAAACTAAAATAACAATCTCCATGTGGGAGTAGAGCATCTCCACAAGCCGCTACCATCATCATAATTTTAAAACATGATACCAACCATGATTTTGATAAAATTACTATATGTTTGAGAAGAACCATAAAACCCTTAAAAACGTACAATTATGATAGGTATGATAATAATTTCCTAGTAGGACACCATCCACTAATATATACATACACTTTAAAAGTGAAAACATGTCATGTTATTTTAAAAATAGGTGTAATTAAAAATAGGTTTTCAACATTAAAAAAATAATAAGATATACCTTTCCAAAATAAATAATTAAAAAAACCCACCCTATGAATTTTATTTAAACATATATTTTTGGATGTAAACATATGTTGGTTCTCCTTCACATTCATATTCATTAAATAATAGGAAAAAATGTATATATAGATATATACATACGTCTATATAGGAATTCATATAGAATTCCCCAGAAAAACCCAAATTAATGCATTTACATTTCTAAAAATATGGAGAACCACAAAGATAAAAGTTAAAACCAATTAAATGTTTTATAATGAATACATAAAACATGAGTGAATTGCAGTAGAGATGTATTTATTCCCCCAATTCTATTTATGTATCCTATTCATATAATTAGATATTTATAGGGAGCCAATATTGGAATCTAGTATGATGAAACCATCTATTTTGAAGTATATTTATCATCATAAAGATAATCAAGGACTTTATAACGTTTTTTCACTCCATTAATTATGATTCTAGTGTTGTGACTCTCGTAGGGTTACAATAGGGTGAATCTATATTATATTTCATGTTAAATTCACTGTCTTATCATCACATTGTTTATTTCATTATTATTTATTTCATTTATAATCATTGTTTCATCCATTTTATTGGTTATTTTTTTTAATGTACTCACATATTGGTCTTAGATATGGATTGATGGTGGTCTAAGGAGTATATAGACTATTTTTCAGGCATACTATTTTTTTTACTATCTCACAGTATTGTATTTAATGATATATAATATTTTTTAAAAAAACATAAACTGGTTAATTTTAAAATATTTTTCCTTGGGATCATAGGAGTTATAGGGTAATGTCTAAGACACATCCATACAAACTACAAAACAAGATGGGTTCCATATAAAAATAAACCTATCAAAACACCAAGTATTATCCTCACTAATCTATCCAAGAGGAATATCCCTTGTGAATAATAAAATATATCTCAAGTCCACTAGTCTTAGTTTAATCTTGAAATTATGTAGCATATATAACTGAAATTCCATCATAGACAACCAAGGATTCCCACAAATCAATGTTTGAGTTGATTCAAACAAATATTACATAAAAATAAATATGATAAATTTAAAAAATATGCTACATCTTCAGTTTTGACTCCACAAAATAAACCAATCCCTAAATCCATTATAAACACAAAATAAATTGATAATACCCTTCACTGAGCATCATTTCATAAAAATCCCCAAATACATTCATTTTTCAAAATAAAAGGATTGTGTTTCAAGGGTTTTTCATTTTATAAGTAATATTTGAATTGTTTAATTTAGGAAACATGGATATTTTTCAATAATGGAAATCCATTAAGCTAGGTTATGAAATTAAAACACCTCTCATAAAATAATTTATCATTTTAGAGATTCATCTAGTAATTTCTACTATCGAATGGAGTGTAGGGATTTTTTTATTATACTTTATGATTCAAAATACCTAGGAAAATACCTTTAAAATTTGATGAAAACATAAGTAAATAATTTTTATTCCATAAAATATATGATTTATATTACACATTATCTCTATATCACACTAAATGAGTATTAAACAAACAAACTATTATTTTTCATAATTTAACGTTCCATATAACAAACCACCTACCATGAATTCTTTTTCTCCATTAAAAATATGTTTTTATCCCACCTAAAACAATAATCAAGAGATCTAGAAGATTAAGTGGAACCCAAAAACATGGACAACCCTAAAGTAAAGTCAAGAAACAAGGATCCCTATGTATCCATACAATTCATGTGTAATTGAGAAAGAGGGGATATAAATAAGAGAGGGAGGAGAGATATAGAGATGATTACTATTATAATCACACAAAAACATGAATAATGCATGATAAATCATCATGAAAGGAACATGAACAAATGTGGATATTCTCCTAGAGTCACATGAGACAAATGAGGTTTAGTGTTGAGAATTGTGGTTAAATATGAGTTAGGGAAAATGTTAACTTTTTCTTTTTAATGAAACTAGACACATTGAATAATTGAAAAATTGTGCTCCAACCATGTACCCTCAACTGGGAACCTAAATCAACTATGCATAGGTAGGACTCGTGGTTAGAAAAAAAATTGACCACCATCTAATTTCTATCTATCAAAATTATAATTCGTATCACACAGTTTCTCCATAGTTAGGAATAAATGTTCTACTTAACCCTATGAGATACTCCCCATGTCTTGAATACAAAAAATTCAATAAATTCCCACCAATTAATAGAGATAATAAATGATTTTCAAAAATAAATAAGATAACATATTTAGAGAGGGTCATGTTGTGATAGAAATAGCCACATTTTAAATATCTAATGTAACTATGTACTCTATCTCAATTGTCGAGTCCACCATAGTAGGTTATTTGGAACTCTTCTAATAAAATCTTTTATTTTTCTAGAAAAAAATGTTTTGAGATATCATATCACATTGGTCATATTGGATACTATAATCAATGTAACCCATTACACATAGATCATTATCTCCTTTAATGACCCATAACATATCTTTAGTCCCTCTGAAGAACATAAGAATTTTATTTACAGTAATCTTGGGACTCTTACTAATATTTCATTGGTATATACAAGATAATCTCAGAGAATATGAGTCATCAGTCTAAGTACATGATATGGAGTACATGATAGAGTCTATAATGGATGCATAGGAAATTTGAACCAATTTTTTTAGGTCCTCTAAAGGATGCTAAATGTTGGTATGATTCATTCCATGCAACACTATTAATGAAACATTTTTAGAGTTCTATATTCATAATAACTTGATCACTATACTATTTTATGTGTCTGGAATGAGTCTAAGAAATTTATTAGATCAATGTTTATAAATATTAATGCTAGATATGTAGGACATGTCGACCATGTGTTAAATTATAAAATAATTTTCCCAACCATATATTTATATAATTTAATGTTAGGAAAACATTTTTGATATGTAGGATTTTATCCTGATACAATATCAAAAATACTATAACACCCCCACTGATAAACTAATATACATACAGATGATCGATATTTTTTATTAAAAAAACTCATTAATTGATTCTTTAAATAAAATATTCCGACTCATAGAAGATTATTTCAACATATAAATGGAATATTGAATCCTTCAAACGTTATTAGTCTCATTTGGCTCATAAAAACAATTATCTTATATCATATATATTTAATTGACTAAATTACCATTAGGGAAAAACGTTTTTACATTCATCTGTTATACATCATAATTAAAATTATTTGTTAAGTATAGAAAAATCTAATTGCACTTTGTAATCTATATAAGTGAATTTTTTTCTTCATTTTCAATACAAAGAATTTTCATGGAAACATTTTCCACCATGTATGACTTATTGGTATAAAATATACCTTTCATGTGATTTTTATTATAGAAAACAAATTTTCACCATATGGTTATCGACCTCTTGAGGTGAATCTAAAAATTTCTAAACATTTGTAGTGTACATTGAATGCATATCAAATGTTATAGATTTTAACCATTCATTGTATTCATAACTCATAATAGCCCCATGTTAGGTATTAAAATAATTGATTATGAATATAAATTCATCATTATTTTCCATCATTGATCCGTAACTCTTAATATCTGGAAGAATCCAACCAAACCTTTAAGGTTCTTCTATGACTGGAGTATGTTCTTATGAAACTCTTTATGGATCTATATCAACCTCCATCTCAGGAAAACGTATCATTTATTGGAATTTAGCATCTATAAGTTCAAATTTCCACCCACTGAATCCTATCCTTATATATTACTTCTCAATAATTTTACTAGTTTTTATCATAAACACTTTGTATCTATATTATTATACAAATACTGTCTAATAGTTTCCATGGAATTACTATGAAACAGGAATTTATCTGTCTTGGGACTCTCTTTTATGATGAATATAATTGTAAGTGATATTTAAAACTAGAAATATACATATAATACATATTTTGATATTTCCAAATCCATATATCATATAGTGGATTTATGATTTATTTAGATGGAATACACATTAATTGGAATGTATCAATATCTATAGTGTGCCCCCAGAATCAAATAAAAAGGTAACAATGAATCATCATCGATGAAATAATGTAAAATACGGTATGATTCTTCATCTAATACACACTAATCCACTATATAGTTCTATGAGGATTGGGTTGTGGAAAAATTCCATAGTCTCTCAGAAGCTTGGTGAAGTTATACCTCTGGTATTTAACTCTGTGATTTGGTAAAATAATCTTAATATTTTTTCACAATATACTCTATTCATTATTCTAGAAAATTATTGTTTTCAAATGTATCAAACATATTTCATATAAAAAACATAAAAATATTGAATAAATCATTTTAATGTAATAAAGTACCTAAAACCTATACTTTTTTAGATCTCATTGGTTTATATGCATTACTAATTATGAGAAGTTACAATCCACTATCCATTAATGATTCTCCACTAAAACATTATTTGTTAATTTTTAATAATAAACATGAATCATATTCCAGAAATGATTCAAAATAAAATGGTTGGAATAATACATCTCCATAGATTCTCAAGATCATTTTCTTGTTTATATTTTCATGGGGACAATGCTAGAGGTTGGTGGGATTAAAACCAACACCCACATTCTTATTCTGAATATTTTAGATAGTATTATCCATATCTAGAATATTTAATTTATATAAAATATTAATTATGAAATAAAAATTTCCATTCATATATTTAGAAAATTTCTTTTTGTTAATAAAGAATGATAAAACCACCCTTTTATGAAAAAGATACAAAAAACCTAATTATAGAGAGAACATAATGACAATTTTCTAATTCTAAAACTAATATAATTGGTAAATTTTGAACATAAAAATTGAATTCTAATTTATTATCTGGAACTCAATTACCAACATGAATACGTACTTCATAATTTTTTAATTCCCAGCAATCTTTGAGTCTTTTTTAACTTCACAAATTTGTCATGAACACTCGTTGTCCAGTGCCCATTATTCCGAGTTAATGAAATTGAATTCTATAATATTCACATTTATATTATAAAAAAATATTTTTGAAAATAATTCTTATAAAATCCTTTGATAAAATAATATCATCTTATTTACATCATTGTTTTTGTTTAAGATAGTTTTATTTACATGGAACACTATGTTTAGACGAACCTTGATATACTATTGAAATGTTACTATTAAATGTGTATATTATCACCTAGACCATGGATCAGAGGTAAATTATATGAAAAAATAAATTATGATAAATTATTTTCACACACATATAAATTGAATTATTTTGTTATTAATTGGTTAGAAAGGAAAATAATACCATTGGAAAGTAAATGAGATATGATTTTATTAAAAACTAATTTTATGCGCACATTTTTTTATTTCATAAAATTTAAATAATAACTATTACTGAAAAATTTTAATGAAATTTTGAAAAAATGTATTAAATAAAATACATTAAAATTCATTCAATGGTTATTACTCCAAAAATAATGAGAATAAATTCGGTTTTCGATTAAAATATATTTCTCTAAAAATGGTTTTTTTGGTATTTTTTTGAAATGAATACTTACAACTTATATGTATTTTATTTGATCAAATTGTTTCGAAATTTAGATTCAGTATGTAAAAAAAATTAATGAGGCCTCTTTTTTTTCTCATTATGAATAGTAACCAATGTAAAAATTCATTACTGTGATAATGGTTAATAGAGATAATGAAGGGTTAAACTATAGAGATAATTATAAAAATGACCTAAAACTAATCAAAATACTATTTATTGATTAAATGTATTTCCTATATCAAAATATATTCTAAATTGATCAATTTTGAGCCACTTTCATATAAGAGTGTCATTTTTATATTTTTATATTTTTAATAATTATATATGTGTTCTTACATTCACTTATAAAAGATTACCTCATATCATCTCTTCTCCAAAAATATTATTCCCTTAAACTCAACCATGATTTGAAAAAATACTTTTCCAACATCTGTATCCATGTGCATGATGTTTATTTCAAACAAAATAAACCATTTATGAATCTTTAAGGTTCATTTAAATAGAGTATACAGTAATAAATAATATATGTTCATTCTGACTTTATCAGGTTTCTTTCTATATAACCTCATCAAAAAGTTATATAACCATACAAACATGATAAAATCAATATAGTTATTATAATTATTTTTTTTATTTTTTGTCTATTTTTTTCTCCTTCGCATCTATTGGAAAATGAAAATATTGCTCATGAGTAAGTGCGGACTACCAACTCCATGAAGTGATATTATTATTTTTTTCATTTTTTCTTCACATTGATTGTTATAAGGGTATATATAATATATGTATATGATATTACTGAAATAATTATGATTATATGAAGGTAAATTTGCATTCTTATTTCTTTCATTCCATTGATCAAAAAGTGGAAATATCATTCATGGATATGTAAGTACTACCATCTCAAGGATGTTATATAATTAAATATTCAATACTATGTTATATTAATGGTATCAAAAGTGTATATAATTATTAAATATTAATATTATTACAATATTAATATTTATGAGATACTTAAACCATGACCATGGTGCAAGGATCAGAATAATAAAATTAAAACATGCATAGAAAACATACAAGTTCTCACATGGATGTTCATTTTAATGAAGAATTGTTAATAAATAGGTAATTTAAAGTTATAATGTAATTTTAAAAAGTAATTAATTTATGAATATGGTTCATTAAAATAGTTATAGTAAATTTTTTATATATATAATTTTTGAGCTAGTATGGATCTAATCATGACTTGAGGTATGTCTTTATGTTACTATATCTTTTTTCAAGATTTTCTATATTAAATTTACATTTAGAAAAATTATATGGGTTTTTTTTCTTTAAACCTGATAAAGTTTATTCTAAAATATTTATTTTTTGGTTTTTGATATTTTATTTTAATTATCATCACTTTGGTATTTAAAAATATTGAGAAAATTATTTTAATAAAATTCAACTTTATTTCCTTTGTTCAATGAAAGTTTTCTTCCATGTCTTTTATAACAACCATGTTATTTCTATTATATTAAAACATTAATTAATGGAATAAAATTACACTTATTACAACCTAGAAGGTCGATAATTCAAGTGTCTTGGGAAATTAGGAACATTACATAACAACTTAAATCATGATATTCCACATCATTATTGAAAACATACCTTACATGACCAAAACATTCCTTCATACTTAACATTTCATGGGATAACATGAGGACATATATAAGAAAGTAGTGAGATATTAAGAAGAATATGAGAATAAACATGGAATAACATGAGGAAGAACATACATGTTAGATAGTGGGAATATCAATGGATCATAAAAGAAACATGAATATAAATTCATGATATAACACGATAATCATAACATGGAAATGTGTCAACAACTTAAAACATTGGATCATTGGTTGATAATGAACTAAACATATATCATAGTAGACATATTTCCATAATGTAATTATGTAAAAACCTATCCCAACATGATATATCATTTTAATAAACATTACCCAATGCATTAGAGAGCTATCAGGGTTCACCCTTTATAATCATTTTAACTCATGCTTAAGTGTGCCACATAGATCATATAACATGGACTGATTCAATAGAATTAGTTATTAAATTATCATGGAATATGGAATACATATATGAATTTACTATGTAAAGAAAAATATTTTTGTAATAGTTAATACCCTTGATATAGGAATGGGTATGGTATTCATTACACAGTGATTTGGCATGGAAAATCGTACTAAAATTTCTACAACATAACAACGTCATATAGAAATTCATAAAATTGGTGGATGAGAGTGAAATGGGTCTCTAATACTATATAAAATAAATTTACCAAAATAGGGTCCTATAAATACTGATTCTCACTCAAATTTACCCAAGAGAAGAAGGTAAGACGGTCCTTGTAGTTTATCTTGGGTTATCGAATCCACAGAGACCTAAGAAGAAACCTATAGACACGTACATTCTATGGACTGTTTTCGGCTATAAAGTGGCCAACATGGATTGATTTTGTATGGTTTTGAAATATATCTAATATATTTAAGTGAGTTCAATTTAATAGAATGAGTTTATCCTAGGTTATCGCTCGGGGTGGATTGGACGTATTTTCTTTTTAGTGATTTCAATTTCTTAAATTTGAGATGAGTTCATTTAAGGAGATAAAACAACATCATCACTTACTGGTTTAATGCCTACACCCTTTAATACTAATCACCTATACACTTTAAGGATCAAAGTTTTGATCACTTCAAGGTAAGGGTTTGTATTAGTACTTGAAGTGTGTGGCCTTAAATTCAACAAGGACGATGGAGTTTAAAAATCATCAAATAAAAATCCCAATTAAAGAAGTGATTATAAATTAATTAGGTGATAAATAAAATCCAATCCATCCCCTTGCAACTCCCTTGGATCAACCCATAAGTGGGTTAGCCCTCCATTGATCCCATGGTTTCAATGGAAGCGGAAAGTAGACTCATGAGGGAGGAAATGGAGAAGTAAAGAAAACAACAAAAATAAAATGATCACTCCACCGTTGTGTGAATAATTTCACAAGGGTTGGTGTGAATAAATTCACACCTTGATCCAACGGTATCAAAGTGATATGAAGAAAAATAGAATAAGAGTAGAAGAAGAACTTTTATTAAGAAACTAAATTGAATTGAACAACTTACATGTGAAAGACAAATTTGAGGCAACAAAAATGCAGCATAACATTACAATTGAACAATGCATCCAAGATTTTCAACTCCTTCACCACCACTGCCTTAAATAGGCATTTTGGGATCCTTGGGTCGAGCCTCCAATAGTACAAAGCATCTCAATTAATTTTGGTAGGCCATAGGTGGTGGAAAGCTTGTGGAATTTGAACTTTTCCACACTTGACCCGAGGTGGCATCCAGCTTTCCTTCATCGAACATACGCGTCTAGAAGACCTTCTAGATGGCCGAATCAGAGTGGGCCATAGAATAAGAAAATGGATATCCGGAATTCTTCTAACCGCCTGTAATATTGGGGCCCATTTGGAGTGGTGGATTCCGAGATATAAGCAAATTAGTTGTCTATTTTTCTGGGCCGCAGAATCTGGCCCAAAATTGTATCTCTAACTTGGGCCGCCTCAATGACCACCATAGAAGCCGAATTAGCATTGGATAATGAAGAGTGATTTGTTCCTATACATGTCTTCTAGAATCCCACGAAATTTGGGAATAATTGGGCCTGTATGTTGGGCCCAACTGTCTCATTAGTGGGCTGGTGTCCAATCTTCCTTCTCTAGACTTGCTTCATTTCATTGTCAAATATCTCCATCACCCGCCATGAATTATCCATTGATCCCTGAATGAAACATGTTCATATTGGAGTGTATATCAATTATCAAATTGAAATATTTATAATCAGATTAATCATTTGGTACTTAAAATGATGTTCAAAAATGTACCACATAATAGTGCATTTTAAGAAGGTATTACAATCATAATGTGAAATGATGTTCAAAGTGTAAAAATGCACTAAAATGGTGTTTATATATAATAAAGAACATGAATATTATATATATTACCAATGAATATTAGACTCATTTAGTGGCTAATCACACCCCCCAACTTGAGTTTTGCTAGTCCCGAGAAAAATATATCTCAACAAAATGAAATTCGAATTCCCTTTTCCAAAAACATTTTAATACACAATGATCACCAAAAAAACCTTATACCAAACAATCATGAAACCCATAAAAATATTTTAATACGTGATAGTTTCATAAGCAGATCCCAATCCCAAGCCCATTCCTTTGTTCAAATTCATTGTCATATTTCATCCAATATCAATTAAGTATGAGGATGTGTTGTGCATCACAATAGACATGGGGGTTCATCTTTATTCAAGGGGGAAATTATGGAAGAGCTAGGTGGAATCACATTTCAATATTAAGATGAGTACTAATTTTTTTGTATAATTTTTTTGTTTTTGTTTTTTTTTGTTTTTGCAATTTTGCCATGGTAATTGAAGTTGCACTCAAAAGAGTCAACCCCTGTAGCGAGACTTTGCCGATGACTCCAAGGCTCAAACACCTTAGGGCACCAAGTGAAGCCCACATACTCGGGCATCATCTCGAGTTAACTCAGTCAAAAACAAATTCAAATTACCAAAAATAGAGTTAAAATTACTAACTCTGGGCTAGACAACTATGGAGTCACGATCCCCATGTGCCAAAAGCCACACATTAGGTCATTTCATTGCTTTACGCACAATTTTTTTTTAATATTTTTAATATTTTTTTAATACTCATATTAAACTAAAATGATCACCAAACCTATGCAATTTATTTAGGGGACCCCATGAACTCAAACTAATACCCCACTATCCAAGGGACGTGCATTGTGATCTTTTTTTTATTTGGATGAAAATATAAACGATGAAATATCACATTGGACAGCCACACTTTCCAAAATCAATACTCATGAAATTATACAAGGATTGAAATCAGAATCAGGGTATGCTAAATTATTTGATATTCAGTTTCAAAGTGTGCAATTTGTATTACCATGTTTAAAGTTAAAGGAATTTTTCCTTCCATTTTTTTTTTCAAATCAGTCATTTTTTTGACACAAAAGCTTTTTTTTATTTTATCTCTCCCCCCAACTTAAAACAACATTGTCCCCAGTGTTTGAAGAAAATAAAATTTAGAAGGGGTAGAGGTAGAGAATGAAAGTTCAAAAAGGAAATTGAAAATGAGGGTCATGGAATGAAATCACCTGGTGGTTGAAGCTAAAGTTCTTACTGCTCCAATTTAGTCCTTTGATATCCATGTCTCTTGCAGAGTTCCCTTAGTGGAAAAAGGAAAAAAACAACAAAAAAATAGTATATATATATATTTAAGTACAATATAAGTATATATATAAAATAAAATAAACTGATGATACATTGTCTTCTTTTTAAATTTCTGGGTAAAGTATTACTCAAGGATCACACCACGTGACACAGATGAATATGGTGCTCCTCTTTCATACCCATCCATACTCATAATAGAAGAACAGGTTAACAGTCTATATTTTTTTTAATATAAAAATGATTAATTAAAATATAAATTTTATTAAAACAACAAAATTATAGGAAACTTAAAAACCATGGGTTGCCTCCCATGCAGCGCTTTGTTTAATGTCTTTAGCTCTACTTGAACTCCCCAACTTATCCAATACCAATTTTTAACATTTTAAGGACCCCATATTTCTCCACGTCCACTAGATTGAGATTGATTCTTTTTTTATAATTTTTGTTGAGTGAAAACCTATGTTCTAAAATGAGTGGTAAAATCCAAGGAATATCAAAAATGGTTGATCCAGTTTCCTCTGTAGTATTTCCTAAGACATAAATGACCATTACAACTTTTTTGGTTTCAAGAGAAGAATGAGTTTCAATTGAAAGGTCATTATTATACCTTATGAAGGTATTATTTAGTGAGGATGGAAGGACAATAATTTTGGGCTCGGTTTGGATAGGACATTTAGACACAAGTTGATATTTTGAATCCAACTCAGTTTCATTTTCCAAATTTCTCAACAAAATTGGTTCCTTTTGAATAGAAGATTCAGCCACAAAATTGGAAAGATCAGTGTTTGGAATGGATATGGACTCAATGTTTATGATTTCTCCCAATGGTTCAAAGGTTGGTGTTTTTGAAAATTCATCAATGGAGTTATACTTAGGAGACTCAATCCATGATGTCAAATTCTCCTCTTTTGAATCAAAAAAGTTAATTTCCTCCTGATTTAAAGTCCCTTCAAAATTTCCTTGATCCTCTTCATCTATCCCAAATCCAAAGGTTGGTTCTTCAATAAATTCATGTGGGGTTTGTGTGAAACTAGACACTTCACATAAGGTTATGGAAGGGACAGTTTGTGTAGGGATCGGTTCATCACAAGTTTTAATGATTTGTAGTTCTAACCTCAATGATGAAACCTCAAAATTCATTATATCCATTTTTTGACACAGTTTTTCAAGTCACGGTTGTGGATCATGATGGTCAAGGGGTTGAGACAGATGGTCTATTCCAGGAGGATAACTATGATGTTGGAATTCCATAGGAGGATGTTCAGATTGGCCTTGTTGGGATTGGAACTCATAATATGTTGGAATGTATTGTGGATCATATGAATAAAAACATTGTGGTTCAGTAGGTTGTTGATGATCCCGCAAGTAGGAATTAGGATGGTCATTGTACATCATACATGGGGTAGAGTGATCAAAGTAAGGAGAGGTTCCACATGTTTGGATTTATTCAAAAGGGTTTTCCATAGGAATGAAATTGGGGATGAGATGAGAGAAGTGGGATGAAAAAAAAGAATGATAGTGTCTAAGATAACTTACTTAGGTCCCCGGAAACGGCGCCAAAATTTTATTCTCGCTCAAATTTACCCAAGAGAATAAGGTAAGACGGTCCTTGTAGTTTAGCTTGGGTTATCGAATCCATAGAGACCTAAGAAGAAACCTATAGACACGTACATTCTATGGAATGTTTTCGGATATGAAGTGGACAACTTGGATTGATTTTGTATGGGTTTTAAAGATATCTAATATATTTAAGTGAATTCAATTTAAAAAAGTGAGTTGATCCTAGGTTATCGCTCGGGTTGGATTGGACGTATTTTCATTTTAATGATTTCAATTTCTTAAATTTGAGATGGGTTCATTTAAAGAGATAAAACAACATCATCACTTACTGGTTTAATGCCTACACCCTTTAATACTAATCACCTATACACTTGAAGGATCAAAGTTTTGAGCACTTCAAGGTAAGGGTTTGTATTAGTACTTGAAGTGTGTGGCCTTAAATTCAACAAGGACGGTTGAGTTTAAAAATCATCAAATAAAAATCCCAATTAAAGAAGTGATTATATATTAATTAGGTGATAAATAACATCCAATACAGCCTCTTTCTACTCCCTTGGATCAACCCATAAGTGGGATAGCCCTCCATTGATCCCATGGTTTCAATGGAAGCGGAAAGTAGACTCATGAGGGAGGAAATGGAGAAATAAAGAAAACAACAAAAATAAAATGATCACTCCACCGTTGTGTGAATAATTTCACAAGGGTTGGTGTCAATAAATTCACACCTTGATCCAACGATATCAAAGTGATATGAAGAAAAACAGAATAAGAGTAGAAGAATAACTTTTATTAAGAAACTAAAGTGAATTGAACAACTTACATGTGAAAGACAAATTTGAGGCAACAAAAATGCAGCATAACATTACAATTGAACAAAGCATCCAAGATTTTCAACTCCTTCACCACCACTACCTTAAATAAGAATTTTTGGATCCTTAGGTCGGGAATCCAACAGTACAAAGCATCTCAATTAATTTTGGTAGGCCATAGGTGGTGGAAAGTTTGTGGAATTTGAACTTTTCCACATTTGACCCGAGGTGGCATCCAACTTTCTTTCATCGAACATCCGCGTCTTCAAGACCTTCTAGAAGGCCGAATCAGAGTGGGACATAGAAGAAGAAAATGGAGATCCGGATGTCTTCTAACCGTCTGTAAAATATAGGCCCATTTGGAGTTGTGGATTCCGAGATATGAGAAAATTAGTGGTCTGTTTTTCTGGGCCACAGAATCTGGCCCAGAATTGTATCTCTAAATTGGGACGCCACAATGGCCACCATAGAAGCCGAATTAGCATTGGATCTTGAAGAGTGATTTGTTCCTATACATGGCGTCTAGCATCCCACGAAATTTGGGATTAATTGGGCCTGTATGTTGGGCCCAAAAGACTCATCAGTGGGCTGGTGTCCAATCTGCCTTCTCTAGACTTGCTTCATTTCATTGCCAAATATCTCCATCACCCTCCATTAATTCTCCATTGATCCCTGAATGAAACATGTTCAAATTGGAGTGTCTATCAATTATCAAATTGAAATATGTATAATCAGATGAATCATTTGGTACTTTAAATGATTTTCAAAAATGTACCACATAATAGTGCATTTTAAGAAGGTATTACAATCATAATGTGAAATGATGTTCAAAGTGTAAAATGCACTAAAATGGTGTTTATGAATAATAAAGAACATGGATATTATATATATTACCAATGAATATTAGCCTCATTTAGTGGATAATCAAATACATTTCCCAACATACGAAATTTGGAAATAGAAGGCATCACATAATAAATATATTTTAAGAAAGAGTAGAAATGGAATAACTCATACACATTTTCTCCATGGTAACAGGTGTATATGGGAGGGATTAATGAGAGATAAAGTGATATCTCATCATTAAAATATAATAAGTGTAGTATGGGGTAGGATAGAAATCACACTCCATCAATTTTATATGGAAATAAATGGGTGAAACAATATAAGGAAACTAGGACAAAAATAAGAGTAGAAGGAACCCTTACTTGAGTGTGTGACATCAAAAGCATGAAGAGGGTCTTATTGAGAGATTGGGAGGCCTTGGGAGGATTCTATATAATTAAAGAAAGATTAAGGACGTGATCCAAGGATTTTTTTAGTGAAGAGGAAGTCGGGTCTTGTGTTGGATTTTATAGGAAATGAAAGGGGGATTCATTAATTTTTCAAAAACATATGTTTTGGAATGAGTGTAATTAAATTTTCAAAACCACAAACTATACCACCATTTTTCCCTTGGTGAATTCTAAATTGGAGTGTCAAAATTTACTTTATAGTTCCATGGACTGAAAATATTATAATGTTATCCTTGTTTATGTGGAGGTAAGTCACATTATTAAAGAAACGGTCTTAAATTCATAAAATGTATTTTACATTTTTTACAATTCACTAAGGCTTTATATAATTAGTTAAAAAAATATAAAATAACATTATTTTAAATAAAAAAATTATATTTGGATGAATATTCCTTTTTTTTTGTTTATTACATCACTATTGGACCATTATGACGTCCTAAAACACATTATATATTTATATGTTATTCAATTTTTCCCAAAAATTTGATTGTGTCAGAAAATTATGAAAACATCCCCATTAAATAATTTTGATTTCTGGACTCCAAAAATAATATTAATTTCATCCAAATATTTTTATAAATATTTCAATTTCACTTTAAACATTTAAAACTGACAATTATTGAAAATTGATGTGTTTTGACATAAACAGTTTATAAAATATAATAAAAATTATATTTGGCCACATAAAAATTTTATGATATTAATATTTAATAATAATATTTTATTTAAATATTATTTATTAATTCATAAAAATATATTTCTTAATTTCATTTAATATTAACCAAATATATTATTTTTGCTTTATAAGAAATAATAAAATTATATTATATTCATTATTCTGTACAATAATAATGTATATAATAATAATGTTTGGGTAATGATGCATATACATTTATTACACTAGAATACGACCAGATAGAGATATGTGTGACTGTGAGGACTTTATGGGGTTGTTCGGTGAACATGGTATGAGACGTGATCTCAATTATCTTGAACTTCTCATGTAAATGGTTTTCCTCGTGATTAAGATGTTGGATCTTATCTTGGTCATGGTATAGGGAAAAGACCAAAAATGTTATCTCCCTTAGAAGCTCCGATAAATGGGATTCATAGGGAGTCATACTACTAGTTGAGGTCATCGCCTCCTTTTTCTATATCAAAATTATTTTTTAAAACCCAATATTTATACTAGTAATGTGATTACTATTCAATGGATATATTATTAATAGTAATGATACTTATTGGTAATTTAAATTAAACTGGATATGATAAAACAACCAAAGTGAATGTGTTTTCTATATCCATTTTACAAAATAAGACATTTAATTAAATCAAAAGGGAAATTTCACATAAAATAGTTCGGGTCATTACAATTTACCCCCTAAAATTTTTTTCCCTTGAAATATTTATTTCACACATTAAAAAATATGATGCTAACTCTATTTAATCGCCTCCTTCATTTCCCACATTATATATTCAAACTTTTGATTTATCCATAACACTTTGACGAGGGTAATTTTATTATTCCATAGAACATTTTCTATTTGATCTATGATCTTCTCTGGATTCTCCTCACAAGAGTGGTAATTCTCCAATGGTACCACCTCTATATTGAGTACATGAGAGGGATTTTATATGTACATTCTCAAGAGGGATATATAGAATATATCATGAACTTGAGAAATGTTAGGTGGGTGTGATGGTCGGTAGGCCATCGCTCTGATGTGATCAAGGATCTCCTAAGGGTCAATGTACCATGTGTTTTGGTTTCCCTTCTTCCCAAATATAATTACTATCATCCATGGAGATATTAAGAGGAATACCATGTCTCCAACACTAAACTCTAGGTCTTGTTGAAGATTTTCAGCATAACTTTTCCATCGACTCTGACCATCCTTGATTTGTTTCTCAATTGTCGTAACGTTCTCCACCATTTCGTCAAGGATTTCAAGACCTAGAAGTTTCCATTCCCCAACATCATCCCAGTATGTAGGTTTTATACACCTAATCTCATTAAGGGACTCACGTGTTGATATTTGGATGCTTGAGTGGAAACTATTGTTTTAATA
The DNA here is from genome assembly GCA_963277665.1 of Viscum album. Taxonomy (NCBI): domain Eukaryota; kingdom Viridiplantae; phylum Streptophyta; class Magnoliopsida; order Santalales; family Viscaceae; genus Viscum; species Viscum album. Next base: position 1,730,765,401 of record OY728123.1, on the reverse strand, counting down.
GAACGTAACCAGATGAAAATGTTGATCTCATCCTCCATTGAAGTCTATTGATCATGCTATCAACATGTCCACAAGATTTTCTATAGTAAGCTTATATTGTACATAAATTTGTATTTTATAGGTCATGATGAAATTTAACATAGTATTAAGAGCATGTTGGAGACTCTTTTAGAACATAGAGGAGAATCTTGTATATTGATCAGATACAGTCGATAGTGGTTCCCCAGTCTACATCACCGCATATTTGATGTATATCCGTGCAAGTTGATCCAATAAAAATTACTCTAAAATCATGATGAAAATGTCATTCTTTTTAAGATAATCAACCACAACCCATATATCATTTTTTTCCGTAAGATGTCTTAGGAATCTTGTTGACAATGTATTTGGTGATGTTTTCTCATTTCAATGAAGGTTTTGATAATGGATACATAATCTGCTTTATTTTTTCATTTCCACCTTCACTTGATGAAATATCAGAAATTCTGATGTATATTATTTGATATCTTTCTTCATATTGTCCCACAAATAGTGTTCAAAAGATATTTATACTTCTTTGTCCTTCTAAGGTGGATAGAGAAGGTTGAGTTGTGTTCATATTCCAATAGACCCTTTAGAAACACAGGATTTATGACACACATAGTCTTAACCCAAATCATACAACACCTTCGTCATTAACATTGAACTATTAGGATTTCCATTTTTCTAACAGTTTCCACTTCCTTCATAATTCACACATCATCTCATCGAGAATACTTTAACCTCTCCAAAAGATATGGTGGAGAAATCATTTGTGAAATGATTGATGATTTTCCATCCTTTGTAATTCCCATATACATCCTCTTCCCGTCTACGAAGATTGGATCCTTCTCAATTCTTATAAAAAACAGTTCCTAGATCCTTCTTACTCAAAGAATCTATAACTTTATACACATTCCCTAGATGGTAGTGAATTGAGCAGTCATATTCATTGATTAGATATAACTATCTTCATTGGCACATATTCAACTCTTTCTATGTGAATATATACATGAAGCTTTTGTAATCCATATATATTTCACACTTCTCCCCAAAGAGATAATTTCACCAAATTATTTAAGAAAATATTACTACATCCAACTCCAGATCATGTGATGAATAGTTTAACACATGAAATTTCAACTACCTTGAAGCATAGGCAATGACTTTTTCATCTTTCATCAACACATAGCCTAGGCCCTTCTTTGAAGAATCACAAAATACCACAAACGATCCCCACTTTTGGGAAGTGTGAGAACATTCATAGTGATAAGCTTCCTTTTAAACTCCATTAAGCTCTATTCGCATTCATAATTTTATGAAATCATGAATCCTTCCAAGTAAGCTTAGTTATTGGGTTTGAAAATCGCAATACATTTCACACAAATTAACGACAATGCCCATATAATCCAAGGACACTTTGGTTATCTATCATAGATGATGGACTTATCCATCCTTCAATTTCCTCATTCTTTGAAGGGTCCAAAGATTTTTCATTTCTAATGATGATATTCTCCATAAAAAAGACTTCCTTCAGTCAAATCTCACATTTCCTATACTTGGCATAAAGGATTTCCTTTCACAAGGTCTTTAGAAAAAAAATTAAATGCTCACCGTAGTCCTTTTTACTTTTGAATAATATTATAAGGTCGTTAATAAAGACTAAAAATATTGTCAAGGTAATATCTAAAGACTCTATTCATCACGTCCTTAATGATTTTTTCCTCATTGATGAGTCTGAAAGTCATCACTATGAACTCATAATTCTCATACCTTGTATGAAAAGCATTCTTGTTGATATCTTCCTTCTCCCATACTGGGTAATATCCCGACCATAGATCCTCCTTGGAGATGTATTAGGCTCCACACATCTGATCAAACAAGTCATTAATTCAACAAAAAGGATACTTTTTCTCTATCGTGATTTTATTGTCCCCACGATTATCAATGTAGAGGCGCATTGGCCTATCCTTCTTCTTGACAAAGGGGAGTGGTGAACCCCATGGTGAAGCACTTCATTGTATAAAACCATTATCCATATTCTCCTATTTTTGTTTCTTTAAATCCTCAAGTTCCATAACATATATTATATATATACTCAGTGATATTATAAATTCCCAATGTATTAGACCAATCTAAAATTTAAAATATCTACTATGAGGAAGACCAGACAATTCCTCGAGAAATAGATTAGTGAATTCCATCACATTGGAAATGTCTTTGAGGATGGTTATTCATATAGACTTGATCATTTTATCAAGATATGCATACTCATGTGGTATTAATATCCATTCTTGGGATGATGGTGATAAAAAAGATTCATCCACATCCTTTCACATTTATAGAATCAGGGGTTGATTTTCTATATGAAGAGTGATTTTCCTCTCAAAGAAATTTATGTTGGATCTATATAGGGAAAGCCAATACATTACATGAATTTCATCAATTTCCACCAAGGGAGGTATGATAAGGTTCTCTGGGATTTTCAATCCCCAAATTGTGAAAAAAGAGGAGTTATAATCATGGGATGCTGTAATCTCCCAATTTTCCATTTTCACCAACATCTCTACTTCCATGCATTGTGGTTATGTTTGGATTTCTCTATTGAACTTTCAGGATATAAAATAATGCGTAGAACTAGAATAAAAAATTATTTTCTCTATTTTTAATGAATAAATAGATTACCTTTAACCAAATTATTGTTGGTATTCACTTAAGCAGTTGTGATGGAAAATTCTCACACTTGCTTCCTCGGAGGTTGTTGGTTTCCTCCAAAAAGCCTTGGCATAGTTCAATTGTTTAAGAAATTCCTTGGTTCCGATTAGTATAAGCAATGAACAATGCATTGAAATTTTATTGGAGTATTCCTTTCCTCCATCATAGTAGTAAGTTTTTCATACCATAAATCATTGGGTATGTGACCTTCTTACAGCTAATGCATTTCCTTGTCCCCTTCAAGCAATTTATAGGGTTCTTCTTTCGACACCTTTGTCAGGTATGGTGTTGAAATTTCTTGGCACCATTAGATCTCTCTATCAAACTGGTAGGATTTGACATCACCTTCCACTTCTTATCCATGTGATACTATTGAGATTCACAAATCTCTATTTCAACATTCTGGGCTCATTAGATAATTTCTTCATAGATATCAAATTCATGGTATCACCATGGATTTCTATTGTCTAGGTTTTACCTCACTAAAAAATTGGTCAACCTTGCATTCAGGGGAAATGAAAATTCTAGAGGCATCTCATGAAAGACTTGTGAAGTTTTCATCATAATCTGAAATAATTTTTCATCTTTTTTCTAATTGTCAAGAAAGTCTCTTTACATTTAAATTCATAGGGTTTGAAAAAAATAGTTTTCTATTTTTATTTCAAAATACATGTATAACATAGTCTCAATATCTCCCTCTGGCTTCTGAATTTTTATCAATGTCTTCCATTGATAATATTCACCATCCATATGATATGTAAACAGAAGAATCTTTTATTGTTCCAGGCATTGAATAATGGAGAAGATCCTCTCAATGGAGTTGATCTATTGTTCGGCGATTAATGGATTAGATGATCCATTGAATGTATGAGGTCATTTTCTCATTAATCTATCGATTACAACAATTTCATTCCTATGGGGGTTGGAAATTACTCTTGATCATGGTTTATATTCAAAACATGAGTTAACTGGGAGAGTATCGTGAAAAATATTTTGATTCCCACTCCCATCGAATTCAGAATCTCATTAGGGTAGATATTTTATTGATCTTCACATCGGTTGTTATCTGAGTTCTTCATATTACCGGCCCCTTGTTAGAATAAAATGAAAATTTGGGGTATGAATTTTAATATGTTAAACACATAAAGGGGAATCCAATGACATTAATGGAATTTAATATAAATTACATTTATTTACATAACTTATTAATTTCTAGGCTTTAATCTAAGTTATCCATGATCTATTTCCAAATGTGTATTCTTATGTTATTTTTTGTTCCCTTAAAAATTATTTGTATTAAAATTATTAATTTATCAATGTATATACCTTGGGAGTTTCAAACCTGAAGTGCAACAAGACTCATTGTCTTACACCAATTTGTATTTGAGTCTAGCTCAAATCGGTGGTTTGGGGCTTTACCAACAGATATATATGTTTCATATCCACATCCACTTGATCATATCTATACAGAGATATATTTTTTTGATGAAACACATACTCTATACTCAATGATATTTAGGAATTTTTATCTTATACATAGTCTGATACCTAAGGATTTCACAGAATTTTTGAAATCATAATCCAAAAAATAACAAAACTTTCCTATGATACCATCTATAAAATGCTGATCTTTTTATTACATTCATTCATGATTTAATGGCATAAAATTACACTACATATGACCCCAATTATCTAGAATTATAGTGTCTTGGGAAATTATGAACATTATCTAACAACATAAAACATAAAATTCAACATCACTATTGAAAAATTCATTTCCATGACCATAATAATACTTTATACCTAACATTACATGGGATAACCTAATGATATATAATAAAGGGGTGAGCTATTTTGTCTAGTAAGGGAATAAACATGGAGTATCATGAGGAAAAATATATCTATTAGACAATAGTCATATAAATGGATCATAAAAGATATATGAACATGAAGGCATGATATATAAAGATAATCATAACATGGAAGTGTGGAAAAAACATAAGTATTGCATCATTTCTCAATGATAAACTGCCAAGACATCATAGTGGAAAATGTCCAATAAAGGAATCAGGAAAACCCATGTCCCAACATGATGCATCATGATATTAACCATTACCAAATTCATTTGAGCACTGTTAGGGAGAACCCTTAATAATCATTTCAACTCATGCTTAAGTGTGTGTTTCAGAGTTCCTTGGAACATGTGTTTCGGTTAAGAATCACTACTTCGTAAAAGATTCCATTGGATTTATTTATGGAACCAAAAACTTCAAATAGTTATTTATCCAAAAGGGACCTTCTTTCCAAATTTATGTGTTCATTGATTTTGAAATTGTGATGCTTAAGAACATTCATCTGTCGAGAGGATTTGAGGTTTGACACATCATGCCCATTTTGGGGGAATTATTTTCTACACTGGGACTCTCTTTATAGATTTGAGTCATTTTCATGAATCATTTTTAATTCATTAAGTCTAATGTATTTATCCCATGTAATTTTCAATTAACTATTAGAATGTGAAAGAATTATAATTATCTATATGTATTGAAGGTTATTCGTTAATGGATACATCCATATGTGTTTGAGGTTATCCATTAATGGTATCCTCTCATATACTATTTAGAGATTCTTTTATCCATCATTATGATGTTACTGGTTTTTAAGCCACTATATGGGGAACTCTTGAATTTATTTTCATCTAACGAGACAAAGGATTGTGGTAATTTTGGGATCATACCAATAAATATGACACCTACTTGAACTTGTGAAAGGAATCATAACCCTTGTAGTTCAGTGCCACTTAAGGGGACATATCATACCTTTTAAAATCATGTGATAAGGACCTCACTGTATAGTAAAATTTCATGTGGTAAGGACATCTTATTGAAAGTTTCTTAGTAAATGTTAGTGGTGTGACTTATTCATAAACAGCCCAAGGAACATGGATAGAATTTTTGCTTCTTTGTTTGATTAGACCCTATCAAGACTATGGCCTAGGAAGAACAATTTTTTTTTGATGTGTTGGGTTTGAACTTCAGAGAGGCTTCCGACGTATCCCATTTTGATGGGAATCAAAGCCCATGCAGTTTGATGAGTATCACAAGAGAGTATAGTCTTTTGAGTGAAATTATTTTGGGCTTACATCTTGAAAAGGATTCCTTCGTGATTTGGGGGTTCAGTTTGGGGAATACTCTTCAGGTGGATTCCCAAATTATGGTAATTGTGCTTGTATTCTTGAAGAGGATATCAAATGAGCTCGGTCCTTCATGAAGTCTTCCTACGTATCCCAATTATCATAGGAATAGACATTCTCATAGTTCATCACCACTAGGTGTTTATACAAATGTTATGATCATCACTAATATCTAAGCCCATGTTAGTCTTTCTCAGTGTGAGAAACAAGAGGATATGAATGATTCATCAAACACACCAACACTTTTCCTCCTCTGCTGGTGGAAGAGGACACACCTATGGCGATAATGGTGGAAGAGGTCGAGGCAACCGGAGAAGAGGGTGAGGTGATGATCCTTCCCTCTGTTCTCTTTACATTGGAAAATGGACCAATGAAAGGAAAGATTTAAGGTGAAGTAAGTATAAAATAGCAAGACTACAACCTCCCACATTAAAGGATAGGGTCTTACACCAAGATGGGTACCCGGATGGATCCCATGAGAGGAGAGAGACTTATTCTTCACTGGAATGAAAAATAAGTGTTTCCCCCACTCTCCTAATTGGGAACCGGAGGCTCCATGTCCCTGAGATGATAAAGGGGAGGACATAAACCAAACCCTAATCCTCTATACTAGGATCTCCCTATCACTATTCCTGGGAGAAAGGTCCATGTGACTACAGATATAAAAACCCATAGACACTCCATGATTCCAAATCCCATTGTAAAACAAATGTGAGAAACCTATTCATATGGATATAGAAACCAAAATAAGAGACAAAATTGTGTTTCTTTCCCAAAATGGATGATAAGTCATGATGTTTTTGGGGAGGTATCAACGTAATCCCTTTTAGACAAAGGATCCAATAAAGAAGAAGCCTTTCCATGAATGGATTTAAAAAGGCCTTTATGGATTTTAGAGTAAAGGGAGTAGGTGAACCCATGAAGGGATCCCATGTATGAATTTAGCACACAAGTATGGGCACACAAGTAGGTTTGGGTGACCCGATGTTCACTTAAGTGATGAAAAACATGGATTTTAATACTTGCGGGAGACTTGACTCAAGCCTTGAAGAATATTCACAATTATTCACAGATGTGGGGAACTCATGTTCCTTTGAGTGGAATGGGTGGAAATCAAGGGATTTTGTATAAAGGAAGACCTCGCAGGTCCATTTATAGAAAAATAAGTGACCCTATATGAATTGAGATTGGGTGCGCTAGTATGTTGTGTGCCAGAATTGGGGAGCGCATGTGAATTGTGAACCGCTGATGATTTGGCCTAAATAGGGAGCTAAATTGATGAATTATCCAAAATAATTACTTCATTTATCTCTATCGTGGTGGTTCATAGGTATTTTGGCATAGGTATCTTAGGCGCCGCTTTAGGGACTTAGCCAAATTTGTTGCTCCATACTGTGGGGCATATTCCCCTACACCCCTGCGTGGGATGAGTGTCAAGCTTCTGCATTCACTACTGTCACTGACCCCCCTAAAAAATTCATAGTCTCACCATGAAATTTTTTTATCCCAATTGAAAAAATTTTGCATAAAACTATATGGAACACATTTCATGGTATCTATAGTTTTCCACATAGATCATATAACATGGATTCATTCAACATCATTATTTATTCCATGACGGAGTAAATTAGAATACATACATGTAAGTCCTAAATATATATTTATATGTGAATAAATTTTAATACCTGTGATAGATGAATTATTTTGGTATTCACTAAACATTTATTATTTCATGGAAATCGCGGTGCAATTTCGGCAGTACAACGACGTCATATGGAAATTCATAAAATGGATTGATTAGAGGTAAAGGGTTCTATAATCCTATATAAATGAAATATCCATGTATATGGTCATATAAATACATGTCTAAATGTATGAAATTTGGGAATATATGGTTAGATATAACAAATAATCATGAAGAAAGAGCATAAAATGAATAACTCTTACCAAATTTCAGCATGGTAGTGGGTGTACATGGGAGTGATTAATGAGAGAGAAAGGGGTATCTAATTATTCAAATATAATAAGGGAAGTATTTGGGAGGTTATAAAACAAACCACATCATTTTTAAATGAAAATAAATGGGTGTAAAAATATAAGTAATCTTGGATATAAATGAGAATAAAACGAACCCTTACTTGAGTATGTGAATTCAGAATCATTAAAAGAGGCTTAATGGGAGCTTAGGGTGCCTCGAGATGATTCTAGAGATTTTACGACAGAGTAAAAAAGTTCAGAAAGGAGTTTTAGTATAGATAATTGGGATATTGTATTGTTTTATATAGGAAATTAGAGGGAAATTATTTAATATTTCACAAACGTGGGTTCTAGAATCTATATAATTGAAATATAAAACCACAATCCTAAACATGTTTTTCCCATTTAATTTTCCAAATAGGAGTAGAAGAAATTATCTTATAAGTACATGTGATGATGGTATTAAAACATTATCCTTTCTTTTGTGGAGTTAAGTCAGGTTATAAATGAAATGTACTTAATATTATAAAATATATTATACATTTTGGAGGATTCACTAAGGATTTATAAAATAAGTAAAAAAATATAAAATCAGATTATTTTAATGGTAACACTAATGTATGGAATAATATCCCAATTATAGTATTTATAAAGTCACTATGGAGCCATTATGATGTCATAAAACACACTATATATTTATATGGTATTTTATTTTTACCCAAATATTCGGCTCTGATAAAATTAGGGAAAATTCACTTTTGGATTATTTTTTCATCCTAATTCCAAAAACAATATTCATTTAATACAAATAATTTTATAAATATTACTATTTTTTCTTTTAAAATAAAAACTAACATTTATTGAAAATTGACATGTTTGGACTAAAACAGTTTTTTAACCTTAATAAAAATTACATATGGCCTCATAAAAATTATATGATCATTTATATTTAATAAAATTTATTTAATAATTATATTTTATTAAAATATAATTTATAAATTCATAACACTAGAATTCTTAATTCAATTATAATATTAAACCAAATATATTTTTTTGATTAAAAAACAATAATAAAATTAAATTATATTCATTATTCAATTAAAAAATAATATAAATAATCATAATGTTAGGGTCTTGATACATATCCTATTATTACACCAGCATACTACCAAAGATTATGTTGTGTGGTGGTAGGGTTTTCATGGGGTTGTTCAATGAATATAGTTTTGGTCATGGTCTCGATGAGCTTGAACATCTCCCATAAATGATTTATCTCAGGCTTAATTTGTTGGATCACAGATTGGGAACAGTCTATGGTAAATACCACAAATTATATCTCTATTATTAGCTCAAATAAATGTTCTTCATTGGGAATGATCCAACTAGTTTAGTCCATCGCCTCCTTTTTATTTTTCGGAAGGATTCATTAAAACCCTATATTTATACTAGTCACGTGATAACTTCTCAATGTCTATATTCTGAATGGTAGTGATATATAATGGTTATTTAAATACAATTTTATTTAATAAAACAAACAATGTGCATGTGTTTTCTATATCCATTTTACAATATAAGACATTTAATTAAATCAAATGAAAAATTTCAGTTATAATATTTTGTTTCGTTACATGATTGTTCTATAAAAAACTATCAAGAATGTTCATTACTAGAAGTTTTTAGTCTTTATGATACTGAAAAAAGGTTATTTTACCATATTAATAAATAAATTTACAAATATACTTTAAATGTTATTTTTCTCTTATGTCATCATCATTATATATTTCTTATTCTTCATTGGATATATGATCTAATTATACTTTCCATGATCAATCTCTGTATGGATTATGATTATGTAAGGATGAAATCATAATTAAACTCATTTATTTTCTATAGGTAATTCTATGAAGAATTAGTGAAGGTTTTTGTCAACTTGTGGACTACAAATGTATGTTTCTCATTACGTGAAGGGTTGATCTATTAAATACAACCCTTGCAATGGGTATGAGTTGTATTATAATAAGAGAATGTGTATTTAAATAATGATTTAACTAAACTTAGTAAGGGAATCATTAAATTATGATAACAATGGGATTGAACCTTGACTTTGAAAATGATGGAATAGTGAGTTAACCCAATCCACTATGGGTGTTTTTTCAATACAATAATGTTTGTGGTAATCCTTGAATAATTAAATGATTTTGTATAATTACGATTATTCCATAAAATTCAAATGACTTTTTTTTATACTTATGATATTATATCATGGATCATCATTGATTAATTAGAAATCCTCACTCTTATGTATCATGCTTTATGAAATTCAAAATCTTAAGTCTGTGACTCATGATTTATGATCTATAACTGATTAGTTATAAACATTTTATGTTATAATAATAATATCATTCCCTTATGTATATCTTATTCTTATATATGATAATCAATTAATATCTCCCAAGTTTACCATTATTGGGCATTTGAGCTCACCCTTTATTACTTATCCATTTTCTATAGGTTATAATGAAATATTTTAACTAGGAAATTTCTAAAAAGAAAACAATGAGAGATGAAATTTATGAGAGTTGTTTAAAAAAAATTATGATATAAATTTCTTAATTATCTCGAATATAGTGATTATAATAATTTAACATCATCAGGATTTTATTATTATTGAAAGTATTTAATTTTAATCTAAAGTTATTTAATATTTAAGATTGTTATTTTCAGGAATCCTTGGTTGGTATTAGTGAACAATTTAGTTATTTCTATAGATTTAGTTATCATGAATGTGAGTATAGATCTAAATAAAACCTATAAAAACTAAATGTTATATAGATTGAACTGAGATTGTTCATAGGTTTATAAGAAGGTTCCATAATTTAAGATATCTCCAAAATTATTTTCATGAATATATAATTTCTCAACCTGCATATTATAGATTGATTATTAAACTATGATTTTTCATTTTAGTAAATGCATATAACCTATAGGAATGATTTTAACAATAAATGTGGTAGAAAAGGAAATTATTATCCTCTTGAAAAAATAAATTACATGGGAGCTAGAATGAAAATATTGTCATTATTCTCACTCAATTCTATTAATCTGTGAATCATTTTAATATTCCAAATGATAAAATAAGGGACCCACAAACATTTGATTCTTTAATGATGAAAATTACACCTATATTAGTGGGTCCTATAATCCACTAGTTATTGAGAAATTAATTAGTACTACTAAAAAGGAAATTTTCATTCTTCTATGATCAAATCAAGAAAAAGTTGTCCTAGTAGTATATCATTTAGAATGAAAAAGAAAACCAATTATAGAATATTATAAAGAACATCTGGAAATAGGAAGAAATTTATTCCATGGAATGGGATTATTTAAATATGGTGTTTTTTAGATAATACTTTCCTTAAACTATTCACAAGAACATAGAATGAAAATTCCATGAGTTTAAGTAGAATGATGATGAATATATTTTTTACTACGAGGTAAATTTAAAAATAATTGTAAGGAATGATTCTAGTTTTTTCATAGAGAATGAACATTAAGTTGCCCGATCTTTAGTGTCCTAAAAACATATATTGGAATGTATCTTTTTATAAGGTAAATTTGAATCTGTGATTAAATCATCTAATGTGATCTCACTGGAGACATGGAGAGTGTATATTCTAATCATTCTCATGGTTTGATAAGATGTGAAATATAGATTTTCAAAAAAAATATAATAATATAATCTTTAGAGGAAACAAAATGTATCATTCATTATTATAGAAGTGTGGAAATGAATATGGGGAAATTGTATTAATGGGACTAGTAAATGTTCCATGTTTGAAAAGGAATTCCGCCGAGAAAGTAAATTTTAATGATTAGAAAAGAGGAAAGAAAATGAAAATAATGGGAATAAATATTATTTTAATTCACCACCTATACTCTAATCCTACGACTTCATGAAAAATAGAAATTATGACATCTAGTGGTTGAATCCAAGGGTTAATAATGAAAATTAGTTCATAGAACCACTTAATCCATGATATCAAGGGATTTATCATGCAATAAAAACCTATAAATTGGGTTTCAATAATGAAGTGGTGAAAGGTACACATATTATTGACTCTAAACTGAAAATATCTTTTTTAACTCTTGGTATTCCCACACATTTACATATGAATAATTTTATAAGTGTATAGTATAACCACATCAATGATTATATGTAGAAATATCAATGAAAACTCATAATGGTATGATTATAAAATCTTAATTATATAGATCCTCTCTTATAGATGTTTTTGGGAATATGCTTCAGGATATTCTTTTGAATCCCCCCTAGATGAATTTAATGTTATTTTTAGAATGGATTATCATTTTTTATATAGATCCCATATCAATTGAGAAGGAATGGAACTCACATTTGATGTTCGAAATCTACTTATGATAATATTTCAGTATGAGGAAAAATATGAATTTGAAATGGAAATAAATTAAGATGTTTGGGTATTATTACATACACATGAGGGATATTTATTTTATATTTTTTTGGGAAAAACTCATTATTTAATATATTCCTGTTTTTTAGAATATGCTGCTATATTTCCTAAATAATTTCTTATTTTTTTAGAATCATGATGTTGTATTTTCAATAAATCACTTACATGGTGTTACAATTATTTGAATAACTCCCTATAGAATTTCCACATTTGAGTTATAATAATTAACGAAGAAACTATTAGATAATCTGTAAAAGGGATTCAAATTCATGAGTATATCACAATGTGTATACCTATTTTTTTACAAGAATGATTGGTTCAGGCATATTTCCCTTTATTATTGAAAATTTGAAAAATTACTATCAATAAAATGTTTTACATACCACATGTTTATGACTAGTTTGAGAAACTACCTGGAGCTCAATAGTTTTCAAAATTAACCATTTTTAGTATCATTAATTTATCAACAATTCTTATGATATACCCAAGACAACATTCAGTATGATGTGTGGTCGTTATCTATTTATAGTGATGTCATTTGGACTTATGAGTGCCCATGTTAGATTCATTTATTTAATGAATACAAACTTTAGAGATTACCTTGATTATTTTTTATAAGTATTTAAAAATTAAATTATTATATATTCAAAATTAGAGAAGATTATGAATATTATTTAATGATTATATTAATGGACCTGAAGAAGAATAAGCTACGTGAAAAATGTATTAAGTGATTTTTTTTCTATATATAGTTTTATTCATAGGTCATTTAATCTAAAATGAAGGTATATAGATAGATACAGAAAAGGAATATGTTGTTGAAAAAATTTCCAGATGAACCATGGGGATCAAAATCTATAGTTTTTTTAACACCCTGATATTTTTTGAAATATTTTTTTGAACTAATTCAATCTTTTTAAAGTTTTTCATTTCACAGAACACTGAAAACATTTTATTTCATATTAAAGAAATATGTCTGTCTTAATTGTAGTATAGGTAATATAATGGTTTGTTTTCTCTATATAGAACACTATGTTTTTCTTACTTCTCACTCAAGTCTGGCATTCCTCGATGGATTATGTAACATGCAAGACCGATTGTTAGATAAAAATAGTATATTATTAAAAAAATAATATATAACCCATCAATTAAATTTAATTTTATGAATTCAATTAACTAAATTACGTATATATATGGTTTCTAAAAAATATAAATTTAATTCATTAGTTTCATATGATTTGGAAATGAATATAAGAACAAATTGAATATAAAAGAAGTATTTTTATAATAATATTATAATGATCACAATGTTGTTTCAATCCGTATAAATTAAATTAATTAAAATTCATAATTTATTTTAATGTAATATATATTTAATATATCCTTGTAATTATTTTTGTTAATAATTCAATAGATTTTATAATCATAAGATATGAATAATAGAAATTTAACACATAAACCCAATATATTTTTTAGTTTTACCACTTTTTAATGGAGAACCCATTATAAATCAGATTAATATGTGTTATATGCTTTATATGTTGAATAAAAACATAAAAATTATGTAAGGATAATTTTTTTATATTTTTTTGTAAGGATTCATTTTTTGACGAATATTTAAAAATACTAGATTTTAATTCAAAACATTTTTTTAATATTATTTATTTGTAAGTATAAATTATTTTTTATATTAGTTTAAACGTTTTTTAGATTATATTTTTATAAATATATCAAATTTAGTACATTATAATTTATTTTACCTTGAAATTGAATATAAAACAAGGAAACCCTTTTATTGTTTTTACTTTAAAAACCCGCATTTCTGACCCGACTACAGGCTTAAATTTTAATCAATTTCTTCCACTTATGTGTTCCAAATTTGATATAATTTACCTAATATTTGGAATTAGAATTATTTATAATGTAAAATATGGACAAATCTTTTTTCCAAAAGTATTAGTGAATGTAATTAAAATTAATTAAAACTATTAATGATAAATTATTCTTAATAAGGGACTAAACCATAACCATAAGGCCAAAAATGACCTCTCAACTTGTAAAAAATTTATTTTATTGCTATATTTTGACATTATACTCCATTTTATCAACGTTGGACCATTATTTATCCACTTTAAATAAAAAACATGTGTCGGGTTACTTGCTTTAGAACTATTATTAGATAGCCACTCCACCATTATAAATGGCCTCCTATCCTCCCACTTCCTCACACATATCAAGGAACATTTCCTCAACAAAAATATACCAAAATAGCTCCCTAAAAACCCCCAAAATACTCCTATAATCATCCCTTGGGGAGAAATCCTTCCAAGGAAACCCTTTGGTGAAAACCTAATGGAGTTACCTGATTAAGATATAACATCCTCCCTCAAACTCCTTTCTTTTATTTTCTATGTCTGCTCCATCAAATAATCTTAATACATGATTGTATAACAAAAACTGTATCCTGAATATATTATGATATTGTTATGATAAGTATTCTATTTATATTTACACACACTTCCATCTAATGGGTAGCGAAGATACTCTTTACATGTACGACGGACTACCACCTCACTAAATGATGGTAGTTCATTTCTACTTTACTGCTTATCAGGGTGGAAATAATGATGAATAATTTATTTATATTTTTATATATAATATTTATTATCCATTTATGAATATATAAATATTTTTCAACACATATATTTATAATTTCAATTTTGTGTCAATACGATAATTTTTTTAGGAAATTTGGACTACCTCCCCTTAAAAATAGTGAGATTCATTCATACAATACATGCAATGCAGTAAGGATGATTTCAGTTAATATATATGATATATTTGTTATAATAAATCTACTATAAATGTGATATATATATATATATATATCTTTCGTTATTTCAACACTATAATTAAATAGAAAAATCATTCATGCATTCATATAGCTTACCGTCTCCATGAACCGGGTATTCTATTTGATAATTATAAATAATAAGGATTATTATAAATCTTATATAATGAATAAAAATTATATTTTTATCATATTTTATGTTCTTTTAAATAATGATATAAATATAAGGACCAATGATATAACAAATTAAGACACATGTGATCAACAAAGCAGATATTGCCCCAAGTGAAACCTTAACATAGAAATGTTAACAATCGGGTGATATAAATGAATAATGAAACCATGTATGGTATTATAAGTTATAATTTATTTTTTGATAGATTCATAATAAATTTATATTTATTATATTGGAGTTTTGAATGAGTACGATGGGAGTTAAGAAATATTAAAGGGAATTTCATCTCAGGCCTTATTTTTTTGAGAGGCATGCCTTATTCATCGCTCGCTTATTTAATGGAGTGTATATAATTGTACGGTCCTGAACAATCCTCAAAGTAAATTTTACCCAAATTCCCCAAATAATTGGGGAAAATAATCAAAGAGGAGACACAAAAAAAGGACCGATCTGCGAACCGGTCCATGGAAGCGCAACGTGGCCAGGCACCACGAGGTAACCCCCCTCTATGAACCATTGTCATTCGCCAAATGGAGGCAGAGAGCCTCCACGGTCACGAGTTAGGATGGTTGCCAGTTCGGTTCACTGTCACGAACCACCCCAACCGCGGACCGCGTCGACCGGTTCAAGCCGCACCCACTGTCATTCTCGGAATGGAGGCGGAACCCTCCGCAGCCGCGGAGAACTCCTTGGGTTTACCTCACAAAGGAGGGGAGTGATCAATACCCAATGTGAATCTCGGATTGACCAAGTCAGCTATGAACTGGGTATTTGGTTATCGGCCTCCGCAAAAGGATCCACATGGCCACAGATACACTCCTTTCCCCACTCTATAAAAGGAGACAAACGGGGAAGGAAGAAGAGGATCGGAGAACTGGAATCAGATTCGGAGGAAGGAGATTGGTTGAAGGAAGGCTTTAGATTTTGAAAACAACGAAATTCCCACCCGTGAACCACAACAGGTATATGAATTAAGAATGAATTGGAAAATGCATAATAATTTGGTGAACTATGAACCAAAATAATAAAAAAATGAGAACTGTGAACCATCCCCCCTCCACGGATGACTTCCCTGCAGACGAGGGAGTTTATGCCTCTTTTCCCACCTGTCGTACAGCGTAGCACACTCCTCCGCGGGAGAAACCCCGACCGATGAGCCTCTGATCGGCACCACCCTTGGCTGCCGCTGCCCGCCTGGAACACTCCGCGAACCACCCTGGTTCACGGATTGAGGCTAAAGCCGCGAACCACCCTGGTTCGTGGATTGAACCCGAAGCCGCGAACCTCCCTGCTTCGCGGATTGAACCTGAAGCTGCGAACCGCCCAGGATCGCAGGACTCCAATTAGTCCGCGGACCACCCTGGTGCACGTAAGGCTTCTCCAGCCATGTGGAACTTCCCCATGCGAAGGGTGCCACAACCCATACCTCTCTGTGGCTATCCAAATACTTCGGTGTTCTCATCTCCAGAGCCAGGTAAAATCCTTCCGATCCAGCCAGGTCCTCTGCGACTCCCTCATTGGCATATTCATTGGCCCCAAGCTGAGGCGTCTGCAAGAGCCACGAGATCTGCGTGATATAACTTTCCGGCACAATAGCGTGCCATTTTGAGTTCACATACCCATGGTAAACAGGGGAAATGGGTTGCCCCGTCCCATGGAGGATTCCGGAAGCATGCATGTGTCCACATTCCCACGGTAATGCAGGGTCTGAGCCCAAGATCCCCCTTCCTGCCTCTACTCACCAGGATGGGGGACTGCACGCTTCGGCGGTCGGGCAGTTATCCCCTCCCCAGAGAGGGGGCGACATACCCATCCGAAGGAAGCCGTCCCCACGTGCCTCGGTACTTCCCCGGGTATCTCTCCGGGGGAATAAGAGAGGATATGGGGACAGGAACACCCCCCCCCTTTCCCTCTCCCGCTGGGCTTTGTCGCTACGGGCGTCCATCTCAGAGTAAGCCTCGACCTTCTGGGCCTCCTCAGAGTGTGAGCCCCAATCCATCACCCTGGGCCGCCTTTGTTCGTAAGCCTCACTCCGCTTCTCAAGGACGCACCTTTTGCGACGCGAGCCTCTGGTCCCTGTTACCTATTGTTTCTCACACCTAGCATGACTCACGTGGGCTTAGAGTAAGAATAAATTATGACATCCTCTTATGGGCTTCCCCAGAGTGTAATCCCAAAGCTAAGAGAACTATGGGGACTTTGATCCATGTCAAGGCATAGTACGTAGGAAGCCTCCACGAGGTTCAAGCCCACCACTCGGTCATTTCTTCACGTCGAGTTCCACCATTTTCCTACATGATGTTAAACTGTATACCACCATCCAGCATGACGTTAAACTATTTATGTGAACTATGTGGACTTTGATCCTTTCCTACTAGACAGGGTAAATAGGAAGCCTCCATGATGTTCAAGCCCACCACCCATTGGACCAATTGGTCCCTCTTCATGTCGGTTCCCCGACACCTAAGCGAACTACGTGGACTTTGATGCCTGCCTCCTAGAATGGGTACATAGGAAGCCTCCCTAAGGTTCAATCCCAACAACCGGTCGATCCAATCATCCCCACATCGGTTCAACAAGCCACTCATAATGTTGCCTCAATCGAGTTCCAACCCTTCTGGGTCATTATTCCAACGAGGGATGGTGAACCTCGGGAATAAATGATTTCGAACCCCTGCGTCTAGTTTACTGTTGCCCAGCAGGGTTGAATCCATGGATCCTATGTTTGGGTATAAACCAAAGATTCGCGAACATATGAATACGTCGTAAATCTATAAGAGAGTCCCGGAACAGGTAATAATTCCCCCCAAGAAGAATGTGATGAGCCCGACATCCCATCCTCCCGACCAATGTGAGTTCTTATGAGTTGTTGGTCAGACCATCCGAAGAACGCCTACCTTTGGAAATCAAGTCCATCAATCATTGGATACAGAGCCGTTGGGGGTTTTGTGGCCAAAAAACATGAACGAAACAAAAAATGGTGAACCCGACGTGAATCTTTAACCAAACATGACAGATTTAACCTAATCCCACCCTCTTCCCCCTTATGCTCCAAAGGAGGGCCATGAAAGGTCATTAATTACACATGGGATTATGAGATGTTGTTTTGATGGGTTTTCTTCTTGTATTTTCTAAAATGTTTCACAGGCACTACTTTCAGAACTCCCTTAGATCCAATGGAATCACAAAGGAACTCACAAGTGCGTGCTTCCAATGACACAAGGACGAGGCCTCCTCAAAAATGGAGGACCCCGTCACCCACCCAGTGTCTTCAACGCTGGGTTTCAGATGCGCTGATCCGAGAGTACCATATGAATGGTACTCTCCCAATGGTGGAGGCGGCCATGCACACCCTCCAATCTGTCAAGATTCGCCAATTTCCTGCCCAGCAACGACCGCAAAGACAGACCCAGACAGCCCTTGTCGCTGTCTCCAACTGTTTCGGGAGCCTATCCCCGGAACGGGAAAATGTGTACCTCCCGTACCTTAGGGAGGCTGATGAGGTCAATGTTGAGGACTTCATCCCTATCGAATGGGGGTTTCGATCTAAGGCCCCACCGAAAGGCATCATCGCGGTCACGCCGCGACTCAACATCCTCGCACTGAGGAGGATGTTTCTCCGAGGATTCAGGCCCATTATCCCCAAGCTCTATCCCCTTGGACCATCATATGAGGGTGGCCGACGTACAATTGGGGACTGGTCATCACCCTAGTCCTTGAGGAGGAGCTCCGCTGCCCAGCCATGGAGAGGTACCACGAACAGGCACCTACACCAGTTTTCTCCTCCCAAGCCCTCCATCCAGACATGGCAGCATCATACAAGCCAGTGTGCATCCCCGCCAAGAAATATCAAGCCCGTTGCTCATGCAGGACGTCACTTACCAGGTAGGCACCTCTCCCTGCCCGGGGTCATGAACCCCACCAGCTTGATGTGGTGGCGAACCGGCACCTTCAGGACCAGCTCCTGGCAGTTTCTTCAGACGCCCGCCATCCTGATATGGTGGTGATCAACAAAGAATGCCACCCAGATGTGGCGGAAAATGATAGGTGGGAATGTCTCCACACAAAAAAGGCCACCAACTCGATACGGTGGGAAATAAATACATGCAGGGCCAGCTCCCTGTGGATGAAAGTAAAGTCCGTCACCCCGATGTGGCGGCAAACGGAGAGAGAAACTGGCATATCCCGGTACAGGGGAAGAATCGTTAACCTACCCCGACACAGGATAATTGTCAGTACACACTGACCACTGGAGGACCAGAGCAGGATATTCCTACTTTGATACCGTAATGGGCCTTTATACTCGTTCCATCCAAATATGTCTCTCTACATATACTGGAAATGATGGAGGAACATGTATCGATCCCAGATCATATCTTGCAGACTTTCCATCATGTAATTGCATCAGCGGAAACAGCAAGGACTCAAGCTTGTGAGC
The DNA here is from genome assembly GCA_963277665.1 of Viscum album. Lineage (NCBI taxonomy): Eukaryota > Viridiplantae > Streptophyta > Magnoliopsida > Santalales > Viscaceae > Viscum > Viscum album. Next base: position 1,730,745,544 of record OY728123.1, on the reverse strand, counting down.
CCGTCTCCCCAATTGAGACGACTCATCTAAGAGACGAGATAGCCACCTTGGAGCAGATCTACATCCCTTCTTCAGCCCAGGAGGGTCACCGGCTATATTCTGCGATGCAAGGGCAACCGGATCGAACAGATTCACTCGTTCCAATTGGGGGACACCCATCCATCATAGTGGATGCTCTAGAGCAGGCCTATATCCCTGCTAAATGTCAAGATGTTCGTCGGCGTATCCCTGAAACTTCATGGGACCCAATTAGATAGGGACCCACAGGTGAAGTCCGTTGTCAATAGCAGACGGTCCCCGCTTCCCTCAAAGGAGTTCCCCGAACGCGCTGAAGGGAGCCAGAATTTAAAGAGTGGGTTCATGACTCCGCTCTACTAGAATATGGGGTTCCCAATGCCGTTATGCGCATGTCAAAGGCTCAAAACCCATCCCACCCATTACCATATTATGGGAGTGGCAGTAGAAGTTGTGATGTCCTTTCCTGCAAAGTCGCTACCAGCAGCTCTGAAGGTCCTCCCCAGAGCACCTGTGGGGGCCTCCCCCGCTGGCATATAATGATCAGTCATGAGAGATCCTCTCTTGATGCGAGTCACAGAAACCCTCCATGTGACCAGAAGATCGAGCAGCAAGAAGGTCCTCCACTTGCTACGGTCCACCCTGAAGGTCCTCCTCGGGGTATACACTGCAATCACTCTCCATGTAGTGGGACCACATATTATGATGGTAGTCTTCGCTATCATAGTCGCAACTATGGTGGCCCTCCCCTTAGTGACATCTCATCATGACAAGAAGGCCCTCCCCTTGTCATGGCCTGCCCTGAAGGCCCTCCCCAGGGGTTATGCTGCAACGGGACTCCATGCAGCCAGGCATCAGGTCACAGTGGTAGTCCTCGCCACCCTGATAACAGAGGTCCTCCCCGTAGAGACTTCAAGCAACGAGAAGGTCCTACTCTCATTGTAGTACATTCTGGAGGCCCTACCCAGGATGTATCCCACATATATTCTCCTTGTGGGAGCAGTAATGGTAGTCCTCTCCATTGCCACAGCTATGATGGTAGTCCTCACCACTACAGCCGCCATTGCGAAGGTCCTCCCTGGAATGGCCCCAAGCAAAAAGAAGGTCCTCCCCTTATCGCGGCGTGTCCTGGAGGTCCTCCCCAGGATGCGTGTCGAACGTCAGGCCATTATGGTCATCCTCACCGTGATGGCAGTTGTTGCGAAGGTCCTCCCTGTAACAACGCCACATAGCGAGAAGGTCCTCCCCTTGCTGCAACATGCCTTGGAGGTCCTCCCCTGGCTGTGCACTGCAAAAGTCTTCTATACAGTGAAGCATCAGGCAGTAATGGTAATCCTCTCCATTACGACTGTTGTTGTGGAGGTCCTCCCCACGATGACATATTAAATCGACAAGAATGTCCTCCTCCTGCCGAATCAACCACCGAAAAGCCCTCATATGCTGAGGCACTCGGAAGGAGGGGATCGAGCATGTCAGATTCCCATCTTTTCACTAACGACGCCCTTCTTCAATCAAAATTCGTTACAGGGCTGCGTTCATCTTCTGAACCACCTCGGAAATGTCCACAAGACAATTTTATACCTACCGGTCCCACTGCCTTAGACTACAGTGAGTGCCTTAGTTTGGCTGACCAGGTAGAGGAGTCACTGGCGGAGGAATATGCCGATATGATGCACCTGAGGAAACGATTGGCCAAGAATGATATACCAGTCTTGTTATGGCCCACGGCCACCTCTCAGTACGACATACCCAGGGATTTGTCAGAAGAATGCATGCACGGCATCCACCATAATATATGGACGACCCTCCGCCGGCTGAAGTCATGATTCCTGCCCTATGACGGGTATGTAGACCACGTCAAGATGATATGGTATCTCTTGTGTCACATCGACCTGGAGGCCCTTTCCTCAACGCGACTACAATTCCCCAAGAGGTGCAAAGGGAATATGGAGGCATCTTGCCTCCGTGCACTGCACGAACTGCACCGCCTCATCGGTGATGCTTTGACAAGAGTCCATATCAGGGGATGGGGGAACACGGATCTCTCCATTTCACTCCACTCCCCACCCAGAAGAACTTGTTCGGCATGGTATCGTGCAACGTCGTCACATCGAGATGGAATCGGGTGGACCCCCTGTTCAGGAAAGGCAACACACCCAATAGATTCGGGCCTCAAGTAAGTCCCAGAAGCATTAGGCCTGGCGGGAATGAGCCATTCAAAAACTCCGGAATCAGGCCACCAAGAGCATACAGTAGGCCTCTCACCTAAGAGAGTCCAATAAAAAATCTCTTCCCGCCTCCCCAGAAGGGACTGATCCACAGGTGAATTCGGCACCAGATCCCGTTCACCCCCGGATGGGGGCACGTGAGATCAGGCAGGTCGCGGTAGCCGCAGCCACAGCTGCAATCCAGGGACCACCCCAGCCTGCAGGGCTGGGGGAATTTTTAACAAAAAATGCCCCCATAAGACTAATAAAACCGGGAAGAGACTCAATATCCAGGGAACAGAGCCAGCCCCAGCCCTCAGGGCAGGGGGCATTATTACCCCCTCAACAACAACCTCCCCCACGAGAGTCGGTATTCTATCGTCTAGGGAGGATAGTTAGAAGAGGAGGTTCCCATCCTATCCCATCATTCGAATCATCATCCCCTCCGAGAGGAAGGCGCACTGTAACGTTGAATCAAAGAACTCTCCGTGTCACCCTTCGTCATGAAGTCCGAGGGAAATCCCAGGTCATGAAAGGGAAGGCCATCAGAAGACGCGGGAGATCCTCTTCCTATTTGGAAGATGACAGCCCCTCCACCCCACAATATGCATTCATCAACGCCATAGAGGCTATCCCCACGGGCGACACCGGAGAAAATACAAATCCGGATGGATCGGGAGATGACGGTTCCGGTCAGACTGTGACTCACAATGAACCCCCAGGGGTGCACACCCGGAACAAGAGAGCCGCTTTAAATATGGCCACCCCTTCAGCTAACCTCCCTCAACCTACCCTGCGAGCTTCCAAAAAGTATAAGAATAAAGTAATGGTTACCCATAACCCATCCCCTTAACTCGATAAAAACATGCCACTCACGCTCGAAGAGAGGTTCGCTCGACAGGAAGAAGAGAGGAAAGAATTGAGGCGACTTAACGCTGAGCTACTCCGGAGGAATCGCCTTATTGAAGGAGCATCCCAAGAAGAGCCACGTCACACACTCTCGGCGAGTGAAATTCAAAGGCTAAGGCTTGCCACGGAAAACAGAGCACGATCAGGGCTCCTACCCAATGAGGAACCTGGTTCGTCCAACTACCTAAACGTGGATGATGAATACGTATTTCCTGCCACATAGGTGGCAACCAGAGCATGTACGCCTGAACCCTCCGAGGGTACCACAAACAGAATATGCACCCTTGGTGTTGGCCAATTCGGATCCTCAGGCAATGCCTCGGGCTATGCCTGCACAGGGCCGGTCCCAACAGGATGTAAACCAGGGACTCACCAATACCATCGAGGAACTAATAGCTCGATTGGAAGTGATGGAAGGTCGACGCACTCTGATACATCCAGAGAGGAAACCCTACCCAGATTGGGTGACCAACACACCACCTCCACCCAATTTTGGGAGCCCTGTATTCCCCATCATCAATGGATCAGGCGATCGAGAGCCGCATTTGATGCACTATGCATCATGTTGCGACCCTATGATGGGAACTATGGAGTAGTAAGAAGCAGTGAAACTCAGATGGTTCGTGCGGACCTTGAAAGGATCCACCTTCTTCTGGTATACGAGTCTGCCGGCCCAGTCAATAAAGAGATGGGAGGACCTCTGGTAGCAGTTCTTGTTCCACTTCAGTTCAACGCTGCCTAAAACAACAGTCTGCGATCTCATGAACTGCAAGCAGAGGGAGAACGAGAGGGCATCAGATTTCATCGCTAGATGGAAAGGTCTGACCTATTCTCTGAACAGGCCATTGCCTCAAGATGATATGCTAGCCATATTCATCGATAATCTTAGAGATGAGCTTCGAACACCACTCATACAGGTGTAATGAACCACTGGCTTCTTCCATCTCTCGGCCATTGCCCATAGAATTGAGGACTCCCTGCAGCAGACTAATTCAAAGTCCTGAATAGCCTCATAGACTCTGTTGAAGAGAGATCCTAGAGCTGAATCATCCACTGTCACACTCAAGCCAGCCCTTGTACTCGCTCCAACGCTCAGGCCTCCACCCAATCGTCAAGGCCCCCCTGCATATCAGCGGCCGCCCCCGCCTAAACGGTACGATCAGCGAGGACCGAAGTGGAACCAGTTTGAAGAGAGGAGACAAAAAGTATACTTGTTCTGAGAGGATCAAGTTTGTGGATACTTCATTGCCACTATAAACTACAACTTGCTCCGCCTCCCGGAGCCAAGGAGACCCGAAGAAGTCGGTCGTGATGACATGCCAAATTACGTCCCCTACCACTGGATGTTAGGGAGAAGTATATGAGAATGCTTCATCTTCAAAGACCTTAGGCAGATGATGGTAGATTCCGGAAAAGTCGAGATGGGACCACCCCCAGCACATGTGGCATATATCTCTACCACTGACTCCGACAAAGAAGAGGGGTTGCAGAAATTCACCAGCAAGAAGGGGTAGAAATTTGACAACTGGATGACTCGGAAGACTATCAACTGATCCCATGGCATACTTCGAGCTCAACTACAACAGCTAGTTTTTCCACCAGCAGGCCCTGGAGCCAAAAGCCGGCCACATCGGCCTCACAACCCTCCACAATCCGGTCATCTGGATGGAGTCAAAGGATGAAGAAATCACAAGGGGAGCAGTCCGCGACAGGGAAAAAGTTAGTCCTGACCCTGGCTGATTTCATGCCCTCAAATTTGGCACAAAGGGCACCAATCCACCAAACGGAACCATCAGAGACAACCAACCAGGTTGACCAGTCAGTGGATGAAAAGCCAACATTTGGTTATATCAATGTCATCCATCTCATGGAATCATTCCCTGACGAAGGGTATGATTACAAAACTGAGTTTCCTGCACGAGGAGTCGGGAGGAGAAATCTCAGAGGCAGGGGATACCAGGGGAGGAGCAGCCGTGGATGAAACCAAACCTATGGTTGGACCCCGGCCCAGACCGTCAATATTACGGAAACCCGTGGGAGGGACCTTCAGTGGACTCAGTAGGAGAGGGAATGACCCTCCACCTCCACAAGCATCCACTCTGGCCCTATTGTTCTACAATACCCACCAGAGGAGGAGCAAGTGCCTGGTCGCCTAGGGCGCACAAACAGACCGGCTAGGCCAAGTCTTCAAAACGCGGGAACACCATCGACATACGACCCTACAACCGGTCCCTCCTCATCAAATGCTCTATCTCCCAAAGCACCCGCTTAGACTCTCCCAGCAATGGAGAAGCGTCGACCGCTGGAGCAAAAATACGACATCCTTAAGCAGCTAGCATCAGTACCAGTCAGGTTTTTAATCATGGATGCCCTAAGTTTGTCAGTCGACCATAGGGAGGCGCTCATCGATGCTTTGATCAGCCCCATGGAAACCCAAGCCGAGGTATCAGCCACCGAGATTTACCAGATAGAGGCTGGCCCGACTGAATGAAATGTGGTGATTTCCTTCACCGATCAGGATGAAGATGCCATCATGCAAGGACACATCAGACCGCTATATGTGTCCAGGACACCGAATGGTATTGAGACCCGAAAAGTCTTTATATAAAATGGTTCTGGAGTTATCCTACTTCCCCTACGGACACTCCATAAGTTAGGCTATGGTGAGGACGATCTAACTCTCTCAGCCACAACTTTGTTAGGTTACGAAAAGAGTGAGCAGAAACCAATGGGACAGATTAAGCTAAAGACCCATTTTGGTGACCTGGTAGCCTACACAGAGTTCTTGGTCCTCCGGCAGAGCACAACATTCAATGCCCTGCTAGGAAGGCCATGGCTCCATAAGCACATGGTCGTTCCTTCATCCTACCACCAGTGTATCAAGTAATGCGTCAACGGAAAAAGAGGGACATTTCACGCCGACAAGGCCCCTTTCGAGCTCTCTGAGTCACATTACATCGACACCAGCTTCTATGAGAAAAATAAGAAGAAGCCTTTAGTTGACGGCGTCGATTGGATCCCCGCTTCAAATGTCCTGGAAATGGTCCGTAATGACCCCCTCAGGCAGCTTGGAAAAGATTATTTCCTTCCCATCAACCGTGTTGAGAGTAGGAGTTCAAGTCTGGACACACATTCAGATGTCCTCATGAATTCATCCACGATGGCCGAGCACGACAACGTGGGAACATCTACCAACCCTTGATTTGGGAATGATTACTCAAGAAGGGATTCCCACGATGCCTCTCCCTCAAACCCTCGAAAGCTTAGACCATAGACTCTCTCCTCATCAGATCGAGAAGATGAGGACTTGGGAGAAGAAGAGGGGGAAGATCTCAGAGAAGCACCTCCCACATTTGAGGAGGGTATCTCCACCACTGTGGACGAGCTCAGGGAAATAATCCTGGGTATCGAAGAAGACCCGAGCCCCACTCTCATTAGCGCGGCCATGTCTCCTGAGGAACACGAGGTATATACCTCCTTCCTAAGGCATCATCAGGATGTCTTTTCATGGAACTACACAAAAATTCCAGGACTCGATCCCGATGTAGTGACGCATCAGCTGGGTCTTCCAGAAGACCACCGGGGCTATAAAAAGGACGCCAGAAGGACCCACCCCTCACATGCTGCCAACATAGAGGCTGATGTTTATAATCTCATTAAAGTAGGCTTCAACAGGGAGGTACAGTACCCCATTTAGTTGGACAACATCGTCCCTGTCAAGAAAAAGAACGGGAAAATCCGCTTCTGCATTGACATCAGAGACCTTAATCGGCATTGTTCGAAAGATGAATTCCTGGTTCCAATCACCGAATTTTTATTCGATGAAATGGTTGGGTATGAGGCTTTATCCTTCATGGATGGATATTCCAGATATAATCAAATCAGGATAGCCCGAAAAGATGAAGAAGCTACCGCCTTCAGGGCCCCTCAAGGGGTGTTCTGTTACAGGGTCATGCCCTTTGGTCTCAAGAATGATGGCACCACATATATGTGTGCCATGCATCAGATCATTAAGCTGTTCCTAGGGAAATTCATTGAATGTTACGTGGATGACCTAGTGGTTAAGTCCAGATAGCTCTCAGATAACCTGTCGGACCTTGAGACCGTCTTCAACAAGCTCTGACAGCATAGCTTGAAGATGAACCCCTTGAAATGCGCTTTTGGGGTTACCTCAGGGAAATTCCTTGGCTTCATCGTATGACATCGTGACATTGAAGTTGACCCTGAGAAGACGAATGCTATCCTGAGACTCCCACCCCCTCGAAATCTCACTGATCTGAGGGGAATCCAAGGACACCTATCCTATATAAGGCGGTTCATTTCCAACCTGGCAGGAAAATGTTTTCCCTATACCAGGTTGATGAAGAATGGGGTCACATACCAATGGATGGACGACTGCCAAGAGGCATTCGACAACTTGAAAAAATTACCTATTAAGCCCACCGATTCTCATGCCCCCGGTCGAAGGAAGGCCACTCATTCTATATGTGAAATCCCTAGAACAGTTATTGGGAGCCTTCCTTGTGCAGAAGAATGATGCCGGCAGAGAAAATAGTCCATATTACCTCAATCGAACCATGATTGATGCAGAGAGTCGATACTCAAATATCGAGAAGAGATGTATGGCCTTGGTCTTTGCAGTTCAAAAGATGTGACATTATCTATAGAATCATGAGGTCCATTTGATCTCGCGGAGTAACCCGCTCAAGTACATCCTCAGTTTCCCGATGCTAACCGGACGTCTATCCCGATGGGAGGTCATCCTGCAGAAGTTTGACATCTGGTTTGTGCCTCAAAAATCCATCAAGGGCCAGGAATTAGCAGACTTCCTAGTAGAGCACCCCTCAATAGGAACAACTGCATCGGACGCTGAACTACCTGATGAAGATATCTTCTTAGTTCAAGAGGAGTTCCTAGCATGGGAAATGTACTTTGACGTCGCTTCCCGAAGCCCCACCGGGAAGAGGATGGAGGATCCCAGATTCAAGAAAGTGGGTCTGGGGATAATACTCGTGTCCCCAGAAAAGGCAGTTTTTCTGTATTACTTCCTCTAGTCAGAGGGATGTACGAACAATGAAGCATAATATCAAGCCCCCATTGCAGGCCTGGAACTCGCACTCCAAACACAAGTACAACACCTTAAGGTAAAAGGTGACTCGGAGCTGGTCATCAAGCAAGTAAATGGTGACTATGCTATTAAAAAGAGGATATGATCCCCTTGTTTGACCATGTCTGAGGGATAATGGCCGAGTTCTCCACAGAACCAACATTGAATTATATTCCTCGGTCCCAGAATGCTCAGGCTGATGCATTGGCCAATGCGGCCACAACCCTAGCCAACTCAGACCTGGATGAAACGGTTATCAGTATTGCTCACCATCGAATGGTATTGCCATTTTTTCAAGCTAAGACGTAAGAGATCCACGAATTAAGTCCTGTCCCCGAGCCATATGATCCTACCACTGACTGGATGACCCCCATTACGAACAACCTTCAACGGGGAGAGCTTCCATCAGACAGGGCTGAACGAGAGCAAATACGGTGAAGGGAAATCAATATTGTCATATACGGCGGCATGGGCCAGCAAGAGGTCTTCTACAAATGAGGCCTCGATGGAGTGCTCCTCAGATGCATTTATGGAGAAGAAACAACAGCCATCATGACTGAAGTACATACAAGAGCATGTATAGCACATAAACCAGGGGCCAAACTTTCTCATCAGGTTTGAAGGCTTGGGTACTACTGGCCCATAGTGGCATGAGACTGCGATCATTTTACCACGAAATGCCACTCATGCCAGATTCATGCCAATTTCCTACACCAGACCCAGAGTTACTTCATCAATCTAAGTACTCCTGGCCGTTTTCTGTCTAGGAGATGGACGTCGTGGGACCATATCCTCCCACCACAGCCAAACAGTTGAAATCTATCCTCACAGCGAACGACTTATTTTCCAAATGGGCGGAAGCCACACCCCTTAAGGAAGTCGGGGAATGAAATATTGTCAGCTTTGTGAAGACCAATTTCATCACCAGATTTGGTGTCCCTCATACCATATTGATCGACAATGACACCAATTTCTGCTCTGCTGAGTTGGAAAAGATATACCATGAGTATGATATCAAGGCTAAACACTCATCCTGCTACCATGCAGCATCCAACAGATAGATAGAAGCTTTCAACAAGACCCTGTCCAGCATCCTCCAGAAAATGGTGGACAAAGACAATAATTCATGGCCGGAAAAACTCCTCCATGCATTGTGGGCTTATCGAACCACAATCTGCATCGCTACTCGGTCTACCCCCTACTCACTGGTGTATGGCACAGAGGAGGTCCTGCCCATTGAACTCCAACTTACCTCACTCTGTGTTGCCATCTGTGATCGATTATCCGATGATGAGCAGTCATAGAAGCATCTAGGTGAATTGGAACAACTAGATGAGAAGCGATTGCACACTCTGCACCACCTGGAAGTGTACCAGAACCGGATCGCACGAGCCTTCGACAAAAAGGTCTGCCTCCGGTCTTTCTTGGAAGGAGAATTAGTGCTGGTCCTCCAGACCCCATTGATACCCAGCAAGAATCCTCCAATGATGGAGCCCAAGTGGGAGGGACCATATTCTATACACAAGGTCTACTCCAATGGAGCATACGCCCTGATCTCCAAGGATGGGAAATTCACTACAGCTCCAACCAATGCGAGATTACTGAAGAGTTATTTCTCATAGAGACCAAGAAGTATTCATGTCCTCACCGCCTAACGTTAAAATACATGGATTTCATCCTTACCGCACGACGGTAAACTGCACAGATGAAGGAAAAAAATGAGATGTACACATCGTCCGAGCTGTATGACACTAAACTTTCAAGCACCTCATCCTAAGCAGAAGAAGTTAAACTGTATGGACCTCGTCCGAGATGTATGACATTAAACTGCCAAGAACCTCGTCCTTACCACATGACATTAAACTGCATGGAATCTGATAATTCCCCTCGTCCACACCGCTTGATGTTAAATTGCATGGAATTTGATAATGCCCCTCATCCTCACCGCATGACGTTAAACTGCACGGATTTCATAGAACTATGTATGGCATGATTCCTGCCCCTACAGGATACGTAGAGACACTGGGATTCCCTATCCTGGCCCAACCACTTCAAAAAAATACCCCTTTCCCTCGTGTACGGACCAGACCTGCACGTGGTGTATCATCTTTATAAAGAACTATGTACGGCTTGATTTCGACCCTTGTAGGATACGTAGCGACACCGGGATTCCCTATCCTGGCCCAACCACTTCAAAAAAATGCCCTCTTCCCCTGTGTACGGACCAGACCTGCACAAGGTGTATCGTCTTTCAGAGAACTATGTGAGGCTTGATTCCTGCCCTCATAGGATACGTAGTGACGCCAGAATTCCACAACTTATCCCAGCCACCTCAAAAAGAAAAAAAGTTCCCATTCCCCCGTCTACGGACCAGACTTGCACGGGGTGTATTCCTGTCCTCACCTCATGACGTTAAACTGCATGGAGTTCATCCTTACCGCACGATGATAAACTGTACAGATGAAGACGAATTAAGATTCCCCCCCCCCCCGTGTATGGACCAGACCTGCACAGGGTGTGCTCATCGTTCTAACCACATGAAAATTAAACTGTATGGACTCTGTCCTCCCTGCATGACGTTAAACTGCACGGATTCCAGATAATTACATACGGCTTGATTCCTACCCTCGCAGGATACGTAGTGACACCAAGATCCCCAGTCTTGGCCCATCCCTTCAAAAAAAGTGTCTTCTTTCCCCCATGTATGGACCAGACCTACACGGGGTGTACTTCTCGTCCTTACTACACGACGTTAAACTTCACAGACAATGATGTTAAAAATACCCCTTCCCCCATGTACGGACCATACCTGCGTGGGGGGTATATCTTTGTCCTTACCGCATGACATTAGACTGCATGGAGTTCATCCTTACCACATGACGTTAAACTATATAGAGTTTGTCCTCATCGCATGACGTTAAACTGCATGGACTTTGTCGTGACCCACCCAGGACACATGGCGATACGAGATGGAGATACTCCTTGCACATTTGGATACATCCTTTCCATACATCAGACTCCACATCCCAGATAATTATGGATCTTCATAACCACTCATGGCCATCGTAGGTGGAAAGTTATCGACCCATGGACACCTTTGTATGACTATGCATACCATGCCCCTAGCGGCTCGGCATATTGATAGCCCCTGGCCGGTCTACCAAAGGCAAGATTTCCACAGGCGACACTCTTCCTAGCTCTGTAAGCTTACCGGCCTCAGAGGCCCCATACCATACCTCTTGATCCAGAAGTTTATGGCGAACTGGTTTACATGTTCATTCCCCTTTTCACATCCAGATGTTTCTAGGGTATCCTTATCTGGCTAGCCTATGTGTTTGTCAGTGGTTCACATAGTGACCTGCGTCAACAAACATCAAGCTAGGACTAGGCTACTTTGACTCAATAGATAATTGTAGTGAAGATGTTTTCTGTATACCCGGATGCCATTATTCCCACATGCCAAACTCTACACTGGGAGCAATCACGGATTCTCATAATCATTCATGGCCATTGGAAGTGGAATGTTATCGACCTGGGGACACCTTTGTATGACTCTGAATACCATGCCCTCAGTGGCTCTGCATAATGATAGCCCCTGGATTGTCCATCGAAGGAAATATTTCTTCGGGCGGTACTTCTCCTAGATCCATACGCTTACTGGCCTCAGAGCCTCCACACCAAGCCTCTTGATACGGGAATGATCAAAGTTGCAGTTGACGACCTTCATCCCCCGCCTTGTTCTATGTATATCAAAATATCTTGACCAATTATCCTTAGAGTGACTGCAGAAATAGTAACCCAATGGTCTGAGATCTATGACCGGTAAACTAGGAGTACTTTATCCTCACCGCATGACATTAAACTATGAAGAGCGAAGGCACACCCCCACGAGCCAGATAAATTAGCGTAGGGGGGATCTTTAAGCTTTAATAGCAACCAGGGATGAACATCCCCGACATGTCCGGATATTTCCTCACCAGATGACAGACTTCATGGCCCAGACAATCGCGGATTCTCATGACCACTCACGGACATCAGAAGTGGAAAGTCATCAACCTGTGGACACCTTTGTATGACTATGCATACCATGCCCTCAGCGGTTCTGCATAATGATAGCCCCTGGCTCGTCCATCAAAGGCAATATTTCCATAGGCGATGCTCTTCCTAGATCTGTACGCTCACCGGCCTCAGAGCCCCCATATCATCTTTCCTGATCCAAGAAGCCCTAGATCCATGATTTACACCATCAACCCCCTTCCACGTCTGAGCCATGTTGAGGTATTAAAGACCAGTTATATTCTGATGAAGAGCAGCCTTTGTAATAATGCCCCACATCCTTGCCGCATGACGTTAAACTGCACAGTAACCCTTAAAGATATCCTCGTCCTTACCGCATGATGCCAAACTGCACGGAAGCCGTCCATGCTGCATGACGTTAAACTGCATAGCAACTTTCAAAAAAAAATGCCCCCGTCCTCACTACATGACGTCAAACTGCATAACGACTTTCAAAATGGCCCCCTTCTTCACCGCATGACGTTAAACTCCACGTTAACCTTTAATAATGCTCCTCTTCCTTACCGCATGACGTTAAACTGCATGGTCGAACCCATCGCGGGTTCAGTAAGGAACAGGGGTTTTTCTCTGTCTTGCAGTGCACAGGTCAGATCTGCATGAACCACTACCTCACACCAGCGTTAGAAATGATTACTTCACCTGTTCTCAGGAAGTTTGGTTTAGATATTTCCCCCGTATTCAGGCACACTCTCATCATAAACCATAATCTATACTCATAAAAAGCCAAACTCTCATAATCCACCCCTAGTGGTTCCAAATCTCAACTTCCCTGAAGTTTCTCGGCTATTAGAAGTGGATAGTCTTTGAATTAAGGACAACATCGTATGACTATGCATACCATGCCCTCAGTAGCTCTGCATAATGATCGCCCCTGGCCCGTCTACCAAAGGAATGTTTTCCTTGGGCAATGCTTCTCTATGTACGCCTCTTGGCCTCTGAGCCCCCATTTCTATCCCGGGATTTGGAAACCCTCTGAGAAACAGATTAAAAAACTCTTTCAAAATCCTACCTGAATATGGTGGAACTTCTTTGATGATATTTTCACGAACTAGGAAAAGTCGTTCCATTTCAGGTGATGTCCCAACTGAATGACTTTAATCTGCGCCAAGCCTCAACCATCCTTTACGCTAACTAAATGCGTAGGGAGGTGGTCTCTGGACCACGCTCTTGATTAGTACAGATGTTCCCAAAACCCTTTCAGATGTCACACTCCCCTTCTGATCCACCCCTGGTGGTTTTCAATTCTTCCAATGCCACCCATTGTTGTTTCCATAAGCCGAACTTCCATGAAGTCCCCTGGCCATCAGAAATGGATAAATCTTTGACTTAAGGACACCTCTGTATGAATATGCATACCATGCCCTCAATGGATCTGCATATTGATTGCCCCTGGACAGTCTACCAAAGGCGATTTTTCTTTAGGCAATGCTCTTCCTGCCTCTGTACGCCGACACGACTCCCATGCCTTGAGGCATGCCCTGCATGCCACTCAAATTCAAACATGTTTGCCCCCACGTTCCTCTGAAGGGTATTAAGACATAATTTAATCAGTTGAACCCCATTGGGGCCCTCGCCCCGCCCTATTTAGTCAAAGTTGTTCGACCTAAAACATCAGTAGTGATAGTTTTGTCAGCGGGACTTTAAACCGCTCACAAAAGAAAGAGGCACAAAGCCTGTTAGGATGAAAACCCAAAAAGGGCGACCTAAGAAAAAGCCAGGTTATACCCACTGGGTCCATACATAATGGTTCCCAGAAGAATCCAAGCATTAAAAAGAGAAAAAGACAAAAGGTTTGTAGGGTTTCCCTATAAAACCCTAGCAATAGTCAGACTACTCTCGCTGGATCCCATGGTCCCGGAAAAAGTTAGAGCTTGATTTATTTTTAGTCCTGGATCCAGATTATTCTATGTTTAGAGAATTAACATATGTAGCAATCATACCAAATAAGTTTCTATCACAGGAAAAGGCGACAGGGTCACTAGGTATAAATGTTTCTTTGTTCCATAACAAAGTAGGTAAGAAGGGAATCCACAATCCAGAGCCTCCTCTAGCGCGAAAGGTGATTACAAGAGTTTTTCGGCGGATTCACAAAGCTATATCATGTGATGGTGAGAATCCTGAATTTCATGAGAGAGATTCTACAATAAGGCCTTCTCAGCTTCTGCACCAGCCTGCAATTCTTCTGCCTCATGAGCCGCCTTTGTGCTTTCCCTTATTTCCTCCTCCATTCGCCGCTCCCCTTCTCCAATCAGGGCTGAGACGTTGGCCTCTTCCTACTGCAGCTGATGTATCTCATTTTTCTGTGCCTCCAGGTGAGAAAACTGCTCAATAAATTCTCTCTGAAGCCCTGTGATGACCCCAACGTGGTCATGAGCCTCTGTTAGGCAGAGCTGCCGAGTCGCAGAAAGGTAGGCTTCAGATTGGGCAGTGGAAAGGTGAGATTCAAAATCACCTAGCCTCTCCCGATCAGCTAATACCTGCTTGACTATGTCATAAACACCATGATAGTCGAAGACAATAAATACCAGCAGCATAAAAAAATTGCGTAGCCCCGGTAATTTGGTCGGCATCTCGACCAAGGGCGTTTGAGAGATCAGTCTCTAGATTTTCTCCCAAGACCTTTGGCGATTGGGTCGAAGGCTGGAGAGGACTTGTTGATTGGGCTCTGAATCACTCCTAGATGAGGACACATTTTTGGGGATGAACATCACCAAGGAGGGACCCGAGGCGGCCTCACCCGCAAACTCTGGCATTGTGGCAGCTTCGACCCCGATAGTTATGGTCATTGACACAACCGGTTCTGCCGACACAATTGTAAGCACCAGAGGTTGTGGTCCTAAAGCACAAGAGTTAGTAAGACAGATGAGTACCCCTAATTAGAGAAGGGAAGAAAATGAAGTCAGTAGCAGGAGACCAAAGAACTTACTCCTAATCAATGAGGCATCTGCATCCATAAGCTATGCACTGCCACGACAGCCACTCGAAGAGGATGCCACATCTACTATAGGCAAGGGAATCTGGGGAGCCCCTAGAGGGGTCTAGGGCCTGAGGCCATGCCTAAGTCCCGCATTCTCCAAATCTTTCCCCAATTGGTCACCTACGGAGACCAAGCTCGAAGAAATCACTCCCCCAGTGAACAAGATAATGGCCCGCTCCAGGTTCCTAGCAACCGTATTAATGAAAGACTCTTCTTCCATCATCACGGGATTCATTGAGCCTGGGGTGGTTGGCTCCGTCAGATTTGGAGCCCCCTCATCGATCATGGGCTCCCCGTCATCCTCCACAATTGAAAAAGTAATCTGATCAGCAAGGGTCTCGAATACTAGCAATTCTTCCTCTGTCATATCTCTGTCTGATAAGGTCAGGAGCAAAGCGTCCATGTTGTCGGCCCCTACGGAAGGGATCACCAACTCGTCACGCCCAGGCGTGGATACGGGTGATTCTGCAGGTGGAAAAGAGGCGGAAGGTGGAACCACTTGGTCCGCCACAGCTAGATCCCCGAGTGGTCCTGCACCATACGTCAAACAGTTTATGATTGATGAAGTCTGAGAATGCATGTTGGCGAATTATCAAACGGGAAGTCATGATAACCCGACGTTTTCTATTTGATCCGTTTCGATAAACGAAACGCCTGTTGCCGTATCTGGATATTCCTAGGGGACAGTTCTCCTAGAATTCTAGAAGGTACGGGCGGAGGGAAGACCCTAGATGAATCTACAATGGTCGCCTCCATGAGTTCAGCTGCACCAGGGGATCCTTCCTCAATGACCGTTGTGGGCGAAAGCACATGCTCCTCCGCCGCGGTACCACAAGGGGTATACTACAGAGAAGGAATCACCCCCTGAGATTCTTTGGCACCCTGTATAAAAGGAAGAAACCTTAGAACCTCCACAATAAAGGGGGGGAGATGTCAGAATGGGCGAGTAGAGAAACCTCTTTTTCAGGGTCGGACAATTCGTGGCGTCTAATCATCATAAACACCCGAATGCTCCCATAGAGATGATTCCAGAGTGAATGAATCTATGCATCCATCTCCTTAAATGAGGTGACTATTTCATCTAAATCCTCTTCCAACTGCAATTGGGGTGGAGTGAAGATTGTCCTGATACCCTAAATTTTAAGAGGGCATGTTTGAAGAAACACCCAAACTTCCTCATCCGAACCACTGCCCCGTAGGTCATCCTAAATCCTCCAAGACTCCGGGAATGTTGCCATGACAAGAATCGCCGAGTGGGGAGGATCAACCTGAAAAGGTTGGGCGGCAGTTGAAGCTGGTATGAGTGCCAGTGGCTGCGTTTGTATTCTGGATCTCGCCCCCGCCTTAGAACTCTCTGGGAATATTGGTGGGTGAGACCTCATAGGTAAGGATGGAAATTCTCTGGCTTCAGCCATGATGGGGAAATCATCAAGATCATCGCACCCGGAAGAGTGGTCACTCCCCCCCCCCCCTCCTCGTCAGTCACTAGATGCAGCATGGCCTGGACTCAGTGGGTTAATACTGCGTGACCCTCGCACACGTAAATATAGGATTCAAGATCCCGGAGATATTGATTGACCCGCTCTGGGTCCACATCATAAAGAATGTTAACAGGGGTGGACATATAGACCAGATCATCAAAAGATACTTCTGATTCTTGAAGGTACTCCCATAGAGAACGGGGTTACTGGCTATGAAAGGCTAACCAACCCTTAAATTCATTCCATTGACCATAGGCCGTTGGGAAGGCAACATCTGCAGGAATAACCACCCCCCTTCGGGCAGCCTCAAGGGCATGGGAGGATACACCTTTATCTATTAAAATCTTTCCTAGAAGCACGGGACCAGTCAGGTGATGAAGGATTTTTCCCGACCTAGTTGGAGCGCCATCCTCCTTTCACTTCCATTTTCCCTTTGATGGTTTGGGATTTTAGATAGTGGGCACTAATGTCCCTAGCTAGCCATTTGGGTATGATTGTACCCAGGAGTCAGCATAATTCTTAGATAAGAAAGGCATGGAGTCCACAAGCGTGGGGTCATAACCTCACAGCCGGTATCCTCCCAGGTAAACATTAACCATATTTGTTTGGCCGCCATCAAATGACGGTTATCATGGGCACCATTAAGTGCGGGGGGACACTGTTCTTGGACGCAACCAAATTGACGCCCAAATCGGCAAGGCGCGTACCCCTCACAGATCAGTTCTCCACTAATACGAGCCACCAGAATACCCTCTCAAAGGGAGAGGAGGTTGCCCTGCAAGATGAAATCTTATGTTATGGTGTTTGTAATTGTTAAAGCCATAAAAAAGGGATGAAAATTGAAATAGCCGTAATTCGAAATTCGACTTGATAGCAGACGCCTGTTCAAAACCATCTATTGTCTATCCTTATCTTGGGTCACCCACTCTTCAGGCATAACCCCACTACTCAGTTGAAAGTACAGTCGGAATGTGGTGCCCAGAATCTGAAGAGGGTTGATGAAGGTGTAGCAGTTCCTGATGTGTACGGTTAACCATTATCAGAGAATTTGGAAAGGGTCGGCCAATCGGTTTTCCCAATTCCCGTCAGTAATGTTACCAAGTAACCGGTAAATCATGGCCAGTACTAGAACAACCAGGTTGATAACGTTACCAGTATCCAAGTGTTCCGCCATTATTAAAGTAGTGACCCGCACTCCACCAACCTCACGTATGGGTAAAAACCAACCACTTAAGAACATGTCCAGAAAATCATCTAGGCTGAGCAATCAATCGACATCCGGAATAAGCTCCCAGCCCCAGCCACGAAAATCACCTTGCTCCAATGTCACCCAATAGCTACCCCCTGCTTATGGGACTCCATCTTAGGGAATGTCGTGGGCCTGAGTGGGAGAGCTGTGGATTCATCAGATTTTTTCTTTCACACAAAAGTTGTGACCCATTCACGGTATGGGACAAGCTGGTTTGGAGACGTATCCTCTGAGTGCTTCCGAGCCTGGTTAATGAGCTACTTCACTAGGGGGAGTCCTCTCTTCATTCTCCCACACAGAGGAAGGAGGTAGGAACTCTTCATAGATACTCCCAATGATGGGGACCCCCGAAATCTGAAAGAGTCCCACAGCCTAATGACCACTTCCCCATGTACTAGATGGAATGTGTTGGTTTCTGGGCTCCATCGACTCATAAGCTTCTTGGCGAGGGCGTGAGGTCAGTGGGTATAGGTTTGGGACACCGAGGCAACTTCATACAAGCCCACGGCTCGTAAATCTGCCCCAAATTCTACACATCTCTGACGAACCCAGAAGGGCCACCCGCAATCCAATGACTTAAATGCTCCTCCCGGTCGAAGATCCTGATTCGCCGACCAGCCATGTTGGTCGCTTACCATGGAGCTGCGGGCAATACTCTGATAGTAGTGGATTGATCATTCCTGTTGACATGGTACCCCTATCGGAGATACTAGAAGTTGATTCAACACAGATCCGACAGTTGTACCCCTCCAGGTAGGCCGCCCGCCGGTAGGTATCACTAACTGGGGAATAGTGGCGGTAAATATCCATGCTTCGAGATTGTTGTCACGGGAGGGTTCAGGAATCGAGGAATCAGACAATAAACCGAACCCATATGCAGGAAGACTATTAGAAAAAGGATATTCCTGCTATGATTTGGAGAGCCCGTCAGCAAGGAAGGAAGATGGTAGGGACTGGCAGACTCTATCTTGAACAGATCCAGCCATGTCCTTCAGACGTTGATCAGCGATTGAGAGGGGTTCTGCATCAGGCCTCAACGTAGAACGAGGGGGAACCATATTTTCTCCCTACAGAATGAGAGAAATCAGTATGGAATAAAAATCTGTATAGGAATAACCAAAATGAATGGTTAAGGAGCCTTCACAACCAAATCCGCAAGGAGGCCTTGGAGGATGGTTCGTGATGACATCATTCAGCAAACCAGTCCTTCGCGAAATCAGTTCGCGAAGCCCTGGCTCACGGAGCGTTGGCTAGGAAACCGCCAACCAAGTCTCTCCATGGAAATTAAATCCCAGGTTCATTTGGAAGACTCAGATACTTTTTAATGTTCAAGAGATATTTAGTCCGCGGAGCATCAAAATCACGAAGCAAGTTCCTCCGCAACCCGTAATCACTTACTTTTTAATTAATTAAGAGTAATGGTTCATGGATGGGAAGTTGGTCCACTGATAAAGGCGGCTGCAAAGGAAGAATGGTTCATGGAGGCTGATGCCAGTTCGCGGATGAGGCACTTCACAAAGGAGCGAACACATGGAGGCGAAGGAGCTCTGGTTTCGCAAAGAATTCGGTAAAGGACAAGTGAGGGCTCTCCATATTTATAGGTGTGTTCCCCTACCGGGTCCACCTTTCCACCACAAACCATCTCAGTTTCAGGACCACTTTGCATCGGAGTGGCCTCCTCTTCGTTCCAATCAGACCCCATTATGATGGGGGGCATTTGTAGGGTCCTAAAAAATCCGCAATGTAAATTTTACCCAAATTCCCCAAAGAATTGGGGCAAATAATCAAAGGGGAGACAAAAAAAGGACCGGTCCACAAACCGGTCCATGGAAGCGCAACGTGGCCAGGCACTGTGAGGCACCCCCCTCCGTGAACCGTTTTCGTTCGCGAAATAGAGGTGGAGAGCCTCCGCGGTCGCGAGGTAGGATGGCCACCAGTTCTGTTCACCATCACGAACTGCCACAACCGCAGACCGCATCGACCGATTCAAGCGGCACCCTCTGTTGTTCATGGAATAGAGACGGAACCCTCCGCAGCTGCAGAGCACTCCCTGAGTTCGCCTCGCGGAGGAGGGGAGCTATCAATACCCATTGCGAATCGCAGATTCACCAAGTCAGGTGTGAACCAGGTATTTGGTTATGGGCCTCCGAAAAAGGTGTTGCATGGCCACAGATACATTCCTTTCCCCATTCTATAAAAGGGGACCAAGGGGGAAAGAAAAATAGGATCGAAGAACTGGAATCGGATTCGGAGGAAAGAGATCGGTTGAAGGAAGGATTTGGATTTCGCAAACAGCGAAATTCCCACCCGCGAACCACAACAGATATATGAATTAAGAAGGAATTGGAAAATGCATAATAAATTGGTGAACCACGAACCTAAATAATTAAAAAAAGGAGAACTGCAAACCATACCCCCTCTGCAGATGACTTCCCCGCGGACCAGGGAGTTTATGCCTCTTTTCCCATCCGTCGTACTGCATAGCACCCTCCTCCACGGGCGAAGCCCCGACCGAAGAGCCTCCGATCGACGCCGCTCTTGGCGGCCGCCGCCTGCCTGGAACCCTCCGCGAACCACCCTGGTTCGCGGATTGAGCCCGAATCCTCGAACCACCCTGGTTCGCGGATTGAACCCAAAGCCGCGAACCACCCTGGTTCGCGGATTGAACCTAAAGCCATGAACTGCCCTAGTTCGCGGGACGCCAATCGGTCTGCAGACCACCCTGTTTCACAGACGGCTACTCCAGCCGCGTGGCACTTCCCCACGTGAAGGGAGCCACCACCCATACCTCTCGGTGGCTAGCCAAATACTTCGGTGTTCTCATCTCCAGAGCCAGGTAAAATCTTTACGATCCAGCCAGGTCCTCCGCGACGCCCTCTTTGGCCTATTCATCGGCCCCGAGCCGAGGCCTCTACCAGAGCCACCAGATCCACGTGGTATAACATTCAAGCGCATCAGCACACAATTTTGATTTCACATACCCACAGTAAACAGGGGAAAAGGGGTATCCACGACCCTTGGGCGGATTCCCAAAGCATGCCTGGGTTCACATTCCCACAGTAATGCGGGGTCTGAGCCCGAGAGCCCCCTTCCCGCCTCTTCTTGCCAGGATGGGGGACTGCACGCTTCGGCGGTCGGGCACTTCTCCCCTCCCCAGAGAGGGGGCAACATACCCATCCGAAGGCAGTCGTCCCCACGCACCTCAGTACTTCCCCCGGGTATCTCTTCGGAGCAATAAGAGAGGAGTGGGGGACTAGAGCACCCCCCCTTCCCTCTCCCGATGGGCTTTGTCGCTACGGGCATCCATCTCGGAGTAAGACCTGACCTTCTGGGCCTCCATAGAGTGTAAGCCCCAATCCATCACCCTGGGCCTCCTTCATGCATAAGCCCCACTCCTCTTCTCATAGACGCTCCTTTCACGACGTGATCCTCTGGTCCCTGCTACCTATTGTTTCTCACACCGAGCATGACTCACGTGGGCTTAGAGTGAGCATCGACCATGAAATTCTCCTATGGGATTCCCCAGATCGTAAGCCCCAAGCTAAGAGAACTAATGGACTTTGATCCATGTCAAGGCATGGTACGCAGGAATCCTCCACGAGGTTCAAGCCCACCACTCGGTCATTTATTCACGTCGAGTTCCACCCTCATCCAACATGAAATTCAACTATATACCCCCGTCCAGCATGACATTAAACTATTTTTGAGAACTACATGGACTTTGATCCCTGCCTCCTAGACAGGGTACGTAGGAAGCCTCCATGAGGTTCAATCCCACCACCCATCGGACCACCTGGTCCCTCTTCATGTTGGTTCCTGGAAACCTAAGTGAACTACATGGACTTTGATCCGTGCCTCCTAGACAGGTTACGTAAGAAGCCTCTCTGATGTTCAAGCCCAAAAACAGGTCGATCCGATCATCCCCGCATCAGTGCACCTCACCACTCCTAGTGCTGCCTCAATCAAGTTCCAACCCTTAGGGGTCATTAATCCAGTGAGGGATGGTAATCCTCGGGCATAAATGATTCCGAACCCCTGCGTCTAGTTGACCGTTTCCGACCAAGGTTGAATCCGTGGATACTTTTTTTGGGTATAAACCAAAGATTCGCGGACATATGAATACATCTTAAATCTATAAGAGAGTCCCGGAACAGGCAATAATTCCCCCAAGAAGGATGTGATGAGCCCAACTTCCCATCCTCTCGACCAATGTGAGTTCTTAAGAGTCGCTGGTCAGACCATCTGGCGAACGCCTGCCTTTGGAAAGCAGGTCCATCAATCATTGGATACGGAGCCGTTGGGCGTTCTGTGGCCGGAAACCAAGAACGAAACAATAATGACCATTAAATTACTCTATGAATTTTAAATATAAATATATCAATATATAAAAACCATTTTGTGATATTTCTATCAGGGATTTTATACTTCAAAAGTTACCAAATCGGTAAATTAATTTTTTTCTTAGTTTTCCTACTTTGAGACACAATCCATGTTATGAACCTATATTATTATATGATGTGTATATACTAACATTAACATGCTATATAATGTACTAAATTCGTTTAATTATATTTTATGCTTCATTTAAAATCATTTTCTTATATGGGGTGCGTGGTTCAATGTTACCATGTTCTAAGTGTTATTTTGAAATAATATCATTTGTTCTCGATATTTTTTTTAATATGTTTTCTTTGATGAAATATTATTATCCATATCTAATAAAAATCATGAATTTTATTATTTAATGGTTATTAATGATATATTCATGTATTGGTACCATTTTTCAATCTTTGATACATAAGAATGTGTTTTTAATAAAGTCTACGGTTACCTCCCTCTTCGTTCAGAAACCTATGTTCATTCATAAAAAGGACTTAGAAAAGTTTCTAAAACAATTATATTATTCACCTATGATATTAAAAACTAATTTTTACACCTGATTTGCCTTTTTTAAACAAAAAGGTTTTTAATAAGTAATCTTCTTGTAAGTTTTTTGTCAAGGCACCATTAAAAACATTATACGGTGTAAAAGTAATGTTTGGTGTGGTCAGGTTTACACGCCATCATGACTGACATTCCCTTGAATCTTCAATTATAAGAATAAATATTTATTTTGTTTTAAAAAATAAAATCATTCCAAATATTCTAGAAATTAATTATTTTAAATAATTTTCAATTAAAAATATTTCCAAAATGTTTTCAAGCAATTTTATTATTCATCAATGAAATTGATTTTCAAAATATTTTTAAGCTTATTTTATAGGTTTTCAATTAAATTTTTTGTAAAAATTATTTCAAGAATATTTTATAATTTTCCATCTAATAAATTGGTTTTAAAAGGTTTTTATGATTTTAAGAATGATTTTTCAAAAAATAAGGGAAATTTTTATCAAGAACTATTTTTAATTGAAGTTTAAAAATTATTTTCCATCTAAGATTTCATTAATTTATTTTACTCATGAAATTATTGTAAATAATCTAAAGGATCCATTAATATTAATTATCTTAATGGTTTAGGGTAGATTTTATTGTATTTACAAAACTAATTTCCATTTCATGGGTCATATGTTTATGAAAACTGTGTTTCCTTCGAAGGTTATGTTTGTGGTAAAATGATTATGAAACATTATATTTTCTATAGGTTATGATATGATTACTTGTTTATGATACCTATTTCATTTCATGTGTGATGATATGATTGTTTATTATTTTTTGAAACATGTATATATGATTTAATTATGATATGGGAGAAAACTATATCGGGTAATGATAAAATTTTTATGAGCTCTAAGGGTACACGAGATAACATAACAAGATAAAAAAATTGGTTAACAGAAGGAAATATGATGCCCTAAGAAAGTGGATAAATGGGAGGACATCCTATACCAAAAATATTCGGATAATGTGTGGAAATACCATGACAGATACTAGAGTGTACATGGGAGGACATCCCATGACCCAAACAATAGGGCAAATCGGAGGGAATCCCAAGCCTGAATTAGGTACATGGGTGATCTACCCAAGACCAACATGTTACAAAGGCCTTGGTAGACCACCTTGACATAAGGTTTCTTAAATGTTTTATGTAATTCCATGTTTTATTCTTCGGTTATAATTTCATGGATAATTTTCATTATTTCCTTATGATACATTTTGTATAGAGTATTAATCTTTGTTATGGTATCTATTATGAAAGGTATAATCTTCAAATGTTTTTCTCAATTTATATACCCCTTTTCATATTATACTTATGCATTTCCTTTATTTACCATTCTTGAGCATGTGAGATTACACCTTTATTATGTTTTCTTTCCATAGGTAATGATGAAAGCTTTTAGGTACAATTAATAATGGTGGAGATATTTATAGGGGAGTTTGAAGATATTTCATGATAATCGAAGCTTTGGTTTCCATGTTTCCAATGCCACTAAACTATTATAGTCATTTGGAATTTTTTTTAATATATTGAAAATTCATCTATAATGATGTAATATCCATGTATGTTCAGAATGGGTCATTATAGTTGGTATTAGAGGAAATGTTTAGTCAACATTTATATTCTAGGATCAAAGAAATTTTTTAAGATCCCTTCGTATATTACTATGTACATATCTAGGTGTGTCTCTAGGGACAAGTATGAGGATGATTTAATGTTTTGGAAAATGTCCTAGAATTTTGGTAAATGATATAGTGAGGGGTTTCATAGAAATACATCCTTGTAAGAACCCGGTTCTTAGTTTTGATGTGCATGTTTCTTCTTTTCTCTTTTCCTTAAGTTTTTTTGAGAAGATAAGGAAAATGACGAAAATCCTATATTTCCGGACTACACGCCGTGTACTTTTGCCATGTGGGATGGGTACAGAGGGTGTGTAGCCATGTCGGTGACAAAGGGTGTAAAAACCGACTACACGCCGTGTAGTGGATATTTACACGTCGTGTAGTCAATCGATAGGCCAATAGTAAAGCGGTGGAAGCAGCCGCCAATTGAGCAGTAGTACATGCCATGTAATCAAAAATACACACCGTGTATGCTTGTCGATGGATAAAAAGTGTGGCTGTGCCCCCAAAGGAATAGGTAAATGAAAAAAGTACACGACATGTAGTTTGTTTTTTTCGCTTAAAATGGGCAGTAACCAACCTTGTTCACAGGATCGGCTTAGAACCAGAAGAAGGAGTCATGAGAGGAGGCCTAACCTTCGAGGATCTTTAGATCGAGCGTCGGGAATCCATTTTCACCTCTGACGATCTCGTTGGAACTGCATGGGTAAGCCCTCCACTCTCCTTAAGCAGTTCTTGCCAATTATTCTTATAAGGGATGTTATTTGAGTTTGAACAAGGTTTTCTTCCATGTATGATCTATGTATTTCTTGGATGATTTGAGGATCATCGTTAAGGTATAACATTCAGAGGCGTTTAAGGTAGGTGGCTTGGTGTTTAATTTCCAACTATTGTGTGTTTGTGTGTATCATTGTGACACGAACCCATATTGGTGTGTCATGTGGCTGAGGACTTAGCTGTTATCATTACCTTGAATTTTATTGGTAATTTAAATGTGATAATAAACTACTGTTTGGGATCACTCCTTGGATCCAGGACCACCCCGGGGGTGCATTCCTATGTTTAGCTATTTGGGCAGGACACCCAAGGGTATGCCTTTATAATAATGATTATAGAGTTTCCTTGAGAGGAATTTCATGTGTATTACCTTTTTACAAGTTGGGCATGGCCCGGATACTTGTTTAACCTGAGGAAAGTGTTGTGATTAGCCTGTGGGAAATGTACTACTTAGCCTGTGGGAAACTTCTTCTGTGCCTGTGTGAAATAGACTCTATGCCTGAAGGGCAACACTTTGTGCTCCTGAGGGCAATATCTGTTATTCCAATGGGGAAATACATGCGGGTTACATATCAGATTACCTCAGGGTAAGGGTTTGCGTGTCTGAGGACACTGACTGTTTACATAGAAATTCAATGTGGTGGATTCCTTATAATGAATGATTAAATGAATAATAAAATGGAAATATAACTGGTAAAGATAGATAATTTTGAGTGCTGCTTATTCTATTGCTTTTTACTACTGCACACTGTTGTTGCATGTTTTCACACAGTTGGGCATGGGGATTTGGTGGGTTCCTACTGGGATTTATTTCTCACACCCTGTTTCGGTCATGTCTTTGACCCAAACAGATTACATTTCTATAGGTGTGGATAAGGGAAAGGGTCCATATACAGGTACTTGATTGCTGCTGAGGAGTAGGGGAGCATGGGACCGGGCTTAGTCTCGCGATGCTACCGGCTACTATGTTTTGTTTTACTGCACTTTGTATTGAACTGTATTGTATTGTTGTGTAACATGTTCTGGCTGTTTTCTTAGAACTTGAGACATGTTGCATCATTATCTGTATAACTGTTGGTTACCTTTTACTGCAGTTGTTTATTTTAAATGTTTATGGTTTATTGCTTCCGACATTGTTGTATACTTTTTATTTTATTTCACTGCGCTACACTTTGACAAATGAGGGCATAGTTTCCCCACTATCAGACCTTGGCTCTCGCTGGTAGTTGGCAGCCTCTGGTGTTTGGGGAAATGCGCTTGAGGTCACGTGGAAAACCGGGTTCGGGGCACTCGTAGAGTGGCACCTGGATCCGGGACGTTACAATGTGGTATCAAAGGGGTTCATTTCTTTGACTTACTATTTGGAGTCTTAGTTAGGGATAAGATGAGAATGGTAGTTGGTACTAATCTGTTCCCGGGCATAGCTAACCCGTGAACAGGGAAAAGCCAATTTACCTCGAGTTGCAATTTTTCTTATTTTGTAATTTTACAGTTGAATCAATTTTCACCGAAGGGTGACACACTTGTATTATGCTGTTTATATTTTATTAATGGGTTCTATTTGGTTGCAACCCGATGAGATGAGGGTATGTCATCTCATGCATCATTTAGGCACATTCTAGAAATCACATGCCACGCATAGTTTTCATGCCATGTAGGTGCATTAGAAATTGCATGTTGTTGTGATAGATGTTGTCCTAGTAAAGGCATGTTGTTGTGATAACTTATTTGATAGATACCTACTGGTTGATACGGTATTATTTTGTGAGCATGTTTATATAATGGAAGCCAAACTTTGGGTTTTGGGGGGTATGGGGCCTCATTAACCAAAATTTGGTGGATAATTGGCTGTTTATTTGGTTATAACACATTTAAGATTCCAAACATTGATTCTCGGGGAGTATTGGCCCTCACGAATCGGAATTTGGTACTTAGGTATTGTTTTTCAGTATTTTATGGGTTTTGGAGAGGTTTCTGAGGCATACTGTCCGGAAACCCAGTATACAGGCTGTGTAGTACCTTAAACATGATGTGTGTGTTCTTCTGTTTGGGAAGGAACGAAAACATTTTGAGTAATCGTCGTGTACCCTATGTACACGCCGTGTAGTCTCTTCCCGTGTCATAGATCATGTGCGCTGGGACACGAAGAAGGGAAATTCTTGGGGCGAACATGCTGTGTACCAGAAGTACATGCCGTGTAGTGTTGACCCAGAGTCCGCCCATGTAACTAACAACATGGATGGGGGAGACCTTAATATATACATGTCGTGTCCTCTATGGAACATGACGTGTAGTCTGAGCCATGTATCCGGTCATGTAACTAACAACACGGGTCTGAAAATCTTGTTTAGTACACGCCGTGTACCTAGGGGACATGCCGTGTAGTCGTGACGAGTGACAGACCATGTGGACCAGACCGTGTGGCTGGGAAATGGGGTAGTGTACACACCGTGTGCGGGTGTAACACGCCATTTGGTATCAAGACGAGTAGTCGGTCGTGTCACAAACAACATGGGCAGTTGGGAAATTACACCACACACTCCGTCTAGATTATATAAATGCCGTGTAGTTTTGTTTAAAGGGAGTCATGTGGCATGGCCGTGTAGAAGGAACCAGGAAGGGGAAGAGAAGTCAGGTACATGCCATGTAGTTAGTATACATGCCATGTAGTCTTGTTGTGCAATCTTAAATGGCTTCTTCCTCATGTTCCTCATTTGGTTCCTTCATTTTCAGAGTGTGATAATCTTGATCTAAGGTGTGTGTTTGACCTTGTAGAGTCATGCCACCGAGATGACCACACGCTGTTCACCAAGAGAGAGAAAACGATTATACTCCAGAGATGGTGGGAGATGGGATACCAGTTGATCCTCCAGTATAGCCACATGTGGTGCCAGCCGTAATACTAGACACAGGCGCGGATGCGCAGTTCCACGAAGGCTTTATGTGTTTCATGCAAACTTTTCAGGGAGCACCACCGGCTGCCACATCTATGGCCAAGTTGACTCGTATGTTCCAGTAGTAGAATCCGCCTACGTTTTTAGGGGATGGAGGTCCACAGGCTTAATAGTCTTGGATAGGGTCTATGAAGACTATTTTTGAGCATCATTGGATGCCTATGGGGTGGAGGGTCAAGCTCATGACTTATATGCTGTGTGATTCTGCCAAGATGTGGTGGTATGTTACCACCCAGTCAGAGAATCACAAAGACATGGTGTGGGAAGATTTCCAGATAGCCTTCTATGAATTATTCTTCCTAGAGATGATGAGGGCAGATAGAGCTCTAGAATTCCTGAATCTGTAGCAGGGTGCTATGTCGGTGATGGACTATTCTACTAACATTACTGAGATTCAGCGTTTTTCACCCATTCTAGTGGGTGATGAGACGTTGAGGGCCAGACTCTTTGAGGATGGTCATCGATATGACATCTGAGCGCTGTTGAAAGTTTTCAGGTTTCCTTCAGTGCATGCTATTCTGAACCAGGCGTTGATTATAGAGAGGAACCTGTGGGAAGCCAGTGGTGTGGGCTAGAGTGGTTCAGGACCAGTTTCTGGTAATATTTCTACTGGTAAGAGGAATAGAGAGATGGATTTCTCTCAGGGTGGAAGTACCGGCCAAAAGAATGTTTTAGGTGTCCAGGTCATGTGCTATCAGTGTGGTAAGTAGGGGCACAAGAGATCGCAGGGTCTACGTGACTCAGTGGAATGTTGAGCTTGTGGCAGGATGGGTCATCTGCAGCACTTTTGCAGGGTGTTTCCACCAATGTCAAGTGAGAGGGGTTCTTTGTAGACTCCGCGTGCGGGGGAAGGACCAGCAGCTTCTTACCAGTCGAGAAACTGGAATACGTTAGGGCGTGCATGCAGGGATGGTGGTCGTGGTCATGGTAGCCAGACACCAGGATCTCAGATGTAGCAGGGTGGGACAGCTCAGGGTAGTTGGGCTGTGTCGTAGGGCTGTGTCACTGAGAAGGCATATGCAGTGCAACCGACCCAAAAGGAGCGGGATCCCAGACCTTCTACTGTCAGAGGTACTATTATAGTAGCTTCTGTATTATCTTCAGTACTTTTCGATACGGGTGCTACACATATCTCTATATATGTATCCATTGTGGAGAGCCTTGGGCTCTGGGTTTCTTTTTATTCTGCTATTATGATGTTAGACACTCCGTTGAGAACTAAAACGTCTAGTGTGCATCAGTGCAAGGAGTGCACCCTTGTGGTTGGTGGGTGTCACTTCCATTGGGACCTCTATTTATTAGAGATGACGAGCTATGATTTCATTCTTGGTATAGACTGGTTGGTACCCTTTAGAGCCTTTATAGACTACTATCATCATCGGTTGAGTTTCACGTCACTAGAGGGCAGAGAGTTTCTAAACAAGGGCGAGTGGGATGTTCAGGTGAGTCGAGCTAGACCAGAGCATCACGAGTGAGGTGGTATAACAGCCTAGATTGTGAGATTATATCTGGATGACCAAGGTACTTGTCAGAAGGATTTCCCTCCAATGGTGGATTGTTTCAGGGATGTCTTTCTAGATGACTTTTCATGTCTTCCTCCGGAGCGTGAGGTGGAATTCTCTATTGAGCTTGTTCCAGGAGTAGCACCGGTGTCCATTCCTCCTTATAGGATGGCTACACTAGTGTTGCAGAAGCTCAAGAGATAGTTAGAAGAGTTACAAGAAAAGGGGTTCATCCGAACTAGTACTTATCCTTGGTCTTCTCCGGTCCTCTTTGCGGAGAAGGCGGACGATACCCTCATACTCTGTGTGGATTATCATAAGCTAAACCAATTGATGGTTAAGAACCGATATCCCTTGCCAAGGATTGATTGCCTTTTTGATCAACTTCAGGGAGCACGAGTGTTCTCAAATATTGACTTGAGATCAGAATATCATCAGTTGCGCGTTAGACCATCTGATATACCTCTCACAGCTTTCCGGAGCAGGTATGGTCTATACGAGTATACAGTTATGCTATTCGGACTCACGAACGCACCCGCAGTTTTCATGTCTTTGATGAATCATGTGTTCCATCCATATCCGGATTCTTTTGTGGTATTATTCATGGACGACATCTTGGTGTAATCTCACACTTGACACGACCATGCCACCCATATTGAGACCGTATTGAGTACACTGAGAGAGCATAAGCTATATGCTGCGCTCTCAAAGTGCCACTTTTGGATGGACCAGATTCACTTCCTGGGTCATATCATCTCAGAGGATGGAGTTGTAGTAGACCCAGATAAGGTGAGAGCTGTAGTTTCCTGGGAGTATCCCAAGAACATGTTTGAGATTCAGAGTTTCTTGGGACTGGATGGTTACTACAAACGCTCCATACAAGACTTATCCCGTATAGAAGCATCGTTGACGAGTTTGACTAAGAAGGGTGTGAAGTTCGTTTGGTCAGAAGATTGCGAGACAGCCTTCCAGGAGCTAAAGGGAAAGTTTACATCAGCAAAAATCCTAATACTCCCAGAGTAGGGTAAGAGCTATACAGTTTAATGTGATGCATTAGTTATTGGACTAGGATCTGTGTTGATGCAGGGCGATCAATTAGTTGCGTACGGGTCTCGGAAGTTGTGGCCACATGAGAGAATTACCTGACGCATGATCTCGATTTGGTTGCATTTGTTCACAGTTTTTGCTGTTGGAGACATTATCTCTTGGGAGAACATTGTGTGGTGTTCACGGACCAAAAAAGTCTCAAGTACATCTTTACCCGGCATGACATGAACCTGAGGCAGTAAAGGTGTGTTGAATACCTTCAGTACCTTGATTTTGAGATTGCCTATACACCTGGTAAGGGTAATGCAGTAGCTGATGCACTGAGCAGTAAGACTCAGATAAAGGTAGTGTACGAGGCCAGTGGTGAATGGCAGCTTATGGATTTGTTCGCTGAGATGCATTTGGAGGTGCACGATAGTTAGGGGAAGCCCTAACTTTTGTTTTTAGTTGTGACTTCTATCCTCCTGGATAGAGTGAGGATGAGACAACTATCTGAGTCAGAAGGCCTATTTCTTTGGGAGTTAGTGACCAGTGAGGACCCTTATCCCAGTTGGACGATAGGCATTGACGAAATTCAGTGTTTCCATGGATGAGTGTGGGTTCCAGTGGATATACATGAGGATCTGATTCGGGAGTTTCATACATCATCTTGGGTAGTTCATATTGGGGTTACCAAGACGTATCGAGACTTGAGACGTCTGTACTGGTGGCCGGGAATGAAGAGGAATGTAGTTGGTTTTGTTATGAGGTGTTCCACCTGTCAGCAGGTGAACGCGGAGCATTAGAGGCCATCCAGGCTTTTGCAGCAGTTACCCATTCTAGCATGGAAATGGGATGATGTCACGATGTACTTCGTGACTGGGTTGCTGAGGTCACCTCAAGGCAATGATGTCGTGTGGGTTTTTGTGGAAAGACTCACAAAGGTAGCTCACGTTTTGCCGATCAGGGAGGCCTTCGGAGTTGACGAGCCCAGGAAGTTGTATATCCGAGAGGTCGTACATCTTCATGGGGTCCCCCATTCTATCATTTCAGATAGGGACACCCGTTTTACATCTCGTTTCTGGAAAAGTTTTCAGAGGGCACTGGGTATATAGGTGCTTCTGAGCACAACATACCACCCTCAGACTGATGGTCAGTCAGAGCGTATGATACAGGTGCTTGAGTACATGCTGCGTGCATGCGTCCTAGAATTTGGGGGCTCTTGGGAGAATCATATACCTCTAGTCGAGTGTGCCTATAATAATAGTTTTCAGGAAACTATTGAGATGTCACCTTATGAGGCTTTATACGGTAGGCCAAGCTAATCACCTTTGTGCTGGTTAGAGGTAAGTGAGGAATCTTTTCTGGGATCACATCTCGTGCAGGAGACATCTGAGCAGGTCCAGTTGATTCAGAAGCGGATAGTATAACTACCCATTCTTTACATACATTGTCAATACTTTAAAATTTAAGTACACTTATTACAACATATAACAAAACCATGAAAGGACCGTATAGGTATAGTGTCTTTAGAAACTTGGAAACATAAACAACCGGTTCATAAATAATCTACGTTGTCTCCCTTTTATTTTATCATATCTAGAGTCCCTTTTGGCATATCTTACTTAATATCCTTCTTCCTTACATAGGGAAAAGAAGACATACACAAGGGTGAGCTCAAATGCTCAGTAAGGGTAAAAAAAATAAATATCAATCACATCATATTCATATTCATAAGAACATATCATTTTGGAAATCTTAACCTGCAAAAGAGATCATAATTTCATAACATGGGATAAATCATAGTAGTGAAAGTTAATCCCAATAATCATAATGTAAAACATGAAACTTTATGGAATACACACATAACCATAGATAATCATTTCTCAGTAGTCAAGACTCATTTCCAAGACTATATTAGCGGACAAAGTCCATTTCTGAACCAAGTTCACTCCTCTTTTCAGCCCTATATCACTGAACCAGATTTACCTGTCATTCCATCCATGTCTATCTCATCAGATATAAATCTTTACCCAATGCATTGGAGGGAGATATAGGTCCCACCCATCTCATAATGATACCATTATTATGTGTGCCACAAAATCATAAATCATACATCATAGCATAACCCGTGTAATAAAAATGGGATTCTTAAACATGATCCAATCATAACATAAATCATATAACATAAAAAGACTTCATAAAAATAATTCCATCAGAAAATAATCAAATCAATGTAAAAATAGGTATAGAAACGGAACCCTATATTATCTTAGATGGAAAATAATATTGAGAAAATGCTTGAACTCCATTCTTGAGGAAAAGATCCTTTCTACTTCAAAAACATTTTTCCTTTCATAAAATATCATATAATTTTAAACCAAAAGAAGTTGATTAAAAATAAACTTGTAAAGGAATCTTCATGGAAATAATGTTCTAAATGTCTATTCCAGCCAAATAAGTTAAAAAAACATTCCTCTCGTACTTTGGCCGGAAAAGTCAAAAAGTACCTTGTACTAAAAATGACAAAAGATTTCGTTCATATCTTTTACTTAAAACTCACCAATGGGTAAAATTGGATTTAAAAAATTGTAGGTGGATGGAAAAAATGTTACATATCTAGGAAACATGGATGTGGATGGTAAATATTTCCTAGTAAATACTGAAGTATAAACAATCTCGGATAAAAATGAGATTGTGAAATTTTCCCTTACCTTAGGTCCGATTTGCTTCGTACGTGTCCGAACCTCCTATATGATGATTTACATAATGTTATTGACTTATTCCAGAATCGTACTCTTTGTTATGATATCATATATGGTCATATTCTTAGCTTCTTATTAGTAATACTTCATTGAAACTTGTTATTCCGGTGTTTATTTCCTTTTGTTCTTATGCGTGTTTTGTTGAATAAATTCTTATTCTTCATTTCAGGTTTATAGATAACTCATTTAAAAAAATTTATTAGTGTAATATATATCATATTTATTCATTAAATTCATTTTTATAATCATTATGCATTGAAGATCATTTAGAACGAGTCGCATCACATCGTGGAGACGGTAGGCCGTACGTACGCACGAGCGATGATATCATTCCCATGATCGTGGAATTGTATTGAAGTGTATGTATAATATTTCAGAATCAATATCACTTTAAAATAATCATATATAGTTATTATTTAAAACATTATACCCATCCAAGTAAGGTGGTGGTGGAAAACAGATTACACCATGGCGTGGAGACGGTATTCCGTACATACGCACGCGCAGTGATTTCGTTTTCCGTAGGATGGATAGAAGGTGAATTAGGGTTGTTTCATATTTATAAACAAATATCAGTATATAAATGATACTGATGTTATTACTTCATAATGAAACAAATAAAGAAGAAGAAGTAGAAGAAGAAATAAATTTGAAAGAATCGGTAATAGATATTACCACTTCTTTGACACGCCTCTTTGAAACCTCCTCTTAGGGCACTAAGATTGGTCTTTGAAGAAGACCAGGACCTCTAGGATGTTTCTTGGGAAGTGGAGAAGTGAAATTGTTAGGGTTTGGATGATCTTGAAGGCTCAAAGTTGTGTGAGGAGGAGAGAGAGGAGGTTCCCTTTTATAAGGGAGGAGAGGGGAACCGTTGGAATTACAAGAAATATCAATTTATAATAAATTCCATCCCCACTTAAAAACCACCAGAAATGACTTGAATCCTAACATTATATGTTATAGGGTTGTAAATAATCAAAAAATAAAATTTAGACAAGTTGGGAAATTATTTTAAACAATATCATATTGATTTATCCTTATATAATCTATTTAATTTTATTTGTGGTAATAATATTCTAAATTTTAAATCATTATAAATAATTACTTATATGTTGTTAATTTTCTATAATTGTATACATTATTAAAATTTCGACCATATAAATTTTAATTTATATTTTTTAAATATTTTTGTGATTTTTAAACAATTTTATAATATGTAATTTCTATAAATTAACAATAGTGTCAATTTTGACACTATTCATTTATTTGAGTTTAAATAAAATATATACAGAATATATGTTAGAACTACAATATTTAATAGATTCATAACATGTAATTTCTATCTAGAAAAGTAGTGGATCACATTAAATAGTTCATATAATATATATTTTAATACTTTAAATATCATTTATTTGATAATTCAATCAATAAAATAATTTCTACATCACTATTCTGTCATAATTAATGATAATTATTTAATCCTTAAAAATTATAAATAAATTTATATGATGTAGATAATTGTATTATATTTGTTTAGACTATTAATGTTCTAAGTTTCATGAAGTTTATCACTAAATTAAAATTATTATACTTATAAGATTTAAGAGAGTGACATGTTGTCCCTTTCTTTGGTTTTAATATTAATTATATTATTTCATTGTCTAAAGTCCATGAAATGAATATATTCCTACCCTTAGGTGATTTTGGCCGACTTTTATTCATCCAATAGGATTTTGGAAAGTGTTAGGGTAATTTTATAATCTTATTTTTTCCCTTAATTTCCCGATTTACCTTTAAATGAGTAATTAAAAATTACCATAGTCACTATTCATAATATCAAAAAAAAAAAAAAGTAACCTAATAATATAATTTGGACCCACTGAATCCAAATATGGAATAAATTTTTCAAAATTCAAAACACAAAAGTTTCAGTAATAAATTTAAAATTAATCCAGTTGTTAAACAAATGGGTTTTAAAAGTTAAAACAATGCCAAAGATTGAAATGTTTTAACCTATGAATTAAATGTTAAATTAATGATAATGAAATACATTATATTAAATGGTAAAAATTTATTCTATTAGTACTTTAAAACCATTCAATATTATAATTTAACCATATAAATTATTGCGATGAAAAAAGTTGTTTTTAATTAAAATATAACGTGTTTTTACTATTCATTAAAATATGAAAGTTATCAGAATAATATGAAAATTTTATCCAAAGTAAATTATTATATTTTGATTCCAAAGAAGAATTTTATTTTGTCAAATTGAACTTATAAATATGTCAAAAATAATATTTAATGTGGATGCGCCATCAAAAGGCGGCAAAACTGCATTTTTTGAAAAATACTTATTTTACTCGAAAAAATTATTTTGTTCACATACCATGTTTTATAAAATATGTAAGATGAATAATAATGTCATTAAATTCAAAATTTAGTTAATAATATTCATAACTGATATTTTATAATATTATAATATTATATCATTGTTGAGTGGAACTCGGTATTGCGTACTACACACGCTATCGAGGAAGGTCACGATTGCGTGTAACACAAGACAAGCTAGTGTTGTGTGCAGTGAAAGATTCCATTGATGTTGCGTATAAAATAAGACATAAAAAATATACTTCTCATAAAATATCAGGGTGTTACATTCTACCCCCCTTAAAATGAATTTCGCCCTCGAAATTCGTCACTTTGCAAGAAACAGATGAGGATACCTCTCTCTCATCATATCCTCAAGCTCCTATGTAGCTTCTTCTAATTCGTGGTTCCTCCATAAAACCATCACCAAGCGAGTGGTCTTGTTCTGTAGAAGTTTTTTTCTATGATCCAGAATCTCTATCAGCTATTCTTCATATGAAAGATCATGCTCTAGAGGTACAACTTCTGAGCTTAGTACATGGGAAAGATCAGGTATATACTTTCTCAGGAGAGATACATGGAACACATTGTGAACTTGAGAGAGATTCAGTGGAAGCACCAATCGGTAAGATACCTTCCCAACACGATCCAGTATTTCTAAAGGACAGATATTCCTAGGGCTCAGCTTTCCATTCTTTCCAAATCTCATTACTCTCTTCCAAGGAGATATTCGTAAGAACACTTTATCACCCACTTCAAACTTTAGGTATTTTATTCGGTTATCGGCATAGCTTTTTTGTCGACTCTAAGCTGCTCTTATGTTTTTTTGAATAGATCAGACCTTTTCTTCCCTCTCATCAACAGGATCAGGTCCTAATAGATTTATTTCCCCAACTTCGTCCCATCAAGTTGGAGTACTTCATTTCGTTCCATATAGAGCTTCATAAGGATCCATTTGAATGCTGGAGTGAATGCTATTATTATAAGAAAATTCCACCAAAGGTAGGTGTTGATCCCAACCTCCTTTGAAATCCATAGAGCAAGCTCTCAAAGAGTCTTCTAGAGTTTTAATTGTCCTCTCAGGCTGACCGTCTATCCGAGGATGATAAGCAGTGCTGAAACTCAACTCTGTATCTAGAGTATGCTGAAGACTTCGCCAGAACATAGAGGTAAACCTTGGATCCCGATCAGATATAATGGAAAGTGATACTCCATGAAATATTACCACTTCCTTTACATATTTGATGGAAAGATGATCCAGAGAGAAATCTTCTCTAATATAAATG
This sequence comes from Viscum album, assembly GCA_963277665.1. Classification (NCBI taxonomy): domain Eukaryota; kingdom Viridiplantae; phylum Streptophyta; class Magnoliopsida; order Santalales; family Viscaceae; genus Viscum; species Viscum album. Next base: position 1,730,708,284 of record OY728123.1, on the reverse strand, counting down.
AAGTGTGCCGACTTCGTAAGATGATCAACTATGACCCAGATAGAATTATTGCCTTTGGATGTTTTTGGAAGTTGAGTGACAAAGTCCAAGGTGATGTTTTCCCATTTTCATTCTGGTATGGGTAATGGTTGAAACATCCCCTTAAACTTCTATCTCTCGGCTTTAAGTTTCTGAAAAACCATGCATCGAGAGACATATTCAGCAACATCTCTTTTCATGCAATCCCACAAGAAGTACTCTTTCAGTTCCCTATACATCTTCGTTCTTCTAGGATGAATAGATAATGAAGAACTATGAGCCTCATCCAGTAGCTCCTTCTTTAATTATGGGATGGTAGGAACACAAACCCAATTCCTGGACCTTATTATCCCATCACAATCAAGGTTGAATTCAGGAACATTTCTCTCTTTCTTTGGTAACTCTACATCTTCTTTCTGTACCTCTTCAATATTCACATGCATAGATGGTTGAACATTCATTTGAGAAAGATAATATTTTCCCCTTCTATTATAATTCCAAGATCCATTCCTTGTAAATCTATAAATATTGGATCTTTTGTGATCCTCATCATGGATAAGCTTGCATGGTGTTGTCCACTTAATGTGTCTGCCACCTTGTTTTCTTTCCCAGGGTGGTAATGAATTGAGTAGTCGTATTCCTTAATCAGCTCCCAACCATCTTCTTTGGCACATATTCATATCCTTTTGTGTGAAAATATTCTTTAAACTTTTATGATGAGTATAAATGTCACACCTTTCACCATAATGATAATGCCTCTAAATCTTTAATGCAAAGATTACCGTAGTTAACTCCAAATCGTGAGTTGGGTAATTTTTCATATGGATTTTCAAATTTCGTGAGGCATAATCTATCACCATATCATTTTTCATGAGAACACACCCCAATCCCTTCATGGATGCATCATTGTAGATCACAAATCTTTCTCCACTACAAGGCAGTGTGAGCACAGGTTCACAGGTTAACCTTCTTTTCAACTCCTTGAAATTCACTTCACACTCCTCCGTCCACACGAACTTAACTCCTTTTCGAGTCAACCTGGTGAGTGGATTAGATAATCGGGAAAACTCTTTCACAAAACTTTGATAATATCCAACCAAACCAAGAAAACTTCGGATCTCAGTTACTTTTGTTGGTCTTGACCATCTTTCGATAACCTCTATCTTTGTTGGATCCACAGATATCCCCTCTTTTGAGATTATGTGACCCAAAAATGAAACTTTTTGAAGCCAAAATTCACACATGGTAAATTTTGAATAAATCTTCTCCTTTCTCAGGGTCTTCAATACAATTCTCAAGTGATCATCACATTCTTCCTTGCTCTTTGAATAGAAAAGAATATCGTCTATAATGACTACCACAAAATGATCAAGATAGTTGTTTCGACACTTTCGGTCAGGGCGCATGCATCCGTCCGTCCGTGGAGGAGGACTCTCTGTGCTGTTGCCCCGCATTCCCACTTTCAAAAGGTGGGCGACATTTGCTCCTTATTCAAGGACGTCTTCTCCTTGATCGAAACGGGATGATGGGATGTCGGTTCTTCCTTCTGTGGATTCCTCCTCAGAACTCTTCACCTTGTCCGGGTCTCCCACATAGATTTAATACGTTGTTCGTGAAACTCTTACCAGTGCCATGTTTCCATGGATGCTGGTTAATTACACTGCTTCTGTCGGGACATTCCAAAGGGTCCGGTCAGGGCATCAAACTTCAGTCGTGGGATTAGTCACATTGAGGCATCCGTAGCATGCCTGGATGCTGGGGAACCTGGCATGTCTGTCTATTATCCCTCATCACAGGGCTTCTTGAGGGTGTGGAAGCCTGAGGCATCCCACATCGATCAGAGGGAATTATATTCCATAGACACATATCTGAGGTTTTCCTCGGCTTCTTGTGTTTAACACAGGGTACGTCGTGAGTTTAACGTCCAACGGAGACGGATCAGCCCGATCGGAGCATTAGCTAGAATATATCAGATTGAGGGATTTCCCTTGAAGGGGTGCCGATACTGGGACCAGCCCATGGGCGGCTGTGAAGAGGAGCGTACCGACATGGTCTCACCGGGATATGACAGTCCGGGTGAGAATCAAGCTGGACGATGGTTAGATGATTGAAGTGGAAGGGGGAATGGAAAGGAACCATCGCAAGGGAAACGGTGAAGTTGGGCTTGAGCCTTGAAGGGGCTTCCTACATATCCCCGTGGCAGGGAATCAAAGTCCGCGTAGTTCGGGATGGTGCCGGTGAAGTGGCATGAGGGTGGACCTTGGTCCGATGGGCATCATCAGCAAACTGACGTGAATGGGGGGGGGGGCCAGGAGGGTCCTAGTGGTGGTGGGCTTGGACCTCATGGAGGCTTCCTACGTACCATGTTGTGACATGGATCAAATACCTTGTAGTTCAGAGGGGCTTCGTCGGCGAACCGACGTGAAGGTGGACCTTGGCCCGATGGGTGGTGGGCTTGAACCTCTAGAAGGCTTCCTACGTACCATGCCTTGGCATGGATCAAAGTCCTCGTAGTTCGGATGATGGAATTCATCAGCGAATCGACGTGAAGGTGGACCTTGGTCCAATGAGAGATGGGATTTAACCTCAGAGAGGCTTCCTACGTATCATGCCTTAACATGGATCAAAGACCTCGTAGTTTGGATGATGGAATTCGTTAGCGAACCGACGTGAAGGTGGACCTTGGTCCAATGAGACATGAGCTTTAACCTCGGGGAGGCTTCCTACGTACCATGCCTTGACATGGATCAAAGACCTCATAGTTCAAAGGGTTTCATCGGTGAACCGACGTGAAAGTAGACCAGGGGTCCACTAGTTGTGGGCTTGAACCTTGGGAGGGTTTCCTACATACCATGCCTTGACATGGATCAAAGTCCTTGTAGTTCAAAGGATTGATGGAATACAGTTTGACGTCATGCGGGACAGTAGTGAACCCTGACGTGAATAAACGACGGGCGGTGGGTGTCGGTGAACCGACGTAAATGAGGGACCTTGGTCCTATGGGAGATGGGCTTGAACCTCTGGGAGGATTCCTATGTATCATGCCTTGACATGGATCAAAGACCTCGTAGTTCAAAGGGTTGTCACAACGGCTTGTCGTCGGACTGGAATGCAGTTTAACATCATGCTGGACGAAGATAGAACTCGACGTGAATTAGATGATAGGTGGGCTTAAACATCATGGAGGCTTCCTATGTATCATGCCTTGACATGGATAAAATACTTCGTAGTTCAAAGGGTTGTCACAATGTCTTGTCATCGGACTGGAATGCAGTTTAACGTCACGCTGGACGAAGGTAGAACTCGACATGAATTGGATGACGGGTGGGCTTGAACCTCGTGGACGCTTCCTACGTACCATGCCTTGACATGGATCAAAGAACTCGTAGTTCAAATGGGTGTGCAGTTTAATGTCATGCGGGACAGAGGCATACAGTTTAACATCATGCTGGACGAGGGCATGCAGTTTAACGTCATGATGGACGAGGGAATACAGTTTATCGTCATGCTGGATGAGGGCATGCAGTTTAACGTCATGCTGGATGAGGGAATATAGTTTAACGTCATGCTGGATGAGGGAATACAATTTAATTTCATGCTGGACGAGGTATTGTCATGGCCAATGTCAACTCTAAGCCCACATGAGTCATGCTCGGTATAAGAAACAAGAGACAACAAGGGCCTGACGATCACGCCGTGAAAGGTGTGTTCGTGTGAAGAGAAGAGGGGCTTTTGCGTTAGGCGGCCCATGGTGCTGGGACTTACTCCAGGATGGAGGCCCGGAGTGCGACAAAGCACAGAGAAAGAGGGATTTGGGACCAATGATGGGAGGTGACTCATTCCCTATCACGCCCTCCACTGACCTTGGTAGTGGGGAAGTATGGAGATGCAGGGGTGCAGCCATCCGTTGGGGAACTAGGGTCGCCCTTCTCCTGAGAACATATGCCACTCCAATAAGGAGGATACCATCCCTTTTGGATGGGTGATTCCACTCCTGTGGAGACAAGTGGCATAAAAAATGTTCAAGCTGGGGGGACCCTTCGTGAGAGGCACGAGGTCGGGTCATAGTTTAACATCATGTGTTGAGGACGTGATGCTTGTAAGTTTAACGTCCTGCAGCTCAGATGAGGTGGGTTCAATCCACACCCCTAGGACTTACATAATCGGTACCCTCTAGTCCTTGGGGGAGGGAAGGTACAGGCTAGGCCATGGTCAAGGGGGGTTGTGGAGCGAACCATCGAGGGGTCCACGTTAGCGTGGCTATGCGAAGAAGCAATAGCCGTTAGCGTGCCTATGCGAAGAAGAATTAAGCGAATCAACGCTACGAGTGGTATTGTTCGTGGGACTTTGAAATCACATCGTGCAAACCTGGAGGGTCGCACGGGAAGAGAAATTTCCACGGAAAGGAGTGTGCTTCGCGAAGCGGAGTGCCTTGGCCTTAGCATGGGGCATAGGTGTGAGTGGAGGGTGCTTCACGAAGTGGAAAAGTATTCGCAGAGCACTGCCTCACGAAGAAGAGGTGCCTCGCGAAGCAGTGTGCTGCGAAGAAGTGTGATTCACGATGTGTAGCGATCCTACCTTATCATAGGGATCACTAGTACAGGTTAGGTGTTTCGCGAAGCATAAGCGCTTCGCGGCTACCCGGGTTCCCTTGGGAATCCCCTTCCTTCGCGAATGCCCTTGAGCTTCGTGAAGGGAATCCCTCTCGGAAGAGGGGATCAAAACGAGTCAAAGCGAAGGCGTCACGCAAAATAGAAGTACCTCAAGGAGATCATGATTCCCGGGGGAAATGAGTGTTTCGCGATTCGGGAGAGGAGAAGCCGAATGGTCAGATTGTCCGTCCTCGGGACTCAGGGGGAGTCCGGTATTTATAGGGAAGGGGCACCGCGAAGCAGAACTCGCGCGCTGCCTCAGGTGCTTCATGATGCTCTCATGAACTTCAACGTCATCCATGAAGAGTTACCGCCTCTGGAGCTTCGCAGCGGGCTCGTGAATGTCAAATGTGTTTGTGGAGAGTTACCGCCTCTGGAGCTTCGCGAGACCGTGATGCTCGGGGTGCTTCGCGTCGGTGCTTCGTGAGGCATCGTGCCAGCCTTCTTTTTTGTCCATTACTTTCGTGTAATATTTTGGCGCCAACAAATTCCCCCCCTCAGACTTGGAGCCGCAGAGGGTGAAGGGTCGAAGTCTGAGGGAAAATCGCCAAAATGGTTGGTGGTTCGCGATGTTGCTGCGCAAAGGGGGCCCGAGGTGCTGACCGGGGCCACAGATCCGGACCCGCCGTGATGCTCCGCGCGGGTGAGGCGCGCCGCGATGCTCCGGGGTCACCGCCTATAAATAGGGGGGTCGACCTCTTTGGTATTCATGTGACTTCCCTGTCTTTTTGTGCTCTTGACTTCACGAAGCTCCGCGTACTCCGTGACAGCCCTCCGCGAATCAAGCTTCGCGACGATTCGTGGGTCTCTGACTCCATGTCCGCGCCAAGAGAACTTCTTCTTGTCGGCCTAGGCCAGACTTCGCGGCTTGGTCTCGTTACTGACCTTCGTGATCCGGCTTCGCGATCCAGTTTCGCAATCCGTTCTGAAAAAAAATTCCTTTCTTAGTGCCGGAACTGGAATGGCCCCTTGAGAGGCTGTATTGGGGGTTCTTGCAGATGCCGCCCATCGGGATGAGATGGCCAACTGTCCATGCATTGGTGAGATGGTCCTAAGCCATTAAGACCGCGCTTCTTTGACAGATCTGCTATCGGAGGGTCAGAAGAATTATCCGCAGTGTAAGAAGCTGCCATTGTACGGCTTCAGGTTGAGGGATGACGTCTTCATCCCTGAGGTGAGTAGGGATGAACTAGCTGGCTGGTTCAGGAGTACATCATGCCAACACCAATGGTTCAGGGCGGCCGATGGTCATGCGCAGGAGGACTTCACACCCGTCACCACTGATTGTCTCTACAACCATGTAAACGATATTGACGGGAATCCCCTGCAACGGGAGACGTCCCCTCCTCTCTACCGTACCATGCTGAAGGCGGCTTTGCAGGATTCGCAGAAGGGATGGTCCGATGAGTGGGACCTGCGCCAAGGTGGCAACTTTACTGATGACTAGGCCTGGGCCTACTGGATAGGCGCCTCATGCGAGGAGTTTGGGGGCGAGCTGAGGAGAGTGGGGTTGTATGAGGCGGCATGGGCCTCCCAATTCCACATTTACCAACCAAAGAAACTAATGCCGGAATTGCTGAGCAGATGGTCGTCTAGGAACAATACCATTCACCTGCATCACGGGGAGGTGGGCATCAGCCTGTGGGATTTCCACCAGATTTCTGGGGTTCGGATCTTGGGGGACATGTATGATGAGTTCCTCCCCGTCATGAGCACGTGGGAGGATCCATAGAAAATGCTGCGATTGGCGTCAGTGCTGATGGCGCTCGTCCCTAGAGAGGACAAGGAGGTAGTGAGGGATGTCCACTTTAGGAGATGGTTCAAGTGCTTCCTGAATTTCCCAGAGAATCGAGAGTTCCCTCCGAGGCCTCGAACTTGTCCCAGGGCGGCCCAACTGGGTAAGGGGCACTCATATTGGCGGGTCTTGGAGGACAGAAAATGGAAGACTTGGGGTTTTAGTGTCATCACTGAACAACAATCGATAGTCAGGATGGCGGTGTTCATCGCAGCTCTCATCTGCGGTTGGATTCTACCGGTGAGGGATACAAGCATGGGCGTGCGGCCCAGATCGTTTATTATGGCTTCCATGTTGGCCACAGGGTAGCAGATCAATCTGGGGATTCCAATGCTCGCCAAACTGTACAGAATGCTGCGGCACATTAGCGAGGGAAAGAAGCCACCAAGGATATGCGGGCCCTTCCACCTCCTGTATGGGTGGATCGTACCACACATCAGGGGGATTTATGAGTATCCAAACCCCATTTTTCCGCCGGGATCAAAATTCTGCCCCTCCATCCTGAACGCGGTTGGGAGATTCTCGTTCAAACTAGCCGTGCTGATGGTGCTGAATCGGGTGTGGAGGGCGGATGAGTTTAATTTCCACCCCTTCCCATTTCTTATGGGGATACTTACTTATGACGGGAGGGGAACGGAAGAACATCGGGCTTACCTCCTGGCCTTTCGAGGTGGAGTTTTGGTGGCACGAGTAGATCGTGAGCCACTCTACAAACCGTACACCCCGCATCAGTTTGCAAGGCAGTTCCGGTGCCTCCAGTGGCTGACTCCGTAGGTCTAATGGGAGGTGCGTCATGAGGAGAACCCGTGTGTGATGAGGCAGCTGTGGCTCATGTTCATACAGGAAGATGGAAAAATGCGAATTGCATTGCCTCCATCCCCGCCACTTTCGGATTGGTGAGGGAGTATGCCATTAGTTGGGAGGTTGTTTACCTAGGGGAGATGCTGAAGCAACCAACTATTCGGGTCAGTGACGGTGGGCCTACTCTATCTCGAGGTCGGGGTCGGAGGGAAGCTAGGGCCTCTCGCGGTAGCGGGGCTGCCTTGGCGGCGAGACCCGCATCGGCCAAGGGTGTGGCAGCAGTGGCGGATCCGGTGATTCCGGAAGAGCAGGGCCATCCGGAGGGGAAGCCACCAAGGGGATTTCGTAGGATATCCACTCAGGATCCGGGGAAGCGCCTGCGTCATATCGACATGGCAGAGGATGTCGTCTTCTCGGAAGCCTGGGACATTTGGGATGTCAACCGGTAATTTCTCCGCCCACCCGAGATATGGGCCCACATTAATCACCTCGGGATGGAATTACCGGGCATAGTCCCAGTCCAGGATGGATTCATGGAGTCTTCGGCGGAGGCAGAGCAATACTTGGACGAGCTGTAGGATTACGTCCACTCCAGTTGTGTCCCTCGCCCAATGATAGACTAGGTGAGGGTACTGCTGAATCGAACGGTCCCCCCACAGTTATCGGCTGCCGATCTGAGGGAGCGCTTCCCCCTGCCGGAAGAATCAGAGGACTCCTCTCGGGAGGATGAGGCTGGAGGAAGGATCCTGTTGGAGGAGGGCGAGGTTGGAGATCAAGGCTCAGATTCCGATGATTTCGCAGAGGCTCTCGAGGTAGCAATCTGAACTTCTTTCCTTACAATCCGTTCTCGGGCCACTATGGGCATCTCACCGATGTTTGAGACATGAAGGAGGAACTTGTTCGCATGCCTCGTTCTCGCCCCTCGGTGGGTGATGATGCGGGACCTTCAGAACCTGCGCCTATGGTTGTGTCCAATTCCGCGTCTGGTGGGACCAGAGCACCCGAGGTGACTCCTCCGGAATCTCCAGACCTTTCAACAGTGTACAGAAGGCCTCACCTCAGGGCCCCGTCAGTATTGGCTCAAGAGAAGCGCCAGGAGGTCGATCTCCGTAAGTTTCCTCTACCGGTTTCCTTTTCGTCACATGTAGACTATGCCAACTAACGTTTATGTCCCTCTCTGTCGTACAATTCCCCGACTGGCATGGGCTGCTGCGGCAAGACTAGTCGGGATGTCTGGTGGTGTCCCTCCTAGGGGCATGCCGATGATGGTGGCGATAGTCCCCCCATCTCCCCGAGCTGCAACAAATATCATCACCGGTGGGACCACCAGCAGGGTCGTGCTTGAGGTCATTGAGGTGGACTCCGATGAAGAGGATCAGCCGGCCGGTCCTAGTCCTGTCACACCTGCTTCGGTGCCAGATGCCGTACTGGATTCAACACCAGATGTAGATCCTGCCGAGTATTTCATGCGGGCTTATCCCACGTACGAGCCTACCAATTGCACAGACTGAGACGAAATGGCCTCCGACGAGGAAGACCGCAGCATAGTCCGCCGCCGGTCGTGGAATCTAATCACGCGCTTCATCAAGGACACCCCCAAGCGCAATGGATGGCCGAAATGGACAGACTTTGCTCGCGGTTGCGCGAACTGTGCGCTGGGGGAGTGGATACCCAATGTCCTCATGCACTCATCCGAGATATTATGGCTGAGAAGATCTGGGAGCATGATCGTGGGCTCAACAAGGGCTGGCAGTGGAGGAAGGCGACCAACATCAAGAAGCTCCAGGAGGCTGAAGGCGAGGCCCAACAGATGCAGACCCAGGTAGATGAGCTTTCATCCTCTCTTAATGCACAATCTGAGCTGATCTCACAGTTGAAGACCCAGCTGGAAGAGGAAGAAGAGCATATGAGGCAGGCCTCTGGAAAATGGCTGTCGTTCAAGCTGGCGTAGAGAGGGCCAAAGCCAAGGCTGACGAACTGCGCCCCGCCGCTGCTGAGGAGGAGTGGGAGCTAAGTCAGCGGCAGCAAGCCTTGGACGCCCCAAGCCAACGGGTGGAGGAGCTGCAATGCTCTTTTGACGGGGTCAACCCGTCCATGGGGGGAGTTGACCCCCGAGTATTGTAACGAACCAAAAACCTTTGATTGGTACTTTCATGCTTCAATTTTTTCATTCTTTGTTTTGAATGCCGTAGCGCGCACGATTTCCACTGTTTGAATCGCCTTGTTACATCCCTACAATGTCTGCGGGAAGTTCAGAAATAATTCCCCAAGCCCATGTGGGTCGAGCCCGATGTGAGAAATAGGAGATAGATGCCTTCTCGTCCCACCTAACATAGGAGTGGAGACCATGCTCCGGGCATCCAGGATTTAGGTTACCAGTCTGGATTTCTGAAATATGGGAGAGGGTTGATCGAAGAAGGAACTTTTCATAACAGCCGAATTACCGTTTCTTCGGCGTTCCCTCATGCACGAACGGTGCAATACCAAGGACACTGGAATCAGTCCGAACAGACGGAAACAGGAAGCGTGAATTACGATGCCCAAGATTCAGAGCACTATGGGGATTGCATGACAATAAAGGACAACCGTTAACCAAGGTGGATAAGCGGTATCCTTACTACGTTAGCCTGTAATGGGGACAAAAATGAGGGTCAACCGTTGACCATGTTCGAAACATGGGACCATGTCACAAATATTGTCGGTCAATCTTTTAGGACATTGACCCAAGACAGTTGGCGGACCATAGGTCAAACATCCATACTGTTAGGGGGTCCTTCCAAACATGACCAGTCTTCCGGAACTTTGGCCCATGATGGTAGGTGAACCGATGTGGAATGAGACCAGGCCGTTAGGGGGTCCCATGAGACATGAAAGGGGACGAGGGTCCGAATAAGGGGCACGCAAAGCGTGGAATATGGAGTGATGGTTTTTCCAAATAGAATCCAGCACTTAGGTAGTTACACCACCATAGTGGGAGTACACCATATGGGTGCATTGGTTTGATCATGGATCATTCCTTCTTTCAGACAGGGCCTCTCTGAAGAGGGGATTTACCGCTTCCCAATGGAATCTTGGGGCATTCTGAACTTGTTCAGGGTAGAACCGCAGTTTAGTGTCATGCGTTGAGGACACATGGACTCCTGTAGTTTAACATCATACAATAGGACTTGGAATAAAAGGGAAGATCCCAGGGAGCGTGTGGTGCGGTAGATATGAAACCGACGTGAATGAGGACTTGGAGTCCAAATCACACCACGTACCCCCGTAGGAAACTCTTCAGGTCGAGGGACAAAGAGTGAGGATTAGGCTGGGCCCGAAGCAAAGTGGTCGGGCATTCCTACGTACCCCATGAGGATGGGAATCAAGCCATACATTGTTCTGAAAGCGCAATTTAACGTCATGCAGGATGATGAGAAGCCTGACCATGTTGGTACACATCCCGCCAAAACTATTAAGCCCACATGAGTCGTGCTCGGTGTGGGAAACAAGCAGTAGTGGTGGGAATTTCCCGACAAAAAGGGGCAGGTTAGGGAAAAGGGACGCTCAGTGAGTACTGGCCCAATGACACTAACATGATCATTTAGCGCACCTAGATGCGTGAAGAGAAAGAGCCGGGTATGATGGAATTCCACTTGAACATGAGGAAGTGGAAATGTGTGAATCATGGTGCTCGAAATTCAGATCACGATGATGGAGTCGTGATGATGGAGGATAACTGTTGACCGTGGTGGAAAACCAGCATCCATATCGCGTTATCCTAGAATGGGGGCAAACAAATGAGGGTTGACCATTGACCATGTTCGAAACATGGGACCATGTCACATATGTTGTTGGATATCCGTAGGGACGTTGGCCCGAAACGATTGGAGGTCCGTTAGGTCCAGCATTCATGGAGAGCCCTTAATCCTAGTATCCATGTCGTCCGAGGGTCCTTTTGGACGTGGAAGAGGATGAGGATCCAAATAGCGAGCTCACAAAGCATGGTCATGGGATGGGGAGGATGTCCCTGTGAAAATCCCACACGTAGGGCTCTTTGTCAAAACACATCTGAATATGACAATGAGACGTATTAGATAGAGGGAGCAGATTCCTTTCCCATAGGGAGATCTTAGTTTAGGGTCGTAGAATTCGGACCATGGATGGGAGGAGACATAAGAGGCACATGGTGGAGTAACTCAAACACCTCGCGTGAATGGGAATAGGGGGTGTGTGCAGTGCGATGAACAACCCGATGTGAATGAGGACACAATCCCATATCACACCGCACGACCTCCTTAAGAGAGGTTTTGGTGAAGGGGCCGAAAGCAAAAGTTAGGATGGGCCCGTGGGGAAGTGCCCGGGTGCTCCTACGTATCTCCTAAGGATGAGAATCAAGCCTCACGTAGTTCTTGATGGACCTTAGACCGTAAATGGGTAAAGGGAGAAGGGGAAACATGGTAACAAAACCCGACGTGAAGGAGGACCTAAGCCCTACTTACTATGCGTTCTCTGGGGAAATGCTCGAGTCGAGGGACCGAACAAAAAGGTTAGCCTGGGCCCACGGGGAAGTGCTCGGGCGCTCCTACGTATCTCCTGAGGATGAGAATCAAGCCACACGTAGTTCTTAAAGGTGACATGGTAAGATACCAGTGCCGGGGGAAAAGGGGAGTGCGGCCGTGGCCCATGCACTAAAAGAAGCGGAATTTGATAAATAGTGTTTGTCCTTTAAGGTGAGTGGTTTTTTATTGTGAAGTGACATGCCTAGAGTAGTAGTTCGTGGTGTCGCAACAAGGATCAAGCCGTGATGGGCGTTGAAAAATGGAATGGCACGTGACCAATACCCAACGTGATGTCCTCTACAATGAGGTCACCAAAATGCAGTTCCGTTTTTCGTCGTGCGACTAGGACGATAATGTCACAGTTTAGGGTTGTATAATAGGACCAAGCATTCATTTTATCGTCATGTAGCGCAGAAGTAGTAGAGACGATGCTAGGCGGGGGACGTGCATAGTGTTATAAAACACAATTGATGGAGATATGATCCCACATCAAATCCTACGCCACTCGGAGAGGGAGACCTTAGGCCGAGGGGCCTATATAGAGGTAAGAGGTGAAACAGGGGGGAGAGACTGGCTCCCTAAATGGGTTGTACCCAAAAGAAAGGTGTCTGAGCGGTCCTACATTTCCCATGAGGATGGGAATCAAGCTAAACGTAGTTCCGGATGGACCTTAGTTTATGGTCTTAGAGCTCAGACCATGAATGGTAACAACTTCCCAAGTTAGTGCAGACGTCAACCCGATCCCTAAGCCCACGTCAGTTAATCTCGGTGTGGGAAACAAGGGGGGAAATCCTCATCGCAATACTTGGGGCGTCCATCAGAGGGGAGTTGGCAGAGAGCCCTGAAGGACACTTTTGGCACAGCTTGTTCCCCCAACGCGCAAGTACCAAGAGTTTCGAGACTCTATTTGGACACGATGAAGTGATGAAGGGTGTGAATCATGTACTCGACATTTTGTGCTTAATGGGTTGGCGTGGAGATAGAGGAAAACTGTTAACCATGGTGGAAACGCAGCGTCCATATCGCGTTAGCCTGAGGTGGGAACAACAAACGAGCATCGACTGCTGACCATATTCTCAATGCGGGATTTTGTCGATTTGTTGTCTGAAACCCTCGGGGGCGTTGGCCCGTAACGGTAGGAGAGCCCTTGGGCGTAGTATCCCGTACATTCTTGGGGGTCCCTCCGGGTGTGAAAGATGACAGAAGCCCTGATGCAGGGATACACAAAGCCTGGAAAGCGGGTGCGGACGTGTCTGAGTAAATCTTGGCATTCTAGGTAATAAACCAGAGAACTCTTTGGCTCATTGGTGAACCGCCGAAAAGGGATCGACGAAACAACTCAGTAGGGAGAGATACATGGCGTGGTCATTACGAGACTGACGTGAATGAAGACATAATCCAACACCACACCATATAATCCTCTCATGGAGGAAGGGTAGGCCAAGGGGCCATGATGGGATGAAGATTCCTGAGAGATGGGGCTGGACCTGAATCCTAGACATTCAGGTGGTCCTACGTATCCCATGAGGATGGGAATCAAGCCACACATATTTCTCTAAATGTAGTTTAACGTTATACAGGACGAGGGGGGAGTAATATACCCCCAAACAAGGGAGGTGTACGGTACGGAGAATAAACTGACGTGAATGAGAAAATAATCTCACACCACACCATACACTCTTATAAGAGAGGACCTGGGTCGGGGCCCAAAAAGGCCAAGGGGCCTGATGGTTAGGCATTGGTCAGGAAGGCCTGACCTGCTTGCAGTTTAATGTCTTGCAGTGAGGATGAGGGTCGGGGACCCGAGGAGGCCAAGGGGCCTGAGGCTGGGCCTCGTAATGGAAGGCGTACGACACCACCCGAGGGGAATGAGGACATAGTCTCACACCACACTGTACACCTCTTATAGGGGAATCGGGGCCGTGGGCCCGACCGCTAGCACCACCCGAGGGGAAGTTTGTCACTTCGGGATGGGGTAGAACGAATCACTGCACTCGATGTTTGGGATATCTCAGGGTGGACCCGTAGATCCAGGGCACTGTTGACCATGTTCGAAACACAGTGTTCCTATAGTGACCTGATATGGGAGCAACAAATGAGTGTCGACCGTTCGCATCTCGGGACTTGTATCAGCTTGTTGCTTGAAAACCCTCGGGGACATTGGCCCGTATCGGCAGGAGAGCCCTTGGGCGTAGTATCCAGGCCATTATTAGGGGTCCCTCTGGGTGTGCAAAAATGATGGAATCCCAGTCAAGTAGTGGGTGAAGCATAGCTGTATCCATCCACGAAAGAGGCAAACATCTCCAGGGGGATGTGCAGCCGGGTCGAGGCTTGATCGACGTGAGTTGGGGAAAAAGTGTGCACCCTGCCATATGTCTTGACCCGAGGGGAAGGTGTTGGCTTTTGGGATGGGCCAATAGACACAATTTCTAGGCGTTACTACGTATCCCATTAGGATGGGAATCAAGACATATGTAGTTCTTGAAGGACATGTAGTTTAGCATCATGCGGTGAGGACGTGGGGGGATAGAAGAATGGGAGTGGTCACATGGTGAAACCCTTACAATCCTTGTGTGAGCGGGGTTGTATGAGCGGGGCTAAGAAAGCCTACTCCTCGCTACACAAAGATCCTCCAAGGAAACTATTCCCAGAGGGGGGGATAGTGGAAGAGATAAGATTGGGGTTGGGCTCAAGATGAGGCGTCTGAGCATTCCTACGTATCCCATAAGGATGGGAATCAAGACACACGTAGTTCTTAAGATGCAGTTTAACGTCATGTGGGACGATGATGCATCTCATTTTGGGATATGTAAGGTATGACAAGTAATCCAACGTGAATGAGGACGTATTCCCACACCATACCGTAAAATCCCGCAAGAGGGTAAGTCTGGGAAAACCAAGGCTCCTGAGGCCGGACCGCGGTCAGGGAGACCTGACCAGCTTGCGGTTTAATGTCTCGCCGTGAAGAAGGGGGGTCGTGGGCCCGAGGATGCCAAGGGGCCTGAGGCTGAGCCTCGGTCAGGAAGGCCTGACTGGCTTTCAGTTTAACGTCTTACAGTAAGGATGGGAGGAGATCTGAGTTTATGGTCATAGAGCTCGGACCATTATGCAGTTTATCATCTTGCAGGACGAAGATGCAGTTTAATGTCATGCAGGACCTTACTGTTTAAGGTCGTGTTGGACCATAACAAGAAGTTTAAGGTCATGCGGGACCATTTTGTAGATTATCGTCTTGCAGGACAAAGATGCAGTTTAAGGTCATGCAGGACCTTACAGTTTAAGGTCATGTTGGACCTTAATGTGCAGTTTAAGGTCATGCGGGACCATTTTGCAGTTTATCGTCTTGCAGGATGAACATGCAGTTTAAGGTCGTTCAGGACCCTTTTTCCCTAGGAAAAGTATCTCTCGAGGAACTTAGCATTAGTGGGAGGGGTTATGCGCTCTCCATCCATGGTCACCAAGGAGTATGCTCCATTGGGGTAAACCTTATGAATGATATAAGGCCCTTCCCATTTGGGTTCTAACTTGGGCAGTTTCCTACCAGGAATCATTGGCGCTTGAAGGGAAAGTACTAGGTCGCCCTGTAGAAAAGAACGGAGACAAACCTTCTTGTTGAAGGCCCTCGCTATCTTATCCTGATGCCTTTCCAGATTGTCCAGGGCATGAAGCCGGTTCTTGTCCAGTGCTTCTAATTCAGCTAGACGGATTTCACCTACCTCATCTGATGTCTGGTGATCATAGACTGCAGTGTGTAACGACGGTAGCTAGATCTCAATGGGTAGGACAGCCTCAGCTCCATACACTAGGGAATATGGGGTCACCTGGGTAGAGTTGCGAGTCATCGTCCGGTAAGCCCAGAGGGTGTTGGGGAACTTGTCCGGTAAACTTTTCTTGTTCTGACCAACCATCATCTGCAGAATGTTAGAGAGGGTTTTGTCGAACGCCTAGATCTGTCTGTTTTCCTGCGCGTGGTAGTGGGAGGTATGGTTTGAACAGATGCCGTACTTGGCGTACAACTTCTTCAGTTCAGCCGCTCGGAAGTTGGTGCCGTTATCGGTGAGGACGGCGTGAGGGACCCCAAACCGGTGGATAATATTGGAGCTCACAAAGTCAACGATGGAACAGGCCTTGACCTCTTTGAGTGGAACTACCTCTACCCACATGGAGAAGAAATTTGTAGCAGTCAGGATGAACCTACACTGGCGGGATGTTGCTGGTGGATATTCTCCCACTACATCAAGTCCCCATACCGCAAATGGCCAAGAGTACTTGGTGGGGTGGAGGGGCTCCATCGGCCGATGCTGGAATTTGGCGTGATCTTGGCACGCATGGAATCTCTTGGCATACTCAATACAATCGTGGATCATAGAGGGCCATAAGTACCCCAACCTCCAGATTTGATGGGACAGCTTCAGCCCAGCTTGATGGGCACCACAGGAACCGGCATGAAACTCTTGCATAACATGAGGTATCTCTACTCCTTGGATGCAACGGAGGAGGACGCCATCGAAGCTCCTCTTATAAAGGATCTGTTCAAGACTGGGGCCACTCTAGAGGGTAAATTGCAGTGCGCGGCGTCGGATTCGCTCGCGCTCGGCACGGTTATCTTGGAGGCGACCATTTTGGAGATACTCGACAAAAGGTGCCCTCCAGTCGGGAGTGGCTTCAACCACTGTGTCTGACGAACCCGGGACCCCTAACATGGAGGGTCCGGTGGTGAGATGACTTACCTGTAGACCATCATTGTCCTCTTGGGTGACGGGGGAATGAATTTCCAGTGTGCCACATGTATGATCAAATCATCTTACTCGGGTTCTACGAGCGACGTGGCTAAGCTAGCCAAGGCGTCTGCTTGACCATTCTATGACCACGGGACATGGGTAACCTCTGGTCGAGAAGAGAACTGGGCCATTAGGCGGAGGGTGTACTCCAGCAATGGTACAATCTCTGGATTCCTGACGACGTAGTGGCCATTATCCTATTTGATTACCATCTCAGAATCTCTTTTCACATGTAGATGGGACACATGGATCTCAAGGGACAACTCGAGGCCGATGATGAGAGCCTGGTACTCTGTCTCGTTGTTCGTACAGCCTTCTGACAATAGGAACGAGTATGGAATGACGGCTTGCGCCCGGGTAATGAAGACAATACCCAGACCCACTCTGTTGAGCTTGGGATCGTTGAGCCTCCTACCGGTGGGGCTCCGGGAGGCGCCGTCAAAATGCATTTTCCAACACGAGACGACATGATCGACTGAGAGGATCGTCTCATCAGGAAAATCCAGGTCCAATGATTGATCCGCGGAGGTTGGATGGGCAGCTAAAAAGTCTTCCAATGCATGTCCCTTAATGGCCTTCTGAGGTAAAAACCTGATATCAAACTGCTGGAGAATCACCACCCACCGTGCTAGTCGGCCAGTCAGCATGGGGCTGTTCAGGATGTACTTTAGTGGGTCTACCCAGGAGACCAACTGCACATCATGGTGCTGTAGGTAATGTCGCAACTTCTGCACGGCGAAGACGAGCGCAAGGCAACTCTTTTCGATTGGGGAGTATCTGACCTCCGTATCGAGAAGCATGCAGTTGAGACAGTAGAGACTGTTCTCTGTACCCTCTTTATTCTTCTGGGCGAGCAGTGCACCGAGGGATCTTTCCAGGGCGGTCACGTAAAGGACCAGCGGCTTTCCGGAGACGGGTGGCATCAAAACCAGATGTTGGAGCAGATACTGCTTGATTTCCTCGAAGGCGGTCTGACACTCCTCATCCCATTCGTAGGCGGCGCCCTTCTTCATGAGCCGTGAAAAGGGATTACACTTGTCGGCCAGATTCACGATGAATCGGCGTATATAGGATAAGTGGCCTTGGAGGCCTCGAAGCTCCCAAATGTTGCTCGGGGGAGGAATTTAGCTGATGACCTTGATCTTATCTAGGTCAATCTCAATGCCTCAATTTCTAACAACAAAGCCCAGAAACTTCCCAGAGGTGACCCCGAAGGCACACTTCAATGGGTTCATCTTCAGGTGATGGGAATGGAGGAAACCGAAAACCTTCTCAAGGTCTTTGAGATGGTCCTGGCGCTGAAATGATTTGACCACTAGGTCATCTACGTAGCATTCCACCAGTGTCCCGAGAATCGGCTTGAATATGTGATGCATGGCCCTCTGATAAGTGGCACCTGCATTTATCAAGCCGAATGGCATAACCTGGTAGTAAAAGGTATCTTGTGGATCCCTTAAGGCGGTGGAATCCTCGTCCTCGGGGGCCATCCGGATCTGGTTGTACCTAGAATACCCATCCATGAAAGAGAGATCTTGGAACCCGGTCGTGGAATCAATCAATAACTCCTTCACCAGGAGAGGGAAGTCATCCTTTGGGCAGTGACGATTAAGATCGTGGAAGTCGATGCAGACTCTGATCTACCCATTCTTCTTCCTGACTGGCACAATGTTGTCAAGCCACTTGGGGTACTGGACTTCCTTAACGAAGTAGGCTTTGATAAGCTTTTCAACTTCGGCCTCAACCATAGCACCATGAGAAGGGTGCATCTTCCTGGGAGGCTGCTTAAACCCACAATGTTTTTCTGGGAGGCCCAGAAGGTGAACGACTACCTGGGGATCTAGTCCTTCCATCTTGTTGTAACTCTAGGAAAACACATCACGGTGTTGTTTGAGGAAGTCTACGTACTGCTGCTACTCCTCGAGGGACATGGCTGCACTGATCAATGTGGGTTTCGGATCTCCCTCGCTACCAAGGTTCACCTGTAATAGTTCATCAACCGTGGTAGAGACGCCTTCCTCAAAGGCGGGGGGAGCATCCTACAGGTCTTCCTCCCCACCCGTGGGGGGATTTCCCGTTACGGAAGATACTTTTGGGCTACCAAAACCTGAGGGGAAGCTGGTCCCGGCTTGGGCAGCAGTGGTCATCATGTCAGGAGACTCACTCGCCATTGAGACCATAGCAATGAAGGCAGTCCACCCTATCCCATCTGGCCTTCGGCCTGAGGGGCCACGTTTGATGATATCAAAGCAGTGGTGATGTGTCTGCCTGAGTCGGTGGATTCTAGCCCGGAGGAAGAGACATGTATGGTGTACCGCCGTTGTCATAAGCTTGACATCCCGGTATCGTACAGGGGTAGGAGGTTCCGGGATCACCTGAGCCTGGTTGATGTAGGAGTACGAGGTGATTTTCCGCCGTCGCTTGGACATGGGAACATGCCTTCCTTGTGTACCCGAAACAACAAAACATTGCCCCATGTCGGGGGTCGTTGCCTCCAATCAGTGGATCGAGAGGATGTAGGTGTCATCCATGCTTGCCCAGGGATCACTTGTGATTGTGGCAGGTTCATCCTCACTTACTAAGATTTTCTTATCCTTACTTTTGTAATAACCAGCATCCAGATAGCGGGCCTCACAAGAAGCAAAAGGAGATGCATCTCCTTGCAGCATGCCTGCTCGACCGTTGAGTGAGTATTTGAGACATTGGTGATACGATGAAGGGACCGCTGCATGAAGATGGAGCCATGGCCTACCCATCAACGCATTGTAGGTGGTGTCCGGAGAGACGACCATGAACTCGGTGCTGGAAATTAAGCCATAGAACTGAGTCTTCAGGCAGATCTTACTGACTGGATTTTGCTCGGTCCTGTCGTACCCCTGGATTCTGAGGTAAGAGGGAGTTAAATCGCCTTCAGACAGACCCAGCTTTCGCAATGTCTGAGTCAGAATTAGGTTGATTCTGGAACCCGTGTCAATGAGGCAGTGGCGGACTTCCACACCATTGAAGTGGATAATGATGTACAGCGGGCGAATGTGACCCTGTATAGGAGGTTCCTCATCTTCACCGGAGAACGAGATAACCGCCTGACATTCGGCGTTTTCAATCGTATCGGTATGGAAGGATTCTGCAGCTGCTACCTCCATCTCAAACTGGAGGGGCCTCCTTAGGGCCTCAGCAAGTGCATCGCGCATTTCGGATGACAGGCGAAGGGCCTAAAGGATAGAAAGACTTGCCGGAATGCCGACCAGGTGCTTCAGGACATAATACATTCGTGCCAAACCCGAACCTCTGCTTAGAGGAGGTCGTTCGACATTTGGAGGCATAGCGGGTCCTGCCAGTTGAACCGGCAATCGGTTAGTACTGGGTACATCCTGCTGCCTACTAGTTGAAGCCTGGAAAGTAGTCGCCGGACTAGGATCGGACAGTAGAGGTTGGCCTGTAGCTGGGCCAGACTGACTGTGATACGAACGAGGCAGCTCTCCTTGATCTAGTAGCACAAACGACAGTGGAGGTAGAGCTGAGGGCGTTAGATGGGGTTGCGTGTGCTGAGGTCTACGCTGAGCCTGCTGTCTGGTCTCAGTAGCGTGCACGGATTGGCTGAAAGTGCCCACTGACGTACCTCGATGTCCGGCATGGTTGCGATTCCGCTAACATTGACGTCGGCTGGAAATGTTGAGGAGGTTCGCCTGGAGCTCCCCCTCACCGGGAGTCATATAGGGCTTTACCAGCTCCACGGTGTTAACCGAAGCATACCCATGGCTGTCGCTCGAGGAGTCATCCACCAACGGGCGGATTCTGGGAGGAATCCCCATTTAAGGGTGCATAAATTCGCCGAGAGTGCGGGATGACGACGACACCGGCAGTGCGCATTGTTTCTTCTTGCATCGCCGCTGCTTGCCCTTTTGGGAAGAGGTCGACTGTGAAGGCGATGCGGAGGTACTGGCTACTTCTTCTTAAGGTTCCGACTTCTTTAGGCATGCCTGTATGATACCATGGGCACAGACGACGGTCTTTCGAGCCATCCAGTTGTCGTATTTCCAGGATCCACGGCTGGGAACCTGCTGCCACTCGCCTTCGCTGTCGCTACCGATCTCTGACCCTGCAAAGACACCCGCCACTTGTGCTGGTTCCAGGCCCAACTTGATTATGTTTTTGTTGACCTGGACTTGAAGCCAGTCTTTAAACACATAGCATTTCTTGAGGGTGTGCCCCAGAATCCGATGATAAGGACATTAGTTTGGGTAATCGGTGAGATTCGCCTCTGCCGACATTCTTCCCTCAGGCAGGCGCACAATCCCTTGCTCTAGAGCACTTCGGAAGTAGCCAGGGACCTAATTTTCGTTGAACGAATAAGTCTGGTGCCTTCTTTCCAGATAGGGGGCCCTAGGGGTCTGGCCCTGACGAGGGGCCGAAGGGGCCTACCAAGGAGGTGGCACCTCATTGTCTCGCATGGGTGGCGGTGGCGCATTGCGCGGGGGAACCTGTCGATTCTGAGGTGGTCGCTGCTGGGCAGGAGCCTGTGCTTGAGGTGGGGGACCTCTGCGGGGTTGCGGTGATGGTGCCACTGACAGTAATTTCAGCTGCCTAGGGGCTTCTATTTGGGCCACTGCGGTGGGTTCAGCTCTGGAGGTCCTCCTGGATGGGATCATAGGGGGAAACGAACGTGCCTGACTAGCCTGTTGCAGAGCTTCCTCAAGGCGCTGAGCCTTATCTGAGAAATCTCTGAACCCTCCAAGGTTATTCTGGGTAATCAGGGAGGGTACCAGCTCCGTTTTGACATTCCTCACACACATCATCAGTAATTTCTCCTGAGTCAGTGGCATATCGAGGGAATATATAAGTCCCTTCCACCGGGCAATTAAATCCGCGACTCGCTCATCAGGCATTTTCTTGCACTTGAAGAGGTCTGCAATGCTGGTCTTCTGTGTGGTGGAGATGAACTGGTATAGAAACTGTCGGCGGAGGTCCTCCCAACCGGTCACCGATCCGATAGGGAGCTGGTTTTACCAGACGAATGCTGGACCTTCCAATGTTTGTACGAAACATCAGAGCTTGGCGGCTTTTTGTTGAGTGGGGGTCCCCAGAATGGGGCCACACCTGGAAGAAAAATGTGTCAAGTGCTGCGGCGGGTCCCCTATCCTGTTGAAGGGCGAGAAAGTGGGGTTCCCAAAACCCGGGGGTGCAGGCATATCATCCACCCACGCGGGATACGGTTTTCCATCCGATGGGACTGCCACCTACCGTGTTTCCAATGCTTCGAGGCGGGCTGTGAGTGCCGCTATAAGATCATCCGGGTGGGGGTCCCTGTCTTGACGGGGATCCCTAACCACAAGTGCATTTCCAGGTTCTTCAACATGGTAGATG
Source organism: Viscum album (assembly GCA_963277665.1). NCBI lineage: Eukaryota > Viridiplantae > Streptophyta > Magnoliopsida > Santalales > Viscaceae > Viscum > Viscum album. The sequence goes on along the minus strand of OY728123.1, from coordinate 1,730,686,338 downwards.
GCTTTGACAGCTTGTGGATCAACTGGAGGAACGACCTTCGGGGCGACTGGGGGAACCCAGACTGGATTCTTCAGATTGACCCGTCGTTCGGGGGGGGGGGGGGGTTGGCAAGACGTATCGGGCCCTCTTGTTGTAAGTTCCGGCTTCTGCCCAATCTGTGGGATTAGCATGATCAGGGTTTCCCGGAGGCATCTCACCGGGGGGAATTGTTCCTGCCCCTACTGCCCGGCCTGGGATTAACATAGTCGGGTCGCCGCTCTGCAGTGCGCTCAGCCAAGAGTTTGTCAACCATCCTCTTCTGCTCAGCAAGCTGCTAGCGTAACGTGGCATTCTCGGGATCTTCGTCCGTTTTCTGCACAGAGGCAGACGGGTCGGAGTGCTTGAAAATTCCAACGTTCTCCTTACCCTTGCCGGTATTTCGACTGAGTACAAGCGACTCGGTGGGTACAGGGAGGCCTATCAGGTTCCTCTGCTGACAGGTAACCCTCCCTGATGGGTCCAGTAGCGGCGGTACGCCCTCTGGGGGTAAGTATCCATCAAGAAAATCAAGCTCGTCTTCCTTGTCCACTACATCAGCCATGTGGACCACGACCCCCTCTCGAGGGCATGTCCTCGATGTCGCATAAAGAATCAGGCTGCTGTCAGATAGGGTCGAAGAGGAGAGCGGCATAGTGTCCCCAGCCACAGACTTGCACAAGGGGGGTAGCTTCCCTGAAGACTCTATGGAGTTCTTTGAAACTCTGAACACATTTCCGTTGAAGGGCGTTCTGACGGCCTGGCGACTCGGGGTGCTGGGCCACAAGGAGTGCGACCAAATCAATCAGGCGGCACTGCTCGCCGATTTCTTCGAAGTGCTCTCAACTTCTGGGGTACGCCACCCGTTCGTAAAGAAGGAGGAAGTGTGTCGCCCCTAGGGTTCGAAAATATCACCCCACTTATTCAGGGGTAAGGGACTCCGGTGCGCGAAAGTTCAGCACTGCCGTCATCCATAACTTCTACGAGAAGTGATCCGCTGCGAGAATACTCCAGATGCTCCTGGGTTCGGACTCGGGGTCTGGCCCTGTATTGCCCCAATCATCAACCGGGGGCGGCTGAGGGACCGGTAGCGGTACTGAGGTGGACCTCTGGGATAGTAAACTTGGCGGCATAGAATACGGTGAACGAGATGACTGGCCGCCGAATTCTGGGCCATCCTCTAAAGAGTAAGGTGACCTGGCCCTGATGTCCTGATACGATGGGCTGATAGCCACAACTTCCGGTATAGGATTCGCGGCTACCGGCGACAGGTCGTGTCGTCACTCTACCATCGTTGGCCACCAAAATAGCTCTCCGTGATCTCTGGTAGAGGTAGAGGGCGCTTCTGGTGACAATGGAGGTGATTGCGCGGTCGAGACCTGTGGAATTCCCAAGATTTCTTCCTCCTGGATGTACCTGCGGAGAGAGATGGGAATCTGGTGGACCTCATATTCTGGGAGAATGAGGCTAATGCGCCTAGTTCCTTCCCCAGTCCTTGATACGGAGGAGCGGGGATATGTTTCCATCGCTGAGTCTCATTCCTCTTCAGAGTCCGAGAAGCAGGCAGGTTTGATCTCCACCCGGGCCTTCCCAGGACTCTTCTTGTGGCGGCGACGACCCGCTCCCCTGCCCCGGGGTGGCTCTTCGAGACAGGGTTCATCCCTAATAGGTAGCCTCGGGGAGGCGCTGGCACCGTGGAGGAGAGGGCCCCCGCTCGAGATAGCTGAGGTGCGAGGGGCACCAGGGCATATGTCGAAGGGTACATGGGGAGGACCTCCATGGACAACACCGATGTGGGCGGAGCCTCTATTGGAATCAGCATGAGCATGGGGAGGGCCTCCATGGTCGATGTGGGCGGAGCGAGGCTGACCTTCACTCCTCAAGTTGCTAGGGAGAGGAGGACCATCGCCGGTCACAGAGAGGATGTAGGGAGGGCCCCCATGTTGGAGAAGGACTGGATGGACAGTGCCTTCAGATCGGCGGTCGGGGGCAGGAGGATGGACTCCATACCCTGTATAGTGGGCGCGGGAAAGGTTTCCGCGTTGAGCGTCACTGCCACGGGGCAGGTCTTCCTTCGGGATGGGGGTAGCACGAGGCATACCTCCATGACGAGCTTCGGAGTGGGGAAGGCCCACGCTCTATGGAGTAGTGGTACGGGGAGGGCCTCCGTACGAGGTGACATCACCGCGGGTTAGTTCGCGGCGATCACCACTCGGGCCTGCAACCCGGAGAGTCAACCCAACCAGCCCGTGGGGCGGTTGGGGTCTCGATCCTGGTTGGGTGAAGGAGTGCACCTGCTCAGTGTATGCAGGGACTCCATGATGCATGTCGGCGGTGGCTCGGGCCACTGTAGCTATTGACGTCGACGCACCTGGGAGAGCGTCCTCAGCCCGGGCCCGGCGCTGACGTCGGGTCAGACGTGATGGCGCAGGTGGTGCAGGGGCATGGCCCGCCTGCTCTTCCTGCGAAGTCGGATGGCGGCACTGACACGACCGGACGAGAGCTCTTTCCTAGAGCCCTTGGGTCGGGACCCTGAGCGGGCTGAGCCGGACGGCGCCCGCCTCATCAGCGTAAGGTGATGAGTCGTCAAGGCGTTCCGGGGACAAGCTCCCAAAATGGTTGAACGTTGGGGTGTGGAGAAGGGGCTCCCTGCGCAGCCTGTTAGGGCGGCGTTGACGGCGGGGCCTGAATGAGTCCAGGTCCAGGTGGGCCATATCCCGAGTTGGGATGACCCCTTCCTCCTCGTATCTGCGTACGAGGTTGTTGATCACCCTTCACTGGATGACCTCTTATGGGGAAAGGGGATATGGGTGCCCCGTATTCCGCGATGTGGCGACCGTCTTGGCGGTAGCGGCACCATGCGGTGTGGCTGTGGTGATGTTGCCCCTACCCCTGCGTAGGTGGGCGGGCGGTGATCGTGTCTCTGTAACAGCAACCTGGTTCCTGGGAAACGAAGGGATCAACTCATCAGCACTGAGAGGAAAATGATTGACAACCAGTACCCCATCATGCTTCCATTCTCCACATCTGTAAGAAGGATCCACGCCAACACGCTGCAGAACGGAGTGCCCCACGTTCTAATGCCCCGACTTTCGGTGAGTTTCACGACAGGCCCGCTATTTTCATGGCCGGACCAGGCACCAGATATCTGGATCCGGTGACACGTCAATATACTGGTACCTCTAACGCTACTAATCTCCACATTGAGGAGAAGAATTTCACGTTGGGTTCACCATTTCTATTTCCGACGCTTTCCGCCGGGGCGCGTGCATCCGTCCATCTGCGGAGGAGGACGTGCTGCACTGTTGCCCCGCATTCCCGCTTTCCAAAGGCGGGCGGCATTCACTTCTTATTCAGGGACGTCTTCTCCTTGGTCGAAACGGGATGATGGGATGTCGGTTCTTTCTTCTGTGGATTCCTCCTCATAACTCGTCACCTAGTCCGGGTCTCCCTCAAAGATTTAATACGTTGATCGTGAAAATCTTCCCAGTGCCATGTTTCCATGGATGCCGGTTAATTACACTGCTTCTGTTGGGACATTCCAAAGGGTCTGGTCAGGGCAGCAACCTTCAGTCGGGGGAGTAGTCACGTTGAGGTATCAATAGCGTGTCTGGATGCTGGGGAACCTGGCATGTCTGTCTATTATCCCTAGTCATAGGGTTTTTCGAGGGTGTGGATGCCCAATGCATCCCACATCGAGCGTGGGGAATTATATGCCATAGACACATATCTGAGGTTTTCCTCAGCTTCCTGTGTTTAACACAGGGTACGCTGCGAGTTTAACATCCAGCAGAGACGGATCAGCCCGATCAGAGCATTAGCTAGAATAGATCGGATTGAGGGATTTACCTTGAAGGGGTGCCGATACCAGGACCAGCCCATGGGCGGCTATGAAGAGGAGCGTACCGACATGGTCTCATCGGGATATGACGGTCCGAGCGAGAATCAGGGTGGATGATGGTTAGACGAATGAAGTGAAAGGGGGAATGTCAAGGAACCATCGCAAGGGCAACAATGAAGTTGGGATTGAGCCTTGAAGGAGCTTCCTACGTATCCGCTATGGTAGGGAATCAAAGTCTGCGTAGTTCGGGATGGTGCTGGTGAACCGGCATGAGGGTGGACCTTGGTCCGATGGGCATCATCAGCAAACTGACGTGAATGGGGAGGACCAGGAGGGTCCTAATGGTGGTGGTCTTGGACCTCATGGAGGCTTCCTACGTACCATGTCGTGACATGGATCAAAGACCCTGTAGTTCAAAGGGGCTTCGTCGGCGAACCGACGTGAAGGTGGACCTTGGTCCAACGGGTGGTGGGATTGAACCTCTGGAAGGCTTCCTACGTACCATGCCTTAGCATGGATCAATGTCCTCATAGTTCGGATGATGGAATTCGTCAGCGAACCGATGTGAAGGTGGACCTTGGTCCAATGAGAGATGGGCTTGAACCTCGGGGAGGCTTCCTATGTATCATGCCTTGACATTGATCAAAGACCTTGTAGTTCGGATGATGGAATTCATCAGCGAACCGATGTGAAGGTGGACCTTGGTCTAATGAGAGATGGGCTTGAACCTTGGGGAGGCTTCCCACGTACCATGCCTTGACATGGATCAAAGACCTCGTAGTTCAAAGGGTTTCATTGGTGAACCGATGTGAAAGTAGACCGGGGGTCCACTAGTGGTGGGCTTGAACCTTGGGAAGGTTTCCTATGTACCATGCCATGACATGGATCAAAGTCCTCATAGTTCAAAGGATTGATGGAATAAAGTTTGATGTCATGTGGGACGGTAGTGAACCCTGATGTGAATAAATGACGGGTGGTGGGTGTCGGCGAACCGACATAAATGAGGGACCTTGGTCTGATGGGAGATGGGCTTGAACCTCTGGGAGGCTTCCTACATATCATGCCTTGACATGGATCAAAGACCTCATAGTTCAAAGGGTTTCCACAATGGTTTGTTGTCGGAATGGAATGCAGTTTAACGTCATGTTGTACGAAGGAAGAACTCGATGTGAATTGGATGATGGGTGGGCTTGAACCTCGTGGAGGCTTCCTACGTACCATGCCTTGACATGGATCAAAGACCTCATAGTTCAAAGGGTTGTCACAATGGCTTGTCGTCGGAATGGAATGCAGTTTAACGACATGCTGGACGAAGGTAGAGCTCGACGTGAATTGGATCACGGGTGGGCTTGAACCTCGTGGAGGATTCCTATGTACCATGCCTTGACATAGATCAAAAACCTCATAGTTCAAATGGGTGTGCAGTTTAATGTCATGCGGGACAGAGGTATACAGTTTAACTTCATGTTGGACGAGGGCATGCAGTTTAACGTCATTCTGGATGAGGGAATACAGTTTAACATCATGCTGGATGAGGGTATGCAGTTTAACGTCATGCTGGATGAGGGCATACAGTTTAACGTCATGCTGGACGAGGGAATACTGTTTAACGTCATGCTGGACGAGGTATTGTCATGGCCAATGCCAACTCTAAGCCCACGTGAGTCATGCTCGGTTTGAGAAACAAGAGACGGAAAGGGCTTGACGATCACGCCGCGAAGGGTGCGTTCGTGTGAAGCGAAGAGGGGCTTACGCGTTAGGCGGCCCATGGTGCGGGGACTTACTCCAGGATGGAGGCCTGGAGTGTGACAAAGCGCATCGAAAGAGGGATTTGGGACTAATGATGGGAGGTGCCTCATTCCCTGTCACGCCCTCCACAGACCTTCGTAGTGGGGAAGTACGGAGATGCAGGGATGCAGCCATCCGTTGGGGAACTAGGGTCGCCCTTCTCCTGAGAACATACGCCACTCCAATAAGGAGGATATCATCCCTTGTGGATGGGTGATTCCACTCCTGTGGAGACGAGTGGTGTAAAAAATGTTCGAGCTGGGGGGACCCTTCATGAGAGACACGAGGTCGGGTCACAGTTTAACATCATGTGTTGAGGACGTGATGCTTGGTAGTGTAATGTCCTGAAGCTCGGATGAGGTGGGTTCACTCCACACCCCTAGGACATATATAACCAGTACCCTCTGGTCCTTGGGGGAGGGAAGGTACTGGATTGGCCATGGTCAAGGGGGGTTGTGGAGCGAACCATCAAGGGGTCCACGTCAGCGTGGCTATGCGAAGAAGCAATAGCCGTTAGCGTGCCTATGCGAAGAAGCATTAGGCGAAGCAACGCTACGAGTGGTATTGTCCGTGGGACTTTGAAATCACATCGTGCAAACCTGGAGGGTCGCACGGGAAGAGGAATTGCCAAGAAAAGGAGTGTTCTTCGCGAAGCGGAGTGCCTTGGCCTTAGCATGGGGCATAGGTGTGAGTGGAGGGTGCTTCGCGGAGTGGAACAGTCTTCGCGGAGCACTGCCTCAAGAAAAAGAGGTGCCTCGCGAAGCAGGGTGCTGTGAAGCAGTGTGCTTCACGATGTGTAGCGATCCTGCCTTACCATAGGGATCACTAGTACAGGTTGGCTGTTTCACGAAGCATAAATGCTCCACGGCTGCCCAGGTTCCCTTGGGAATCCCCTTACATCGTGAATTACCTTGAGCTTCGCGAATGGCATCCCTCTCAGAAGAGGGGCTCAAAACGAGTCAAAGAGAAGGCGTCACGTGAAGTAGAAGTACCTCGTAGAGCTCATGATTCCCGGGGGCAAAGAGTGCTTCGAGATTCGGGAGAGGAGAAGCTAAAAGGTCGGATTGTCCATCCTCGGGACTCAGGGGGAGTCCAGTATTTATAGGGAAGGGGTGCCGCGAAGCAGAACTCGTGCACCGCCTCATGTGCTTCGTGGCGCGCTCACGAACGTCAATGTCATCTATGAAGAGTTACCGCCTATGGAGCTTCGCGGGGGGCTCGCGAATGTCAAATGCGTTTGCGGAGAGTTACCTCCTCTGGAGCTTCGCGGGGGGCTCGCGATTGTGAAATGCGTTCACGGAGAGTTACCTCCTCTGGAGCTTTGCGGCGGGCTCGCAAACGTCAAATGCGTTCGCGGAGAGTTACAGCCTCTGGAGCTTCGCGAGACCGCGATGCTCGGGGTGCTTCACGTCGGTGCTTCGCGAGGCAGCGTACCAGCCTTCTTTTTCGTCCCTTCCTTTCGTGCAATATTTTGGTGCCAACAATAGTCTCTAAAGACTCTATTAATTAGATCCATGAAGATAGAAGGGGAATTAGTAAGACCAAATGGCATCACTATAAATTCATATTGTCCATACCTTGTACAGAAAGCCGTCTTTGGTATATCCTCTTTTTTGACCCTTAATTGATGATACCCTGAACGAAGATCAATCTTGAAAAAGTATTGAGCTCCGCGTAGATGGTGAAATAAGTCATCAATGCACGGGAGAGGATATTTTTTCTTAATAGTGATCTTGTTAAGTTCTCGATAATCAATGCAGAGTCTCATTGATCCATCATTCTTCTTAACAAACAGAATAGGTGCTCCCCAAGGTGATGCACTAGGGCGTATGAATCCATTATCAAGATTCACTTGGAGTTTCTTCTTCAATTCCTGTAACTCAATTGGGTCCATTCTATAAGGTGTCTATGAGATGGGCATAGCACCCAGTATGAGTTCTATTGAAAACTCAACTTCACGATTTGGTGGAAGACCTGGAAATTCCTTCGGAAATACATCATCAAACTCCCGTACAATGGGTGTATTATTAATCGTGAGTTTCTCTCCAACCATTTGAGATAAATAACCTTCATTTAGTGGAATCAAGACCCATAAAATGGATGAAATTTCCACTGGAAAGTTATGTTCATCCTTACATCGATAGACGATTATAGATTGATCTGGAATATGAAATGTGACTTCCCTTCTTTGGCAATTGATATGAGCTCCATATAAAGAAATCCAATTCATGCCAAGAATCACATAAAATTCCACTATAAGAAGGATCACAATATTTTCAGGAAGCACTTTCCCACAAACATCAATCAGAGAAGAATTGTAAACTTTTGATGTGACTTTTGTGCCATTAGGTGTTTTCACAGCTAACTCAACATCTACTTTTTGAGGTAATACTGCGATACCCTGAGAAAATTCTTCAGAAATAAATGAGTGGGTGGATCCAGAATCAAATAAAACATTTTCTACTTTAGAGTGGATGGTAAGTGTACCTTTTACCACTTCGTTATTTTACTCCACATCGCTGATAGAAATTTCATGTGACTTTCCTTTGTCTTTGGCCTTAAGAGTTTATTGGTGTCGATCATCATCAACAACCCTTGGATTTGGGCATTGATTGGCATAATGCCCCATCTCCATGCAATTGAAACATTGAAGTGTAGGAGGTTCATTCTGTGTATCCCTTTCTTTGTTGGCATCATTAGAAACCTTCTTCCCATTATTTCGACATTGAACTCCCCGATGACCTTCTTTTCCAAAACATAAAATATTTTCTTTCCCTTTAAGGAAATTCCCTCAATGTTTCTTTCGACAATTTGAGAATAAAGGAAAACTCGTCTTCTTTTCAGTGTGGTATTAAGAATTTCCTTTGAATTCCATTTTCCTCTTCTTATCAAACCCATATGACTGATGGGTTACTCCAATCTCCATCTCAACCTTGAGAGCGCATCGAACAATTTCTTCGTAGCTATTTGAAGTCCCTTATGGCTAATGCCCTTCGAAGAATTGGTTTTAAGACACTAAAGAATCGATCGTTCTTACTCTCAGGTTGGATAATAATACTAGAAGCGTACCTTACAAGTATTGTAAAATTTTCTTCATAGGTACCAACAGATTCCTCATCCTTTTGCTTTAGTTCATGAAACTCCTTCTCTGTCTTTGTTTGAAGAATACAAGGGAAGTAATTACTGAAAAATAAGTTCTTGAACTCGTCCCATTCCATGGATTCAATTTCATCCCTTTGCCTCATATTCTTGATATGATTCCACCATTTATCAGCTTCACCCTCCAAATGATATACAACTAAGATGACTTTATCATGTTCAGAACATTGGAGAACTGAAAATATCTTTTCAATGGTACTGATCCATTATTCAGCCACTAATGGATCATTAGACCTGCTGAATGAGGGTGTACGATGCCTCATGAAGGATTCAACAGAATGTTGCTCCTTCTTTTTCTCATTTGGAATTCCTATATGATTCATAGCTTGAGAATGTTGTGTGAGAATGGATACAATATTTTTCATTCCATCTCCCATAACGTTTGGTTACTCAGGGGGGAAATCATTGCATTTCCCGTCGCATTCTGCATTAACATGGTTCCTTCGGGTTCCATCCATTGACTAAAACCAAGAATAATAGTATGAGCAACACTAATTATAATTGTAAAACCAAATAATCAAGAATAAAATTTCACACTTAAGGTCTTATCATAGGTTTTTTCATGGCCATTTCTAAAACAATAAGATTGTGTTCTATTCTTAGACTTATCCTTAGGGTTCTTACTGAGGCTTTCACATCATAGTTTCCAAAGGTTGACTATACATTTACTCAGATACCAAATATAAAGACCCATACTTTACATAAACTGTTAATACTTCAAAATTAAAGTACACTTATTACAAAATATAACAAAACCATGAAAGGACTGTATAGGTATAGTGTCTTTAGAAACTGGGAAACATAAACAGTTGGTTCATAAATCATCTACACTGTCTCCCTTTTATTTTATCATATCTAGAGTCCCTTTTTCATATCTTACTTAATATCCTTATTCCTGACCTGGGGAAAAGAAAACATACACAAGGGTGAGCTCAAATTCTCATTAAGGGTAAACAAAAGAAATATCAATCTCATCATACTCATAAGAACATATCATTTTAGAAATATTAACCTAAAAAAGAGATCATAACTTCATAACATGGGATAAATCATAGTAGTGAAATGTAATCCCAATAATCATAACTTAAAACATGAAACTTTGGGGAATACACACACAATCATAGATAATAATTTCTTAGTAGTAAAGACTCATTGTGAAGACTATCATAGCGGGAAAAGTCCATTTCTAAACCTAGTTCACTCCTCGTTTCAGTCCTGTATCACTGAACCGGATTAACCTGCTGTTCCATCCATGTCTATCTCATGAGATATAAATATTTACCCACTTAATTGGTGGGAGATATAGGTCCCACCCATCTCATAATGATACCATTCTTATGTGTTCCACAAAATCATAAATCATATATCATAGCATAACCCATGTAATAAAAATGGGATTCTTAAACATCATGCCATCATAACATAAATCATATAAGATAAAAGGACTTCATAAAAATAATTCCATCATAACATAATCAAATAAATGTAAAAATAGGGATATAAACAGAATTCTATATTATCTTATATGGAAAATAATTTTGATAAAACGCTTGAACTCCATTCTTGAGGAAAATATCCTTTCTACTCCAATAACATTTTTCCTTTCTTAAAATTTCATATAATTTTAAACTAAAATAAGTTGATTAAAAATAAACATGAAAAATTGTAAATGGTGATTCATGGAACTAATGTTCTAATAGTCCATTCCTGCCGTATAATTTAAAAAAACATTCTTGTCGTACTCTGGCCGGAAAAGTGAAAAAGTACCTCGTACTAAAAACAACAAAAGATTCATTTCATATCTTTTACTAAAAACTCACCAATGGGTAAAATTGGATTTAAACAATTTTAGGTGGATGGAAATAATATTACATATTGAGGAAACATGTATGTGGATGATAAATATGCCCCAGTAAATCCAGAAGTATAAACAATCTCGGATAAAAATGAGATTGTGAAAATTTTCCTTACATTAACTCCGATTTGCTTCGTACGTGTCTGAAACTTCTGTATAAAGATTTAAATAATGTTATTGACTTATTCCAGAATCTTAATCCTTGTTATGATATCATATATGGTCATATTCTTAGCTTCTTATTAGTAATACTTCATTGATACTTGTTATTCGGGTGTGTATTTCTTTTTGTTCTTATGCCTGTTTTGTCAAACAAATTCTTTTTATTATTTTTAGGTTTATAGATACCTCATTTCCAGAATTTTATTAGTGTAATATATATCATATTTATTTATTCAATTCATTTATATAATCATTATGCATTGAAGATCATGTAGAATGAGTCGCATCACATTGTGGCGATGGTAGGCCGTAAGTACGCACGAGTGATGAAATCGTTCCCATGTTCGTGTAATTGTATTAAAGTGTATTTATACTATTTTAGAATCAATATAACTTTACAATAATCATATATAGTTATTATTTACATCATTATACACATCCAAGTAAGGTGGTTGTGGGAAACAGATTACACCACGGCGTGGAGACGGTATTCCGTACGTATGCATGATCGGTAATTTCATTTTCCGTAGGATAGATTGAAGGTGAATTAGGGATGTTTCATATTTATAATAACATATCAGTATATAAGTGATAATTATGTTATTAATTCATAATGAAAAAACTAATTATGAAGAAGTAGAAGAAGAAATAAATTAGAATGAATCGATAACCGATATTACCTCTTCTTGGACATTCCTCTTTGAAACCTTCTCTTAGGGCACTAAGATTGATCTTTCAAGATAACCAAGACCTCGAGGATGTTTCTAGGGAAGTGGAGAATAGATATTGGCATGGTTTGTCTAAGCTTGAAGGCTCAAAGTGGTGTGAGGAGCAGAGGGAGGAGGTGCCTTTTTATAAGGGAGGAGAGGGGAACCTTTGGAATTACAAGAAATATTAATTTATAATAAATTCCAAAACCACATAAAAACTTCCAAAATTGACTCAAATAAGAAGATTATATGAGATAGGGTTGTAATCTAATCATCCAATATAATTTAGACATGTTGGGAAATTATTTTAAACATTATCAACTTGATTTATTCTTATATAATCTATTTAATTTTATTTGTGGTAATAATATTCTAAATTTTAAATCATTATAAATAATTACTTATATGTCGTGAGTTTTCCATAATTGTATACTTTATTACATTTTCGACCATATAAATTTTAATTTATATTTTTTAAAAAAAAATTGTGATTTTTAAACCATTTTATAATATGTAATTTCTATAAATTAACAATAGTGTCAATTTTGACACTATTCATTTATTTGAGTTTAAATAAAATATATATAGAAGATATGTTCAAAATAAAATATTTAATAGATTCATAACATGTCATTTTTATCTAGAAAATTAGTGGAGAACATTAAATAGTTCATATAATATTTATTTTAATACTTTTAAAATCATTTATTTGATAATTCAATCAACAGAATAATTTCAACATCATTATTGTGTCATAATTAATGATAATTATTTAATCCCTAAAAATTATAAATAAATTCATATTATGTAGAGAGTTTTATTAGATTTTTGGATACTATTCTTGTTCTAAGTTTCATGAATTTATCACTAAATTAAAATTATTATACTTATAATATTTAAGAGAGAGACATGTTGTCACTTTCTTTGGTTTTAATATTAATTGTACTATTTCATTGTCAAAAGTCCATGAAATGAATCTAGTCCGACCCTTAGGTGATATTTGTCGAATTGTATTCATATAATAGGATTTTTTCAAGTGCTCGGCTAATTTTATAATCTTATTTTGACCCTTAATTACCCAATTTACCTTTAACTGTAGTAAATAAAAATTACCGTAGTTACTATTCATAATATCAAAATAAATAAATGTAACCTATTAACATAATTTGGACCCACTGAATCCAAATATGGAATCCATTTTCCAAAATTAAAAAAAAAATAAGTTCCAGTAATTAATTTAAAATTAATCTCGTTGTTAAGCAAACGTGTTTTGAAAGTTAAAACATTACCAAAGATTGAAATGTTTTTACCTATGAATTCAATATAAATTTAATGATAAGGAGATAAATTATATTAAATGGAAAAATATATTCTATTTATACTTTAAAACCATTCAATATTATAATTTTATCATATAAATTATTGTGATGGAAAAAGTTGTTTTTAATTAAAATATAGCGTGTTTTTACAATTCATTAAAATATGAAAGTTATCAGAATAATATGAAAAATTTATCCAAAGTAAATTTTTATATCCTGATTCCAAAGAAGAATTTTATTTTGTCAAATTGAACTTATAAACAAGTCAAAAACTATATTTAAAGTCGGTGAACCATCAAAAGGCGGCAAAACTGAATTTTTTGAAAAATAATTATTTTACTCGAAAAATTTATTCTGTTCACATACCATGTTTTAGAAAATATGTAAGATAAATAATAATGTTATCAAATTCAATATTCAGTTAATACTATTCATAATGGCTAGTTTATAATATTATATTAATATATCAGTGTTGAGTGGAACTCGGTATTGTGTACTGCACACGCTATCGAGGAAGGTCACGATTGCGTGTAACGCAAGCCAAGCTAGTGTTGTGTGCAGTGAAAGATTCTTTTGATGTTACATATAAAATAACACATAAAAAAATATACTTCTCATAAAATATCATGGTGTTACATTCTACCCCCTTTATAATGAGTTTCACCCTCGAAATTCATTACTTCGTAACAAACAGATGGGGATACCTCTCCCTCATCATATCCTCAAGGTCCCATGTTTCTTATTCTAATTGGTGGATCCTCCATAAAACATCCACCAAGCGAGTGGTCTTGTTTCATAGAACATTTTCGCTACGGTCCAGAATCTCTATCGGCTGTTCTTCATATGAATGATCTTTCTCCAGCGGTACAACTTCTGAGCTTAGTACATGTGAAGGATCAGGTATGTCCTTTCTCAGGAGAGATACATCGAACACATCGTGAACTTGAGAGAGATTCGATGGAAGCATCAATCGGTAAGATACCTTCCCAACATGATCCAGTATTTCAAAAGGACCGATATACCTAGGTCTCAGCTTTCCCTTCTTTCCAATTCTAATTACTCTCTTCCAAGGAGATATTCGTAAGAACACATTATTTCCCACTTCAAACTCTAGGTCTTTTCTTCGGTTATCAGCATAGCTTTTTTGTCGACTCTGAGCTGCTCTTATGTGTTGTTGAATAGATCAGACCTTTTCTACCATCTCATCAACAAGATCAGGTCCTAATAGTTTTCTTTCCCCAACTTCATCCCAGCAAGTTGGAGTCTCGCATTTCTTTCCATAGAGAGCTTTATAACGAGCCATTTGAATACTATAGTGAAAGCTATTATTATAAGAAAATTCCACCAAAGGTAGGGGTTGATCCCAACCACCTTTAAAATCTATAGAGCAATCTCTCAACATTTCTTCTATAGTTTGAATTGTCCTCTCAGACTGACCGTCTGTCTGAGGATGACAAGCAGTGCTGAAACTCAACTTTGTATCTAGAGTATGCTGAAGACTTCGCCAGAACATCGAGGTAAACCTCAGATCCCAATCAGATATAATGGAAAGTGGTACTCCATGAAATCTTACCAATTCCTTTACATATATCCTGGAAAGTTGATCTAGAGAGAAATATTCTCTAATAGAAATGAAGTGTGCCAACTTCGTAAGATGATGAACTATGACCCAGATATAATTTTTTTCTTTGGATGTTTTAGGAAGTCCAGTGACAAAGTACATGGTGATGTTTTCCCATTTCCATTCTGGTATGGGTAATGGTTGTAACATCCCCTTAGACTTCTGTCTCTTAGCTTTAACTTGCTGATAAACCAAGCATCGAGAGACATATTCAGCAACAACTCTTTCCATGACATCCCACAAGAAGTACTCTTTCAGGTCCCTATACATCTTCGTGCTTCCAGGATGAATAGAGAATGAAGAACTATGAGCCTCATCCAGTAGCTCCTTCTTTAATTCTGAGATGGGAGGAACACAAACCCGATTGTTGAACCTTATTATCCCATCACAATCAAGGTTGAATTCAGAAAAATTTCTCACTTTCTTTTGTAACTCTACATCTTCTTTTTGTGCCTCTTTAATCTTCATATGCAGAGATGGTTGAAAATTCATTTGAAAAAGATAAGATTTTCCCCTTCCATTATAATTCCAAGATCCATCCATTGTAAATCCATAAATATTGGATCTTTTGTGATCCTCATCATGGATAAGCTAGCATGGTCTTGTCGACTTCATGCGTCTTCCACCTTGTTTGTGTTCCCAAGGTGGTAATGAATTGAGCAGTCGTAATCCTTAATTATCTCCAACCATCTTCTTTGGCGCGTATTGAGCTCCTTTTTTTGTGAAAATATACTTTAAACTTTTATGATCAGTATAAATATCACACCTTTCACCATAAAGATAATGCCTCCAAATATTTAATGCAAATATTACCGCAACTAACTCCAAATCGTGAGTTGGGTAATTTTTCTCATGGATTTTCAACTGTCGTGAGGAATAAGTTATCACCATATCGTTTTGCATGAGAACACAACCCAATACCTTCTTGGATGTATCACTATAGATCACAAACCTTTCTCTAATACAAGGATGTGTGAGCACAGGTGCACTGGATAAACTTCTTTTCAACTCCTTGAAATTCTCTTCACACTCCTCCGTCCACACGAACTTAACTCCTTTTCAAGTCAACCGGGTGAGTGGATTAGATAATTGTGAAAAATATTTCACAAGATGTCGATGATATACATCCAAACCAAGAAAACATCAGATACTAATTACTGTTGTTGGTCTCAACCATCTTTTTATAACCTCTATCTTTGCTGGATCCACAGATATCCCCCCTTTTGAGATTATGTGACCCAATATTGTGACTTTTTGAAACCAAAATTCACACTTGGTAAATTTTTCATAAAGATTTTCCTTTCTCAGGGACTTCAATACAATTCTCTAGTGATATTCATGTTCTTACTTTCTCTTTGAATATATAATAATATCATCTATAAAGACTACCACAAACTGATCAAGATAGTCTCTAAAGTCTCTATTCATTAGATCCATGAAGATAGCAGGGGAATTAGTAAGACCAAATGGCATCACTATAAATTCATAGTGTCCATACCTTGTATGAAAAACCGTCTTTGGTATATCCTATTTTTTGACCCTAAATTGATGATACCCTGAATGAAGATC
This sequence comes from Viscum album, assembly GCA_963277665.1. Taxonomy (NCBI): domain Eukaryota; kingdom Viridiplantae; phylum Streptophyta; class Magnoliopsida; order Santalales; family Viscaceae; genus Viscum; species Viscum album. The sequence continues at coordinate 1,730,670,299 of OY728123.1, read as the reverse complement.
AATCTTGGAAAAGTATTGAGCTCTAAGTAGTTGTTCAAATAAGTCATCAATGCATGGGAGACGATATTTGTTCTTGATAGTGATCTTGTTATGTTCTCAATAATCAATGCAGAGTCTCATTGATCCATTTTTCTTCTTAACAAACAAAACTGGTGCTCCCCAAGGTGACACACTAGGGTGTATGAATACTCTATCAAGATTTTCATAGAGTTTCTTCTTCAATTCCTGCAACTCAATTAGGGCCATTCTATAATGTGTCTTTGAAATGGTCATAACACCTGGTATGAGTTCAATTGAAAACTCAACTTCACGATTTGGTGGAAGACCAGGAAATTCCTCCAGAGGGACATCATCAAACTCTGGTACAATGGGTGTATTCTTAATCGTGAGTTTCTCTACAACCATTTGAGATAAATAACCTTCATTTAGTGGAATCAAGACCTATAAGATGGATGAAATTTCCAATGGAAAGTTATGTTCATCCTTGCATCGATAGACGATCATAGATTGATCTGGAATATGAAATGTTACTTCGCTTATTTGGAAATTGATATGATATCCATTTAAAGAAAGCCAATCCATGCCAAGAATCACATCAAATTACACTATAGGAAGGATCAAAAGATTTACGGGAATAAGTTTCCCACAAACTTCAATCTGTGAAGAATTGTAAACTTTTGATTCGACTATTGTGCCATTAGGTGTTGTCACAGCTATACCAATATCTAATTGTTGAGGTAATATGGCGATACCCTTAGAAAATTCTTCAGAAATAAAAGAGTGGGTGGATTCAGAATCAAATAAAACATTTTCTACTTTAGAGTGGATGCTAAGTATACCTTTCACCACTTTGTTATCGTACTCCACATCGCTGATAGAAATTGCATGTGACTTTCCTTTGTCTTTGGCCTTAAGAGTTTGTTGACGTCGATCATCATGAACAACCCTTCGATTTGGGCATTGATTGGCATAATAACCCATCTCCTTTCACTTGAAATATTGATATGTAAGTGGTTAATTCTGTGTATCCCTTTCTTTGTTTGCATCATTAGACATCTTCTTCGCATTATTTCGACATTCAACTACCCGTTGACCTTCTTTTCCACACATACAACATTTGCTTGTCCCTTTAAGGCAATTCCCTCCATGTTTCTTTCCACAATTTTAGCATAAAGGAAAACTCATCTTCTTTTCAGTGTGGTCTTTAGATTTTCCTTTGAATTCCATTTTACTTTTCTTATCAAACCGATATGACTGATGGGTTACTCCAATCTCCATCTCAACCTTGAGAGCACATCGAAAAATTTCTTCGTAGCTATTGAAGTCCCTTATGGCAATTGCCCATTTGAAGACATGGTTTTAAGACACTAAAGAATCAATCGATCTTACTCTCAGGTTGGATAATGATACCAAAATCGTACCTTTCAAGTCTTGTAAAATTTTCTTCGTAGGTACCAACAGACTCCTCATACTTTTTCTTTTGTTCAATAAACTCTTTCTCCATCATTGTTCGAAGAATACGAGAAAATTACTTATTGAAAAATAATTTCTTGAACTCATCCCAATCCAAGGATTAAATTTCATCCCTTTGCCTCGTATTCTTGATAAGATTCCACCATTAATCATATTCACCCTCTAAATGATATATTTCTAAGATGAATTTATCATGTTCAGAACACTAAAGAACTGAAAATGTCTTTTCAGTGGTACTAATCCATTTTTCAGCCACTAATGGATCAGTAGACCCGCTGAATGATGGTGTACACTGCCTCATGATGGATTCAACAGAATTTTTCTCCTTCCTTTGCTCGTTTGGAAGTCATGCATGATTCATAGCTTGAGAAATTTGTGTGAGAAAGGATACAAGATTTTTCATTCCAGCTCCCATAACGTTTGTTTTCTTAGGGGGGCAATCATTGCATTTCCCATCGCATTCCACATTAACACAGTTCCTTCGGGTTCCAGCAATTGACTAAAACCAAGAATAATAGTGTGAGTAACACTTATTATAATAGGAAAACCACATAATCAAGAATAAAATTTCACACTTAAGGTCTTCTCATAGGTTTTTCATGGCCATTTCTAAAACACTAAGATTTTGTTCTATGTTTAGACTTATCCTTAGGGGTCTTACTAAAGCTCTCATATCCTAGTTTCCAAAGGTGGACTATACCTTTCCTCTGATACCAATAATAACAACCCATACTTTACATACATTTTTAATACTTAAAAATTGAAGTACACTTATTACAACATATAACAAAATGATGAAAGGACCGTATAGTTATAGTGTCTTTAGAAACTGGGAAACATAAACAACCGGTTCATAAATCATCTACACTCTCTCCCTTTTATTTTATCATATCTAGAGTCCCTTTTTTCATATCTTACTTAATATCCTTCTTCCTGACCTAGGGAAAAGAAAACATACACAAGGGTGAGCTCAAATTCACATTAATGGTAAACAAAATAAATATCAATCACATCATATTAATAAGAACATATCATTTTGGAAATCATAACCTTCAAAAGAGATCATAATTTCATAACATGAGATAAATCATAGTAGTGAAATGTAATCCCAATAATCATAACTTAAAACATGAAAATTTGTGGCATACACACATAATCATAGATAATCATTTCTTAGTAGTCAAGACTCATTGTGAAGACTATCTTAGCGGAACAATTCCATTTCTAAACCTAGTTCACTCCTCGTTTCAGTCCTGTATCACTGAATCGGATTAACCTGTCGTTCCAAGCATATCTATCTCAAGAGATATAAATCTTTACCCAATGCATTGGAGGGAGATACAGGTCCCACCCATTTCATTATTATACCATTCTTATGTGTACCACAAAATCATAAATCATACATCATATCATAGACCATGTAATAAAAATGGGATTCTTAAACATCATGCCATCATAACATAAATCATATAAGATAATAGGACTTCATAAAAATAATTCCATCATAACATAATCAAATCAATGTAAAAATAGGGATAGAAACAGAAACCTATATTATCTTAGATGGAAAATAATTTTGATAAAACACTTGAACTCAATTCTTGAGGAAAATATACTTTCTACTTCAAAAACATTTTTCCTTTCAAAAAATGTCATATAATTTTAAACTAAATGAAGTTGATTAAAAATAATCTTGAAAAATTGTAATGTAAGATTCATGGAAACAATGTTCTAAAATTCCATTCCAGCCATATAAGTTAAAAAAACATTCTTCTCATACTTTGGCTAGAAAAGTCAAAAGGTACCTCGTACTAAAAACGGCAAAAGATTCCTTTAATATCTTTTACTAAAAACTCACCAATGGTTAAAATTGCCTTTAAAAACTTGTAGGTGGATGGAAATAATATTAAATATTGAGGAAACATGGATGTGGATGATAAATATGCCCCAGTAAATCCTGAAGTATAAAGAATCTCGGATAAAAATGAGATTGTGAAATTTTCCCTTACCTGAGGTCTGATTTTCATTGTACGTGTTCGATCCTCCTGTATGATGATTTAAATAATGTTATTGAATTATTAAAGAATCTTAATCATTGTTATGATATCATATATGGTCATATTCTTAGCTTCTTATTAGTAATACTTCATTGCTACTTGTTATTCGAGTGTTTATTGCTTTTTTGTTCTTATGCGTGTTTTGTCGAATAAATTCTTATTCTTATTTTTAGGTTTATAGATACCTCATTTACAGAATGGTATTAGTGTAATATATATCATATTTACTCATTCAATTCATTTATATAACCATTATTCATTGAAGATCATGTAGAACGAGTCGCATCACATCGTGGAGATGGTAGGCTGTACGTACGCACGAGCGATGATATCGTTCCCATGATCGTGGAATTGTATTTAAGTGTATGTATGCTATTTAAGAATAAATATCACTTTACAATAGTCATATATAGTTTTTCTTTACACCATTATACCCATCCAAGTAAGGTGGTGATGGAAAACAGATTACACCACGGCGTGGAGACGGTATTTCGTACGTACGCACGTGCGGTGATTTCATTTTCTGTAGGATGGATAGGAGGTGAATTTGGGTTGTTTCATATTTATAATAACATATCAGTATATAAGTGATACTTATTTTGTTACTTCATAATGAAAAAACTAAATAAGAAGAATTATAAGAATAAATAAATTTGAAAGAATCGGTAACAAATATTACCTCTTCTTTGACACGCCTCTTTGAACCCTCCTCTTAGGGCACTATGATTGGTCTTTGATGAAGACCAGGACCTCTAAGATGTTTCTAGGGAAGTGTATAAGGGAAATATTCAGGGTTTGACCATGTTTTAAGGCTAAATGTGGTGTGAAGAGGGGAGGGAGGAGGTGCCATTTTATAAGGGAGGAGAGGCGCACCGTTGGAATTACAAGAAATATTAATTTATAATAAATTCCAACCCCACTTGAAAACCTCCAAAAATGACTCAAATTCGAATATTATATGATATAGGGGTGTAATCGCATCCTCCAATAAACTTTAGACAAGTTGGGAAATCATTTTAAACAATATCAACATGATTTATGCTTATATAATCTATTTAATTTTATTTGTGGTAATAATATTCTGAATTTTAAATCATTATAAATAATTACTTATATGTTGTGAATTGTCCATAATTGTATATTTTATTACATTTTAGACCATATTAATTTTAAATTATATCTTTTAAATATTTTTGTGATTTTTAAACAATTTTATAATATTTAATTTCTATAAATTAACAATAGTGTCAATTTTGACACTATTCATTTATTTGAGTTTAAATAAAATATATACAGAAGATATGTTCAAACTAAAATATTTAATAGATTTATAACAAGTCATTTGTATCTATAAAAATAGTGTATCACATTAAATAGTTCATATAATATTTATTTTAATACTTTTAAAATCATTTATTTGATAATTCAATCAATAAAATAATGTCAACATCACTATTGTGTCATAATTAATGAACATTATTTAATCCCTAAAAATAATAAATAAATTTATATGATGTCTATAATTGTATTATCTTTTTGGATACTATTCATGTTTGAAGGTTCATGATGTTTATCACTAAATTAAAATTATTATACTTAAAGGATTTAAGAGAGTGACATGTTGTCACTTTCTTTGGTTTTAATATTAATTATATTATTTCATTGTCAAAAGTCAATGAAATGAATCTAGTACGACCCTTAGGTGATATGGGTGGACTTTTATTCTTCCAATAGGATTTTGGAAAGTTTTAGGGTAATTTTATAATCTTATGTTTACCCTTAATTACCCGATTTACCTTTAACTGTAGTAAATAAAAATTATCGTAGTTACTATTCATAATATCAAAAAAAAAACTAACCTATTAACATCATTTGGACCCACTGAATCCAAATATAGAATCCATTTTTCAAAATTTAAAACACAGAAGTTTCATTAATTAATTTAAAATTAATCCCTTTGTTAAGCAAACAGGTTTTAAAAGTTAAAACATTGCCAATGATTGAAATGTTTTTACCTATAAATTCTATGTAAAATTAATGCTAATAAAATGAATTTTATTAAATGGTAAAAATATATAATATTTATACTTTAAACCATTAAATATTATAATTTAACCATATAAATTATTGCAATGAAAAATGTTGTTTTTAATTAAAATATAGCGTGTTTTTACAATTCATTAAAATATGAAAGTTATCATAATAATATGAAAAATTTATCCAAAGTAAATCTTTATATCTTGATTCCAAAAAAGAATTTTATTTTTTCAAATTTAACTTATTAACCTGTCAAAAACTATTTTTAATGTGGGTGCACCATCAAAAGGCAGCAAAACTGCATTTTTTGAAAAATACTTATTTTACCAGAAAAATTTATTTTGTTCACATACCATGTTTTAGAAAATATATAAGAAGAATAATAATGTTATAAAATTCAAAATTCAGTTAATACTATTCATAATGGCTACTTTATTATATTATAATAATATATCGTTGTTGAGTGGAACTCGGTATTGCGTACTGTACACGCTATCGAGGAAGGTCGCGATTGCATGTAACACAATCCAAGCTAGTGTTGTGTGCAGTGAAAGATTCCTTTAATGTTGCGTATAAAATAAGACATAAACAAATATACTTCTCATAAAATATCAGGGTGTTACAGATGGATACCACATAGTCTCGTCAGAAATCTTATGCCTATCGCCGCAGACGACCCTTGGAGTTCATGGTTGGGGATCAGGTTTTCTTGTGTGTTTCACCGATGTTGGGACACAGGTGGATCGAGATACATAGTAAACATTCTCCATGGTATGTGGGGCCATTTGATATTCTGGAGAGAGTCATGCCGGTTGCCTATCGGTTGCAGTTACCACAGAGGTACCGGGCCATGCACGACGTCTTCCATGTATCTCAGTTGCATCGCTATCATTCAGACCCATCTAACGTCTTTCAGCTCGATGAGGATGATCTTGAAATATATGAGTCCTTTGAGGAGCATCTGATTCGTATCGTAGAAAGGAGCATGAAGGTTCTCCAAGGAAGGTTAGTTCCTCTCGTACGGGTGCTATGGCAACATGGCCAAGTGTAGGAAGAAACCTGGGAGTGGGAGACCGACATACGTTCTTAGTGGCCGGAGTTGTTCACGGATATATCTTCAACACCCTTGGAAGGGAAATTTGGGGACGAATTACTTTAAAGGGGGAAGTTTGTAAGAACCCGGTTCTTAGTTTGGAGATACGAGTTTCTTCTTTTCTCTTTTCCTAAAGGGTTTTTGAGAAGATAAGGAAAATGGGGGAAATCCTAAATTTCGGGACTACACGCTGTGTACTATTCCACACACCGTGTACTTTGGCCATGTGGGATGAGTACACAGGGTGTGTAGCCATTTCAGCGACGAAGTTTGTAAAAACCGACTACACGCCGTGTAGTGGATATTTACACGCCGTGTAGTCAGTCGGTAGGAAAATAGTAAGGTGGTGGAATCCTCCGCTAGCTGAGCGGAAGTACGTGCCGTGTAAACAGAAATACACGTCATGTACTCATGTTGATGGATGAATAGTGCGACGGTGCCACCAAAGGAACAGTTAATTGAGAAAAGTACATGTCGTGTAATCAACAGTACACGCCGTGTAGTTTGTTTTTTTGCTTAAAATGGGAAGTAGCCAACCCTGTTCACATGACTGGCATAGAACCGGAAGGAGTCGGGTGAGGAGGCCGGACCTTCGAGGTTCTCCAGATCGAGCATTGGGAATCCGTTTTCACCTCTGACGATCTCGTTGGAACCGCACGGGTAAGCCCTCCACTCTACTTAAGTCATTCTTTCCAATTATTATTCTAAGGGAAGTTATTTGAGTTTGAACGAGGTTTTCTTCCACTTCATATCTACGTCGTTCTTAGACAATTCGAGGACCGTAGTTCACGTATACCATACAGAGGCGTTTAAGGTAGGTGACTTGGTGTATAATTTCCAACTATTGTGCATTTGTGTGTATCGTTGTGCCACAAACCCATGTTGGGGTGTCATGTGGATGAGGCCTTAGCTGTTTTCTGTACCTAGAATTTTATAGGTAATTTAAATGTGATAATAAACTTCTATTTTGGATCACTTCTCGGATCCAGGACCACCCCGGGGGTGAGTTCCTCTGTTTAGCCGTTTGGCCAGGATACCTAAGGGTATGCCTTTATAATAATGATTATAGATTTTTCTTGAGAGAAATTGCATGGGTATTTCTTGTTTACTTGTTGGGAATGGACCAGTTACTTGTTTAGCATGTGGGTAGTGTTGTGATTAGCCTGTGGGAAATGTACTACTTAGCCTGTGGGCAACTTCTTCTGTGCCTATGGGTAATAGACTCTGTGCTTGAGGGAGACACTTTGTTCGCCCGAGGTCAATATCTGTTATTCATGTGGGCAAATACATGTGGGTTACGCTTCTGATTACCTAAGGTAAGGGTTTGCATGTCTGAGGACACTGACTGTTTACAATGAAATTTACTGTGGTGGTTTCCTTATAATGGATGATTAAATGAATAATAAAATGGAAATATAACTGGTAAAGTTAGATACTGTTGAGTAATGATTAGTTTATTGCTTGGTACTATTGCACACTGTTGTTCATGTTTTCACACAGTTGGTCAGGGGCCTTTGGTCGGTGCCTGCTGGGATTTATTTCTCACACCCTGTTTGGGTCATGTCTTCGGCCCAAACAGATTACATTTCTGCAGGTGTGGATAAGGTCATGGGTCCCTATACAGGTACTTGATTGCTACTGAGGAGTAGGGGAGCATGGGACAGGGCTTAGGCTTGCGATGCTACCGGCTGCTATATTTTGTTTTACTGCAATCTGTATTTTACTGTACTGTATTGTTGTGTAACATGTTCTGGATGTTTTCTTAGAACATGAGACATGTTGCATCATTATCTGTATAACTGTTGGTTACCTTTTACTGCAGTTGTTTATTTTAAATGTGTATGGTTTATTGCTTCTGTCGTTGTTATATGGTTTTTATATTATTCCGCTACACTACACTTTGACAAATGAGGGTATAGATTCACCACTATCAGACCTGGGCTCTCAATGCTAGTTGGAAGCCTCTGGAATTTACAGAAATGTGCTTGAGGTCATATGGAGAACCGGGTTTGGGGAACCCATAGGGTGGCACCCAGATCCGGGATGTTACAATCCTTTTATTGACACTTTATGTGGATGTTTCTCTTTCATAGCTATCCCTAGGTGTAATAACTTGGACAATATATTTCGGCCCTGATGTGGGGAAATCTAGTACATGAAAACATGCCTCACTTCAAGCCTTTTTTGACACTCTCAGGGGATATGAATTGGAAATTCAAAATCTCACCATGAACTATTTTAAGGATTTCAATAGAGGACGACTATAAATAAAATAGGATGAACCTAGTGTGTCATATATTAAGGATGTTGTCATGATTTTTAAATCCTATAAGTAATTATTTTCAAGACCATGCGACTTTTTTCTATGACAAGTAATGCCCACACTATCCTTCTAGATTTAGTCAATAGAGGTAATTGGAAGGAACTGAATTAACATGGAATTTCAAGGATGACTTGATAATGATAAGTCAAGTGGGATGATCACTGGAGTGATATTTATAGTGATCATGCCTATTAATTTTTCAAGGAACATGATTTAAAATGTGAACCTTAACCAACTATCGAACTAACCAAAGAAGATAAAGATGGAGTTTGCAGATATTTCATGTAATATAGAACATGGAGGACATAATATTTTGTTTCCTTTGTTCCAAAAATGTGTCATGAATCACCTATGCGAATGTTTTAGAGGAACAAAAATATTTTTTGAGTATATACAAGGAAACAATTCAAGTGTCTTGAAGGGAAAAATTAAGAGTTCGGTTAACAAAATGAATGAGAATATTAGTGTAGAAAATGCTTTATTGATGGTTATGTATTTTAATTATGGCAGAAAATGTCATTATAAAATGTAATTTCCCAACAGGAAATCTCTTGAAGATATTTAGAATGGTTGTGTGAGTATTGGTTACATTGAATATGATAACAAAACTTCAAATTAAATGTGAAAGGAAAGATGTATTCTGTAATAGGATGAGGTAGCCTTATTAATGGAATAAGGATAACATGGAATAATAAAAGATTATATGTATTTGGATTCATGAATTATGTTATATAAATTTTTAGATATTTAAGTATTGTTGAGTTCGTGCATATTCACTATTTAGTTTCTAGAATACCTTGAATGTATTCTTTTGAATAGTAAATTTATTTAATGGAAAGGTGATGTGCATGGAGAACACATAAGTAAGGGAAAGATATATGATAATATGTTCCATATTTTTGGTAGTTTATTTTGGATAAGATACATTTTGTATATAAATAAGTGAATTGGATGTTGTTTATTACCCTAGAACTGATTATTGATTGGTTGACAAAGTGGTATATGTCATTATGGATGAATTTTAAAACATCATGGAATATTTCCAGTGACCATTAGAATAAGTAATCATGAATTTTTTCCAAAAATATTTATGGTAATTTATTTTATTACCATATTTCAAGAGAATATGTGATAATGGTATTCACATTATTGACATTGACAACCAATAACAACTTTATGATATTGTGAGGGATCACTGTAGAGATAATTTTGTACTTTATTTATAATGTTTTGCATTGTCATAATCTACAAGGTTTATAAGGTTCAAACTCATGGGATTTTTATGTTACAATTATGGTGATGTTTTTTAGATTAATGTATTGTATTAGTACCTGAGGATTCATTCATTTTAGATAACCTACTATAATAATTTTTTGTTAATGGTAAAGAGAGATGGGATGACTTATCCTGGATCTCATAAATTGTTAGTTCTTTATGAATGAAAAAAATTATCTTCATTTTTAGAGATAGTGGTGAAGTGGATATATTAACAATAAATCGGGATATTTTCTAGAAATCGTGAATTTATGTCTCTTAATGAAAATTTTTCATCTTTAGGAAAATGATCTATAAATAATTTTTTTCCCTAGTACCACTATTTCTGATGAATCAGATGGTCCTTTTAGTCATCAACTATTTATGGGTTTATGAATTTTTAATAGTTTTATAACCTTATTCTCTATTAGTCTGTATTAAAACATGATGGTTATATTTCCATTACATGTCCATGATTTCAATTCCCACCAATATTCTCAAATGTGGGATGCTAGTTGTGAGTTAATTTGTGTAATCATTACGATTCTATATTTCTTTATTGAAGGGATTTTTTAGTGTTAATTTTTATGATGTGGGTTTTTGTAATGGCCCAGACCTCTCCGGCCCATTCCTTTGTCAAAAAGAAGGTCAAGAAGTGTTCTGGAGGGTAAAATGGACTTTTCCCACAGTTTCCAGATTTTCCAAACTACACACCGTGTCGTTTGAGTACATGCCATGTACCCCCTTTCCAGGTATACCCTGTGATGCAGGATGTGTCCTCATAGTGTGAAGTAAATGAGTACACGCCGTGTAGTTTAACTACACACCATGTAACACCTTGCCGAGTATACCCCATGTTGAAGGTCGTGTCCTTGCTGTGTGAAATAATGGGTGCACGCCGTGTGTCCAGTACTACACGTCGTGTAGTCCTTCCCCACGTATGTGTTACCAGTCAATGGTCGTGTTCCATGTTGAAGTCGTGTCCCTGACGTGTGCAACAAATGAGTACACATCGTGTGTCCAAACTACACGCCGTGTAGTCCTTCCCGCGTATGTGTTACCCTGAAACCGTGTGTTGACCTGTCAATGACCGCAGAGCCGTGTTGGGAGCCACGTGGAGACCATTTGAAATAACCGAGTACACTCCATGTACCATAAAGTACACACCGTGTACTTTTTCTTTTCTTGCCTATAAAAGGAGGGGTCCCCTCCTCCTTTCAACTCACCCTCTCCTCCCTTTTCCTCTGAGCAGATTTCTCCCAAGAGACTCGAAGGCTCTTTCTTCCATAACTTCTTTATCTGAGGTCTGATTTATGATCCGTCAGCGGCCACGGGATCGTAACGATGAGGCGGAACCTCCGATCTTGGATCTGTTGTCTTTCCTTCGGCCTTTCCTTTCTGACATCCACCTTAGGATGTTTTTCCGGGACTCAATAGAAGTGACGGATACCAACGGACGTCTTCTAAAGTTTATCCAAGGGAGCGCTGTAATTAGAGCCTATTGAGGTAGGGATCTTACCATTGTCTCTCTAATTTGTGCATCATGTGGGGTGGGTATCCTCTGGTTTTTTATGAGAAACAATTGAACCATTTAAATACATATAATAACTGGTTAAAGAATGGGGATGGGGAAGTTGTTATGTTATCTTTGCTTATCATTTTGATATGTTATGAATTGTATAGGCTTATGCCTAATGAAAATCATGGTCATTGGGGGCATTTTCTTGCGCAATTAAATGTTTCCCTATCTCTCTAGACCGTTTTGTGGATGGAATCTTTGTTAAATGTAGAAATTGGTTAATCACGTAAAGTTGGCTGTTTAAAATCTGGAACTATTGTGTGATCACCCCGGTTGAACAAAATGGAATAATGAACATGTGGGTGTTGGCTCAAATAAGTGGCATGTGATGGGGGTGTTTTGTGGGTTGTTGTGGATAGGATGGGAAACGGGGCTTCGATAAATGGTATTAAAGGGATAATGACGTACGGCGTAGTTGTGGTTATGGCGGTTGGCATCGGGACTGCAGGGATGGGTTGGAATATGAATGGGCTATGGGTTGTGAATAAAAAAAAGTGGAAGAGTTAATGAATGGTGGGTAATGGTAATGGAACAATATTAATAATCAATGGGTTGGTTGGTTGATAAGAAGGACATGGTTGTGTTGCTTGTGTTTTCCAAACTTGATTTGTGGATGGCAGGAATATGTTTTACGAATGATCGATGTGGTTGGTTGTGGATAGTATCCTAGTAGTTAAGGAACTAAATAAACTAATTCTACTGAAACGTGAAAACCTAAATGGGGTTGGGGTTGTTGTTTTATGCATGCTTCATAGTAGCAGTTCCGAGGCACGTGCTCAGTTTCTCTGTTTAGAAGCCATAGGTTGGGCTATGTGTTTGGTATGCATATATATATCTGTATTATTTGTGTTTTATTTCTCCCCACCCATGGTGAGCACTTAGTGTCGAACACTCCCATTTCATGGGATATGGTGTTTTCACTTAGTTACCAACTCATTCCTACTCCTTCTCCCCTAGGTTGTGATGGCTTGAGGCGACCTTACACCTAAGACTCTTTTGGTAGGCTTCTATTGGGGTGGTTTTAGACCAAGACTCTTTGAACATGTTCTACTTTTTCCCAATAATCTTCGGGATGAGGCCCAGGTGTTTGCGGGTGGGATACGTGGTTGTGAGGCCCAGGTGTGTGCTGGCAGGATACATGGTTGTGAGGCCCAGGTGTGTGCGGGTGGGATACGTGGTTGTTAGGCCTAGGTGTGTGCGAGCGGGATAAGTGGTTGTGAGGCCAAGGTGTGTGCGGGAGGGATAAGTGGTTTTGAGGCCCAGGTGTGTGCGGGTGGGATACGTGGTTGTGAGGCCCAGGTGTGTGCGGATGGGGAGAGTATGGCATTTTCAGGACTTTCGCCGTTAGGAAGAGTAGTTAACTAAAGGTAAATGGTGTGGGGTACCCAATACTCTTTTTCTTATATACTACTACCTGTTGTGATTGTGTTTTTGGTGAGTGTGGCTGGTGAGTTTGGGTTGATAGAATTCCTTGCTAGGTTTCTTTTATTGTTCTCACGGGACATTAGGATGTCTCCCCACTTGTGCATGATATATTTAGGTTTCCCTACTGAGTATACTTGTATTCTCACCCTACGTTTACTTTTAGGTTTCCAGGAGGACTACTAGGGCCGTGTGGGACCCTACTAGTCGGATAGTTGGAGTTGTTGCAGTTTCTATACTTTTGTTTTATTTTGGTGTTGTACTTTGAGCTTTTTTGTACTTGTACCTTGTCATAAAATTGTTTAAACATGCATGTGTGATTGGTTTGAGTTTCTTTCTATATACTTGTTCTTTTCCCTTTTGGTGGATGACTTTTCCAATTTCCCGATCTTAAAATAATGAAAGGGTAATGCCTCCCATATTTGTGAAAACTCATACCCATATTGCTAGTTGCCACCCCGGGGCCTACTGGAGGCGGGACTCGAGGGTCATTATCTCCGTTTCACCATTGCCATCTCAGGAGGGGCATCTTTGGTAGGAGGGGGTCATGACAGAATGGTATCAAAGGTGATGGTTGAGAGATAAGAAGGAGTCTGGAGTTAGGCACAGTGAGGATTGCATGGGATGGTATGAAAATAGTGTTAGTTAATCATGGTGCGTGACATAGGCCAGGGAAGACCGGCTTGGACATGGGATTTTAGGGCCCCCTATGATCTGATTCAAGGACTCTGAGCCTACCGAACGACCAAGTGAGACTACATTGATTGCAGTGTAGAGACCCTAAGAAAGGTACATGCGTCATCATGATTGTGTTTTACTTGATTTAGGTATTCTGGGAAAGAAATTGAAATAAAATGATAAAATAAAACCTTGAGTTTTTCCTTACTACTTGGGCTTAGGCAATCCTTGTTTACCGTACAGCTATGGCACATGGACGTCATCCCTGGGTGGCTCAGACAGTCGAGGCCCAGTAGATTCAGGCGGTCGATCAGTTGAGGATTGAACGAGAGGAGAAAGATAGTCAGTGGCAGAAGAATTTCCGTTCTTTTTAGCGGCAGACCCTCAAGAAGTACGAGGGTAGTACTTCGGATACGGAGACGGAGGGGTGGCTTGAGGAGCTTGGGATCGCTTTTACCTTGATCCATGCTCCAAGGGAGTACTGGGTTCCCCTAGAATTCAGTCATCTGAGAGGCATGGAACGACAGTGGTGGATTCTCTACATCGAAGAGAGGATAGAGGCAGAGGTTCCATGGGCTGACTTTGAGAAGGAATTCCGAGAGGAATTCCTTTCTTCCATGATCAAGACAGAGAATCGGTAGGAGCTACTCTCCCTTCAGCAGGGGAGTATGTCAGTACGAGAGTTGGGGATCATGTTCAAGGATCTCCTGTGCTTTTCTCCAGATCCCTTTCTAGATGAGGAGTATCGGGAGAGACGTTTGGAGGAGGCGCTTCGTCCTTCGCTCCAGTATGTTGTCACCCCCTTCACCCTTCTAACGTACATGGCAGTACAGAAGAAGGCAAAGGTTGTAGAGAGGATGCAATCGCTGGGAGGTGCACCGCGAGAGGGGATCCAACCAGGCTCGTCGAAGGGGAAGGAAGTCAGCAGCAGGACTCCTACGACTGGACCTTCCAGGTTCAGGCCAGTGGGGAGCATGCCCCAGCTGTTCCAGTTCAGATCTTCGGGTCCTCGTCCCCTTTTCATGATCCCAGGACCGAAGTGTTTCTCTTATGGAGGTTTCGGGAATGTGCAGAGTTGGTGCCCGACCTGAGCTCAGTACGGTGGAGGTGGGAAGGTTCAGCGCCCACCTCAGCAGAACCAGTTGCAAGCGAGGCCCTTCCAGCAGCAGCATGACCATGCTCCTCCGAGGGCAGACTTTGCGGAGGAATCCAACCTCAAGGTGCTCCTTAGGGACCTTGACCAGGTTGTGGTCAGGGAGGTGGACGACATCAGAGAGGCAGAGGAGCTAGGCGTAGACAGTTGCACGCAGCAGAGTTGACAGCTCCGACAGGACCAGAGGTGGTGCGAGGTACGATTTGTTTGTTCAGCACTCTTGTTTCTGCTTTGTTCGATTCGGGAGCTTCGCACTCCATTTTTACACCTAGTCTAGCCCATTCTCTGGGACTAGACGTAGAGAGACTTTCTGTACCACTGGTACTGAGTACACCAGTTGGAGGCCAGACTAGCGTATCTTGTGTAGCATGTCTGGATATGTGGGGAAAGGAAAAAACCTGAATCTTAATAGAGACACATTAATGAGGATGTGATTGAACCCGTGCGGGCGAGTCAGTGCCGCCTAAAGTGGATAATATCTTAACATAGAAGAAGTAATTTTCCCTTAAACCACGTGTTCGGGCAATATGTGGGTTGTACGGTGTTCAGGGAAGTGTATGTTAGAAAATCCTAATGTATGGAAGTGGGAAGACCCAATTCTTAATCGAGATGCATTAATGGGGATGCGATTAAACCCGTGCAGGCGATTCAGTGCCGCCTAAAGCGGATAATATCTCGACATAGGAGAAGGAATTTCTAACACATATGGTTAGGGTTGTTTGTTGGGTTCCTGTTATAACGAGAACCCTAAGAGGTATCTTAGTAGGTTTCCTCTGGGTTGGTTTTTGAATTCTCGAGGAAGAGAATGTTTTAAAAGGTATCTGATGTAATGGCCCGGACCTCTCCGGCCCATTAAATTGTTAAAAAGAAGGTCACGAAGTGTTCTGGAGGGTAAAATGGACTTTTCCCACACTTTCCAGAATTTTGAAACTACACACCGTGTAGTTTGAATACACGCCGTGTACCCCCTTTCTGGGTCTACCCCGTGTTGCAGGCCGTGTCCCCGCTATGTGAAGTAAATGAGTAAACGCCGTGTAGTGTAACTATACGTCGTGTAGCACCTTGTCGGGTATACCCCGTTTTGAAGGTCGTGTCCTTGTTGTGTGAAATAATGGGTGCACGTCGTGTGTCCAGTACTACACGTCGTGTAGTCCTTCCCCGCGTACGCGTTACCAGTCAACGACCATGTGCCGTGTTGAAGCTGTGTCCCTGCCGTGTGCAATAAATGAGTACACACCGTGTGTCCAAACTACACGTCGTGTAGTCTTTCCTCGCGTATATGCTACCCTCAAACCGTGTGTTGACTTGTCAACGGCCACAGAGCCCTATTGGGAGCCGCGTGGAGACCGTGTGAAATAACCAAGTACACTCCGTGTACCATAAAGTACATGCCGTGTACTTTTTTTTTCTCACTTATAAAAGGAGGGGTCCCCTCCTCCTTTCAACTCACCTCTCTCCTCCCCTTTCCTCTGAGCAGAGTTCTCCCAAGTGACTCAAAGGATCTTTCTTCCATAACTTCTTCGTCCGAGCTCCAATTTACGATCCGTCAGCGGCCATGAGATCGTAACGACGAGGCGGAACTTCTGAGCTTCGATCCTTTGTATTTCCTTCAGCCTTTACTTTCTTAATTCCACCCAAGGAGGTTTTTTCGGGACTCGACGGAAGTGACGAACGCCGACAGACGTCATCTAAAGTTGATCTGGGGGAGCGATGTGATTAGAACCTGTTGAGGTAGGGATCATACTATTGTCTCTCTAATTTTTGCATCATACGGGGTGGGTATCCCCTTGTTTTTTTGAGAAACAGTTGAACCATTTAAATAAAGATAATAACTGGTTAAAGAACAGGGATGGGGAAGTTGTTATGTTATCTTTTCTTATCCTTTTGATATGTTATGAATTGAATAGGCTTATTCCTACTGAAAATCATGGTCATTGGGGGCCTTTTCTTGCACAATTAAATGTTTCCCTATCTTTCTATACCGTTTTGTGGATGGAATCTTTGTTAAATGTGGAAATTGGTTAATCACGTAAAGTTGGCTGTTTAAAATCTGGAACCCTTGTGTGATCACCCCGGTTGAACAAAATGGAATAATGAACATGTGGGTGTTGGCTCGGATACGTGGCATGGGATGGGAGTGTTTTGTGGGTTGTTGTGGATAGGTTAGGCAGTGGGGCTGTGATAAATGGTATTAAAGGGATAATGATGTAAGGTGCGGTTGTGGTTATGGCGGTTGGCAGCAGGGCTGTAGGGATGAGTTGGAATATGAACGGACTATGGGTTGTGAACAATAAATAAAAAGTGGAAGAGTTAATGAATGGTGGGTCATGGTAATGGAATGGGATTAATAATCGATGGGATGGTTGGTTGATAAGAAGGACCTGGATGTGTTTCTTGTGTTTTCCTAACTTGATTTGTGGATGGCAGTAATATGTTTTATGAATGATCGATGTGGTTGGTTGTGGATAGTTTCCCAATTTTTAAGGAACTAAATAAACTAATTCTGCTGAAACAGGAAAACCTAAATGGTGTTGGGGTTATTGTTGTATGCTTGCTTCATAGTAGCAGTGCCGAGGCACGTGCTCAGTTTATTTTTTTAGAATCCATAGGTTGGTCTGTGTGTTTGGTATACATATATGTATCTTTATCTTTTTTGTTTTATCGCACCCCACCCATGTTGAGAACTTAGTGCCGAACACTCACATTTCATTGGAGAGGGTGTTTTTCCCTTAGTTACTAGCTTTTTCCTGCTCCTTCTCCCCTAGGATGTGATGGCTTGAGGTGACATTACACCTAAGACTCATTTGGTAGGTTTCGATTGGGGTGGTTTTAGCCCAAGACTCTTCGGTCATGTTCTACTTTTTTCCCAAGAATCTTCGTGATGAGGCCCAGGTGTGTGCGGGTGGGATACGTGGTTGTGAGGCCCAGGTGTGTGCGGGCGGGATATGTGGTTGTGAGACCCAGTTTTGTTCAGGCGGGATACATGGTTG
Source organism: Viscum album (assembly GCA_963277665.1). NCBI lineage: Eukaryota > Viridiplantae > Streptophyta > Magnoliopsida > Santalales > Viscaceae > Viscum > Viscum album. Next base: position 1,730,652,240 of record OY728123.1, on the reverse strand, counting down.
TGAGGCCTAGGTGTGTACCGGCGGGATACGTGGTTGTGAGGCTCATGTGTGTGCAGGCGGGATACGTGGTTGTGAGGCCCAGGTGTGTGCGGGAGGGATACGTGGTTGTGAGGCCCAGGTGTGTGAGTGCGGGGAGAGTGTGGCAGTGTCAGGACGTTCTCCATTAGGAAGAGCAGCTAACTAATGGGAAATGGTGCGGGGTACCCAATAATATTGTTCTTATATACTACTACCTGTTGTGATTGTGTTTTTGGTGAGTGTGGCTGGTGAGGTTGGGTGGATAAAATTCCTTGCTAGGTTTCTTCTGTTGTTATCACGGGACATTAGGATGTCTCCCCACTTGTGCACAAGAGATTTAGGTGTCCCTACTGAGTATACTTGAATTCTCACCCTACATTTACTTTCTAGTTTCTAGGAGGACTATGAGGGTTGTGCGGGACCCTACTAGTCATACAGTTGGAGTTGTTGCAGTTTCTATACTCTTGTTTTCTTTTGGTATTATACTTTGAGATTTCCTGTACTTTTTCCTTCTTATAAAATTGATCAAACATGCATGTGGTCTTTGTTTGGGTTTATTTCAATACACTTGTTCTTTTCCCTTTTGGTGGTTGACTTTTCCTATTTCCCGATCTTAAAATAATAAAAGGGTAATGCCTCCCATATTTGTGAAAACTCATACCCTTGGTGCTAGTCGCCACCCTGAGGCCTACTGGAGGCGGGACTCTGGGGTTATTATCTCCCTTTCACCATTGCCATCTCAGGAGGGCCATCTTTGGTGGGAGGGGGTCGTGACAGTTTCTATTAAAGGAAATATCATGTATTAAACATTTGATAACATATATGAATTTTTTGAGAGGAATTCATTTAAAGGGGGTAGAATGTACCTTCCCAGAATTTTGTGAAATATTTATTCTGAATAATTTTCTGTTTTGGTTAATTTTCATTTCAGACAACACTAAAATAGTTTATTATATATTAAAACACAATGTATGGATTATGTTTCACACACAAAATAAAATATCGAGTTTTATTTATTTGTAACACTGATGTAAGATTATGTTTCATGCCAGACTTCTTTTTCTAGATGTCTTGTGTAAAATACAAGATCGAGTATTATAGTACTATAATATAGTATTAAGAAATATAATAATACATAACCTATCCATTAAATTAGATTTTATGAATATTATTAAATAACTTATGTAAATATATGGTTTTCAAAAAAATTAAAATTAATTAATTAGTTACATATTTTTTATAAATGACTATAAGAACCGACAGAATATAAAGTGATTATTTTTATAAAACTTTTATTATTCTAACAAAGATGTTTTAATAAAAATAATTTAAAATATTTAAAAATTTTATGTAATTTTGATGAAATATATATGTAATATATCTATGTAAATATTTTTTATAATCATCCAAAACATTTCATAAGATTCATATATCAATAATACAAATTACACATAAAACCTTATATTTATATAGTTTTATAACCTTTCATTATAAATCCCATTTTAAATCCAATTATTGGAACTTTTATATATTTAATGTGTCAAAATTAAATTCAAATTAGGAATATTAACATAAAAACATGTTATTATAATTTTTTGGTATTTTTATTTAAGGTTTTATTTCTTTAATGAATAGTTAAAAATATTGCATTTTAATTCAAAATTGCATTTTCATTTAATTTATTTAAAAGTTTAAGTAAGATTTTAAATTGGAATCAAAGTTTCATTTGATAGTTTATTAAAAAATATATCAAATTTTGTTAATTATAATCAGTTTTACTTATAAATATAATCTAAAACAAGAAAAATGTTTGAACATTATTTACATTAAAAACTCACATTATCAACCCGACAATGGGATTAAATTTAAATTAATTTCTACCACTTCGGTGTTTAGAATTTGAGAAATGTATTAAATATTTGGAATAATAATAATTTCTAATTTCTAATAAGGTTAACTTATTTTTTTACCAAAAATTATTAGTGAATGTAATTACAATTAATTATTAGAAATAAGGTTAAATTTAGCATAATAAGGAACTAAACTATATCCTAATGGCCCAAACAATCGATATACTTCTCCAAAATCCATTTAATATACTTATTTCTACCTTATCCACAATTTTTCTCAATATTTTACCATTATTGATTCACGTCAAATAAAAAACATAGGTGGGGTTCCATTCTCTTAATGTTTTACAATAGTTCAACTCCTCCTCAATAATAACAGGCCTCCTCTCCTCCCACTTCCTTACACATCTCAAGACAAATTGGATTGACCAAAAAAATTCCAAAATATCTCCCAAAAATCCCAAACTTCATCCTTTAATTCTCCTTTTCGAGTAAATGCTTCCTAGGATTTATTTGGTGCAAACAAAAATGAGTTACCCTATTAAGAAGTAACAACCTCCCTCATACTCTTTTCTTTTATTTTCTTTCTATGTTTGTTTCCCTTTGAAATTGGGGATGACCTCATAGATTTAAGGTTCCAATATTCCAAGCGGTTTCTAACGGTTTTGTTCGTAGAACCGGAAACATTCAATGATTCCATATCCATTTGAACCTGTTTCCAAAGGTAGGCGCTCATTAGTTGAAGACTGATGAGTCTTAGGAATTTGCATTGGTCGAGAGGATGGGAGGTCAGACTCATCACACCTTTTGAGGGGAATTATTGTCTACTCCGGGACTCGCTTTATAGATTTAAGTTATGTTCGTGAATCCTTATTATATTACCAAGTATAAAATGAGTTTTCCTTTAGATATGACAATCAATGATTGATATGTAGGAAAGTAAAAGAATCTTTTATATGTATTCGAGGTTTTTAATTGATAGAGAATCATCTGTATTTGTTAGAGATTCTTAGTCAATGGTATCCTTTGATACATAAAAGTCTCTTGGTCATTATGATGACCATACTGTTTTTAAAGCCACTCAGTGGGGCACTTGAAGTTTATTGTCATTCAGAAGGACATGAATTATTTCAAAGTTGGTATCGTACCCGCAGATGGGCTGCCTACGTATCCTTTATTTTGGAAAATGAATTAGAACCCATGTAGTTCAAGTAAGGGAGTATGATGTTTATGATTGATGGCTCAAATAAAGATGTCCTAATTACTTTTACACTCTAAGCTCATGTGAGTCATTCTCGATGTGAGAAACAAGAGGTATTGGTAAAGCCAGACAATTGTGCCATGAAAGATGCAATCATAAGAAATGATGATTAAGATTTACTTCAGGGAATAAATCCAAGAACAGGGTCCATAAATGTATATGTGCTTCGTGGAGATTTGGATACTCTAATCTTGGGGCTTACTCCTAAGGAAGATTCCCATGTTCGGAGGGGACTTATGATTGGGTTTTATTCCTGAGAAGGAAGTCCAGATCAAAAGTAAATTAGGACTCGTTAAGGTACTTGTGGCATACTCCTAAGGAGGATTCCCAGTCTTGAGAATTATTACAGGGGCCTATTTGTGAAAAGGAGGCCCAGGTTAATGAGGACTTGGGACTTATTCCTGAGGAGGATACCCAGTCTTGAGAATTACTACTGGGGATTACTCCTGAAAAGAAGGCCCAGGTTAAGAGAATTATGGTTGGGGCTTACTCCTAAGGAGGATGCCCATATTTGAGAATTTTATGATTGGGGCATACTCTTAAGGAGGATGCCCAGATTGGGGGACTAGGGGCTTCCTCCTAAAGAGGATGCCCAAAATTAATGGGAATTATGACTGGGACTTACTCCTGAATAGGAATCCTAGGTTAAGGGATTCTCTCATCTTAAAGGATGAGGTTGAATGAATGAAATCTCAATCTCTAGTGACATAAAGATGTGTAAATCACTAGGTTTTAATAGATATTCCACGGATTTCCTTTTAGATAAGGAAGTAAAATTAAGAAATAATTCCATAAATGGATTTGAAGAGTTTCTTGAAGACTGAATCATGAATAAGAGAGGTGGAATGTCATAATAAGGGTTAAATGGGCAAGAAAGGAACCCAAAAAGGAAGGGGTGCGCAAGTCCTAGAAGGCGCGCAAGTACTGCGTGGGCGCGCAAGTCCTGGTCGCATAGGTATACTTGCGCGACACATGGGTACTTGTGCGTTTGTAAACCAGCATGGTAATACTTGGGCGATCCTTGACCAATGCCTTTAGAATTATCCTAAGGTACTTCCAAAAGAGAGGTGTGCAAGTTTTTGTGAGGAAGTAGGGTGGCGCTCAAGTATGTTCATTTCCCTTAAGGGTAAAACACCGTAGGCATGCAAGTGTTAGTGAATTCTAACACTTAGACCATACTCCTCTTGTTTAGACCTTCCATTCTATGTAAAGAATTACCTTAGAAGTGTTCGAATGACCTGAAGAAGAGACTTGGGAGTTCAGAGCTCTAAATCTGAATTCTAGAAAAATTTTCTTTTTGAAATGGGGGGCCCACCAGGTCTATTTATAGGCTAGAGAAGATCTCGAGTGGTTATCACTTAGGGCACGCAAGTCACTTGCGCAACCATTAGGCGTCGCACAAGTGGACTTGCGCGACAGTGATGGAACTTGCGCGGTTGATGGCTTTTGAATCCTTATTCATGTTTTTGTCGATTTTTGATGTTTTCTTCAAAGGATGAATCAATTTGGGATAAGTAATTTCCCATTACATTACTTTGGACTCTGTGATGAAGAGGAGTGTCAACAAATGTCCCCCCTTAGAGTTGGATCTGAAAGAAATGAGGATGTGACTCAGAGGAAAAGAAGAAAACTCAATGAAAGGAGGCGTGCAAGTGTTCAGTGTGCAAAACTTGGCGCACAGGTTCGAGTCACGCAGGGCTGGAGCGCACTGGATGTAGGCGTGCAGGTGGGCCTCCGGGCCTATAAATATGAGGTCATTCACCGTTCGTAGCATCTGATTCCGGATTTTTGAGCACTCGCCGCGTAGGATCCCTTCACTACGCAAGTTTCTCTTTTTCTATTGTTTCTTCATTTTCTCACTGTTGTCAAGGTAATAGAACTTGCGCAGTGATATTTTCGCACCAAAAACATGCACGACACATTACCACTTGCGCGATACATCCATACTTGCACGCCAAGTTTTAGACTTGCGCGCCTTAAGTCCTTTCCCATTTTTTGAAATTCCTTCACAAATTTTATGAAAAATAAACTTACATAAAAGTTAATTTATTCAACTTTTGTGCAGAATCAATGGCTCTTAGAACCGGAATAGCTGATGAACTGGCTAGCAAGCGGATTGATGATACGATGAACATCATTGGCTATGATTATTATACCGTCAAAAGTAGCACTCTTCCTGATTTGGCTATGTATTTGAAGAAATATCATCGCAACTTCCCCCAAAGCATTTATTTGCCTTTGTATGGATATGGTCATCTGCGAGAAGTTACTATTCTAGAAGCAAAGAACTATCTCCCATTTTCATGGTTTTAAAATTATACCATCTTTGCTTCAGCAAATATCTCATGTGGAAGAGTATTTCTAAGTGCTGGAACAGTGGAGAAGGCCTACATGATGCATCATAGCCCTTGTATGCCAGATCTGGAACCTCATACTCCTGAGCTGCAACCACATTGTCATCCTTCAATGTTATGAAATGCTCAGATGGATCAATCCAAAGGCTGGAAGAAAAGTTTGGACTTCCGTCCTGGGGGATGCGTGAAGCCAACATGGATGTGGGCATACTGGGTGAGACAAACCTGTGCAGTGTTTGTCGAGGATTTGAAAGGAGTGGAGATATACGAAGCTGTCTGGGTTGGGAAAACATATGTTTACAGACATGATAACTTCGTGCCGGAGAAACTTAGCCACTGGAGCCCACCAACTAATTTTTTCCATCTGACTTATGGAGAAGTAGGCATCAGTCTGTGGGATTTCCATAAGATCTTAGGGGCTCCAATTTTGGGTGACATGCATGATGAATTCATTCCTATCAAGGTGACTTGGAATGATTCAGAGAAGACTCATGCTTTAGCTCGAGAATTATTTAAAATCATCCATATGCTCAAGAGTTAAGAGACCTCATTAACTCATTCTAGAAGGGATATTCATCCGGAGGAGTGTATTAATATATTTCTTATTGAGAAGAAAGAAAAGGAACCAAAGGAGAAGGAGCCGAAGGAGAAAGGATCCAAGAAAAAGAAATCCAAGGAAAAGAGGCCCAAACATCCTACCAACTGCCCAAAACTTGAGAACAGGGGTGCTCTTGACACATTCTGGCCAACTCTAGAAGCATGAGAGTTCGAGAAGTGGGGATATGAGGTGAATCAAAGGATCCCAAAGAAGACTCGTCTGGAGGGCTTCATGGCTATGTGGCTCAGCGTTTATCTCTTTCCAGTCAGGGATTCGAAGGGAGGCGTTAGACCAGGGACCATCGTCATTGCGGCAAAGTTGGATGAGGGAAAAATGGTTAGGTTGGCTACCCCCATTTTTTCAAAGATTCACAGGAGTTTACTTCATGTCTTCAAGGGTAAATCTCCTTTAAGAATAGTGGGAACATTCCATGTTTTATGGGGATGGATTGCCACTCACATCAGGACTTACATTGTACAGAATGGATTACAAATTCTTGGAAGTTCTTTCAGGACATCAGTGCAATCATTCTCTAGAGTTTCTCCATTAGATGTTAATGCCTACGACATGAAAGTGAGGTTGAGCATGTTTAAGGAATTCAACTTCTTTCCCTATGGAAATCCGCCAACTGGGTGGTTTGTTGATGATGGAACAACCCATTTGGATATGAGGGCATACATGCTAGCTTGTAGAGATGGTGTGATAGTTTCCAGGATTTACGGAGAAATTATATGTGAGGCCTATGCTCTATATAGATTTTCACGTCAATTCAAGTGTCTTCAACAGATTGTTGTATCTCCCCCAATACATGTCAGGTTAGACCAACATCCGATGGTTTCTCGGCAATGTGGTTGCTGACGTCAAGGGAGAAGACTGGGGTGGTATTTGATCTACCAGTCAAAAAAGTGGCACATAAATTGACTACATATTATGCCGAGCACTGGATAGCATCATACCCAAAAGGGGTACTGAATCACCCAGTTTATCAGGTGGGGAAAAGGAAGAGGACTATAAATAAAGAAACCCTCCCTCATGAATGTGATGCTTCCCCACGTGAAGCTGATTCACCAGACTCCTCCTCTAGGACTGATTCATCGGATTCCCATGATGGGGATGATGAGGTACAACAAGTGTAAAAGCGGCCTCGTGCTCGATATAATCCTCCGGTTAGAATCAAGAGACCTACTCCATCAACTCCTGGTGAGTTACTTCATTGCGTTAATTTAATCACTGCTACATTATAAAGAAATAAGTCTTATTTTCTTATTCTCTATCTGTAGTTGTAGGAGCCGAGAAGAAACTAAAATCAAATATTTTAGGACCTTCCTCGCAGCCTTCATATCTAAGACGAGAGGTTTTATAGTTATGGAAGAGTTTACACTATGGTACTAAGACTGTCTGGCTGGATTTGTGTGAGGGCCTACAACTTCCTGGAATAGGGAATCTTCTGGATTCTACAGATATCCAATATGAGGATAACCCCAATGAAGTGAGGGCTTACATCCGAGAGCTGTAAATGCTCATATATGCCACTGATGAGTCCGTTCCTGTCACCAGGCGGGTGTAGGAATTGATTGATCGTGGCACCACTGAGGAGACTGATGAGGAGTTGCACGATTACGTGGCTCCTGAAGGTGTAATCTTTATTTCCTTATTTTATTTTCAACATGATTCCAGTCAAAGCTTTGTTACATAAGGAAGTTATTTTCTTCATCTTGCATCTTGTAAAGAAAGGAAGTACTGAGGTCCCTTTGCCATAGTATAGCCCTGGTGGTACTGCCATCGGGGATGCTGATGAATCTCCTTGCGAACCAGGTGAGATATCTCCAGGTCAGAAGGCCATGAATGAGGAGCTGGAAACAACCTTTCATTCTCCAATCTACGTGCCAATAAGGGAGACTGCTGATACTCCAAAAAAACCAAAGAAGCAAATGCAACAAAGGAGGAAGTCCACATCTAAACACTTCATTAGCAGCGGTATGTCCTTCATGTAATCATGAGTCTATACCCATGAAAAGGTTGCTCATATTTATGTTGATTGCATGGGATTATTCAATTTCCCCCCCTGAGGGAAAGGGCCAATCCTCCTTCAAGGACGACAGAGGGTGCTGTGGAACAAACGCAAATTCAGGAAGACTTGGCTGCTCCTAGAGAAGAGCCAACATCTGATCCCAGTATCCCTCCTACTGCTGTTGCAAGAAGAGAAGAACCTGTTTCTGTTAAGTTAACAATGCTTCATAAAAAATGTTGAATTAAACATCGACTAACTTCCATTCTGTGATACTTCAGGTTCAACTCCTGCATTAGAGCTTCTGGCGGCTGTTGTAACTAATGCTGTGATTTTATCCGAAGATGCTATCCAGGGTCAGGGGCCATAGGATGTAAGTCTCCAAGAAGACACATCCAATGCTCCCACTAGTGAGACTAACCAGGATTCTGAAATATATTTGGATGAAATGATGAAGCGTGGAATGTCTTTCAACGAATTTTATGATCATGTTAAGTTATCATGTGACTTAGAAGACCTTGGGCGTGAGTGTTATCCTTCACCCAATAAATTTTCTTATAATTTACACTTCTAATCATGATTGAAAATAATATGTAGTTCCATCCATAGAATTTGCTGAACTGCCAATGCCTAAAGAGGGTGTGGAAATTGATGTCAACCCAACCATTGCAGAAACATTAGCTCAAGTGGATCTAAACTCAGTAAACCCTCTTGAGACCCATCTTGAAGATCTTGTTGAGACTGGGAAAGATGGGGAAGAGTCTTCTCAGGTTTCTGATCTACCGTTGGGTAAGTGATAACGATATTTTTGATTGTACTTAATTTTCAAGAAAATCGATTCTTTTGTTATCCTTTGAAACTAACCAAAGCATTCAATTAATTATGTAGGGTCATCAACTACAGTGGCTAGATCTGGATGTGAGGCCCCATCCACTTCCCCAACGGGAATTAAAAGCGAATAAGCACAGGTCAGGGGGGAAGGAGAAGAATAGGCCACTTCCTTAAGTTCATTAATCCTAGATTACATGCCCCCCCTATGATGATGATATTGAATCTGACCCAGAGGTGCTTAAGGCGGTCACCTTCTCACAACGCAAGTCATGGAACAACATATGGAAAATCCTATCTAAGGTGCCTTTAGAAGAGCTATCATCGAAGATCCCTCGATTGTCGTCCCAATTTATCATGTTAGGACTTGGCGGTTTTGGATACCAAGATATCCATACCGCGATGAAACAAGTCATCTTCAGGAGGGAGCAGGAGAAAATGTGTCATGAAGATCTTACCAGGGTGAAACTATCAGTCAACATCGGCGAATTTGAGGCTGCGGTATCCCAAGATGAGGCTAACTATGCTGCCAGGATGAAGGAGCTGAAGAATAAGATCAAAGAAAAAGTCATCCAGAAGATGCACCTTCAGAAAAAGTTAGATGCTGTTATTGGGTAACTTGACCAACTCAATAATTCACTGGAGGGAGTTCAAACGAATGGTATGAAGACCCTTGTGGATTCCAAGAAATCACTCCATCAGGCTGAAAAGATTGAAGTTGGTCGAGTGCATGAGCTTCAAGTAGCTGCTGATGAAGCTCAAGATGTGGTTCATCAATTGAAGACTTATGTTGAAAGTCTTTTGTAATTTCTTGGAAAAGAGAAGAGACTCCAATCTGTGGATGTCCTTCTAATTCTCGTGCATCAAATGGAAATAATGCTTTCATCTTCAATCACTTGTGCACGTATTTTCCTACTACCTTTTTTAAAGTTTACCTAATCCAATGGGCCTAGTAAGCATAGTTTGATTTTTACTACTATTTGTGTAAATAACCCTAAAAACTTTGAATCTTTTAATTGCTCAATATTACATAAATCATACAAAATGTATGTCTAGTGAGCTGGAACTTGACTTTTATTCAGAGTTCCTTTGTCTTTTTTTGGACAGTTTAAAGTCATGCACATCGGACATAAAGGGGCTAATGTTTAAGGTCAAAATAGCTTTGACCAAATGAATCAGAATTGACTCAATTCCTTGAAAATTCATCTGAAAAAATAGTACCACACTTAAGTATGAAGGAAAATATGTAAACTATGACTTAAGAATATTTGAACCTGAGGAATGATATAAAAAGAGCTAAAAGTCCTTAGAAGAAGTAGTTTCCAAGAATGAAGTTACCATAATTTAACAAACCCGTTAGGGGGCTGAATTATGTAGGGCCACCTAAGGGCATTGGCTGCATAGTCAAATAAATAGCATCTTTTGGCTAACAAGTCAGTTATGTAGGCTGTTTATGCAAGGCACCTAAGGGCACGTGCCGCATAGTCAGGAAAAAAACTGTCATAAATTTACATTCCTAGTGCTAAAAACCCAGTGAAAGTTTATGGAGATTCAACTTTTCCAATGTATAGAGTTTGCTGTATGGAAAGAGGTACTTGAATATGGAGAAGATATTTTCCAAACAAGATTATCAAAGAACTGGATGGATATCACTCCTACGAAGCTCTTATCCAAACGTAGGGAAGGAGAATATAAACCATAGACATAAATACTTTCAGATCATGAAAACGGATATTGGACAAATATGTTAAGGTTGGATATTTTTGCGGATCCCTACATACTATCATTTAAGACCAAAAAGGACAAAAGAGTCTTTCTTCCCAAGAATGAGGTTACCATTATCCGACAAACCCGTTAGGGGGTTTAATTATGCAGGGCCACCAAAGGGAATTGGCTGCATAGTCAAATAATATCATCTTTTGGCTGAAAAATCTGTTATGGAGACTTTTTAGGCTAGGCCGCCTAAGGGAACGTACTTCATAGTCAGGCAAAAGAATTTTCATAAGTTTGACATTTTTGTGACTAGAAGTCAAGAAAAGGGTTATGATAATCTGAAAATATTTAAGGTTAGGATTATGACACATGAATATGGTTATTGTCCAATGTATGCAGAGATACACAAATCAATACTAACCATAATCATGTTGTGGCTGGGTCCTGAATGGAAATGTTGGACTTCAGTTTGTATCCCATAAGGATGGGGATCAAGCCTTACATAGTTCTTGAACTGCAGTTTAATGTTTTGTGGGACAAAAGGATTGGAGATCTTAGTTTAGGGTCATAGAGCTTTGACCATTATAAGAAATACACAGTGTGTTTTTTCATGGGGACTTTTCAGTCAAGGGACTGAAAGTGGAATTTGGGGTTAGGCCCAAAAGACTTGTGGCTGGATTTGAGGGACACTAGAACGTTCCTACGTATCCCATAAGAATGTGAATCAATCCCACGTAGTTCTAGAACTACCCTCTGTTCAAATTTGGTTCGTACATGTGAAGGGTGAAAGGGGAATTTTAGTGCAATAATGATTTAACCCAATATAAAAGGTTTAGGTATTTCCATGTATGCACGTATTCTTTGAAATGAAACATGATTGAAAATCCATGTAAATAATGATTCCCTCTCAGGTGAGGGTATCAAAAAATATTGTAGTTTATTGTCATACTGGACAAAAGTGTTTTATAGTTTAACGTCGTATATCAAGGACGAAAGTGAACCAATGTAAAGGTATTGATTCTAAGGGTGGTTTCACAAATTGACATCGTATGAGAAGGAGGTGAACTGATGTGAAGAGATTGGTTTTGGGATTGAACCTTGGGAGGTTGCCTACGTACCCAGCCTAGAAGTCAAGGATCAAAGTCTGTGTAGTTCAATTTAAAGAATGAATTATTGATCAAGTTGTTCTTGGGGACAACGACGTAAAAAAGGTGGTGGGACTTACACATGGTTAGTATCCCAGAGAGAGTGTTATGGTTGAAGTTTTCTCTAAGATCACGTGAGTCATACTCGATGTGAGAAACAAGAGGTAACAACAACCTTAACGATGCACAGTTTAATGTCATGTAGGACATATAAAGGGACTATGCAGTTTAAAGTATTGCAGTTTGGACTATAAGTGCTGCACAGTTTAGTGTCATGTAGCAGGGAAAAAGTACAGTTTAATGTCATCTAGGACGTAAGGGGGACTGTGCAGTTTAATGTAATTCAGTGAGGACAAAATAGTACACCATTTAACCTCATCTTGGACATATTAGGGACTTTTTCAAAAAGGGATGATACAGTTTAGCATCATGTTGGATGAAAGTACAAATAGTTTAAGGTCATATGTATGGACCATGGATGATGCAGTTTAACGTCTTGCTGGACGTAAGAGACTTATGTACAGTTTATCATCATGTAGTTTGGACGTCAATGTTTAATGTCATGTGGGACGAAAGGATACAAATAGTTTAAGGTCATATGTATGGACCGTGGATGGTGTAGTTTAATGTTTTGCTGGATGTAAGGGACTTGAAAATAGTTTAGGGTCATATGTTGGACCGTTGATGATGCAGTTTAATTTCTTGCTGGACGGTGGTGCAGTTTATGGTCATACCGGACCATGGTGCAGTTTATGTTCATACTGGACCATGGTGATGCATTTTGTGTTTATAAAAAATACTTCTTTAAAAATATGGCATTGGTTGGAGTAGTGATGAGTTCGCCATCCATCGAGATTAATGAATAAGCTCCATTGGAGTAGACCCTCTGTATTGAGTATGGTCCTTCCCATTTTGGATCATGATTGGGAGGTTTATTTCCTGGTATCATTGGAGTTCTGAGAATTAATACCAATTCTCCCTGAGTGAATGAACGAAGATGAACTTTTTTGTTGAAATCCCGTGCTATTCGATTCTGATAGACTTCCAAGTGGTGCAAAGTTCACAATATTTTCTCATATAACCGTTCCAATTCATTCAATCACTTTTGAGATTGTTTATATGTAGATGATTGATCACAAATGGAAACTCTGAGTGAGGTTAGTTGAACTTCAATTGGAAAGACTGCTTCCATTCCATATACCAATGAATATGGAGTTGACCGTGTTGCAGTGCGTGTGGTAGTTCGATAAGCCCATAAAGCATGAAAGAGTTTATCAGGCCATGAATTCTTATATTTATCCACCATATTTTTCAGTATATTAGAAATATTCTTGTTTAAGGATTCTATCTGGCCATTGTCCGCTACATGATACCGAGATGAATGATTGGATTTTATGTTGTATTCTTGATACAACTTCTTCCCCTCGGATGAACAGAAGTTGGTGCCATTGTCCGTCAATATGGTATAAGGGACACCAAATCTGGTAATGATGTCAGAATTGATAAATCTAGCAATTCATTTTGAATGGACTTCTTTGAGAGGTATTGCCTCTTCCCATTTGGAAAATAAATCAGTAGCAGAAAGAATATACTTAAACTACTTGGCTGTAGCTAAAGGGTAAGGTCCCACCACATATATTCCCCATGTGACAAATGGCAATGAGTATTTAGCTGTATGAAGCAACTCTGGAGGTTGATGAATGATGTTTTCATGTACTTGGCATGAATGGATCTTCTTTGTTAAATCAACACAATCTTGTATCATTGAAGTCCAAAAGTATCCAAGCCTTAGAATCCGATCGGACAGTCTATGTCCAGACTGGTGGGCACCACATATTTCTACATGCACTTCTTTCATGACAGCCATTGTCTCTTCCTCATCAATGCATCTGAAGATAACTCCATCAAAACCATGTTTGTAGAGAATTTTCTCTAAGTGATCTGGGCTATCATAAAGAGTAAAATTGACCACATGTCACCAGATTTGTTCTTTATCGGCTTTATCAGGTAGAAGTGTTCCATTTTGAAGGTATTCCCTGATAGGTGACATCCATCCTGTAGTATGACCATACAGTTCCAGAATGGGACTAATTTCATTAATTTCATCTGTTCTGATTCGAACATAAGGTGAAATTTCATGACGGTGGGCAATACTGATGGTTGTGTCGTCCCGATTTGGACCTGCCAGAGATGTGGCTATATTAGCCAGTGCATCAGCTTGAGCATTTTTTGATCACGGGACATAAGAAAATGTTGGTTCCGAAGGGAATTCCTCCATTAACTCTCTAACATAATCATACAATGGGATTAGTTATTCTTTTCTGATGGCATAATCCCCATTGATTTGTTTGATTACCAGGTTTGAATCACCTTTCACCTTTAAATTATTCACTTGTGCTTGAAGCGCCAATTCCAAACCTGTGATGAGTGCTTGGTATTCTTGTTCTTTATTGGTACCACCTTCCCATAATAAGATGGAATAAGGTACCACTACCTTTTCTGGAGAAATGAGCACAATTCCTAAGCCAACATTGTTGAATTTGGGACTTTCCATTTTCCTCCCTGTTGGACTTCTAGAAGCACAATCAAAGTACATTTCCCATGTCTGAGGACTATCCTGAATAGAGAATACTTCCTCATTAGGAAGTTCAATATCTAAAGATGTGTCTTCCACTGAAGGGTGTTCAGCCAGGAAATCAGCCAGAGCTTGGCCAATTATTGCCTTTTGAGACACATATTTAATGTTGAATTGCTGCAAAATAACTACCCACCTTGCCAGATGTCCTGTATGCATTGGACGACTAAGGATGAATTTGAGCGGGTTATTGCGAGATACCAATTGGACCTCATGATGTTACATGTAGTGTCTCAACTACTAAACTGCAAAGATTAAGGCCAGGCAGCACTTCTCAATACTTGAATATCAGGTTTATACTTCAAGCATAGTCCGACTGAGGTAGTAGAGGCTGTTTTCATTGCCAACATCATTCTTCTAAGCAAGAAAGGCACCCAATGATCATTCTAAGGCTTTCACGTAAAGGATAAGTTCCCTTCATTCAACAGGTGGCATAAGTACCAGTGGACTCAAGATATACTTCTTGAGAATATCGAATGCTTCTTGACATTTTTCAGTCCACTGGTAAGTGGCTCCCTTCTTCATCAATTTGGTGAAGGGTAAACTTTTTCCAGCTAAATTGGTGATGAAATGCCAAATATAGGCTAAGTGTCCTTGAAGTCCTCTTAATTATTTCAAATTTTGAGGAGGTAACATACCAAGGATTGACTTTTTCTTCTTAGGATCGACTTCAATACCACGATGGCATACAAAAAAGCCGAGAAATTTTCCTAAGGTTACCCCAAAAGCACATTTTAAGGGGTTCTTCTTCAAATTATGTTTTCGAAACATGCTGAATATGACTTCCAAATCATCCAAGTGATTATAATGTTGTTTGGATTTGACCACCATATCGTCCACATAGCATTCAACAAACTTCCCTAAAAAGGGTTTGAAGATATGATGTATGGCACGCTGATATGTTGCACCTGCATTCTTTAAGTGAAAGGGCATTACTCGATAGCAAAGCACACCCTGAGGGGCTCTGAAGGATGTGGATTCCTCTTCTTCTAGGGCCATTCAGATCTAATTATATCTGGAATATCCATCCATGAAGGAAAGTGCTTCATATCCAGCTGTTGCATCAATTAAAAGTTCTGTAATCGAAACTAGGAAATCATTCTTAGGACAATGCTGATTAAGATATCTGAAATCGATGCAAACTCTAATTCTTCCTTTATTATTATTCACAGGGACAATATTAGCCAACTACTTGGGATATTGAACTTATCTGACGAAGTTAGCTTTGATAAGCTTATCCAATTCAGCTTCAATTTTGGAAGCATAAGTTGGGTGTGTTCTTCTCACGTCTTGATTAAATCCTCGATGTTCTTCTGGTAAACCCAAATGATGAGTAGCCACATTAGGATCAAGCCCAGGAATTTCTGTATAGTTCCAAGAAAATATATCTCTATTTTTTTCATTAGAAAGGAAATATACATCTCTTGTTCTTCAAGAGTCATGGCCGCACTGATTAAAGTGGGGCATGGATCTTCTTTTGTACCCAGATTTATTTCTCCGAGTTCATCCACGGTGGTAGAGATACCCTCTTCAAATGCTGGAGGAGAATCTCTGATATCTTCCTCTTCATCTTCATTATGTTTTATTTATTCCATTTCTACATGCATAGTAGATTATGAAGCAAAATTTCCATGATCATAATAGATGTTAAAATTTGAACATCTTGAAGAAAATGTTTCCATTTCTGACCCAATTGATGTTGAAGGGTCTTCCATGGGAAATAAAGAGGAGATGATGGATTGAGAATCTACAACATTGTTCACCTACGATGTTTCTATAACTTCTTCTGGCCTAGTTGGAGAAGTATAGACATGCTGGATTTTAGCAGATGAAACGAAGACATCTCCATTTGAGCTTTCATCATTGCCAGGTGGGTTACCAGTTTCTCCCATGTTGTCTGGCTCGATTTCCGTAATTGACATTATGGATATTTCCATAAGAGTAATTTGATTTGGGTCTACCCTGTCAATTTGACTGATAGGAAACCCATAATCTGTACTCACATGCACAGATGGATTTACTGGAATCTTTTCCAAACCATATGGATCATTAACTTTGGTAATCTCCCTAGTTGTGGATTTATCCTTTCCCTTCATGTGATAGAATTTCGCCTCAATTTATTGATACTCACATGTATTGAACAGGTCCTTATCACCATACAATGTCCCAACTTGACAATCGAACCAATATTTGAGACATTGATGGTATGATGAAGTGATAGCTGCATGTTGATGTAGCCAGGGACTTCGAAGAAAGATGTTGAAAGATGAGTCTTGATTAACAACCATGAAATATGAATTGGATACAAGATCTCCAAACTGAGTTCTAAGTGTAACTTCCCCCAGTGGTTCTGGTTCATTTTTATCATATCCTTGTAACATCATGGTAGAAGGAGATAAATAAGATTCCATGAGGCCCAATCGACGAAGTGTACGAATGGGAATGAGGTTGAATCCTGAACCATTGTCAATGAATGTTCTTTGGACATCTAAGCCATTGACCTTGCTAGATAAGTACAAATATCTAATATGTCCATGCATGACCTCATCTTCATCTTCATCAGTGAAAGATATCACTGCATGGCATTCCGCAAGATTATTCTATACGTGATAGACTTCAGCTGCAGCAATTTCATTTTCAAACTCATGAGGACTTGACAAAGCCTCGATGAGTGCCTCACGAAGATCCTTTGAAAGATTCAAAGCATCCAGAATTGATAGCTTGTCTGGTACTTGGGCCAAGTGTTTCAGTACATCATACTTTTGATCCAAAGGTCTGCGTTTCCCAATAGTAACATGTGGTTTAGCAGCTGCCTTGGAAGTTGATGCACCTTGTATCGGGATATGTGTTGGCAATATTCCCGGTTTTGGAAGATTAGACCGATTAGATATATTTAATTGCTGAGAGGAAGAAGATGGAACCTTCAACCGGTCTTATAGAATAATTGTGCTAGGACTAAATTTGCTATTGGTGGAAGAACTTTCTTGTTCTTGTTGAGCTCGCTGAAGGGCTCTGCCACGAGTTTCTACTACATACACAGTTCTAGTATGGGTAGAATTGGAATAGTGGCTTCTGAAAGATCCACATATTCACCTGTATCCTGAGCCTCTGTAACTACCTCTGATTCCTCTATTTTATATAAGGAATTCAGGCTCATTATAATCGAAACTGCAACTAGAAAACGGATCGGTTAATTGAATCATATTAACAGAACCGAAAATCAATTCTTTATCCGATGAAGACTTTTCCTAACTAGAAAATTTAGGCTGTGCCATTTGATGGGGCGGTTCCCGTTGCTTCGAAGTAGATGGCATGAAATCTTCTAGGGTTAAAGACAACTTAGGATTTGACACATACTCATCTTCTTCTGATTCTTTCTCTTTCTTTGAATCATGCGGGTTCTTCGAGGATTTTCCCTCCGATGAAGAGGGTTTTGCTGCGGCATTCATGGTAGAAGGCACAATTGGTTTCTTCAATTGTGTTCGCAAAATAACATGAGTTCGGTTGATCATATTTCTGGCCTCCACTCATCATATTTTTGTGCATTTTTGTTCTTAACTTCTTTCCATTCACCTTCCTCCTCTGGAACTGTAGTAGTTACACATGCAACCTGAGCTAAAGAACCTTTCAGTTTGACTTGTCCTGAGTTGACCATCTTTTGCAAGAGGACTTTGAAGACAAAACACTCCTGGATGGGATGTCCCGGCATCTGATAAAATGGGAAATAATTGGGATGGTCCTCATCTCCTTCCTTGTTTGGCCTTTTTGGCCTTGGCAACTGAACCAAATTATTTTCTAGAGCCGAAATGAATTAACCAGGAACTTGTTCATTTCAGAAAGAGTATGTTTTTCTCTTCAGATCCACAAATTGTTTTTGTCTTTGATCTCTTTGATCATCTTGACGAAACGGCCTTTGTTGTTGGAACTCATGAGGTGGAGCCCTTCGAGAAGATGAATGTTTTGAAGTAGAAGTAGGTATAGGTGCTTGTTTAAGCATAATTGTACCAGTATCTACTTTACCCATTCTTCTTCCTAGAGCTGATGGAATTACACGAGATTTAGTCTTAGTCTGTATAAGAGAATATTCAATTTGTTGAGCAATTGAAGTAAGGTCTCAAAACCCACCTGTGTATTTCACAGGGATCAAAGGCGTACATAATTCTTCATGCAGATTTTCCACACAGATTGGCAACAGTTCCTCTTGAGGGAGTGCTATGCTCAGAGAATATGTTAACCCCTTCCAGTGAGCAATGAAATCAGAGACTCTTTCATTCTACCTTTTCATACAGTTTGTAAGATCAAAAACTATTGTCTTTGGCAAAGTTGATCTGAATTGAAGAAGAAATCATTGACGGAGATCTTCCCATCTGGTAATTGATCGTAATTTCAAGCTTGTATAGCAGAAAAAAGATGCTCCTTACAAGGTTCGCACGAAGCATCTGAGTTTCACTGCTTCTTTCTACTCCAGAGTTCACATCATAGGATCGCAACAAGACAAGTAATGCGTCAAATGTTGTTCAGGATCTCCTGATCCATTGAAAATGGGGAATACAAGGTTCCCAAAATTTGATGGGGGAGAGATTGAATCTACCCATTCAAGGTAAGCTGTCTTTTCTAGTTGAACCTGCGCACGCTTTCCCTTCATAGCTTCCAACCGAGCTATTAATGACTCAATATTAGTTATTATGTTTTGAGAAACATCCGGTTGAGCTTCAATCTGAATAGGTGCACTGACAGGAGCTTGGACAGGTATGGCAGCTGGTACTACAACTGATGGAAGCACTGCCAATTGTTGTTGCACTTGACCAATAGGATCAGACCTGTGAGGGTGTACTGATAAAGGAGGATATTATTGATCCATCTCAGGAGCTGCAACAAAATCCCTTGGCTGACTGACTGCAGCACGCTTAGGAGGAAGACTACCTTGAAGTAGTTATGCATTCATCCTCCTCAATTACTTCATTTCTTCCTCCTGTTGTGAAAATATTTCCTCAAATGAGAGCGATTGACTCTCTCCAGAGGGAGGATATGTAACCTTATTCTTACCCTTTCCCTTGTTTGATCCCTCTCGGAGAGGGGGAAGTGGGTTATTTGAAGGAACACCCAGAATTTGGGTAAACCTTTGATTTAATGTACCCACACCTTCTTCATTTGTGTCTGTGCATGCAACTTATTGAACATGAACTTCTTCATCTGATCCCTATGAGTGAGCCTCATCTAGTGGATCAGCAACAATGGCATTGATGACATTGATTGATGCATAATGCATCGCATCCCTTCTATCAACATTTCTGTGATATTGTCTCCTTCCATGTCTTTGATGAGACATTTCCTTTTTTTGATTTGATCCCTCAGGAACTTCTTGACGAACCGTAATTTGCAGAGAATCTCTTGATAATTTTGCTCTTCGTTCTTCTAGTAGCTTCTTCCCCAATCGAGAAAAGACCGACTTTCTCTAAGGAGGGGGTTGATGATTTGAAAAATTCCCCAGCCCGGTGGACTGGGGCTGTTCCTACTGTCTTTGCTCAACTCCTTGAATCCTATTTGTTGATTCTGAGGGTTTGTTTAAATGAGCCCCCAATCTGGCGAGCTGGGGTGGCTCTTGACATGCTATGTCTGATACATTCTTAAAATATCTCCTGATCTTGCGGACCTTGATCTGGAAATTAGCTGTATGCATCAATCGACTTCCACTTTTATCACCCGGTTCAAAAGACCATTGGATGATTTCTGACACTTCTGTCACTTGGTGATGTGCTTACTCCAAACGAGAGTCCTGTTCAATATTCTTGTTTTCTTGATGCAGGATTAATTCAACAACTTGTTCCCTGTATTCTTGATTTTGAGAGGAACTAGTTGAAGCCTGTTCTTGGGAAATATTTTGATTACAAACAAAGCCAGGTATCTGTGGCCGACCATGGGCAATAACATTGCATGAGACCATTTTTGGAGGGCTTTGCTGACTGGAGAGCACCGTGAAATGCAGTGCTCCATGAACACCCCATCCTCTGACATGAATACCAGATGGGTCATTGGTAATTAACTGGCACAACTTTCTTAGTGTTCCAAGGCATGAAAGCTGAAGGGATCTCTGGTGCTTTTCAGCCTTCGGATATCGAGAGACTGATAGAGATTCCAAGTCAATTTGGTGTTGTAACCCTTCGATTATCTTAAAATGATTTTCATATTCATCATAAGATAATACTTTCTTTTTCAACTGACAAAGAGTTTTCCATATGTTGAGATGAATATCATGAATTCCATCATCTGTCAACATTTCTAAAATGTCATAATGAGAGTCAGCCAGAGGCCAAAACAAGACTGGCACATCACCTTTCTCCAGTTGTTTTCTCATGTTCATCATTTCCTCTTTATCATTTGATGAAGATTATTCTACCTGTTTTGACCAGAGCCGGTGCTTCCATATTGCTTCATTGGATTCAATAGGATTGGTAGAGAAATCACTGATTAAACTAGAATATGCATGACTTAGGGGTGGTTCGTAGAATGACCTACACCCTGGGCTATCCTCCGATTGAGAATGTATTTAACCTTCCATCAATGAAACATCATACATTACTGGTTTCACATTTGCACGTGCCTTAAGATAAGAGGGATTTCTCATCACTACGTTGTCCACTGGAGCATTTTCTGGGAAATGTGCATCACTACTGCTGAGAGGACTTTCGCAGAGAAATTCATCATCATGGGGAGGACCACTATGGTGGGTTATAGCAAAAGATGAGATCTCTTTCTCCTTGGTCTTATGGCCACACAGAGGGTTCCTGTGGCTCGCATCTGAAGATGAAACTTCGAGATCGACCGAATTGTCATGGAGCAAGCCTTCACAAGGAAGTGTCTATTGAAGACCTTCGGAATTAATGTTCCCACTATTGGGAAATGAGGGATTAGAATCTTGAATTCCAACATATAACTATATGAGGGCTTCACGAACTCCAGCATTGAGCAAATCCTTGTTACAGATTAGCTCTTGATCTCTTGACTCTGCTGGGAGGGTCTTTTTCTTAGACGCCTTCTTACCCGCCTTGGAAACCACTTGTTGATGAATGTGGCGGCTCTGAGTAGTTGTATGTGCCTGATCAGGATAGATGGACAGGTTAGGATAATGATCTCCACTCAAATCAGGTGTATGTGCCTGACTTGGTTGTGAATATGATATGGAGGAGTATTCCCCACAACCCCCTGGGACTGGAACAGATGTGTGTGTCTGTTTTGGAGTGAACTTTTGATGTGTCACTCCACTGGTAGGGATAGATTTATGTGTCTTTACCTGAGATACCGCTGAAGCTGTTATAATATCCTGACAGGCATCCATGACATGAGCAGGAATTTTCTTCTGGTCATTCACCATTGATAGAATATGATTGGGGACTTCAGCTGCCGGAACGGGGATATACATCCATTCCGTGCAGGGAGTAGGTGTATGTGCCTGCTCCTATCCTCCTTTTCCTATTAGTGAATCCTGATAGTACTCAAGTGTAGGGGCAGAGAGCTGAGTCTGCCTCCTGTTTGTCGTCAGAGCTTTCCGACTGACTTCTCTGAATGATACCAAGCGAGACTGTTGGTAGGGTTGATCAATACTAGTAGGTGTATGTGCCTGCTGATTGCACCTCGCTGAACGTGGTTGAAAAGATCTTTCATATGTAGTTAAACGAACCTACTAACTAGCTGGTGATGTATAAATAGGTGTATGGTCCTGCCTATAGTACTCCACCGGAATTGCTTGGAGGGACTGGCGTGATGCTGCCAGACGAGTCTGCTGGACAGCAGAATTAAAATGGGCAGGTGTGTGTGCCTGCTCATTGCTTGCCACCAAGTTAGGTTGGTGGACTTCTCCGGAGATGGCAGAGATGAGAACCTGCTCACTGTTAATCGGATTTTGCCTCTGGTGATTCATCTTCCCTGCCCGGGTTTGAGGAACCTAAGCCGAATGACTGGAGTCGGTACCCTCATCATGTTGAGGGCGCGAATGGTGATTGCGTTCTGGGGATAATGACCCAAAACGGTTGTAGATGGTGGTTAGCACCGCCTGCTTCTTGATCACTGGTCATCGCTGTCCGGACAACCAGGGTGAGTTATTCACTTGTAGGGCTTGTCAGGCAGCCTCCAGAGTTGGAATGGTACCTTGTTGATGGTACTCCTTAACCAGCACGTTTGATACCCAGCGTTGAAGACGCTGATTAGGTGATATCGTCCTCAGAGCGGACGACAATCCATCAGGAGTAACAGTAGTGGCATTCGCAGCAACAGTATTCACAGGTGTGAACTTGAGAGAAACCATTTCATAGAATGCAGAAAATCTTGGAAAAGAGTGCCTATTTTATATAACAGATGTAATCAAGATAAATTCAGCCACTACATCTTTTGGATAATCACATATGTCAATGATTGTTTTTGTTGGCCCTCTCATTGAGTTTTATATAGGGGCCTAAAAAATAAGAAAAACATCATTTTGACTTGGTTATGGATTCACGTCGGGTTCACCATTTTTTGTTTCCCTCTGAAATTGGGGATGACCTCATCTATTTAAGGTTCAAACATTCTAAGTGGTTTCTAATGGGTTTGATCGTAGAACCATAAACATCCAATGATTCCATATCCATTTGATCCTAATTTATAAAGGTAGGCTCTCAATAGTTGTAGACTTATGAGGCTTAGGAATTTTCATTGATCGAGAGGATGGTAGGTAGGAATCATCACACCTTTTTGAGGGGAATTATTGTCTACTCCAGGATTCTCTTTATAGATTTAAGTTCTGTTCGTGAATCCTTATTACATTACCAAGTATAAAATGAGTTTTCCTTTAGATCTGACAATCAATGATTGATATGTAGGAAATTTAGAGAATCTTTTATATATATTTGAGGTTCTTCATTGATATAGAATCATCTGTGTTTGTTAGAGATTATTAGTCAATGGTATCCTTTGATACATAAAAGTCTCTTGGTCATTATGATGACCATAATGGTTTTAAATCCACTCAGTGAGGCACTTGAAGATTATTGTCATTCAGAAGGACATGAATTATTTCAAAGTTGGGATCATACCCAAAGATGGGCTGCCTACGTATCCCTTATTTTGGAAAAGGAATCAGAACCCACGTAGTTCAAGTAAGGGAGTATGATGTTTATGATTGATGGCTCAAATAAAGATGTCATAATTACTTTTACACTCTAAGATCATGTGATTCATGCTCGATGTGAAAAACAAGAGGTATTGGTAAATCCAGACAATTGTGCCATGAAAGATGCAATCATACGAAATGAGGATTAAGATTTACTTCAGGGAAGAAATCCTGGAACAGGGTCCATAAAGGTATATGTGCTTCATAGAGATTTGGATACTCTAATCTTGGGTCTTACTCCTAAGGAAGATTCCCATGTTAGGAGGGGACTTATGATTGGGTT
This sequence comes from Viscum album, assembly GCA_963277665.1. Taxonomy (NCBI): domain Eukaryota; kingdom Viridiplantae; phylum Streptophyta; class Magnoliopsida; order Santalales; family Viscaceae; genus Viscum; species Viscum album. The sequence continues at coordinate 1,730,628,402 of OY728123.1, read as the reverse complement.
TTATTCCTGAGAAGGAAGCCCAGATCAAAAGTAAATTAGGACTGGTTAAGGGACTTGGGGCTTACTCATAAGGGGGATGCCCAGTCTTGAGAATTATTACTGGGGCTTATTCCTGAAAAGGAGGCCCAGGTTAATGAGGACTTGGGACTTATTCCTGAGGAGGATGCCTAGTCTTGAGAATTATTACTGGGGCTTACTCTTGAAAAGGAGGCCCAGTTTAAGAGAATTATGGTTGGGGCTTTCTCCTGAGGAGGATTCCCATATTTGGGAATTTTAAGATTGGGGCTTACCACTAAGGAGGATGCCCAGATTGGGGGACTCGGGGCTTACTCCTAAGCAGGATGCCCAAAATTAATGGGAATTATGACTGGGACTTACTAATGAAAAGGAAGACCAGGTTAAGGGGTTCTCTCATCTTAAAGGATGAGGTTGAATGAATGAAATCTCAATCTTTAGTGACATAAAGATGTGTAAATCACTAGGTTTTGAGAGATATTCCACGGAGTTCCTTTCAGATAAGGAAGTAAAATCAAAAAATCATTCCATAAATGGATTTGAAGAGTGTCTTGAAGACTTAATCTTGAATAGGAGAGCTGGAATGGTATAAGAAGGGTTAAATGGGAAAAAAGGCACCCAAAAAGGTAGGGGCGTGCAAGTCCTGGCAGGCACGCAAGTAATGCGTGGGCGCACAAGTCCTGGTCGTGCAGGTATACCTGCGTGACCCATGGGTACTTGCGCATTTGTAAACGACCATGGTAATACATGAGAGATCCTTGACCAATTACTTTAGAATTATCCTGAGGTACTTCCAGAAGAGAGGCGTGCAAGTTTTGGTGAGGAAGTAGGGCGGCGCTCAAGTCTGTTCATTTCCCTTAAGGGTAAAACACCTTAGGTGCGCAAGTGTTAGTAATTATAACACTTATACCTTACTACTCTTGTTTGGACCTTCCATTCCAGGTAATTAATTACCTTAGAAGTGTTCGGAAGACCTGAATAAGATTTTTGGGAATTCAGAGCCCTAAATCTGAATTCTATAAAAATTTTCTTTTAGAAATGGGGGGTGCACGACCATTAGGCGTCGCGCAAGTGGACTTGCGTGACATTGATGGAACTTGCACGATGCATGTGCTTTTGAAGCATTATTCATGCCTTTGTAAATTTTTTATGTTTTCTTCAATGGATGAATCAATTTGGGCTAAGTCATTTCCCTTTACATTCCTTTGGACTCTGTGACGAAAAGGAGTGTCAACAATGTTTCTTAAAATATTATTATTCCATGATTTTATAACAAAAAATTTATAGTAAATATAATAATATTTTGTTGTTCTATGTATTTTATTTAATCTACATACACTTCCATCTAATGGTTAACAAACATATTGTTTTCATGTATGGTGGACTACAATGCATCTCACTAAACAACGATTGTTCATTTTTTCATTATCTTTTATCATGGTGAAACTTATGAAAGAAACTATACATATATGTGTTATATATAATATTTATTATTCCATTAGTATTATATAATTCATTTAAAATCATATATTAATACATTCATTTTTTTAATATGAAAATTCTGTTTGAGAAAGTGTGGACTACTGGCCCCACAATGGGAAGTGATTTATTCTTACACAACATGGTTTGAATTAAAGATAGTATTAGTGACTAAATATGATATATATGATATAATAAATCTAATTTTATAATGATATATATATATATATGTATATTAATTTATTTCATTCATCATGACAATTAAATAAAAATAGCATTCACGCTTACATATAGATTAGAGTCTCTATAAACAATGTATTCCATTTGATAATTATATATTTTAGGGATTATAATAATTCAAATATTTGGAATATAAATTATATTTGAATAATATATTACATTATGGAAATCATGGGATATATATAAGGACCAAATATATAACAAATTATGACACATGCGAGAACCAAATCATATATTACCTCAAATGAAACATTAACATAGAATTGATAACAAGTGTGTGATATAAGGACATAATAAAACAATTTGTTTTATTATTAGTAGTAATATAGTTATTTTATAAATTTTTAATAAATTTATATTTATTATACTGGAGTTTTTAATTAGTATGTCTAGAGTCAATACACAGTGTATGGGAATTTCATCTCACTCAATATTTATGTGAGATACATCCCTTATTCACCACTATATTCTTATGTACAGTGTATATACTGACAATTAAGGTATTATATGACTCTTATACTTAATTTTATTGGTATTTACATTATCATTTTATGAAATTTATGTCATGGGTTTAATTTTTCAAACATAACCAAATCGGTAATGTAATTTTTGTCTCAATTTTCCTTTTATTAGACACATGCCATGTTCTGTTCATATATTATTAAATAAGCCATATATTCTATCCTTAAGATGTTATAAAATGAATCTAAATCCTATAATTAAATTTTATTCTTCATATAATTTCTTTTTCTAACATGGGGAGTATGCTTAAAAGTTACCGTGTTATAAGAATTAATTTAAATAATCTCATCTCTTCTCGAGATTGTATATAATTTGTCATTCATTTCGGAAATATTCCCTTCTATATCTAATGAAAAACCATCAATTTTATTCTCCCCTGGTTATTCATGTAATATTCATGTATTGGTACCATTGTTTCACTATATTTTTGATATGAAAGTGTTTTTAATAATGGCTCACTTTACCTCTCTCTTCTGTCAGAAACTTATGTTCATTAATAACCACGTATTCTAAATGTTTCCAAAAATGTTATATTATTCTCATATGATATTTAAAATAAATTTCTACCCATTATTTACCTTTTAAAAAAAATTGGGTCTTTAATAAGGAATCCTCTTGTTGTTTTCCAATCAAGGCACTTTTCTAAACTTTCTACGGTGTAAAAGGAATGTTCAGTTTGTTTAGGTTTATCCATAATGATAGTTGTCATTCCATTGAAGCCTCCTTTATGAGATTTAAAGGTTATTTGGTTTAAAAAAAATATATCTATAATAATCTGTAAATTTATTTTTTCAAATTTGTTTCAATGAAAAATGTTTTCAAAATGTTTTTTAATCTATTTTATAAGTTTTCAAGGAAAATTGTTTTCAATATATTTTCAAGATTCCTTTATAATTTTTTGAGCGAAATGGTTGGAAAAAAGTTTTCATGATTTATTTATTTTCTTTATTCCCAATAATATTATTTTCCTAAAATTTTATGTTTATTAAAATCCTTTTTCAAAGAAGATGGTATATTTTCCTCATGAACTATTTTTGAATGGTATCTCAAAAATATTTTCTATCTATGATGACATATGTAAATTTTACTAATTCATTTATTAGAAATTATTTAAATGTTACATTCATATTATTTATCATAAATTTTTATAGTTGATGCCATGGTTTTTATGAAACCCATTTCTATTTCATGGGTTATATTCTTATAAAATCCTTTTTCATTCATAGGTTATGTTTTTTATAAAAATATTACAAAACTTGTATCCTTTCAATATTTTATGATATGATTACCTGTTAATGATACCCATTTCATTTTAGGGGAGTTGATATAATTGTTTATGATTTTGTGCAACATGTATGTATGAACTCATTATGAGATGGGTGGGACCTATAACTCCAACCCATGCATTAGGTAATGGTAAATGTTTTATGAGATAAATGGTTACACATGAGGACATCCCAAGCATGAAATAATATGATAAATGGGAGGATATCCCATGCATGAATCAAGACGGAAAATGGGAGGACATCCCATGACCGAAACTAGAGGTTAAACATGAGGAAATTCCAAACTCAAATCAAGAGGGTACATGAGTGGACATCCCATGCCCAAAACAGTTGGGTGCATAGGAGGGAATCCCAAGCCTGTAGCAGGTACATGGGTGATTAACCCAATCCTAACATGTTACAATGGCCCTGGTAGGCCACAATGACATGGGGTTTTTATATAATCTAGACAAAATTCCATGTTTTATTCCTATGTTATGATTTCATGGATTATGCTCTATATTTTTTTAGGATTCATGTTTTATGGACACTCAATATTTATTATACTCTCTAATATGTAGGGTATAATATTCAAATTGTATTATTATGTTACATAACATTTTTATGTTATTCTTACACATTTTCTTTATTCATCCTTACTAATAATCTTATCTCACACATTTATTTTTTTTCATTTCCCCAGGTGATGAAGTAATGAGTTTGGTTGAAGTAATAAAGGTACGGTTCTTAATGGGTGAGGTTGAAGATATTTCACTGGGATAGAATATTTTGATTCCATGTTTCTAAAGACAATATAATATTATGGTCGTAAGGAATTTATTTTGGTAACGTACTGAATATTCATCTAAAATGATGCAACATACAGGACTATAAATATTTGTTTGCATTAGTTTTCTTGGTTTGTAAAGATACTATTGATTAATTATGAGAGATTTAAAGTTTCTATCATATTAAACAACCAATTTAACATTTAAGGGATAAGGGTTCCATTAGATAGATGAATGTGAGGGAAATTTCATATACCTAAAGAGAAGGTTAATTAGTTCACCTATGATCACACTACCCTATTATGGAGAAGTGTTTTTTATCAATAGTGATGCATCAAAAAAATAAATGGGATTCATCCTCATAAATAATTATATGGTTATTTCTTATGGCTCATGCATATTAAAAAATTAGGATAAAAATTTCCTAACTCATGATTTGGAGTTAGTAGTAGTGTTTTTTAATTTGAAATATGAAATAATTGTCTTTCTAGTAAAAAATATTATATACATATATATATATTATAATAAAATATAAAATTATTTATTCACATATAAATATTAAAATACCCAGAAAAAGATATTCTTGGAGTTTATTAAAGAGTATGACTTCTCAATACATTTCCTCCCTAGAACGGTTCAACTCCCTTGAATAAATTATGTGAGACATTCCCTGAAAGAGTGGTTGAATTATTTTATGTGAAATTATTCCAATTTCTTCACTTTTCCTTGAATTAATTATATCCCCACTTATCTACAACTCCTACTAAAAAGGGTCACATTTTTTCTCTTACTTTCTTATTGACCTCTTTATCTACATACTGGACCATCCCATAAAAAATATTATATATTTATTAGCCCTAATTTCCCAATTGTGTTATGAATGATATAAATGATAATGGACATATAAACAATTTTTTTAACTTGTTTTATAACAATGGTATAGACCATGGATCACATAATTGATGTCTGGTTGATGCACCAAAACACTCTAATATAACTACATGGGGTTTGTCTTGGTAATTCATTCATGGGATATCTTCCCTTATTGTTTGTGTTGTTTTAATACCTACTAAGGAACACTTCCCTCACAAGTTCACTTTTTATCTCACTGCTTTATTAGCAAAACAAGATCATCTCACAGTCCAAGAACAATATTAATATATTGTTATAGACACCACAAAAATATATGGATATGTTTCTCTATTGTAAGTTTTCTACTTTAAAACTCTACTATGAACATCACCTTGAGCCTAATATTCCTTACAGGACATGTTGAGGAATTTCTACTCATCTTTTCTAGATGGATTATAGAATACTCTTCTTCACTAGATAAGAGTAAAATCCTAACATCATTTTTTTAAATTACTTAATTGATTCGAAGAATTATTATTTCAATAATAATTCAATAACTCCACATTCATTCCAAAACAAATCTTGAATATCTTCATTTCATTGAATGTAACAATTTCTACCTTTCACTAATTCCATTTGAAAATTATAAAAAGAAAAATTTCATGGATTAACTCTCCACTTTATTCTGAATAATTATATTTCCATAAAATTCTCACCCTTTATCCTTCTTCATAAATTCCAAATAGAACAAATACTCTCTATATTTTTCTTATAATTTATGGTATTCTTATATTTCCAAATACGTATTCCATATAACTATAAATTTAAAATATTCAAATAGCTCATCTATTCTTCATGTATCTTGGGTTGGATATTATAATATGTTGAGGATATAAATGTCGATAAACACTACCCCTAAAAAACTATTTATTTTTCCTTAAACATGACCCCTCATGAAATCCAAAACCTTCCCAATACCAAGATATTCATTAAATTATTCATTTTTAGATTCTTTCACCATTATCATCTACTTAATTTAAATCCTTTCAATCTTAAAAAATATCAATGAACTCTCCATTAAAAATATTACTGCATGTCTATTAAATTTTCTTTCTATTTTAATTCACCTATAAACATCTTCAACCATGAAAGGATACTACATCATATCCATTACATCATTAGAACAATGATATCTATGTCCCTAAAATAGAATTAATTCTATGCTATATCCAATTTCTCTATAATGTGGACACCTCTAAAATGGAGGAATATAGATTATATTCTCTAGTTAATATATGGTGTACGATGTGTCGTTATGAAGAAAAACTATTACTCATATGTCATGTATTTTTCTTTAAAGTGTATCCATCACTACAAATCCATCCAAACAACTTTTATGGAAGTAACCATGTCTATAAGGGATCTGAAAACTCTCAAAATCAGTACATCATAAGGATTTCATCATGGTTAGTTCAACTATTCCATAGTCTTCAATTACATAGTTTTTACTATGGAGCTGACTCATTCAATATGACATACACGTCTAGACCCGATATCATTTACTTTTATTAAATTATGACCTTTTATGATGAATGATAAATCATATTCCATGGGCATCTTGTCTGCCAGAGGACTATGGAAAAGAGTTCAATCCTACATTGTATCGACATACTTTTTTCTGGTTTAGAACTCACGAGTGAGAGGTTAAAGATAATATGTGATACTGATTGGATGGTGGATCAAGATTTATCTGATGTATACTGTCATATTCATATGTTTTTAAGGTGGGTGAATAGTTCCCACATCCCTAATTGTTTACATATCACTTGAACCTTTTAGTGTCATTCTTAATAATCATATTTTATTCACTAAATATCCAGTTCGAAGAAATGAGTCCTATTCCCCACCTCCTTTGTGTTTCCACCCTATAGTGAGGAACACTACTCCCATGTGCACACCTACACCCATGTGTGTGATCCCATAAGCATATGCACGGTCTTCCTTACCAATGGACCCTAGTGACTCCATATGTCGGTTCGGGCTTAGTTGATTACTCATATTCACTACATTGTTGATAGGTTATATGGGATGGATGGCCACATATAGAATAGCTTTTTGAAATTCCTCTTCTCACCCCTTCTTTGAAAATAAAATTATTCAAATATATAATTCCACTATACTAAACATAAGTCTTCACCTCCACAAATCTATATTTTTTAATTAAATAAAATTAACCTTTCTTTTTAATAAATATTAACTATAATTCTTCCAATGTAAAATAATGTATTTAATGATTTTATAACTACCCTATAGTTAATTAACAAAATCATCCATGCAACACATATTGTTAATACATTCACTTCATACTCATAGGGGCTCACAATATCACCCTTTTATTTATTTGAAAATAACCACTTAAAATCTAAATCCATTTTAACTCTCTCCCCCCATTTTTACATGAAATAAAATGGGAAATTATTTTTCATTCAAATACCCATTGAATTTTAAAATGCATTGAAAAATATTCATTGATGCCAGAAATTTATCCAGCTATTTGAATAGGTTTGTTTTATCATTTTTTAGTATTCCTAGTTAAAAGTTTCTACTAGAATTTCCATATCCAAAACACATATCTTTTCAGAGTTTGGGAATAATTATATCAGAAAAAGTTTCATCAATTTCCCAATAATTATAGTGATAATAATTATAACTTAACACATGATATTTCCAAACATTATGCAACCCTACTTAGTTAGGACATGGTGTAGGAAATGAGAGAATCATCTAACACCTAAAATGTTGTAAATGTATCTTAGTAGGTCTAAGAATTTCATATAATCCATTGTATGTAATTTAATCCAAAAATATAATTATCCAAAATCACAAAAAATTATTAGCACATAATCCTTAATGTATAAGGACTGAATAAAATTCCATTTCAAGTAAAAGATATGCCACTTTTCAACACCAAAATGATAATTCCATTTGTTTTCCATGTATTCAAGAATGGAATTTAAATGTTTAATTTTTTCATGATGGACATATGAGTATTAAAGTATAATATCAACTTGATGGGGACTCATTTTGATCAGAAACATTCAATAACGGGAAAAATGAAACAAATGATACAATATGATTGAATATAAATTAGAATACTCAAGATCCATCCTTACTAATACCATAGACAATTATCATTTCTTACTAGTTTGGTTCAACTAACAATATGCCCTAGGAGTATTCATTTCAATATATGTTTATCATAATGTATAAGAATACTATAAATATGACCTCAAGTAATAAAATATACTTAAATCAATCCTTCCATTATCAAATTAAATAATACAATTTCAACATTTCATGAAACATTAGGCATAACAGCAAACTAAACCAATAGTACTTCAACCGTCACATTATTTATATAATTTAAATCTAAATTTTGAATATTATTTTGACTTCATTTAAGGTTTTTTTGAGAATAATTTTCCCATATATTGTGTCTCCCCTGATCCCTACACCACTTTATTGAGATAGTATTTTTGCGAGATCACTCATAAAGGAGGGGTAAGTCAGTTATCCCTTTTATTTTTTAAAATTTGTATTTTTCAATTCAATATATGTGGTCAAATTAAGGCTTTATCAACTATTCTTATGTATCATAGCCTCACCTCATATTATACTATTAATCAAGGGCACAAAACAAAATGAATTACATGGTTTGGTATAAAGACATAATCCTTACCGTTTTAGTTATAACACACAATATGGATACTAAACTATAATATTATTATCAATTACAATGGATTATAGAATGTCACTCTATATCTTTACTTTTGAATCCACATAGAATGATCATTATCCCCTTCCCATAGTGTTACTATAATCCACACTGTCCTTCTATGCCAAAATCCAAACAAGAGGGACTCCATACATTCTCGCATAGTGTTAATAAAATACACACCTTCATTATTCTCATGAATCCCCCTAGGATGGTATTTATACCACATCACACAGTCAACCCTTATTTAATGATTGATCCTTTGGAGGATGATCTCTTGATCTTACTACATGAGATGTCTGAATCACTCTTTCTCAAGTACACTTCATGCTCCTTTTCATACGTGTTGATCTTGATCCAAAAACATATGATCATATTATATAATATGATTCATCAGTATTATCAAATTATTGGTAAATAATTATTTTTTATGATTCATGAAGAGCTAAACTAACAATGATGTTTTTAATTGATTTAAACAATTTATGAAAGACACATCATGAATTAATTTTATGTACCTCGCATCTAAAACCATGTTACAAAATATTCCTTGGTTTATTATTTTAAACACTTATCAATATTAAGGTTTGGTTATATCAATTAATGTGCATGTATTTTATGATCTCATGCATGAAATAATTCTATATTCTCAAACTTTATTCCCAAATTTATGCTATTAAATATATTCATATCTTGAACTATTCTTTACCCATTCCCTTATTAATAATATCTATCCTTTTTTATATGTTCTATTTTTAACACATAATTGTAATTACTACTTTCAAGAAAACTATGTGAGTTCATAATGTTCTCTATACAATCCTATGAGGTTACATGTAAGGGTATCTTTATATCCCAAATTTATTTTTTAAAAAAGATCTCTATGATTCTATTTGAGTGTGTTTAGAAAAATATCAATACCCATGTTTTCTCAATATTCTTCATGACCTAAGAGGTTTGTAGAATATATTAATAAAAAATAAGTATAATGAGGATATATTTTTCTTTAGAAAAATAATATTCTCTTAGATAGAAAAAACACATCTCATGATTCAGATTGTCTACTTTTATAAGTAAGGATCACCATTTATTTTCACTTCCTCATCTCAGATATTTATATCACCACAAAACATCACAAAATATGTCATTTCATGTATTCTTTTATCACCTGATACTTCTATATTTATTCCAACCATACTGTTGGACTCCTCATGTATTAATCATGTTTTAATGATCACAAATCCTATTAATGGTAATTACTTTCAATAATAACTACACATCACGTTTTAATGATAAAAGATCTTATGATGTTAATTACTCTCTTTATTATTTAAAAGTCTTATGCATGATCACAAATCTCACATATATTATCAAGCCTTTATGTTTATGATTCATGTTCTCTTACTCTATAATGACTAAACTTAATCCATATTCTTCATATTACTGTCTAAGTCCAAATACAGATATTTGTCTAAGTATGGACTCACCGTGAAGGACTCACCGTGACCCAGACACCGTGAAGGACTCACCGTGACCCAGACACCATGAAGGACTCACCGTGACCCAGACACCGTGACCCAGACACTGTGAAGGACTCACCGTTACCCAGACACTGTGAAGGACTCATCGTGACCCAGACACCATGAGCTACACACCGTGACATGGACATACTGTGAAGCTCATACCGTGAAGCTCATACCATGAAGCTCATACTGTGAAGCTCATACCGTGAAGCTCATACCCTGAAGCTCATACCGTGAACCAGATACCAAGAAGGAGACACCATTTACATAATCACTGTGACACTGTTTCTTAACTTTTTTTTAATATTATTTAGATAATGCTAACAGTCATATTTGATGTTTTTAATGCAATTAATGTTATTTAATGATAGTTGTTGGCACGTCAGGAAACCGTATCTCGTACATATGAAAAGGGAATCATTCCTACTACCAGAATTTGAGGAATATAAGAAATATTGAGATTTAGTACACATGCAAGGATGAAAGAAGAAGTGAAATGAGAATAGTGTGATGATACAACAAGAAGAACTTACATACACCTGAGAGCACTGTGCTGAATAAGATGAATAATCCCGAGCAAGAAAGTGATTGCAAGACATTCAAAGAACTATCATGAATGCAATCCAATACTACAGAAGAACACATGACGAATCAAGAGATATTTCTCACTCCATTAGGAGACAAGCTGAACTACGACACTATGTTTTTCAACATAAAAACCAGAGAAGGACTCAAAATCATTCCTGCTGAATCCAACGAGTCCAGAGTTGCATTGATAATCAATAGAGCTTTCTAAACTCTTATTTATTCTCTCTAAGTGATTTATTTATTAACTTTCGAGCAGTGTGGTGTACTCTGTATATATTATACACAAACAGTCTCCTATACTGAACTAGAGGATATCAAATCCTCACTCCAAAACTCTTAACTCTTGTTTACCCACGTCAACTGTGGAAGAAGTCCTTGTGTGGACTGGTCTTTGTTTTGTTTTCCATGAAGAACAATGGTAGAGGTCCCTGCGTGGCCTGGACAGTTTTGTAAACTTTTGTTTACCACGATCTAGGGTGTGGATCAAATTTATATAAATTTGAGAGGACTAAGTCTCGGCTTGAGACTGAACATCTTGTTATATCTACTGTGCATCTTTAGATAAGTTCAAAGTATACTACATATATCTTATTTATTCTGATGCTGTTACTTTGAAATAAAAATCTATTTTAAAGTTACTTTGATCGTTAAATTAGCAAGTGTTTACACTTATTGTAAATCAGTAGGTTAGTTTCAAAAGTAAGTTTTATCTTGTGGTCAAATTAACTGAGACATAATGAATATTTGAGAAGCTAAGTAAACATTTAAAATAAGTATAAATTCACTACAGTTTAACTTCTTTTATAAATTGGGAGATTTTAAATAGATAGTATTTTAATAGAAATTTTAATTGGAACTCAATTCACCCCCCTCTTGAGTATCCACTCCGACCAAAATTTGGTATCAGAGGTTTTGTTTTTGTTTAAGGATTTTTGAAAAACTGTATTTTTCAACTGTGATTTTAGTTGAATCTTTAAAGATCTTAAATTTATGTTAGTTCTAAATTTTATCTCTTTAAATTATCTTTCTAAAATCCAGTTATGGATAATAGACGGGAGGGTGCTTCTACTAATAGGGCACCTTTCTTCAATGGTACAAACTATGCTTAGTTGAAGATAAAAATGAAAATTCATTTAGAAAGTATGGGTTTTGATATATGAACTGCTATAGAATCTCAATATAAAATTCTGGAAACTGAAAGAACAACTTGGAATGAACCTACAAAGACTACCTACAATAATAATTATAAAGCTATGAATGCCCTGTACTGTGCTCTAGGAGATGTGGAGTTTAATAGAATTTCTGCATGCAAAACTGCTTTTGAAATTTGGGATACTTTGGGTGTTTCTTATGAGGGAACAACCAATGTTAAAGAAATGAGATTAAATACTTATACAATTAAATATGATAATTTCAAAATGAAGACTGATGAACCAATTTCGGATATGTATCTCAGGTTTAATGAGATAGTCAATAAAATGAATTCACTTGGTAAATCTGTTCCAGCAAAGGAACAAATTATGAGAATCTTGAGATGTTTACCAGACTGATGGAGAGGCACATCTGTTTAAATCAGAGAGTCATGTGACATTTCTGCTCTACCTGTCGAAGAACTCATTGGTAAGCTTATGATGTATGAGGAAGAACTAAAGGTGAATAAAGAGGAAGATGATGAACCTAAGAGAAAATCTATGGCTTTCAAGACTACTACTTCAATGACTAAGGACAAAGATAAAGCTCAAATACAAACTGCTAGTTCAAAAAGTGAAAATTCAGACTCTGATATTGATGCTGAAATGGATCAGATATCCAGAAGGTTTAAGAAATTTTTTTGGAAGACGAAATTTTTCAGAAAATCAAATTACAAAGGAAAGTAAGCCAATAAGGGACATTGGAAGAAGGATTGGAAAAAGCCAGATAAAAGTGATGAATTTTTTTTCTATGAGTGCAAAAGGAAATGACATATTAAAGCAGACTGCCCAAAGTTAAAATTAAAGAAGAAATATGATTACAAGGATAGTAAGTAGAAGAAAGAAATTAAAGCAACGTGGAGTACTTCAGAAGACATGGCAAGTGAATCTGAAATGTCTGATTCTGAAAGAAATCATGCCAACATGTGTTTCATGACAAACACATCTGAGGTAACCTTAGATACTGCTGTTTTAAATTCTTATTATTCTGGAGATGATGCAGAATATGATTATGATTCTGAAAACATGACTAGTGAGGAATTATTTGAATACAGTAATATGCTAGAAGAGACATGCAATGAACATAAGGATAAATACAAATTATTAAAGAAACATCACGCTCTCACTACTAAAGTTAAAACCAAACTTACTATTGAAAAAGAGAAAAATTCTCAACTATTAATGGAGAACACTAAACGGAAAATGTCTAATGAGCAACTTAGGAAGGACATACGGAAGTTCACAAATGGAAAAGACACACTAACTCAAATTCTAGGAAAGAAAGTGGCACCAAAATAAACTACTGGAATAGGCTACAAACCTGGACAGAGACATATTACCAAGAATAGATTTATTCCTAAATCTGGACAGAATACTGCTAGTTCTAGTTCTAGACATTTATATGCTTCAACTAGTTATTCACATAGTGATAAATCAAATAGAGTTTATCTTTCAAAATCTTTTGATTCTGTAAATTATATGAGACTAATAAGACAAATTTGAGTACCAAAAGCTTTGATTGCTAACCTTTCTGGATCCAAGAAGATCTGTGTACCAAAATCATTTCCTATCTAAATCTGTTTTGTAGGAAACCTTCTTGAAGAGTTCCCACAAGAAGACATGGTATTTGGACAGTGGATGTTCAAGACATATTTATGGGGATTACTCATGCTTCAAGAGTTTAATAAAGGTTGATGGAGGTCATGTCACCTTTGGTGATAATTCAAAAGGGAAGATCATCGACCTAGGCCAAATTGGTAACACTAATTCAGTTTTAATTTCTAACGTTTTATTTGTTGATGGACTTAAATATAATATGTTAAGTATTTATCAATTATCTTATGATGGTTTTAATGTAAAATCTGAAAATTATTCTTGTAATGTTTTTAATTATAAAAATGTTTTAGTCTTTTCTGCTCTAAGAAATGAAAATGTTTATGCTGTTGATTTAAATTCCTTAGCTAAGAAAAATGTTACATGTTTAAATTCTTTTCATAAAGAGTCCTGGTTATGGCATAGAAGATTAGGACACTGCAATATACATTCACTTAGAAAACTAACTAGGAAGAACTTATTTAGAGACCTACCTAAACATGAGTTTCCAAATGACAATGTTTGTAATCCCTAACAAAAGGGAAAGAAACATAATGTTTCTTTTAAATCAAAGAAAGAAGTTTAAACTTCTCAACCTCTCGAGTTGGTTCACATGGATTTGTTTGGACCATCTAGATTTTCTAGTTTAAATGGGATGCACTATGTCTATGTCCTAGTAGATGATTGTTATAGATATACTTGGGTATACTTCTTACCTCACAAAAGTGAAGCATTTTCTTACTTTGTTAAATAATCCAAATCTGTAGAAAATCATAGTGGACATAAGATTAAAACTCTAAGAAGTGATCATGTCCATGAGTTTGAAAATCATGAATTTGAATCCTATTGCTCACACAATGGATATAGTTATAACTTTTCTTCTCCTAGGAAACCTCAGCAGAATAGTGTAGTAGAAATAAGAAATAGAACCCTGCAAGAAATTTCTAGGACTATGCTTAATTAATATGTCCTGCCTATTTACTTTTGGGCTGAATCTGTGAATACAACTTGTTATATTATTAATAGAGTCTTAATTAGACCTGTTCTTAAGAAGACCCCATATGAGTTGTGGGACAATAGAAAACCTAAAGTTAGTTACTTTAGAGTCTTTGGCTGCAATGTTTTTATTCTCAATACAAAAGATAATCTTGATAAGTTTGCTTCTAAGAGTGATGAAGGAATCTTTTTAGGATATTCCTTAACCAGCAAAGCTTATAGAGTTTTCAACAAAAGAACCAAGTGTGTGGAAGAATATATTCACATCAAATTTGATGAAACTGATCCACATGAGCCTAAAACCTCTCTTAAAAATCTTGAAAAGGATTTATCTATTCTGGACCTTAATGAAAAATCTAAAGAACCTACTGTAAATACAACCAGTTCTGGACTTATTCTAGAATCTACTACTAATGATCCCGAACCTAGAGAAGAACCTAAAATTTCTAGTCCTACCTTTACTAAATAAACTTGAATTCTAAAGAATCATCCTTTAAATGCAGTTGTAAGAAATCTACAGAATAGAGCTTGTCTTAGAAATTAGGTTGAACATCAAGCCTTCTTGTCAGAACTTGAACCTAAAAATATTGATGATGCTATTAATGATAAACTTTGGGTAATTTCTATGCAATAGGAACTCAATAAATTTGAAAGAAACAATGTTTGGAATCTTTTTGAAAGACCTAAGGACACATTCACCATAGGCACTAAATGGGTGTTTAGAAATAAAGTAGATGAATTTGGAAACATGGTTAGAAATGAATCTAGGCCAGTTGCATAAGACTATAGTCAAGAAGAAGTAATTTAATATGAGGAGACTTTTTCTCCAGTAGCTAGATTAGAAGCTATTAGGATTTTACTTGCTTATGCTGCACATCTAAATTTGAAACTATATCAAATGGATGTCAACAGTACATTCTTGAATGGATATATTGCTAAGGATGTTTTTGTTGAACAACCACCTGGATTTTCAAACCCTCATTTTCCAAATCATATTTTTAAATTATCAAAATCTTAATATGGTTTAAAGAAATCTCCAAGAGCTTGGTATGGTAGATTATGTACTTTTTAAATTTCTAGAGGTTTTACAAAAGGAATAGCTGATCCTACTCTGTTTATAAAATGAATTTCTAAAGTTGTTTTAGTGTACAAATTTATGTAGATGATATTATGTTTGGATCTTCAAAAACTACATTATGTACTGATTTGTCTAAAATGATGCAAAATGAATTTGAAATGAGTTTAATGGGTGAACTTAAATTCTTTCTTGGATTTCAAATCTTTCAAAATTATGATGGAATTATTTTAACTCAATATAAATAAACTAGAGATCTTTTAAAACATTTTGGATTGGATAGCACAAAAAGTAGTGACACTCCCATGAGTACCACCTGTAAGATGGATCTTGATGAAAATAGTAAATCAATTGATCAAACCACTTATAGAGGAATGATTGGATGTCTACTCTACCTGACTGCTAGTCGTCCTAATATTATGTTTAGTGTGTGTATGTGTTCTCGTTTTCAAGAAAACCCTGAAGAGTCACATTTAAATGCTGTAAAAAGAATGTTCAGATACCTCAAGCATACTCCCAATTTAGGACTGTTCTATCCCAAAGGACAATAATTTGAATTAGTTATTTTCTAGATGTAAGTTAGATAGAAAAAGAACCTCGAGAACATGTCACCTTTTAGGCAAGTCACTAGTATCATGGTATAGTAAGAAACAAAATTCCGTTGCATTATCTACTTCAGAAGCTGAATACATAGCTATTGGCAGTTGTTGTGCACAAATTTTGTGGATGAAACACACGTTAATAGACTATGGATATCAATTCAGACATGTCCCAATAAATTGTGACAACACGAGTGCTATTAACATTTCTAAGAATCTTGTTTCTCATTCTAGGACAAAACATATTGATGTAAGACATCACTTTTTGAGGGATCATTATCAAAAAGGTGATATCACTTTGGAATCCATTGGTACTGAATATCTACTTGCTGACATATTCACTAAACCAGTAAATTATGAAATATTAGACAACATCATATATGATCTTGGTATGATTGATCATAAGTAAATATCTAACTGATCTTAATGTTTAATAATTTACTATATTTTACATTACAGTTTCATGGTCATGTTTCTAAGTTTCTGTTTTATGCTCACGGTGTCACTGTTAAGGCTTTATGCTCACGGTCTATCTACTCACTATATCGCTGTGATGAATATTAATTGTCTCATTGTGATGACTAGTTTTCATCACACCATAATTCCTACTCATGGTCTCACAGTGAAGATTATTTTTATATTCTAATTTTTTTAACCCGTATTGTGGTAATTTTTATTTCACCGCTATTTGATTTCCCGCGTTTTTGTTTTTATGACGTTTGAAATTCCCAAATAATAAAACATAAGTATTTTATTTGATTCCTTACCTGAAATATCTCCTGAACCTTCTCTTCCATCTCGTCCAAACCTTTTGTGGATGCCAAGGATGAAGCATCCATCTTCACCTTCGTCTGGGAAGCACCACTCTAAGAAATAGAAGAGGAACCAATGATAGTTCCCGAAGGACCTCTAAACCCAAACCTGGAAAGCCGTACTATTGTACATGAAAAAGAAGTTTTCCCTGAATGGTTGTTGTCTAGAAAATCTTTAGTTTTGAAAGTTTTAAGAGAACAAGGATGGATTGAATGGTTCTATGGAAATAATAAACCTATTTACCCGAGGCTGGTATCTCAATTCTACAAATATGTGATGTTTTCCCTTGAGTTTGGAGAAATCTTTATGGTGACAAGCTGGATAAATGGTCAGAAGTTCTCTTTCTCTTCGAGGATGTGGGCTTCATGCCTAGGGATTCGACATGAAGGAGTTTGTGAAGATTACCAGATAGACCCTCCTCCAATAACTGACATCTTTGACTGGGAGAATGATTTGGAAAACTTGACTGGAAATGGCACCAAGCGAAGAGCCATAACTATTGAGTTAGATGGGGATACTAGACTTCTGTTCAAATTTGTTCAGAATTTGATTAGTCTGAGAAAAGGAGATTTTGATGTGATGATTTATCAGGATGTGTTCCTGATTCACCTGTTGAAGAATGGCCATAATATCAATCTTTGTAAGTATGTTATCAACCATATCTGTGAGATGATCAAAGTCACTTCCAAATCCACCTCCTTGTTTTACTCAAGGATGATTTCAGCTATGTTAGTTGCCAAAGGGATGGTTGGACCAAATGAAGAAAATTTAGAGGACTTTGATTTCTGCCTATCCATGCCTATCATCAGAATGATGAAGATTAGCTGGAACCCCTGGAAGAAGCAGTGGGTTGAGGATAATGATCAACTCTTTAAAAAGTTTAATCCTGTTGACTATCAAAGAAGGCCTAAGAATCAATCTGATCCTGTTTTGGAACCAGATGAAGTGGATGTGTTTTCAGAAGAAGAAGAGGAAGTAACCGGTGAAGTATCTCCTAGAGAAGAGGTTGAAATACCACAAATAGAAACAACTCCTGTTGAAAAAGAAAGGACTATTGTCCTTGCTATTATCCCTGTTGAAATACCTCGAGGAGAGGAAGTTTCTTTTAGTTTGAGAGAAGAGGAAGCTCCTGATTCTAGTGGGGATGTCAATCCAGAAGCTCATCCTAATGCTGCAAGAAAATTGGTTTTTCCTGATTCAGAAAAGAAAGAAACCTTAGAGGCAGATCCTATAGAAAATGATCCCCCTGTCGAGAAAGAAGCAAGTCTGGAAGCTCAACTAGTGGAACAATCGGTTCCTGAGATAATTCCCTCTGCTGAAGAGAGGATAGAAATTTCCTTTCAGCTGGCATGGAAAGAGTTTTTTGAAGAGATTAGATATGATCCTGTGGATCTTGACCATGTGCCTCAGCCTTAAGAATCTGAAAGGGAAGCACAGTTTGAGGGGGAGGAACCTCAAAACCATTAGATTATAGAAGTTGGATCTGCTGAAGTTTCTCAACATTCTATCTCATACTCTGTGCACACCCGATATGTTTTCCCAAGCTATTATGATGTGAATGAGTTAGAGCAAGTGTCTACAACTGGAATAGATTTTTCTTCTCTGTTTCAACTGAAGTCTACAGCTCATCCTGAACCAGAACTAGAGCCCCAACATCAATCTGAATCAGAATCTGAGTCTGAAGATTACTTTGAACCTCAAACAGAATCTGAACCACTACCTCCACATGCAACCTTACCCAAGCATCACTCCTTTGTGACTAAATATGATCTGAAAGTTTTTGGAGAGACTTTGTTAGCTGGAGTTGATAAAATTGTCTCCACTCAACCTCATCTAGTGACTTAGTTAAGTCAAGAATATACATCAATTCTCTTGGAAAATATTATGTTGCATATTTAACCAAGGATGATCCAATAAATTCAAGAATTCAGAGTTGAGAATAAGCTGCTGAGTGCTGATGTTGCAAATATGAAAAATATGATAGAAAACTTGAAGAATGAGTTATCTTTGAGATCAGAGCCTGCTCCTATTTCTTCCCATGCACCTATTGATACTTCTCCTGAGCCATATGATTCCCTCCTTTCTAGGGAAATTGTGTCTCAAGTTCATCCATGTCAACATTATTTTGATGAAAATATTGAAAAATGACACACCAAGATGCTGGAATGCATGAGGGAGCTTGTAGAAAATCTGAATAAGCATACAGATGAATACACTATATTCCTGCAAAAAGTTTTGAAACAACTCAAAGTTCTAACCGAAGCTGTCAAGGATTCACCTACTTCTGGTCAGACCTTTACATCTTCTTTGGATGATTCTCTGCAGAGATCCATAATCACGGAAGAACTTCAGAGTGCCTTCAATGGATTGGATCTATCTTTTTTTTCAGAAGTGGTTAAGAACAGTGATAGAGCATTGGACTTGGTTAGGATTCATTCTAAGATATCCAATGATGCTCAACAAGAGATCATTAAGAAAATAGATCTTTAACTCTCCCGAATTTTCTCTAAAAGTGATATGAGAGATCACTATAGATATCTTGTGGAAAATTTGAGAATCTCTCCGGTGACTCAAACTTTTAAAACTCACGTTCAGAAACATACAGAGATCACCAGATTGTTGGACAGATTTTTGGAGAATAAGGACGATTTTGAAGAGGCTATGCAATGTGGTGGTGAAATCATTACTGATTTCATCAATCTTTTGAAGTCGTATCTTCATTTTAGAGTACTTCTATAGTTTCTCCAGCTGCTTCACCCCTTATACCTGGTCTACCTACCTTAGACTCAACTGCCATGACAGTTAGCCAAGCAATTTCTTAGATCCATCCAGTCATTCTTGACCAACCACTGCCTTGAACTTCTACTGCTCCAACATTGGCTCCATCTGTTTTTTAAGGTCGACACTTACCCTATTTGTCTACAACATCTCTGCCTTCTTCTACTTCAGCACCAGCTCCTGCTGCTGATAAAGGCAAGGAAAATATGGATCCCTGAAGAGTCCAGGGACTGTTTTCTTTTTGCTGGGATGTCATTTCATGTTTACTATTTGTACTTCTCTTGTATGCTCTATTCTGAACCCTTTTTAATGAAAAATGCAGTGTTTCATTTCATTTTCTCTACGTTTTTATAATGCCAAAAAGGGGAGAAAAACTACAAGTATAAAAGGGGGAGAAAAACTACAAGTGTTAGTACTAATGATTTTTTCTATTCTAATATGATAGTTTCTTTAATATTATATTTCATTTATATTTTGGCCAAACATGATTTGTGATCATCAAAAAGGTGGAGATTGTTGGAATCCTCATGTATTAATCATGTTTTAATGATCAAAAATCCTATTACTGTTAATTACATTCAATAATAACTACACATCACGTTGTAATGATAACAGATCTTATGATGTTAATTACTCTCTTTATTATTTACAAGTATTATGCATCATCACAAATCTCACATATATTATCAAGACATTATGTTTATTATTCATGTTCTCTTACTCTCTAATGACTAAACTTTATCCATATTCTGCATATTACTGTCTAAGTCCAAATATAGATATTTTTCTAAGTATGGACTCACCGTGAAGGACTCACCATGACCCAAACACCGTGAAGGACTCACCGTGACCCAGACACCGTGAAGGACTCACCGTGACCCATAAACCGTTACCCAAACAGTGTGAAGGACTCACCATGACCCAGACACCTTGAAGGAATCACCGTGACCCATACACCGTGAGCTACACACCGTGACATGGACAAACCTTGAAGCTCATACTGTGAAGCTCATACCGTGAAGCTCATACTGTGAAGCTCATACCGTGAAGCTCATACCGTGAAGCTCATACCCTGAAGCTCATACCATGAACCTCATACTGTGAACCAGATACCGTGAAAAAGACACCGTTTACATAAACACTGTGACACTATTTCTTATATTTTTTTCAATATTATTTAAATAATGATCACTGTCATATTTCATGTTTTTAATGCAATTAATGTTATTTAATGATAGTTGTTAGCATGTCAGGAAACTGCATCTCGTACCTATGAAAAGGGAATCATTTTTACTGCTAGAATTTGAGGAATATAAGAAAGAATGTGATGCAGTACACATGAAAGGATGAAAGAAGAAGTGAAGCGAGAAAAGTGTGACGATACAACAAAAAGAACTTACATACACCCAAGAGCACTATGCTGAACAAGAAGAACAATCCCGAGCAACAAAGAGATTGAAAGACATTCAAAGAATTCTCATGAATGCAATCCAGTACTTCTGAAGAACACACGACGAATCAAGAGATCTTTCTCACTCCTTTAGAAGACAAGCTGAACTATGACACTCTGTTTTTCAATAGAAAAACCAGAGAAGGACTCAGAAGCATTCTTGCTGAATCCAACGAGTCTAGAGCTGCATTGATAATCACTAGAGCTTTCTAAACTCTTATCTGTTCTCTCTAAGTGATTTATTTATTAACATTCGAGCAGTATGGTGTACTCTGTATATCTTATACACACACTATCTCCTGTACTGAACTAGAGGATATCAAATCCTCACTCCAAAACTCTTAACTCTTGTTTACCCACATCAACTATGGAAGATATCCTTGTGTGGCCTGGTCTTTGTTTTGTTTCCCACGAAGAACAGTGGTAGAGGTCCCTGCTTGGCCTGGATAGTTTTGTAAACTGTTCTTTACCCCGATCCAGGGTGTGGATCAAATTTATATAAATTTGAGAGGACTATGTCTCGGCTTGAGACTAAACCTCTTGTTATATTTGTTGTGCCTCTTTAGTTAAGTTCAAATTATACTACATATATCTTATTTATTCCGCTGATGTTACTTTGAAATACAAAACTATTTTAAAGCTATTTTTATAGTTAAATTAGCAAGTTTTTACACTTATTGTAAATAAGTAGGTTAGTTTCAAAAGGTAATTTGATCTTGTGGTTAAATTAACGGAGACCTAATCAATCTTTGAGAAGCTAAGTGATCATTTACAATCTGTATAAATTCACTACATTTTAACTTGTTTTATAAATTGGGGGACTTTAAATAGACAATATTTTAACAGAAATTTTAATTGGAACTCAATTCACCCACCTCTTGAGTATCCACTCCGACCAACACATACTTACATTGAAAAATATGGTTCAATTGTGATACTAGTTTCTTGTCTTATCAATGTGTATCTCACATGAACATGAAGATGGTCACATTCTCTTTTATTTCTCAAATTTTTTCATGCGTTGGTGGATACCAGAACATTTTCCTATTTCATCATATTATCTTAAATAAGGTTATAGACTTAAAATTATTGTATTATTTCAAAATTTAGATTTCATGAATGATGTCAGATCAATCCTAAATTACACATCCATTTATCATCATCATAGAAGAAGTAAAGAACCATGATCATCTAATTCGGGGGTTGGATGGTTCAAAGAAAACTTCATCAAGAGATTTAATTCAATAAGATCAGAATATCCAATTTCTATAATTGATTTTATCAAGTGACCAATGTTCATTATTTTCCATTAAATCTATAGATATGGTACTTACACACCACTTCATCCCACATCAGATCCCTATGTGGGCTCAGCTTACTAGAAAATAGTCTCTGTGTATCTTTACTCTATAGTTAACAATGGGGTTAGCACAAGAAACACTACAAACACCACATGGGGTGGGATGACATTCTATCACCCCATTCATTCCATCATATAAACCTTAGAGGTTCTATGCAATAATTATACTACATTCACATGTGTATTCTCACCCATGCTCTCATTTTTGGTGATTTTTCTCTTCTTTTCTTCTATTTGAGCTATTATGGGTTTAGTATCCCATGTGGAAGAGGTGTCCTTCCACACATGTTGGATTGAGATAGATCCATATATAATGTGGTTGACCAAATTTTTCTATAATGATAATTAGAAATAATACATTAAGATTTAAAAGTAAATAATTCATGTAACCTAGACTTCCTCAAATTCTTCATGAAAAATTATCATTATTTTTCATGGCCTTCTTCTGTGTGTCCTTCTTCTTCTTCTGTAACACCCCAAGATTTTATGAAAAATATTCTTTTTAATTTCATTAATGTCTTGTGTTGTACGCTACACAAAAAGAAGCTTGCACAACACGCATACTTGACTTGCCTTGCAATCGCGACCTTCCTCGATAGCGTGTGTAGTACGCAATACCAAGTTTCACTAAAGAACGATATTCTATTAAAATATTATTAAAACTAGCCGTTATGAATAGTAATAACCACATTTTAAAATTTGAGAAATTTTATCTCTCAAAATGGACTTCATTTTTGAATTCGGAGTATCGAATTTAGCCTAAGGTGAAATTTTGGTACTTTTTGGATAACTTTTATATTCTGATGAATAGTAAAAATTACTAAATTTTAATTAAAAACAACTTTTTTAATCGAAATAATTAATAGTGATAAATTATTAATTTGAGTGGTTTTAAAGTATATTTAGAATATATTTTTACAATTTAATACAATGTTGGTCATTGGATGTAATTCTACATTTAAACCAGACATAAACAAGTGTCAATCTTTTGATAGTTATTATCTTTTAAGAACACACTATTTGTTTTGACGACGGGAATTAATTTTTAAATTAATTAATTCAACTGATATGTTTTGAATTTGGTAAAATAGACATCATTTTTGAGTTCATAATATCAAATATATCTTAGGCCTAAGTTTTGGTATTTTTCTGGAAACTATCATTTTTTGATGAATAGTGAAACCACTAAGTGGTAGTTAAAAAACTGAATTTTTCATAAAACTTAATTTTACCGCTTCTGTGAGTGGAATTTCAAAAATCCGAGAGACACGGTTGATGTCAGTAAGTAAAATGTGGTTCAATGAGATGAAAATAATTTTTGGTGAATAGAAACTTTTTATTTTTTTCCACGGTTAAAAGTAAATAGGGTAATTAAGGGTATAAATGATATTATTATTACCCTAACACATGTACTAATTCTATTAGACAAGTGTAATTCGACCGAAAACAAACTTAGGAATAAAATATGACCATTTAGGACCACTTGGATTAGATTAGGACATTTATTATTAATTTATTTAAAGAAGGGTTAAAAGAGTTAAAATCAATGTTTGTTTACTAAAACATTTTTAATATGGGGTTATACATAAGATAAATTCGACTGTAAATATTCATTAGAAAGATAAAAATATTTTCTACCTAATGGTATTTTATTTGTAATTTTTAGACATTAAATAATATAATTTATTTATGACACAACGATGATGCAGTAATTATCTTATTAATGAAATATTGACATAATTGATGTTATAAATACCCAAATAAATATAATTTGAGACTTTTTATGAATTCCACTAATTTTCTAGGTTAATATGACATGTTAGTATAGTATTTATTTAATTAACTTTGTTCGAACTTAGGATTATGTTATGATTTTCACAAAAATCAATTACTAAATAGTGTCAAAATTGACATAAAATAGTTTTTAAAACAAATATTATATTATTAATTGTTATTTTATTCCTAAAAATCTATGGTTCGGCCAAATGACTTATATAAGGTTATATATATTAATAATAAAAAAATTGGGGTTCGTTTGGCTGCTTATAGTATGTTTTTTAACCTTATAGTATAAGAACACAAGAAGACATGGTAAAAGTAAAATTATTTAACTTAATGTTAAATCTAAATGATAAGGTTAAAATAGGAACCTAAACCTGTCTAAATTCTATTGTATGAGAGGATTTCGACCCATCCCCACCTTAGCTTCGAAATATATCAATTTGGAGCTATTCAAAACCGAACTTGACTTTATAATAAAATAATAGTTTTAGTTATTCCAAAGGTGCCCCTCTCCTCCCTTATAAAAGGACACCTCCTCCCCCTCTTCCTCACACCACATTGAGCCTTCAAGCTCGGCCAACCCCTGCCAAATTCTCTTCTCCACTTCCCTAGAAACATCCTAGAGGTTCTTGTCTTCTTAAAAGACCCATTTTAGTGCCCTAAAAGGAGGTCTCAAAGAAGCACTTCAAAGAAGAGGTAATGTCCGTTACCGATTCTTTCATCTTTATTTCTTCTTCCACTTATTCCTCTTAGGTTGTTTCATTATGAAGTAATAAAATCAGTATCACTCATATACTGATATTTTATTAAAAGTATGAAACAACCCTATTTCACCATCTATCCATCCTATGGAAAAAGAAGTCACCGCACGTGCGTACGTACGGAATACCGTCTCCACGCCGTGGTGTAATATATTTTCCACCACCACCTTACATGGATGGGTATAATGGTGTAAAGAATAACTATACATATATATTAGAACATCATATTGATTCTGATATATTGTATCATCCACTCCAATTCAATTTAATAATTATGGAAATGATATCATCGCTGGTGCGTACGTACGGACTACCGTCTCCATGACGCGATGAGATTCAATCTCCATGTTAACCATTTAAGAATGATTATAAAGTATATATAAGAAATAATAATGAAATATATGACATTATAAAGCTACTGGATTTATTTATATATGTATGTCATCTACTTAATTCCATTCAACTCAATAAGGAAACGAAAACAGTGTTCATGCGTACGTACGGCCTACCATCTCCATGAACGGTGTATTTCATTCCATTTATAGATCCATCATATATATGTACATTATGAATATATATTATATATAAATCATGTTTTATATTATAGAATTAAGTAATCATGATCTAAGAAATCATATGAATAATTACAAGTTAAAACACGAACGACAAATGAGAAGATTTTACCCAAAATGCTACTTTAACACGAATTTACAAAAGAACGGGTAACATAAAGTCATAAGTGAACCATATATGATATAATAACAATGAATATGATTCTGTAATAAGTCAATGACATTATTTAAATCATTATACAGGAGGTTCGGACACTTACGAAGCAAATCGGACCTAAGGAAGGGAAATATCACAATCTCATTTTTATCCGAGATTGTTTATACTTTAGTATTTATTGGGGTGTATTTTATCATACACATCCATGTTTCCTGAATATTTAATATTATTTCCATCCACCTACAAATTTTTAAATCCAATTTTACCCTTCGGTGAGTTTTTAGTAATGAATATGAAAGGAATCTTTTGTCGTTTTTCGTATGAGGTACTTTTTGACTTTTCCGACAAAAGTACGAAGAATGTTTTTAACTTATACGACATGAATGGATTTTTAAAACATTATTTCCAATAAGATTCCTTTAAAAGTTTCCAAGTTTATTTTTAATCAAGTTATTTTAGTTTAAAATTGCATGACATGTTAAGAAAGGAAAAATGTTTTTGAAGTAGAAAGGATATTTTCCTCAAGAATGGAGTTCAACTGTTTTATCAAAATTATTTTCCATCTAAGATAATATAGTGTTCTGTTTCTATCCCTATTATTAAATTGATTTGATTATGTTGTGATGAATTATTTTTATGAATTCCTTTATCTTATATGAATTGTTTTATGATGTCATGTTGTTTAAGAATCCCATTTTTATTACATGGGTTATGCAATGATGTATGATTTATGATTTTGTGTCAGACATAAGAATGGTATCATTATGAGATGGGTGGTACCTATATATCCCTCCAATGCATTGGGTAAAGATTTTATATCTCATGAGATAGACATGGCTGGAATGGTAGGTTATACCGGCTCAGTGAAACAAGACTGAAACGAGGGTGACTCAGTTCAGAAATGGACTTTGTCCAATAAGATAGTCTTGGAAATGAGTCTTGACTAATAAGAAATGATTCTCTATGATTATGTGTGTATGCCACAAAGTTTCATGTTTTAAATTATGATAATTGGGATTTCATTTCACTACTATGATTTATCCCATGTTATGAAATTATGCTCTCTTTTGCAGGTTAAGATTTCCAAAATGTTATGTTCTTATGAATATGATGTGATTGATATTTCTTTTGTTTACCCTTACTGAGCATTTGAGCTCACCATTTTATGTTTTCTTTTCCCCAAGATATAAAGAAAGGTTTTAGGTAAAAAAACGGGAAGATCTTTATGGGAGATGTTGAAGATCTTTCACCACGATTAGAAGATTATATTCCGAGTTTCCAAAGACACTAAACTATTACGATCCTTGTGTGTGTGTTTTTGTTATGTACTAAGTATTCCACAAAAGTAATGTAATGTCTATGTACATCAGGCTTCGGGTCTCTACAGTTGGTATCAGAGGAAAGGTTTAGTCAACCTTTGGAAACTGTGATGCGAAAACGTTAGTGAGATCCCTAGAGATATTTCTAAGGTACGTCTAGGGATGTCCCTAAGGTTAAGTATACATATAGGTTATAGTCCTAGAATTGCGCTAACGATATTAGAATTTAACCTATGATGTTAGATATTGAGGGTACTCCCCCTTTATTATGTTGTTTTTCCTAGCATGATTTTTTCCTCTCACACTATTCTTTTTGGGTTTTAGAAAATGGCTGGAAACAAGATGATTCACGATAATGGAGGTTATGATGGACAATGGAATGATATTATTCATGAGCAACCAAATGAAATGGGATTTGGAAGTCCAAACATCATTATTATGCCAAATCAGCAATCTCATAATATGATCAATAAAGTAAAATTTGGTAAGTTTCCTGACTCGGCTATTAAGAGAAAGATGGAGTTTCATGATGATCATAGAGGAAAGAAAGTTCAATTTCCCCTATGTAAATCATGTGGGAAGAGGCACCAAGGAGAATGTTTCAAAGGAACTGGAAGATGATTTGGGTGTGGAAAAGAAGGACACAAAGCCAGTAAGTGCAAAGGAAAAGGTTCAGTTAACACCAGGGATGAGGATAATGGTATTTCTACGACATCAACAATGGTTAAATGTTTTAAATGTGGAATGTACGGGAATTATGCAAACCAATGCCCTAAGGGAAAGTCTCGTGAAGAGAATTAGTATGGTCGTATGGGTAGTATTTATGTGGATGATGATGAAGAGACTACAAATGATATGTGAGATGAAAGAATTGTTGAAGCTCGGTCAATGGTTTAAGAATGTAGTGGAATGATTACTTTTTTATCATGTGTAATGTTGTATAAGTAATCTCATGGTACTATGGAATAAATAGACATCTAAGGATTGTTACACTGTTGTCCTTCCTTGAGTTTTGAAAGTGAATGATTAATGGTACCAGTATCCATGAAAGGTTATTCAGATATTTTTTGAATGTAGATGATATGCACATAATGAAGGGATAAGACGATAATGAGATGTTTGATTGTATTCATGAGCTCATGATTGATATAAGGACTAAGTGATATCATGGATTGAGTATATAGAATTTTGAGGATTTTGGTATGTGGAAAGAGTTAACCTTTAACAGCATTCATGTTTTCAATAAGGTTCAATGGGTATTCATTATTCAAGAGAATACATAATTAATGTATTCACATGTTTGTAATATTACCAACAAGATATATCTTATGATATATAGGGGATAAATGATGGAATTCACGTGATTATTTTCTTTATACTATGAGCTTGGACCGAAGTATTTTAGATAAGCCTAAAGATTGGAATGGATTATGTTGGACATAAGTTGGTATTGTTTAAGGATAGAAATTTTTTCGATATTGTTGATGGGATGTTATAGTAATATAACTTTAGAAAAAGGACAACCTGCAGGACGGGTGACAGCCCATCGCGTCAGACAAGGCTGTGGGAATCGAACCCACAACCGAAGTGCGACTGGCCTTTATCTCCTACCACTGGCCTACAAGAAGTCCCTGGTTAGTAGAAACTAGTTTTATTTTATTAAGCGGTATGATATATGAAGTATAAGTTCATTTTTGGAACCATATACGATTAACCATAAGATGGACTTATAACTTTTGCTAACCTTTTGTTTGAAAGAGATGGAATGACCCATCATTCTATCACATGAACTGCTAACACATCACGAATGAAAAATTCAACTTCATTTCTTTAAGAGATGAAGTGGAAATTGTCCAAAGAATGACAAACGGTAAGACTATACCAAAATCACGAATGTATTTCTTCTAATTCCAATTTCATCAACTTTAGGGAAATGATCTTGAAAACCAAAAATGTTTTCTTAGTGCTCTTATATCTGATGAATCAGATGGTACCTTAGATCGTCACAAATTTATGGCTTTGTGATTTCTAGCTTTTCCATAGCCATGCTCTCTACCACTCTCAATCAGAACATGATGGTTAGATTTCTCTTCCATATCCATATTTTCACCTATGTGGAAACCCAGTGATTAGTTTATTTGGGTAACCGTTACGTTTCATACTTTTGTTTTTAAAGATTGGTTTTGGTATTCCATTTTACGATGTGGGTTTCTGTTAAAGAAACTTTCGAGTAGTAAACCATTTATAACCCCGACGAATTTCGAGGGAGAAATTCTTTTTATGGGGGGTAGAATGTAACACCCCAAGATTTTATGAAAAATATTCTTTTTAATTTCATTAATGTCTTGCGTTGTACACTACACCAAAAGAAGCTTGCACAACACACATACATGACTTGCCTTGCAATCACGACCTTCCTCGATAGCGTGTGTAGTACGCAATACCAAGTTTCACTAAACAACGATATGCTATTAAAATATTATTAAAACTAGCCGTTATGAATAGTAATAACCACATTTTAAAATTTTAGAAATTTTATCACTCAAAATGGACTTCATTTTTGGATTCGGAGTATCGAATTTAGCCTAAGGTGAAATTTTGGTACTTTTCGGATAACTTTTATATTCTGATGAATAGTAAAAATTACTAAATTTTAATTAAAAACAACTTTTTTAATAGAAATAATTAATAGTGATAAATTATTAATTTGAGTGGTTTTAAAGTATATTTAGAATATATTTTTACAATTTAATACAATGTTTGTCATTGGATGTAATTCTACGTTTAAACCAGACATAAACAAGTGTCAATCTTTTGATAGTTATTATCTTTTAAGAACACGTTATTTGTTTTGACGACGAGAATTAATTTTTAAATTAATTAATGAAACTGATATGTTTTGAATTTGGTAAAATAGACATCATTTTTGAGTTCATAATATCAAATATAGCTTAGGCCTATGTTTTGGTATTTTTCTGGAAACTATCATTTTTTGATGAATAGTGAAACCACTAAGTGGTAGTTAAAAAACTAAATTTTTCATAAAACTTAATTCTACCGCTTCTGTGAGTGGAATTTCGAAAATCCGAGAGACACGATTGATGTCAGTAAGTAAAATGTGGTTCAATGAGATGAAAATATTTTTTGGTGGATAGTAACTTTTTATTTTTTTTACCACGGTTAAAAGTAAATAGGGTAATAAAGGGTAGAAATGATATTATTATTACTCTAACACATGTCCTAATTCTATTGGAGAAGTGTAATTCGACCAAAAACTAACTTAGGAATAAAATATAACCATTTATGCCCACTTGGATTAGATTAGGACATTTATTATTAATTTATTTAAAGAAGGGTTAAAAGAGTTAAAATCAAAGTTTGTTTACTAAAACATTTTTAATATGGGGTTATACATAAGATAAATTCTACTATAAATATTCATTAGAAAGATAAAACGATTTCCTACATTATGGTATTTTATTTGTAATTTTTAGACACTAAATAATTTAATTTATTTATGACACAACGATGATGCAGTAATTATCTTATTAATGAAATATTGACATAATTGATGTTATAAATACCCAAATAAATATAATTTGAGACTTTTTATGAATTCCACTAATTTTCTAGGTTAATATGACATGTTTTTATAGTATTTATTTAATTAACTTTGTTGGAACTTATCATTCTGTTATGATTTTCACAAAAATCATTTACTAAATAGTGTCAAAATTGACATAAAATAGTTTTTAAAACAAATATTATATTATTAATTGTTATTTTATTATTAAAAATCTAAGGATCAGACAAATGAATTAGATAAGGTTATATATATTAATAATAAACAAATTGGGGTTCGTTTGGCTTCTTATTGTAAGTTTATTAACCTTATAGTATAAGAACACAAGAAGACATGGTAAAAGTAAAATTATTTAACTTAATGTTATATCTAAATGATAAGGTTAAAATAGGAACCTAAACTTGTATAAATTCTATTGGATGAGAGTATTTCGACCCATCCCCACCTTAGCTTAGAAATATATCAATTTGGAGCTATTCAAAACCGAACATGACTTTATAATAAAATAATAGTTTTAGTTATTCCAAAGGTGCCCCTCTCCTCCCTTATAAAAGAAAACCTCCTCCCCCTCTTCCTCACACCACTTTGAGCCTTCCAGCTCGCCCAACCCCTTCCAAATTCTCTTCTCCACTTCCATAGAAACATCCTAGAGGTTCTGGTCTTCTTCAAATACCCATTTTAGTGCCCTAAAAGGAGGTCTCAAAGAAGCACTTCAAAGAAGAGGTAATGTTCGTTACTGATTCTTTCATCTTTATTTCTTCTTCCACTTCTTCTTCATAGGTTGTTTCATTATGAAGTAATAACATCAGTATCACTCATATACTGATATTTTATTATAAGTATGAAAAAACCCTATTTCACCATCTATCCATCCTACAGAAAAAGAAATCACCGCGCGTGCGTACGTACGGAATACCTTCTCCACGCTGTGGTGTAATCTATTTTCCACCACCACCATACATGGATGGGTATAATGGTGTAAAGAATAACTATACATAGTTATTATAACATAATATTTATTCGGATATATTGTATCATCCACTTCAATTCAATTCAATAATTATGGAAATGATATCATCGCTCGTGCGTACGTATGGACTACCGTCTCCATGACGCGATGAGATTCATTCTACATGTTAACCATTTAAGAATGATTATAAAGTATATATAAGAAATAATAATTAAATATATGACATTATAAAGCTACTGGATTTATGTATATATTTATGTCATCTACTTAATTCCATTCAACTCATTAAGGAAACGAAAACAGCGTTCATGCGTACGTACGGCCTACCGTCTCCATGAACGGTGTATTTCTTTCCATTTATTGATCCATTATATATATGTATATTCTGAATATATATTATATATAAATCATGTTTTATATTCTAGAATTAAGTAATCATGATCTATGTAATCATATGAATAATTACAAGTTAAAACACGAACGAAAAATGAGACGATTTTACCCAAAACGCTACTTTAACATGAATTTACAAAAGAACGGGTAACATAAAGTCATAAGTGAACCATATATGATATAATAACAATGAATATGATTCTGTAATAAGTCAATGACATTATTTAAATCATTATACAGGAGTTTCGGACACTTACGAAGCAAATCGGACCTAAGGTAAGGGAAATATCACAATCTCATTTTTATCCGATATTGTTTATACTTTAGTATTTATTGGGGTGTATTTTATCATCCACATCCATGTTTCCTGAATATTTAATATTATTTCCATCCTCCTACAATTTTTTAAATCCAATTTTACCCTTCGGTGAGTTTTTAGTAAAGAATATGAAAGGAATCTTTTTTCGTTTTTCGTACGAGGTACTTTTTGACTTTTCCGACAAAAGTACGAAGAATGTTTTTTAACTTATACGGCATGAATGGATTTTTAAAAAATTATTTCCAAGAATCTTCCTTTACAAGTTTCCAAGTTTATTTTTAATCAACTTATTTTAGTTGAAAATTTCATGACATTTTAAGAAAGGAAAAATGTTTTTGAAATAGAAAGGATATTTTCCTAAAGAATGGAGTTCAACTGTTTTATCAAAATTATTTTCCATCTAAGATAATATAGGGTTCTGTTTCTATACCTATTATTACATTGATTTGATTATGTTGTGATGGAATTATTTTTATGAATTCCTTTATCTTATATGAATTGTTTTATGATTTCATGTTGTTTAAGAATCCCATTTTTATTACATGGGTTATGCAGTGATGTATGATTTATGATTTTGTGGAACACATAAGAATGGTATCATTATGAGATGGGTGGGACCTATATCTCCCTCCAATGCATTGGGTAAAGATTTTATAACTCATGAGATAGACATGGCTGGAATGGTAGGTTATACCGGTTCAGTGAAACAGGACTCAACCGGGGGTGACTCGGTTCAGAAATGGACTTTGTCCACTAAGATAGTCTTGGCAATGAGTCTTGACTAGAAATAAATGATTCTCTATGATTATGAGTGTATGCCACACAGTTTCATGTTTTAAATTATGATAATTGGGATTTCATTTCACTACTATGATTTATCCCATGTTGTGAAATTATGCTCTCTTTTGCAGGTTAAGATTTCCAAAATGTTTTGTTCTTATGAATATGATGTGATTGATATTTATTTTGTTTACCCTTACTGAGCATTTGAGCTCACCATTTTATGTTTTCTTTTCCCCAGGATATAAAGAAAGGTTTTAGGTAAAAAAAACAGGAAGATCTTTATGGGAGATGTTGAAGATCTTTCACCACGATTAGAAGATTATATTCCGAGTTTCCAAAGACACTTTTTTATTACGATCCTTGTGTGTGTGTTTTTGTTATGTACTAAGTATTCCGCAAATGTAATGTAATGTCCATGTACGTCAGGCTTCGGGTCTCTACATATTCTTCCTAAAATTGCTGTAAATAATGTTTCAACCTTTTGAAAAATGTCTTTGAACAAAAGGGTGGTTCAATAATCCTACAAGTTACATGGATAATAGTGATTATCCAAACTTCTCAATTTCATTTTATCTTAAAATATCTAACAAATATTGAACCATACTGAAAAAATGAAATCCAAAACCATTGGTCTCAACACCCCACCCCCTTTGTATTTTTTAGTACCATTAACAAATCAGTAATTCAATATGTGAAATATTTACCTTTTTCTCCCTATTACTGAAAATCAAAAAAAATTTATTTAGGGTTTTCACTGAAACCTAAATTATAGAACCACATTATATCTAAAAATAAGGAGTTTTTTTAATTCCACTCCTATTATATGTTGGTTTTCCATATTTTCAAAACAAGAGTGATGTTACCAAATCATAAAAGTTATCCTTATTGAATATTCATATATGATTAAACTATATTCTCATTTAACATCATTAATTTTTGAAGCATATAAAAAAATTAAATAAATATCCTATATACATCTTTAAAAACCCATCAAAAAATTTCTTTTTCTTAAAATATTAATCCCTCTACAACTCGTTTTTCTCAAGATATATCACTCCCTAGAGAAGTAGTTTTTCATAACCAAGGAATATTTTCAAATCTGATGATCGTACCTCATCCTATGAAGGGATACACTCCATTCATCTTCAAGGATATAATGATTATCCCTGATGAGTAACTCTTTACTTTAAATTCCATACATGTTTGTTTATATAAAATAATAAGGGAATAATGAGGGGCCTCAAATATTTAATTAGATATATTAGGGATGTCAGATTCTTCTCAACCATTATTTCCTCTTCCACATCATAGGCTTTTATTTAGATGATATTTCATTCTCTTTTATATAGGAATGTTTAATTTATTCTTTATCCCAAGTTAGAAACTCTGATGAGGATGAATTTATATATTCAATAAAAGAAACATTTTTTTATTTCCACATCACATTCACGATCTATCCATACGTTGGATGGATTTTCATGAATGTTTTTATTCCATACCCATTTTTTAACACTTCAAAATTTTCATTTCATCATTTTTAGATGTCGTCTTATCAAATTTAACTTCTTTATCTATACAATATTTATTTTATGTGTCTAACATACTCACACATTTTACTAGTGATTGTATTTTTCATAACTACTTATATTATCTTTTCAATTAAATTTTTAATGTCTAACTTGGTAATATGACTTTTTATTTATCATGTTTTTTCATTTTTATCACATATACCACACACACCAATCATGAATTCAAATTTATTTTGTGCTGAGAATTTTGAAAATTTCTTGGATATAGGTTTATGCTTAAAATAATATCAACATTCCTATTTTTCATTTCTCCACCTTGATCCATTTCTATTTCCTAATTATTAATTATTATAAATCACTAATAATATTCTCAATAAAACTATACATAACACCAGAAGTATTCTTGAAACCTTGATATTTAGGACTTATGTTAGTTTTTCTCTAATGATTGTAGTTGTTGTATTTTCACTGAATATGGGTGTTTATACTTGGGAGAAAACCTTACGGATAAATTATTACACTGTTCCTATGTAAAATATATTTTCTCATGTCTTATTTTGGGCAAGTATGATACAATTTTATATTTCAGTAATTTACTATTATATATAATAAATGTAAATTGAGATTAATTATTTATAGAATCATACTTATTCTATATACCCTTTGTATAATAAAATTTAGAATATTCACCATTATCCTCAATATCTGCAGTTAAGTCTTCTATAATACTTTATAACTAAATATTCTCTAAAAGGAACATATTTTAGGTCTCAAATAATTATGAAACATTCTCCACATGTCTTTTATTAAAACTAGTCACTATCTTTTCAAGTTAAAAACCATCATACTTCATTGTTCTTTAATTAAATAAATGTAATTTTTGTCTTGTTGAGTTCTTTTATTCCTTATTATTTTTCTTCAGATTCTTATAGTTTCCTTTCTTCATTGGTTATATTATTTGTATATTCCCTTATCTCATTAAGAACTCTATTTTATATAGTAAATATCTTTTAATTCAAATTATTAATTTTATTTCATCAATATTAAGATTTATGTTATATAAAATATTATGTTCAAGTTTTGATTTTTAGAACCATTATAGTTTAGTTTTCTGTAAAACGATTTTACCTCCAAATGATTCTTTTATATATTGGATTTTCCTAATAAACACACCTAGTTTCTGGAAGGACATTCATCTTCCACCCCACTACTTAGTGATAAATATTCCTTAATTTACCTACTAAGAATAATCCTACATTTTTTCGATGAAAAAATCTTATTTTTTATCTCATAGTCACATTTTATACTTTTCCTTGATTTTATCTTAATGTGGTCTTCTTCTTACTCATTCTCGGGGACATTGGGATTATTTTTTGGATATTCATATGAAAAATTCCAAAACCTATAATAATTGAAGCACTTTTGGGGGTTCCTTTAAACTTTTTCCACTATTATATATTCTTATAAACAATTAAATCATTTGATTTTATTCCTCTATTGCATCCTAATCCTAAAACCATTTGATTATAGTTCTTTTTTAACTCCATTTTTACCTTTTATCGTTGATT
Source organism: Viscum album (assembly GCA_963277665.1). Lineage (NCBI taxonomy): Eukaryota > Viridiplantae > Streptophyta > Magnoliopsida > Santalales > Viscaceae > Viscum > Viscum album. The sequence continues at coordinate 1,730,591,765 of OY728123.1, read as the reverse complement.
CAGAGGACATATCATATTTTTCATTCCACTTAAAAGATATTATTTTTAAATTTTCATATTCTATGAAAATATTATGTTGTTTATACAAAGATATATTTCCTCAATCTTCTAGTGAATAAACATTTTGATCAAATATACATGTAATGTTTTTCATACATTTGTTTTCATTAGTTGATTCATCTAAATTTTTCCCAAAAACATTTATTTTACTGATAATCATATTTAATCATGTAATATATTCTTTAACAACCTTATATTCATCCATTTTTATATCATTAAAACTAATTCTCTGGAGTTGTAAATTTACATCCTTAAATTTTATATTTCCCTCATAACTTCTGATTAGATTTTCCCAAATATACTTTGTATTTATAATACTTATAAATTGACTGAATACCTTCTTAGGGATTGAAATCAAGATAACATTTTGTTCCTTTCCAACCATTTTCATATTTATAATATTTTTTAATGTCATAAAATAATTATCATTAATGGTTGAAAAATCTCACTATGATTTAATATCTAACTTCCACCCCATGTGATTGGAGATAAATCATCATTATATTTCTCCAACCATGACAGTTGTCACTATTGAATGTGGGAAAACTACGAATTTTACTAAATCCATTGTTTTTATCCTCATTATATGTGAGGATATCTTATGGAAGTCCACACTAAAAGGGGGATGGATATATATGGGATGAATTTTTTTCACTTTAAAACACAAATTAATTTTTTTACATTTTAACTTATTTAGTGAAATATATACGTTTTTTATTCACTTATAATTAGAATGAAATCATATATGATAATAAAAAAATGTGTAACAAGATATTTATGAAGTTTACCTCTAATGTGGATTATTAAGTCCTCATTGTATTATGGTTATTATCCTACTTGAATACAAAATTCTTTTATTTTCATGAAAATAATGAGTGAGGGGATGCAATTGATAATAAGGTGTAATGAAATCTATTCAATGCTGCACAAATATTAGATTCATCCTACTCCTATTGAAGTGATAAGTATGTGAACAAATATTTTTGAATGGACACCAATTATTCATATTATTTACCTTGAAATTCATCAATCACAAGGATTCCTTTAATTCATTGCACTACAAATGGGATTTCATAGGATATATAGAAATATAGTGGGATTACACTATTTATTTCTACATCTAAATTATAAGAATATATTATAGGATGGATACTCATATCTTTGGATTAAGTTTTATCAAATGTTGTATGCCACAATCTATATCTTCATTTGTTCTTCTTCTTCTGTGCATGGAATGATTACAATGTATGTATCACCGGTTCCTCATTTTTCTCACTCTCTCATCAATACATTATAATATGCATTAGATGTTATATATCATATCTCTTTCTTGACCCATGATTTTTATACAAATTAAAATATTTTCATATGAAAATTGATTTCTTCATATTCTACTCCAATTTAATATTTACTATTTCTGAATATCATGCACAATATTCAAAACCCTATAAATCCACATATTGTTAAGCATTATTCCACATCCCCATATTGTACTAGATACGCAAGTCATGTGTCATCTTGAATCATTTTAAAATACAAAAAAAATATTCTAATTCACGGTTTAGATATAAATATTAGTAAATATTTTGATAATTTCTACTCCGTGTGAGTTTCATACACAATTTTATTATCCTTGGATGATCTGAATATTAGAGATTTCTTTGGTTATCCCATTACAAGCTTGACATCACATGAATGTGGAAATCACATCTCAAATGTGAATATAATTTATAAATTGAAATGCATTTCTCTATTATGTGAGATAAAACCTTTAAAACCAATCTTTCTACTGACTATATCAAAGAAAATTATTCAATTTAGCATTAATGAAAACCATATAGTGTATATATTCTTCCATGATTCCATCATTTCTCTTTAGATTCATGAATTAATACTAAAATGAATCAATTAAATCCATAGCATAGCATGATCCTATTTTCCTTAACCATATGAAATTGATTATCTTATTACGGTGCAATATTATTTATTATAGACTAGCTCCAAATATCAAGAAACATTTCGACTATCAATTTAAACCCCTTATTGATGTATAAAAAAGATTCAGTTGGGGAATATCGTCTTTTATGGATCTTAAAGTGAGTTGATTAACCATACAGCATAGAAAAAAAGTGTAATTGAGAATCTCATTCATGATTTGGATGTGCAGATGTTGAATATGATGTTGTGGCGGCCGTTAGATCATTGGAATAATGTTGATTGGATGGGTGTGTTATTTCTGTAAAGTATGTAAATGCGTGAACAATTCCATGTGTATTGAATCCCACATCAAACATCAATTTGTTTAAGTTATCCTTAATATATGATATTTTATATTCATCTTCTCAAGTTGTAAATGGGATTCATCACACACAACACGTTTGAAACACTTCCCACATGGGCCACACCTCACTTGCATAACCCACTAGTATCACTGTTTTTCCTATGTGACCTATAATTCTCATGTTATCATGTAAACTCTTTTGTGGGTGTTATGAATGCCCAATATCTCAACCACCATGATGGTTTTATATGTTTACTCTCTTCCACATGTTTTACCACTTGGTTCCCACATATGAGGTTGAGGGTATCCTTGGTTGGCCAAGAGTTGGACTATTTTTTATTCTCCAAACTATTTTGTAATTACTAAGTATCAGTGTTCCTATACAACTCACTTCCTTTTCAAAATGTTCTCCTAAAAAATTGTTACACACTTCCTCTTTTTTACATGTAATTCAATAGTATTTGAAAAATTATATTCATGAAAATACGTATTTTCATGGTATTATGCCTTATTGTATCTTCAAACACCATATGAAATCAACAATTGATGATTTATCTTCTATTATTATGATGGTGTAAACAATTCATGAAACATTATCACATGTTCTTAAATCAAGGATAACTAGTTAATCAATCATCAAACATAAAAATATAATTTTCCAATCATGAAATCAAATGAAATAAAATGAAACCATGAAATTTATCTTAGTATCACTACTTTTTCCAAATTGTGATATGCCCTTTGAACTTCTCATGGATGGTTCTCATTAAAATAATTAATTTATTAAAATATTTCCTTTCCAAATAGAAATATATCTTATAATATTATTATTTTTCTGTTCAAAATAAACATCCAATCTTCTTCAATAAATTTTTGAGATTCACGAAGATAGTTTCAACTTAATGCAAATTGTTTCTTGTGATATTTACTTCAATATTCTAGAAATATTCTTCGTAAAACCAATGAACATCCAAGATGATCATATTATTCAATAAATATAGATATAATACTGACTCATTGAAAAACATACAACCAAAACAAAAACTATGATATTCAATCTCAACCTTCTTATCCTATTTCAATACCAATATAAAATTACATTTCAATATATTTATCAAAATTGCACATATGATTTAAGTATCTCTTCCTTTCTCCTTAACATTTTTTTCTTTTCCGTCTATTTTTGGTGTTAATTACAACGTACCGAATTGATTATTGGATCATTTATTTTTTAAGGAACGTGACATAAAAAATTGTACTCTTGGTCTAATTGGGATAAAGTAGTTTAGAAAACAAGAAGTTACAATTTAGACCTAAAATTAGTCCATTATAAATTCAGAGTATCATACCAACTGAGACACCAAAACTTATATCATTATTTAGGGACTTTTCAACAATATTTCTGGCTAGGAAAAATTATAGATAATTATTAAACATATCACTAAAAAACTCAGTAACTCATTTTTCGATGGCATTTTCATTCAAATTACATTTAATATTCTTAAAATTTCCATGATACAAATAATTATATCATCTTCTTATTCAGATTTTCCACATCAATGGAAAAAACACTTCAACATATTCATAATTGTGAATCATTTCAAATAGGTCTTCCATGATGTTATAATATGAGAGTAGACCAAAATGGGATCTTTATGTGTATATCCAGCGTTGAAAACTTCCATATACTTACAAAGGATGATCCTCTTTAATGAATTATTTTTAGAATAACTACTTATAAGATTAATCTATGATGGAATCAACATCATTTTTCTAGATTTGTCCACATATTCTTCAACTTCATCAAGGATAATTCTATAACATATTCATATTTGAACACTAAATTTGATATCATAAAAACATGATGAATTATACCACTTTTCTATCCTGAATTGATGGGATATTAAAATTATCATTTTCTTCCACTAATAAAATATTTAACCTTTAATTATCTATGTTTTATGTACAAATGGTGTTCGCATGTTTTAAATAAATATTATATATTTACATGGTACTCAATATAAACAGAAATGCTAATACATTTTTTCCAACAAATTAATTCTATTATTAATGCTTCCACATCTTCCTCTTAAATTTGTTTTGAAATTTGGTATCATAGATATCATATTTTCTTAAATTTCATTGTTTGTGAGTTTTCTATTCATGGATGATTTGAGTGCACTTTTTTCCCATGGTGAAACTTTTATCTCCCTCAATGAATCTTCTTTTGTTGGATTTAATATAGATTCATCTTAAAAAAATGTGTCCATACTTCTTTCACCTCACATAGATAACTTTTTTAACATAGTATTTGTAATTTTTTGAAATCCTGTCATGAAAGTTTTCTTCTTCAAGTGGAATTTTATTTTTCCAGTTATCACAATCATTTTCTTGTAATTCTTGAAATATTAATAATCTCTCTAAATATAATATCTAAACAAATAATATGTTTTTAAGAATATTGAAAATATGTTTGCAGTTTCCAAAAGTCTTCACATGGGTTCCATTATTAAAATATTTCTTTTGATATGTATAAGTGTTATTAATAGTAATTTTTTGCCTATTCTGTTTTTGATCTTTCTATTATATTGTGTCCAAGGTTGAAGTTTTCGGAATATTCATTGGTGTATTATACTTTCCATAATTCATTATACATCTTCCCAATGTTGACACTTATTTCTTATATGGTCTTCTATTCCCAAATATTATCCATACATTTTTTATATATATTCATCACTTATTTTACATTAATTTAATTCAAAATCAAAATAATTTATAAGTTCATTAAATATTCTTAATGTGGATATATTTTTATTAGAACGAGAGTGTGTAATCTTAACTAGATTTATCACCATTGGAAAAACATTCATTTGTTACTTTTTATTTAATGGATTGTACCAAAAATCCAATGAAAAATTCATAAATGGATTGAACCACCAACATTGACTAAAAAACCATGATTATATTTTCATTACATTCTATACAGATATTCTAGTTATATGATCATGTTATTTTGGAGAATTATCTACCACTATTTGGGGTGATTTTAGGGAACCAAAAACTATACATGTTCCTCTATACACCTTTTTCATGTTTTTAGGCTATTCATTATTTATACTCATTCATACTTTTATAAAATTTTTGTTGAAACCTACAATTTTTATAGAAACATATTCTTAAAAATTATTAAATCAATAATCAGATGAAAAAAAATTATTCACACTTTTTTAGAGAGATCATTAGTTGATCTAATGATCTTCCTTCGGATGTTTAAGGGTTTTTATATAATCTCTAATGAAAACAATATGGTAACTACTCCATACATATTTGATTGTGATTTATTTCATGATTGACCAACATGATTTCAAGTAAAATGAATCACATACAAATGGAATTATTATAATCTTCAATAAATACCATTATATCAAAAAAAATCCTTCCACAACTTCTCAACATCCACTTCATACGCTGCATAATGTTTTTGAAATATAGAGAAAATATCTTTAATTATCTTTGATTTAATATATAATTTTGGAAAATTTATATAAACTTTATTTCTCTAATTTTATTCAAATAAATGGTTCTTACTTTCAAATTCATTAGTGGACACATCCTTCTGTCATATTATGTTGATTCAATCTTCTTTAAGTTTATAGTACCCTACTTTAATCGCCAAATATATAAATCTAGTGACACCAACATGTTTGGAGAGATTTTTACAAGTGTTGAACTTGTTCTCAATGATTTTATCTATTTCTTAATAATCATCCTCAACCAAAATGATTTCATTATAAATTACTTCAAAAATCTCACATATAGTAGAAACAATATCTTTTGAAAAAATATGTTTCAAATCGGTTAATGGATCAATTGAAAAATCAATATCATGTTATAACATCCACTGGCTCTTAGATTATCATCAAGATATTATAAAATAGAATTAATACATACCTCATCATCTCCTAAATCCCTTGGCCCCACTAATGTATCAAATATTTCTATAACCATTGTTACACCCAACTACTATTCCATCTCCTTCCAAGCTAAATAAGATTACCTTACTTGGAGAACTTGTAACATCTTCATATTTTGAAAAGAGGGACAACTTATATATCCTAAAAAACTCTATATTATTTATATTTTCAATGTATTGGATAAGTTATATTTTCTATCTGAAGTAGATAAAAATCTTACAAGTTTTCACTCCATTTTAAAATGATAATAGGAATATAAAATCATGAATTAAAATCAAATTGGACAATCCTATCATGGTATTAACCTATATATCTGATACCAATTATTAAGATCACCCTCGGATGTCTACACCGATAGGGGTGAATCAATGTGAGATTTTGGTTTTATCAGTTTTAAACATTTATATGTTTTGTACCTCTATCACTTATTCAGTTAAATATATCCTTTCTTTTCATCAATTGTAATGACAAACAATATCACAAGATAATAAACCACCTATAAAATAATGATTTTTTCAATTTTCATCCTTAGTGTAGATGACTACGTACACAATGAATGGTGGTTATTATCTCACTCAAACACAACTTCCTTTAATTATAAATAAAATAACAGTAAAATAGATGTACTATAACTAATTTGTTTAGTATCAATTAGGTACAATTCAAGGTATTTTATTTATCACAAATAAATGATTCATAAAGATTCTATTAGATTGGTAGAATATGTATTCATGAATGAAAACTGATTATTTTGATCATCATTCTCAAAATAAAACAATTATAATGTAATAAACCAACATTTAATCAATGGAATTACCTTCATATAATTATTCCTTATTGTATAATAACATTAGAATTCACAATTACATATCATGATACAAAATAATATGTGATCATTAAAAATAATTTTTCCACTTCTATGTTATCAATTTTGAAAATCTAACATACACAATGGCATTCAGGGTGATTTTTGCAGTCTAATAGAAAAAACATAATTTTTGGTCAATTTTAACATACCATTTTGAATAGTAACCTACCATTATGAATAGTAATATGAAACCTGTCAAAATTAAATCATCCAAAATAATTTCAACCTCACCCATTATAGGTTAAATAAAATTTAGGGATCTTATAAGTGACAATATGACCATAGTAAAAGTATTAGAATTTTTCAAAGTCAAAAATAAATAATTATAATTAATTAATTAATTTAAAAGAAAATAAATTTTAATAAAATGTTTTCATCAATTAAAAATACTATGTCATATTGTTTTATTAAAATATTATATAATCTTATGTCATTTTTTAAAGCATTATGAAATCGGTTTTAATTTTAAAATCTATATTTTTCAAGTAAATTATGATTTTAAATAATAATTAAATTAATCATATTTAGAAAAATATTTTTAAAAATGGAGTAAATGTTTGGATTCAACGCATCTAAAAATGGTTGGGGTGAATGTTTGGTATTTTTTTGAAATACTTGAATTTTTTGTGAATAGTAAAATATATTAATTTAACACATAAATACATTATAATTTGAATCAACTATTTCTGACATCACGAGTGATATAAGAACCCAAATAAAGAACTCACAAGACCTATTTACTATTTTACATCTTAAAATCATCACTATTTATTTTCTTGGTAGATATTAATAAACTAATGATTAAAATATTTAGAAAACCCATCTCACATCCACTATAAATACCACCTCACTCACCCTCATTATTTCATACCTCTCGAGCATCAATACATAACTATATTTTGACTAAAGAACATCCATAGAACCTCCCCCACGATCATGATATCTTGGCCTTATCAAAATTCCAAGCCTAGGTTCCTTAATGAGGATCTCAATAGGAGGATTCAATAAGAAATTCCTTTCTCTATTTTCTTTCAATTTCCTTTCCAATTCCATTTATTTTCTTCTATTATCCACAAATTATCAAAATAAAAATGCCTGGATGACTCCAGTATTATTGATATACTGGTATCATATCATGTTAATGGATGATTATTCATTATAATCCTCCCTCCTTCTTTTAGTTAACAAAAGTGAAATCGCTGCCTGTGATGTGTTAATTTACCTACATCATGGGCGATGCAATTCCATTTTCCTCCAACACCCTCAAGGCTATAAATAAAACCATAAAATGGTCTAAAATAGATTTTAATTTTTATGTTATATCCCCATTTATGTTCTTGAACTCACTTATTTACATGGAACCAAGTGATATAATAAAAAAAGATCATTGTGACAGAAAAAACTCCCAAATTTACCGAAAATAATAATCATTAAATTTAATATAATGATTCATCATCATGGTACATACCCAAATTCATTAAAAGATTATTTAAATCTATATAATTTTACTAATATAATATATTGAAAAATCTATATATTCAACAACATTTCAAATGAACATCTGTTCATGAATACAAGTGAAAGGATCATAAAAGCTAAGGAAATTAATACTCCCAAACAAAGAATTTAAACTCTATAACTCATCAAAAGGACCATAAAAGTACTTAATGAAACCATAATAAACCATATTCTTGTATAAAGGTTCTTTAATTGATAATGAATGAATATAATTTCATTATACATGACATTAATATGAATAAAGCGGTCGGATACAAGGTAAGGGGAAACCCTCGAAACGAACTCTCATTCTTTGGGTTTTCCCTCTTCAACCAATTTTCAGTATAGATATACCATAGAAAACATTAATTCATCACTATATTACATTTTATAGGATATAAATTATCTCTAATTGGTTTTATTAGAAACACAATGTTGTCCAAAAGTACTCTTCTTTCAAATAAACAAACCATTTTTACTCCTCGAAGATTGTTCCACTCTTCACTCAAGGTTAATAGTTCAATGTCCAGAATGATATTCCATATTTATTTTGGGAACAAAATGATTATTTTTTTTTTATGATATTAAAAAAATGTATTTCCTTGGATAATTTTGTATGTTCATGTTTGATATATTTTCAATGTGTCATGCATGATAATGTCAATATTATGATGGGACGGGCGCACCTAGAATTATATAGCACAATATGAATGTTTCAATATGAATGGTGCACCTGGAATTATATATCACATCAATTCAATGGTTAACGTAATTAATCTCATGATTTAAAGTTAAATAATGTGTGAAAATGATGTTATCCTTGTTCACAACTATGAGTTGCAGTTAACCAATAAGTCATGATGTTTCCATTTTATATAGATTTCCAAATTCCTAGACATTATCTAATGATTCCTCTAAGGATTGTGAAGTTGATGTTATTATTATGATCCCCCATGTTTTATTATTCTTATATATCATCTTACTTGGTTTTTTTCTAGACCATTTTTGATGTATATCCTTAGGTGATTATGTATACTAAGGTGTTTTCAAGGGACATTAAGAAGATGGAGAAGAATGAATTTAATAAATTTCTATGGTTGATGTTGTAAATGTAATGTTTGGTCCTAGTTTTTTCAAGATACTAAACCTATGGATCATCATGGGGTAATAATATTATTGTTTTTTATCTTTATAATGTTGTAATAGTAAGGAATGAAAAATGAGAGGTCATAATACTTGGTATTAGAATCAAGGATTAGTTACTTTGGGAATCTGGATTAATGAGCCCTAGAGAAAGACTATAGTATCAAATAATTTAAAATTTGATCACAAAAATATTTTCTAAACAAAAGGATCCCATATGATATTATTTTTGTGTAAATTATATAAATGAATATGTTATTTTTTAATGACTTGTTGCCTTATGTTTTGTTCGAATATTTTATATTTTAGAAAATCATGGGAACCAAGAGAACCCAGGACAACAACCCATATGAGGGCCAATGCAATAATTTCTCGAACGACATCCACAATGATAAGGGATGTGGAGTTAAAAACATCGTGGAAATTCTTACCCAACTATCACAGTTTATAAACAATAACAAGAATAATGGGGAATGTCCTCTTTTACCTAAGAGGGAGAAACTGGAGGTCAAGTGTTTTATTAGGAAACATCCATTGACATTTAGTGGGTCTTCAGGTCCACTTGTTACAGAATATTGGGTCAAATACATGAGGAATATATTTTTTTCTTCACTATTCTGAGACAAATAATGTGACACTATCCTTTTATCCTCCAGATAGAGAGGTAGATCAATGGTTTTTTTTGATTAAGAACACCAAGACAAGTGATGAAATTGAAGAGAGGGAATGTGGGAAATTAAGATCATATTTATTAGCACATATTTCCCATGAACTCTTTGTACAAATATTGAGTGAGATTTAATTGAGATCAAGAAAAAGATAGGGGATGTGTCACGATTTATGAAGCGAATTTCACAAGGCTTTCACGATACGCTTTGAGTTTTTTTGTGAACAATGATAGATAAAATGATAAATTATTTAGTCGATTAAACCCGTTCCTTAAAAAGGAAATTGAAATTCCTGATGATGGGAGTTATGAATAAATATTTTGGTGTGCCCTCAAAGTGGAGACGAAGTTTCGAGAATATTCCCATGGATATGGTGATTTGAAATGAAAGATGGAGTTTCATGCAGGAGGATATAATGATAAACGTGGGAAAAAACTTAACAACACACATGCCAAAAATGTGGGAAGTATCATCATGGAGACTACCTCAAAGGGATGGGCTAATTCTTCATTTATGGGAAAATATTCCATTATGCTAAAGAGTTTCGAAAAGACATGGTAAGCAAGGAGAATTTATTTGAAGAAATGGGAGCCCCACCCATGGTTCAATGCAACAACTGTAGGGAACAAGGGTACTATGAAATCCAACACACTAAACCTCAATTCCCCTAGGGTAATCAGTGTTTGCATCCACCAAAGCCAAAGGAACAAGGGAAGGATTATTCCATCACCACTATGGATGTGGATTAAGATAATGATTTCATAAAAGGTACCCTTCATATTTACTAAATAATGTTAAAAGTTTTATTTGATTTTGGTTCTACCCATCCATTATATCCTGTATGTTTTCTAAAACTATAGAATTTATTCCCTAAAAACATGAATTAGAGATATCATATAAAACTCCAAGTGGTGAAATCATTGTAACCCAAATGATTGACTCTTCTCTTATAAGAGTATGTGGGAAGCTTCTTCTAGTGAATCTCTTGATACTTCCCTTCGTGGAATTCAACACTATAATAGGAATGGATTGTATCTCGTAATATGGACCACATATCATTTATCGGGAAATGTAAATATCTTTTCACATTACAAACCATACCCTATTGCTATGAAAATGTAAGGAAGATCATGAATCTACTTTGAAAAATCCATCAATATTGTGGGTGATGATTCCATGTAAAGTGGAATACCTCACTCAAATAGTTGAATCAAAGGAATGTGTCAATCTAGTTGAAATTTCCATCATGAGGGAACATGAAGATGTATTTTCGGAAGAGATACCTAGACATTCACCATATTATGAGGCAGAGTTCTCCATAGAACTCATACCTAGAGATACTCCTATCTCAAAGTGTCCCTCTATGATGGCTCATATATAACTGTTGGAGTTAAATAAGAAGCTGCAATAGAATTTGGAAAAGGGGATCATACACCATAGTGCATCACCTTGGGTTCTCCAGTTCTCTTTGTAAAGAAGAAGGATGCATCAATGTAGGTGTGTATCGATTATCAGGAACTCATCTAGATCACCATAATGAAAAGGTATACTCTCCCAAGGAGTGACAATTTTTTTTGATAAGTTAAGATTAACTCAGTACTTATAAAAGGGGGATCATCATTTTAGATATCATCATATAAAGATGAAGATGGATGATATTTATAAGACTACCTTACGTACACCGTATGGGAACTATGAGTTTCTTGTGATTCCCTTCAGACTTACTAATCCCCTTGAAATATTCATGGATTTGATGAATTATGTATTTAGACATTACCTCATCAAATTTGTGGTAGTTTTTATTGATGATATTATTAACTAATCTAATATCAAGGAGGAACATAAAGAACATACAAGACGTGTTTTGGCAACATTGATAAAGGATATGTTGTTAGATAAGTTCAGAAAGTGTGATATTTGGATGAAGAAATTCATGTTCTTGGGACATGTGATCACTAGAGAAGGAATTCTTATCAAACCTTAAAAAACTAAACTGATTGAGCACTGCAACATGCCCTCTAGTTTCATAGAAATCCAAAGTTTTCTTGAATTATCTAGGTACTACCAAAGTTTTGTGAGAACATTCTCATGATTTTAAGCCCTCTAAATAAGTTAACAAGGAAAGGGATAAAGTATGTCATGATGGAAGACTGTGAGGGAATCATCAATTAGTTAAAGATATTTCTGATCACAACACAAGTACTCACATTACCAAAAAGTGGAGAATGTTTTGTGATATAAAGTGATGCTTCAAAAAACTTCTTGGGTTGCGTACTCATGAAAATTGACAATGTGATAGCCTATTCCACATGGTTGATGAATTTCCATGAGTATAATTACCCGACACATGATCTAGAGCTGGTAGCTGTTATTTTTTACTTTAAAATATAGTTGTACTACCTTAATGGTGAGAAGTGTGACATATAATACGTCCACAAGATCCCAATGTATATATTCACACAAAAGGAGTTCCACATGCGTCAAGGGAGACAGTTTGAGATAATTATGGATTATGATTTACCTACTCATTTTCATCCTATAAAGGAGAACATGGTAGCAGATGCTCTAAGAAAAAAAACCTCTTCTCAATACATGTTACAAATTTCGAATGACCCTATCTTCATGGAAATTAAAATGATGGACTTGGAAATCATAAGGGTAGGTGCTATATCCTACCTTTACCAATTTATTTTGGAACCATCTATCCAAGAGATAATTAAGGAGGAACAAATGGATGATCTGAAGTTTCAAAAGAATGTGAATGTAGTAAATGATAGGAAGATTCAAGAGTTCCATATCGATGATGATGGTGTGATTCAGGTTGGATCATGGATCTATGTGACTTTATAACCTGGAATAGAGAAGGGTCTATTGGAAAATACACATTTCTCGACATTCCCTATCTATTCTAGTAATACAAGGATGTAACGAGATCTCTGAAAATACTTATGGTGATATAACATGAAGAAAGAGATTACAGAATATATCTCGATGTGCTTAGTCTATCATCATGTAAAAGAAGAGCGATATATGTCCAAAGTGATTATGCAACCATCTCATATACCCATGTGGAAATGAGGGAATGTCACTATGGACTTTGTTATAAGTCTCCCGAATACATCCAAGGGAAATAATGTGATATGGGTTATGGTTGACTGACTCACCAAGACATCATATTTTATCACTATTCGGGAAGATCTCTCACTTGAAAAACATGAAAATATACATTTCAAGGAAGTGGTTATATTGAATGGTGTTCCAATATATATTCTCTCTGACCATGATCCAAGGTTCACATCTATATTATGGATAGGTCTTAAGCATGCTTTGAGTGTTGAGTTAAATTTCTGCAGGACCAATCACCCCCAAACTGAGGCCCAATATAAATTGATTATTCTAACAATTGAATATATGCTAAGATAATGGTCTTTAAAATTCAATGGTGGATGGGATCAATATCTCCCACTGGTTGAGTTATTATGAAACAATATCTTCCACTCGAGCATTCAAATGAATCCATATGAATCATTTTATGGAAAGAGATATAGAACTCCAACCTGTTGGGATGATGTTAGGGAAATAAAGATATAGGGACCTGCTCTTGTGCAAAAGACGACAGAGAAGGTTCAAGTCTTCTAGATATAGTTCAAATCTGTTTAGAGTCATAAAATGATCATTGTTGTCCACCGCTGGTGGGACATAGAGTTTGATGTTGGAGACAATGTTTTTTTGAATATCACCATGGAAGAGAGTCATGTGGTTTGGAATGAAAGGGACGCTAATCCCAAGGTACATTGTACCCATTATGATCCATCACTGCATAGGTGTCGTGGCATATCATCATGAACTTCCACCAAATGTCGCTCATGTTCATGAAGTGTTTCATGTATCACTATTGAGAAGGTATATACCTGATCTCTCATATATACTAATATCAAAGGTGGTACAAATGGAATATGATCTCTCTTATGAGGATCATTCAGTAAAGATTTTGGACAAGAGAGATAAATTCATATTCTACAAGGCAACCCATCTTCTTAGAGTGTAGTGGAGGTACCATATGTTTGAATAAGAAACTTGGGAACTGAAATAGGAGATGAAAGAGAAGTACCCTCACTTGTTTGTGTAAAAAGAAATTTCGATGGTTAAATTTCATAAGGGGGGAAGAATCTAATGACCCAATGTTTAATCAAAATAATTAACTTCTTATAATTATTCCATATATTATAATCACAATAGGAAGCACAATAACGTGTCATGATACTAAATACTATTTGACCATTAAACATAATTTTTTTACTTCTATGTTTTGACTTTCGAAAATCCGATATACACAGTTGCATTCAGGGTGATTTCTAGAGTCTAATAGAACATGCATAATTTTTTTTGAATAGTAACGTACTCGTATGAATAGTAACCTTCCCCCATGAATAGTAATATTACCCTTATGAATAGTAAATTTTCCAAAATAATAGTAACCTCACCCATGAATGATTTAATAAAATATATGCATCTTATAAATGATAATATGACCATTGTAAAATTATTGGTTTTCTGGAAGTAGAAAATAATTAATTATAATTAAGTAATTAATTTAAAATAAAATGGATTTTCCTAAAAT
This sequence comes from Viscum album, assembly GCA_963277665.1. Taxonomy (NCBI): domain Eukaryota; kingdom Viridiplantae; phylum Streptophyta; class Magnoliopsida; order Santalales; family Viscaceae; genus Viscum; species Viscum album. Next base: position 1,730,576,653 of record OY728123.1, on the reverse strand, counting down.
GTTGTTATAAATTTAAAATTCTATATCTTCTTGTTTTCTGATAATTTTATAATACCTTATGTAATATTTGTATGAATTATGAAATCAGTTTTAATTTTAAAATATGTATTTTTATGTAAATTATGATTTTAATTAAAAAATAAATTAATAATATTTAGAATTTGTTTTTTGAAAAATAGAGTTTTTTTTACACATCAAAAAATGGTTAGGGTGAATTTTTTGGATTTTCTTAAATACATGAAATTTTTGTGAATAGTAAAATACATTAACATACCATAAAAATACATTATAATTTAAATCCACTATTCCTGAAATCATAAATGATGTAAGAACCCAAATCTAGAACTCACAATCATTATTTAATATTTTTGGTCATTGAATCATCACTATCAATTATCTTGGTGGAAATTAATAAACTAATGATTATAATATTTAGAAACCCCCTCTCCCTCCACTATAAATACCACCCATCAAACCCTTAATACAGCACACCTCTCAGGCTTCACGACTTACCAGAAATATACCTAAAGATATTACCTAGCCCCTACCCCAATACCAAGAGCTGTTGGACTCATCAAAAGTCCAAGCCTAGGTTCCTTACGGAGGATCTCAAAGGGGGATTCAAGAGGTAATTCCCCTCTCTCTCTTCATTCCATTTCCATTCAAATTTCATTTCATTTCTTCTCTTATCAACAAATTATCTTATCAAAATTTCATGATAAAAATAGTATGATTGATATAATGGTATTATATCATGTTAATGTAATATTATTCAATATAAAAATCCCTCCATATCTTTGTAAAAAAATGAAATTTTTTCCTGTGATGTGTTAATTTACTATGTCATGGGCAATTCAATTCTATTTTCCCTCAACACCTTCAAGGTTTTAAATAAAACCACAAAATCGTGAAAACCAAATTTTAATGTTTTTGTTTTAACCCCTTTTATGTTCTTTAACTAACTTATTTACAAGATACTGAGTGATAAAATAAAAAAAGTTTGTTATGATCGAACAAACCACCCAAATTAACAAAAATGATCATCATTAAATTTTATCTAATGATTCATTCTCATGGTACATAACCAAATTCATTTTAAGACCACTTATATCTCTTTAATTTATGAAATGTTATATGTTATCATATATTTGGGTTCAATCACATTTCAAATGAACTTGCGTTCATGAATACAAGTGAAATGTTCACAAATCTATAAAATTAACACCCCAGAACAATGAATTTAAAATCTATAACTCATCCAATGACCCACAAAAGAACATAAAGAAACCACAATTAACCTAATTAATGTATAAATGTTCTTTAATTGATAATTAATGAATATAATATCATTATATAGGACAATAAAGTAAAGAAACTAGTTAGATACAAGGTAAGAGGAAACTCTCGAACCTGACTCTATTTTTTTGGGTTTCCCTCTTCAACCCATTTTCAATATGGATATGACATATAAATGATTTATTCATCAATATCAAAAAATTTCTGGGATATAAATTTTCTCTAATTGATTTTATTAAAACTTTTATGTTTTCCAAAAGATAAATTCTTTCAAATAAACACACCCTTTTTACTCCATGAATATTACTTCACTCTTCACTCAAGGTTAATAGTTTTATATCAAGAATGATATTACCTCTTTATTTTGGGAACCAAATTTTTATGAATGTATTTTTTATGAATTAAAACCCATTTTTTCTATGGGATATATTTTTATGTTCATGTTTTGCATATTTTAAATGTGGCATGAATGATTATTTAAATGTATGATGTTATGAGCACAAAATTATATAGTGCAATATGAATTTTTGAATGTTACGGTTGTGAAAATAATTATATAGTGCTCCAATTCATTCAGTAATGTGATTTATCACGTGTTAAAGTGAAATTATGTGTGAACATTATTCTATATTTTTTCACAACTTCGTGTGGTATTTAACCACTAATACGTGATGTTTTCATTGTTTTATGCATTGATACATTCTATTCATTTATTTGATGATTCCCCTCATGATTTTTGTGATGCTGTTTTGATTATGGTCACCCCATGATATATTGATACAATATATCCTCTTAATGGGCTTTTAGATCACCCCTTTTTTATGTATATGTTCAGTTTAATATGTATACTAAGGAGTTTTCAACAGATAATTAGAAGTTGGAGAAGAATGTATTAAATAAATGTTTATGATTGATTTGGTAAATGTAATATTTGGTCATAGATTTCCCAAGACACTTAACCACTGGATCCTCATGGTAAAACACTATTATCTTATTTAAATTAATAATTATTTAATAGTAATGAATGAAAATTCTAGGGTTGTTATACATAAGGCAGCCTCTAATTCGTAGTACTCAAAAGGGTTTTCTCATAATATACTGTAATTTAGTGGGATGCCTAAAATCTTCCATAAATCTACAATATACGAAAAATATTGTAAGATTTATACTCAGTTATTTGGAAAATATTTTATTAAATGGTTTATTCCATAATCCATATCTTTCCCTTTGGATCTTCCCTAGTGGAATGAATAATTTATCTCTATACAACACTAGTTCCACAATTAGCTCTCTCTCTATCACTTTGACAAATCATAATTTATTCTATATGTTGTATATCATATCTAATTATTGAAAAAATAATTGTGTACCTATTAAAATAGTGTTGAACAATAACACCTTTATTTTCCTTATTCTCTAATTTCATATTCACTATTTGTGAACATTATATTCAATAATAAGATCCCCAAAAATTTATACATTTAAATTCATTTTATAACATCCATGTAACACACCATGTTTTTATGAATGATTTTTTCAGAATAAATTTAATTTAATTGATAGCATGAATTACATGAAACACTAATTTAATGTTGTGTTACATGAAACACCATGTTAATATTTCACAACACAAAACACCAGTATAGCTTACATTACAGACAACACAAAGTTTCAAGAAAATCATGATATATTTTTAATATATTTATTTAAACATTGTTGTTATAAACAAGAAGTTAAACTTAGAGATATGAATTCTAATAACTTTTTTTCCAATATTAATTATAATGAATTATATAAAGGAAATATATTTTAAAAAAATTAATTAATTTTTGGTAAAGTTGTTATATGTTTTAAAAAATGATTTTATCAAAAAATGATTTTTTTCTTTTTTTGAAAATTAATAATTTTTTTTTTCACAATATTAGAGAAATAATTTAATAAAATAATATTAATTTTTGAATATATCATTTTAAAATTATATTATGGTGTATTTTTTGGATTTTTTTTTAAAAAATTATTTTTTGATGAATAATAAAAATAAAAAAAATTAATTGAAAACCACATATTAATTTAATTTACATAAACAATAAATTATATTTCAAATTGGTTACAAAGTAAAATTATTTATGTAATACATCCATTAATCCAATTTACTTCATTTGAATCAATTTTATATTGAATTTCAGTATAAAAAATTTTTAATCTTTTGAACACTTTCTCTTTAAAAACATCCATTCTATTTGCAATATGAAGAATAATATTAAATTAAAATTTTCAGTGTTTATGAATGGAATTTATAAAAAATGATGCCATGTTTCAAATTAAAATTATTTATATTATCTAATAAATTTAACTTAATTTTTCCAAAATTAATTGAAAAAACTGAAAAAGTATTTATTTCACTATAGGTAAAAAATATTTATAGGAGGTGGTATATAAAAAAGAAAATGGTCAAATATTAGACAAGACATTCACATAAATAATATTAAGGATGAATTTGAATCTTATAAGTTCTATTATCATTATTTTTCCACTATGTGATCCTTGTGAGAAGACAAAAATGTGGGTGGAAATCATTCTTTTGAAAAATTATATGTATGCCACTCACCCCACTTATAAAATGTCACAACATCTCCTCTATAGTTCAAACCATAAAACCATTTTTCCCTTCATTGACTACAAGAATAACTACATGAATTCCAAACTATAATACTATATTGTTTTTTTGATATAAATCCTTCATACGAATTCATTTGGTGCAAACATAGGGAGGATACCCAAAAAAGAGATAAAATTCATCAATGAGAATTATTATTTTATTTCTTGCTCCACCCACTTAAATTAGTATTATAACATTTTGAAAAAATAACCTGAGTACCGTAAATATACTAAGATTTTTTTATTTTAATTTAATTACCTATAAAAATCTCCACTTGCATCAACTGGGTTACAAAATCATTTGTGTGTACGATGGACTACTGCCACACGAACTCATGTTATAAATTTTTCCTTCACCACCTCCCAAGGATGGAAATAATTATGGATTTATTGTTATATATGATATTTTTTATATTATTATACTTTTGGATTTATTATATTACACATACCTTCATACATTCCATTTTGTGGAAATATGCTAATGTGGCTCGTATATACGCCAGACTTCCACATCGAGGCGTGATGTTATTTATCATCAAATTTACATATAAGGTAATAAGGATATGTTTAATGAACTAATATTATATATATGAGATATAAATTATTATAATATTATAAAATTTTATTTTAAATTCTTCTATTCAATCTGAATTGAAAATGGAAACCGTATTCATGCATACGTAAGACCTACTATCTCCTTGAATGATGTATTTAATTTTCAATCACTAAATTTTATGTAATACTATAAATAAATATATACTAAATATATATGATATTTATTTAAATATTTTTATATTTTTATATTATTAAACAATGATAAAATTAATAGTAACAAATATAAGAAATAAAAAACATAAATGAAAAAAAAATAGATTATCACATAAAAAATAACTTTCACATGGAATTGTTAATAAATGGACAATAAAATGTTATAAGAAAATAATATTTGGTATTATATATATACATGTTTTCCTGTAATATATTTATAATAAAAATATATTTATTATGCAAGATATTTGAATGAGTACAATAGAAATCAAGACTTAAGGTAATAAATTTCAAGACTTTATGTGATTCCTTAGAGATGTATGAAAAATAATCACTCATTTATTTTGTGTGGTGTATATACTTGTATTTTAAAATGAAATATCATTAATTCAATTATTTTTAATATATATAAAATTTCAATTGATTAAATCCTTTATTACGGATTAAGATTAAAAATACTACTGAATAGGTAAGGGATTTATTCTCATTTTTTTGGAGATGTAAGTTATGTTATGAAACTATATTATTTCATGAGTGTATATACATCCCCATGATAATTAATATCATAATTTATTAATGCACATGATTTTTTATGTTCAATTTTGTGTTATCACTTCATGGGGATTATGATTCAAATTTACCATTGTGGTAATGACATGATGTTACAAACTCGTTTTTATATGGCTTGGTAATGGTTATGTTTACAAAGATAAAATATTATAATCCACATACCAAGAAACATAATAAATATATTATCATATAGTTTTTCATGATATTTTCAGGTAATTGTACTTTTTTTCCCCTCATTGGTACTTAAAATTGTTGAGAATTTTTTTTAAGAAAATCCAACTTTATTTATCTCTATGGATGAAAAAATATCTTCTTCCAAACCACTATTATCTAAAAATATTATAAAAATGTTTTAGTTTTCACTTATGATTTTTATAAGATATTTTTTATGTTTCCCTTTTAAATAAATATATTGTATGAAATATATCTTTTTTCTTTTAAATAATTTCAATTTTTCATTTATCAAAAATGTAAAATGAATATTTCATTTAACATTTATGGAATTAATAAGACATACCATCATCTTGACCATTATTTTATTTGAATGTTAATTTATATGTTTTCAATGTTTCTTTCCACGAAAAGGATTTTCAAAAAAATATCTTTTAAAGGTTTTTTTCAAATGTGAAAAGAAATATTTCTGAATAAATGATCAAAATGATCATTCAAAATCATTTTTCATATGATATGACATTATTTGATGTTATGAATACATTAATGGAGAAATAAACTAACGAAAACAATATTATTTTTTATCTAAATCAGTTGTCCTGGTGATATTTTTGTGAAACTAGTTTCTCTTCCATATGTTATACAATGATAAAATTCATATGAAACCCATTTATTTTTCCACGAGTTATAATATAAATAAATGATGAAATTATTATGAATCCTTTCTCTTATCAACATGTTATGATATGATGAAATAATTTTGAAACCCATTTCATTTCATGGGATGTTATATGATGAATGTTTTTTTGACCTTTTGGTGCATGTATGTATTGTTATCATCATGTGATATGTGGTATGTATATCTATCTTGAATTAATTGGGTAATGATAAATGTTATACATGCTAATATGGTACATGGGTTGTCATCCGAAACCCAAAATATATGGTCTGTGGGTGGTTATTACAATACCAAAGTACTTAAATCAGTTTTTTCCCAAGCCTAACATGTTATGAACTTCATTGTTTGTAGCCTTTATTTATGATTTTATTTTATTATAAATATTCTAAAATTATATGTCTTATACCAATGTTATACAATCATGGATCACGATATTTTATTTAATTATGATTCAATTCTTATGAAATTCCAATATTTTTTCAGGACTCAAGATTATAATCCATGGTATGCATAGTCTGGTATTAAAATTTTATGATCATGTTCAAAAACTACACATTCATTTTATGATATCATATCTCCTTTTTTACACTTATTATGAATTTGGGACGACAATTTATTATGTTTCATTTTCCTATTTTATAAATAAATATATTATGTATGATATATCTAAGAATGGTAATATTTATAAATATCAAAGAGGAAGATGATTTAGTTTACCATTAGAATAGTTGTTTGTGTTTACGAGTATTCAATAAAATAAATTATTATGGTCCCCATGCATGTGTTTGTGTAATGTAATTAATATTCATTAAAAAAATTTATTATCTATATATTATAATCCTAGGTAACTATAGTTGGTATCGTAGTATAGGTTTAGTTATCCTTTAGAAAAGATGATGAAAAAAACACAGTGATTTCACTAACTATATGTCTGAGGAAATATTTTAGGGGGAGTCAAATTATAGGAAAATGTAATGTAATATTCATAAAGAAAGGAGGGGTTGTTTCCAAAAAAATTACATCTATATCTAGATACTACAAGTGGATGTAGATCTTGAGTAGTAGTACCTATGGTTAATAAATATGAAATGTTAACATTGGGATAGACCCAATCATTACCTGGTGCAAGACAATGGGTACGACTACAGATATGGTTGGACACTTCTAATGGATACTCATTATAATTTCAGAAAATCATTAGAAACAATCATGAAGGATTTAAATATATGATGATAATAAATATCCTTTGATAAAAACATAAGGTTTCTTATATCAAAAATATAGTGTCGTGATTTAGACATCTTCTAAGTGATTTTTCATGATTATGATTATTGTTTTGCATTCTTTATTTTTTTTAGTTAATGGTATAACCCTATGTAACATTGTTAATGATCAGTGTGACCTACAATGAAATTATCATCATCATATAAATCCCATAATTATGGGAGTTAGAAGGAAAAATTGCATTGATATTATCAAACAACTTTCTGAAGATATGAATCATGCTAGCCATCCAAACAAACAAAGGACATAACCACATTCAATTAGTACCTTTATAAGTAAACTTACGCATTTTTCTAGTGGGTATTCTAATCCACTAATTACTAAAAAAGGTATCAACACCACTAAAAATATACTATTTACGCTCCAGTGTTCAAAACAAGAAATAAAGAATTTTGGTTTTATACTATTTGTTTGATAAATAAGATCAATGGTGGAATCTTATCAATAATATGAGGAAACCAGATAAAGTTAATTCCATGGATTGGTATGAATTCAAGAACATATTTTTCAACAAGTAACTTCATTTTATTATTTCTCTGAAGATATAGATGAATTTCCCTGCTCTATAGAAAAGGGATGATGAATATTATAGTACATATGATGAAACTTTTAAAATACATGTAATTTATGCTTCTAGTACTATCATCCGACCTAAATGTAAGGTTGATCAATTCATCACTAGCCTAAAACTAAGTCTCTGAAGGTCATTTCTATAAGGTACATAAATAGTAACGAAGAGATTGAATGATGTTATATAAAGGTGGAAATGGAGTTAGTAGTTATGTATCAATCTCACTATTTTTCTAAGAATAGAAAAGTGGAATTCAAATGGAAACTAAAGAACCATAGATAAGGGAATATGATCATTACTTTATGCTTAATGTGTTAGAGGAATCATTGAGGAAATTTTCTTAAGGAGGCAACTTTATATTTTATGCGTGGAATGTAAGTCATAGAGCATATGAATTCCAAAGTGATGGGATTATGTTGGATAATTATAAGAATAATGATAAATCTCTGCATAATGTACCACCCACACACCAATGTTTCAAATTTGATTATTTTGGGAAATATGATAAAAGTTAACAAATTAGAGGGTTAATGATGATGAGAAATTCCAGTTGAATCATAAGCTGATGCACAATGAGAAATCTCATGTGATTAGTATTTCTAATGAGAAGTGCAATAAAAAGTGTTAAAGGGAAAAATACCAACAACTATAGAACTGCTAATGTCTTATTTGAATTTGGATCTACCTATTATTTCATATCTGAATAATTTTCTATGGGAATCAAGATTCCACCGAAGTCACTAGATGTAGAATTAGATATGAAAACCCTAGTGGTACTATGGTCACATATCAAGTCTATGATTCATATCTCACTGAACTTAGTAGGAATGTGCTTCCTTAAAATCTTGACATTAATCCTCTAGTTGAATATGATGTTATCATAGCCACAGAATGTATTACTTTACATTAATCCCACATAAATTTCTAGAGAAGGTAATTCAAATTTTATATTCCAAACAACCTATGATATTACTTCATTATGATGATAAACATGAACATTTTATGGTAATCAAATCCATTTTATGGGTTTTAATTCTTATTAAAGATGGGTGTTTATCTTTGATGGTTGGGGAAAAACTCAACATCGTTGGTATGCATATAGTATAGTAATTATTCATATATTTCACGAATATTTTACTGGACTTACATCATAATGTGAATTTTATTTCTCAAAATAAATAATACATATACTATACCAATTTCAAGGACACCATATAGAATGACCCTAATTGAGTTACAAGAATTGAAGAAGCAACTCAAGGAGAACCCTGAAAAGGGATTTATTTAGCTAAGTGTGTCCTCTTGGGAATAACATATTCATTTTAAAAAACATAAATATATATCAAAGTGAGTTGGAATATATTCTCTATAGTAAAAAATGAACATCATCAAGAACATTTATTATCTTACTTGTATTAATGGTTTTTTGATCAACTATTTAGAGCTTTATAATTTTCCAAGATTGTCCTTCATTCTGGGTATCATCAACTGAGGGGAAATAAGGAAGATATTACCATGATAATATTAACTATAAGGTATGAACACTATGAATATATAGTGATACCAATTAGTCATACTAATTCACCCACCTTCTTTGTGTATTTTATGAATAAATTTATTAGATATTACCTTGATTAGTGTGTGGTAGTCTTTATAGATGATATAATTATCTTTTAAAAGATAGTGTAAGAACATGAAGAGCAGTTTCTAATTGTAATGATGAACCTATGTAATCATAATTTTATAAAGTTTGAATTTTGTCTAAAAAATGTATCATTTTGTGTCATATAATCTCATGATATGTTATATCTTGAGATCCCTAATTGAAGGAGGTTATTTAATGTTGGACTAGACCAACCGTGGTGACTGTGATTTACTATTTTCTCAGTATTTTGGATATTATTACTAGTTTTTGAAAAATTTATCATGAATATATAATCCTCGAGATGAGTTATCTTGAAAGCCATATATGTTCCTCTAGATCGATGAATTTTACAAAAATTTCAAGTAACTAATTAAAAGTGATTCCAATGAACCTGTGTTTACATTACACTATAATGCTAAGGGTTTGTAATATATAGTGATGTATCCATAAAGGTTTTGAGTTGTTTTATTATGTTGAATTTCATCGTTATATCATATTCTTCAGGTAAATTAATGATTCATGAGAAACAATTTGTGTTAGTTGATTTAATTTATTCATTAACTTTATAGAGGAATTATCTCTATGGATAAAAGTGTGATATATATATTGATCATAAAGTTTTAAAGTATATATTCACATATAACTATTTGAATATGAAATATATAATATGATTAGATCTGATTAAATATTGTGACTTTTAAATATGTTACCATCCAAAGAAAGTGAACAAGGTGTCTGAAATTCTGAGTTGAAAAGGTCACGTTAGGTTATCCATGTAGAGGATTAAAAAAGATATAATATTTTTCAATTTGAAAAGGTTTGATCTGAAAATAATAAAAGAAGGGAAATGTTATTTTCTTACTCAATTAAATGGTCAATCATATATGCATGTGAAGATTAAAGAGTGGCATAAGGAAGATATAGATCATCAAAAGATGGTTTGAATTGTTCTTGATTTGAAAATTGGACGTGATGGAATTTTAAGGTTAAAGAACATTGTATTAAGTATGTCCAATCCATATTTGAAGAAGGAGTTGATAAAGGAATATCATAATTTTTTATTCTCTATTCATGAATGAAGTAAAAACATGTATAGAGATTTGACGGATTATTTCTGGTGGGAAGGAATAAAGAGATATATCAAAGAGTTTGTATCTGGGTTCTTGGTATGTCAGAAAGTTATGTATGAAGTAGAAAATTTTTAAAGGATGCTACATCCATTTCCCATAATAGATTATAAATGAAAAAATATAACAATGGATTTGTTTACTCACTCCCCAAAACATATAAATGGGATAATTCTATATGGGTTGTAGTTGATAGCCTTACTAAATTAGAACACTATATTTCTATCATAGAATACTTCTATCTAGATCATCTTTATAGGATATAAATTATGGATGTTGTAAGGTTTCATGGAGTTCAACATTCCATTATGTATGATGAGGATCCATTTTTACTTAAATGTTATAGTGAAGTATTTGGTAAGCACTTGATATGGAGTTGAGATGCAATATTACATATCATCCTTATATAGATATTCAGTTTGAATGAACAATGTAAATACTAGAGGATATGTTAATATCTTTTTATCTGGAATAAAAATGTGTTTGGGATCATTACATAAGTCTAGTTTTTTTCATACAAAAATATATTTCACTCGATTAATTAGATAAGTTCTTATAAATCCCTCTATGGAATGAAATTTAGAGCTCCAATGTGCAAGAATGAAGATGATGAATGAGATCTATTGGGACCAGAGATTACAGATGAAATGGAATAAAATTTTACATCCATTCATCAACACATCAAGGAATATTAGATTCAGAAGAATATTGGTGATGATAATATCTAGGGTTATCTATATTTTGAAGTTGTTGAAAATATTATTGTATGAATTTCTATAAGGATGAAAGTTATGAGATTCATAAAGAAAGGGAATAATAATCCCAAGTATATTGGTTCCTTTGGAATTATTGATTGTATCGGGATGGTAACCTACCAATTGGAACTTCTATAAAACCTCTCTCAATTAAAAATTTGGTTCCTTGTTTCTCTCCTATGTTTGTAAATACCATACCTTTATGTTCTACAGAACTGTAATTTCATACCACAGGAGGAGGATATTTTTAATGAGTAACTGATTATGTTCTTAGATCATGTATAAAAATTTCTACAAAATAATTCCACACACTTGTTTATATTTTTTTATGAAACAACTAGTTTGAGAATGATACATGGGTACTTGGGGATATTATAAGTCAGAAGTTTCATCATTTTTTATCGAATATATGAATTTACAGGGAGATATTCATTTTATGATGGGTGAAGTGTCCAGATCAGTGTGAATCACGGAGAGGGGGAGGGGGTGAATCAGTGATCCCTTAAAACATTTTACTAATTGATTCTTTATCAATTAAACCTCTATGGCTTGTTAAGGCCTCGATCCACTCTTCTTGTATCTCTCAGCCTTTCCTCGAATGATGTAGTAAATGTAAAGGCACTAGACATAAGGATTTACAAGGTTCGACACCAAAGGCCTACGTCCTTGCCATGTTGGTTATACGCCCCAACATGGTTTCTCCATTATAACATGGTAAAATTACAATGGTCGATACAGAGTCCCACAGTATCTCCCCTGAGTCCCACAGGAGGGTCTTTATACTGCGTCCCACAGTGTTACCAGAGTCCCACTGGCCTGCTCCAGAATCCCACTGAAGACTTCTTCCACCCTGAGTCTCACAAGGGGCTTCTCCTGGCTTCTCGAGTCACACAAACAGCTCTTCTTCACTTTAAGCTTCTTCAAGTATATTCAGCAGCCTGGGATAAAGGCTGCTGGCCTTGCTCTGTACCTCTGCTCACTTGTGATGAACATGTCTTCTCGTCTTTCTCAGGATTTATCTCCTTTCTCTTAGGATGACCTGGGCTCTCACTTCAAGAATCTTCAACAGCCTCTGAAAAGGTCTATTGGTCTTGCTCAGCAACTTCTGATCACTTCTGTTGATCAGGCTCTTCACAATTACTGAAAACTCAGACAACTAATCTCTTTAACTTCAGTCTGGCTCAGTCTCACTTCAAAACAACTTCATGCACTGAGTGCATGGAAACTCTGCTTCTTCATTCACAAACTGCATGTCCTCTCAAATTCTTCAAGATCTTCTGGTCTTGTACAACTCAGATGCACACAGCCTGATTTAGCTTTGTTCACGTGTGCACGTGCATCCATGCAAGAATTCACTCCCCTTATTCTTCTCTTGGTGCAATAAACCCACAAAGGGTGTAATCCTTTTTAGCACACACCTTCTCACTTCCTTCACACACTTTGTTCTTATTGTTTACACACTTGAATGTGTGTTATAATTTAGTGTGGATCTTTTTCTTCTTCTAAGTGAGCACACACTTCTTGTGCACACAAATAGGCTTCGGCATTGTTCCTCTTCTTGTTTTGCACACACACAAAATATGTTCTTTTATTTGTTCTTCAACGTGTGCACCCACAAGGCTACGACCTTCCTCCTTTGCACACCCACTGTCCGTAAGGTGTTCTCCCAAGTGGCACACACACAAGGTGAATGGTGCAGCCCTCTTCTTCTTCAAAGTGCACAAGGAACACTTGGGTGCACAAGGCAGCGCGCACAGTCCCAAGGTTGAAAGGGTGCGCAAGGTCCTTGGATAGACGTGAGCGAGCAGGGTGTCAAGGACACCAACTGCCGCACAAGTTCGGGCTTCAACCGTGGGCGCGCAAGGTGCTGCGGCCCCGGGTTCTTCCTGCCGCGCAAGGGGAAGGCACGCAGGGGTCTTATCCCCTTCTTCTTTCGCGCAAGGAGTACACAAAAGGAACTAACAGAGCCAAGGGATGGCTCTGGGCTTCACTGCCGCGCAAGTGGTGCGCGTAGGCTGTTCATCGCTAAGCATCGAGGCTTCGCGGGACTTCAGATCTACAACAAAGATTAAGCAAGCAAACAGAGAGCCTCAGCCTCTCTTTTTATAGGCAGAGGGATGCCTCAAATCTTCCGCGTGGTATAAATCGAATTCCAGAAGTTTTCGGTTTTTCAAAATATTTCCAAATATTGAATCTTTCCTCTGTTTCCACGCGGGTCTCTTCCTTTATTTTTTTCCTCTACGTGCATGCGACTTAGAATGCATGCATGGACTTCTGTTATGGATAATCCATACAAAACCTAAACCATCATGGCCTCGGCAATGTTGTTTGCCTCGGCCACGTCCAAATTTCCTCACTACTGTGCATGCATGCATCTTTCTTGCATGGATGAGTTCGTCAGGGCCAGATGAACTCAATGAACACCTTAGCTCGATCTATGGTGGCCGGGAGCTCGACTTCAGTACTCGGGGAGGCCACTAGTTTAGGCGGCGTTGCTGTTTGCCTCCGGTTGAGCTTGAGGAAGAAGATACCTTGCGGGCCGTTGGATCGGGCGATTAGAAAACTTTGGACGGCCGCGATCAGAAGATCTCGCGCGGGATCGATACTGTGGTCGAGATCTGGCGCGCGATCGATCGAGCGGCCAGGATTCGCTCCGCGGAAAAATCACGCGTCCCACATCGAAACGAACCGTGGATTTTCCGTGGTTTGTCAAAGTTCCGCTGCCGGCAACCCTTCGATTGAACTTCTCCCTACACGGTGCCGCCCCGCACCGTGTTCTCTCTGTGGGAGTGCTCTTGCGCCCACCTCTGCCTCTCGCGGGCGCGCTATGCGCCCACTATGCACTCTCGGCGCGCGCTCTGGTGCCCACACTCCGCAGTCTTGACTCCCCTGCGTGGCCCCGGCTTACACATGACCGCGGCCTCTCGGGCTGGCCCCATGGGACCCCCCTTGGGTGTGGCGACCTCGAGTCCCACATGTGCCTTGGGGTTGAACCCTTAAGGCTGGCCCTTTGTGGATTCTTTTTTCATGAGTTTAGAACATGTCCTTTGTTTAAAAACAAAGTGACCAAGTTCAAATTCCAAATGCCAAGAACCTCCTCCTCTATTCTACTTCTCTTATCTTCTTCATTAGAATTCCTCCAATTCTCTTCAAGATTTATTCATCACTTAGATGGAATTCCCGAAGGGTCTTCATCTTCAAATGATGCTCCAGAATCACATAATTTCTTCCATGTGCTTCGTTGATCTAATCAGAGATCAAATTGGTTCTTCTTCTAATTCACATGCACTAAGAAATAGTACATGGACTTCATTAGCACCACTTCATCCACTTAGAACTTGTGGATGGATCATCTTCAACTCCTCATGCAGTGTGAAGACAATGCATGGTCTTCTAACATTATTGTGACATTGTATCCACTTGATACAAGTTCTTGGAACTTAAAGATCAGTTCATCAATCGTCAGATGTAATGATGCTCCATCATCATCAATTCTTCAAGTGGTGTAACTTAGTATCATCTTGATACAAGTATTGAAACATTAATATCAGTTCTACAATCGTCTGATACGACTAGAGAATGTTTCAACCATCATCTCCTATGTCACATAGTGAATCTCCTAAGTGACATTCCTCTATGGTCCATGGCCATTCTCCATTCATCACCATCACCATCACATCCTTTGACATTCACATCTTGATGCTCCATGACATCCATCCATTCCATATCACCTTTTGACAACAACATACATAATTGACAACAAATGCAACACAATGCACTTCAATCTCCCCCTTTGTATTTGTTGTCAATACACTTCTTCAGCACATATGAATGGGTCAATATGTGTGCCAATATTTTCTCCCCCTTATTGGCAATCAAATTCAAAGATGTGGTGTGGCTCTCTTCCAAAATATCTCTTCCTCCCTTCTAATAGCATCTTCTTGAAAAGCACTAAGAGAGGGATGATGTCACATGTTCTCTTTAGCAAAGAACCTTTAGTAGATCATCTCTAAGTCTACTTGGGAAAACCCGGTGTAGAAAACAAGAGGGATGTAACCAAGGAACACAATGCTATCCAAAATTCACTGTACATGTGAGATCATGCTTAGGCATCAAGGGGTTGAATTTTTTTCAGATATATCAATGAATTGCTAAATCCTGCACATACTTCACAAAACTCATTAGAAAGTTTAGGTGCAAAGATAAAGCATCCCCTTTCAACCATTTGTCTTCAATCAATACGCCCCCTTAATTGTCATGATGAATACAATTAAGAAACAGGGGATGAAAGTATGATTGGAATACCTTCATCTTTTCTCAAGATGGTATTAAATCTTAGAATACCATCTTCTCCAGATTGGCTCCCCCTAAGGGGGTGCTCTCCATTCTACCCAAACCACTCTCAAGTTGAGAATGATCATCATCTTTAATTCCCTGCAATGTTAGCACATGTAAATACTAGAAGTATAAGGGAATAAGATGGAACCTCCTTGGTTCATCAACGTGAACAACAAGGTTGAGAAGATTCTCTCAACCGAGATGTCCCATTTTCACCATTCTTTACACTTGCACATTTGATCTTCAATGATGTTTGTGATGGTGTGGATCTGAACACCTCTTTAACTTCTTTGTGTGTGACTCCTCTATTTCTAGGTGCCTTCTGAGCACTAGAGTCTCCTGGTGCAATCTTTATTCTTTTGAAGAATCCCTTCTGAGCTGGAATGAATATCATGCATTTATCACTAGTATGTCCAACTTGATTGCACCTCACACACAAAACTTGATCTTAATGTGAAATATTTTTCTTTCCTTTTGCCTTATCTATTGCCAGTGCTTTATCTTCAGCTCTCTACAGCTCTCTGGCAAGTAGCAACTGATTAGGCCATATGACTAACAAGTCATTTGGAAGTGAGGCCTCAGTTTTGGAAATTCCACAGGGTTCTTTTGATGCTGTTAAGCTACCTTTCTTAGGCAACTTATTTTCAATCAATCCCTTCTGCTTATTCTGGATTGAATGTCTTTTTGAGTCCAGTCTACTTCTATTCAGTTCCATGGATTGTTCACAAAGATCCATGGTGTGTCCTTTCTTTCCACAGTAGAAGCATGTTTTCTTGGTGGTCCTTTTGGATGCATCACCCTTCTTGGATTTAGACTCCAAGGACTTCTTTTCCCTTTTCAAAACCTTCTTGGGAGCATATTCAAATTTCTTCTTGCTTCCCAATGATTCAATTTTAGCCAGGTTCAGTGATCTTATCTTCTTTTTAGCTCTGAATTTCCCTGCTCTATAGAAAAGGGATGATGAATATTATAGTACATATGAGGAAACTTTTAAAATACATGTAATTTATGCTTCTAGTACTATCATCCGACCTAAATGTAAGGTTGATCAATTCATCACTAGCCTAAAACCAAGTCTCTGAAGGTCATTTCTATAAGGTACATAAATAGTAACGAAGAGATTGAATGATGTTATATAAAGGTGGAAATGGAGTTAGTAGTTATGTATCAATCTCACAATTTTTCTAAGAATAGAAAAGTGGAATTCAAATGGAAACTAAAGAACCATAGATAAGGGAATATGATCATTACTTTATGCTCAATGTGTTAGAGGAATCATTGAGGAAATTTTCTTAAGGAAGCAACTTTATATTTTATGCGTGGAATGTAAGTCATAGAGCATATGAATTCCAAAGTGATGGGATTATGTTGGATAATTATAAGAATAATGATAAATCTCTGCATAATGTACCACCCACACACCAATGTTTCAAATTTGATTATTTTGGGAAATATGATAAAAGTTAACAAATTAGAGGGTTAATGATGATGAGAAATTCCAGTTGAATCATAAGCTGATGCACAATGAGAAATCTCATGTGATTAGTATTTCTAATGAGAAGTGCAATAAAAAGTGTTAAAGGGAAAAATACCAACAACTATAGAACTGCTAATGTCTTATTTGAATTTGGATCTAACTATTATTTCATATCTGAATAATTTTCTATGGGAATCAAGATTCCACCGAAGTCACTAGATGTAGAATTAGATATGAAAACCCTAGTGGTACTATGGTCACATATCAAGTCTATGATTCATATCTCACTGACCTTAGTAGGAATGTGCTTCCTTAAAATCTTGACATTAATCCTCTAGTTGAATATGATGTTATCATAGCCACAGAATGTATTACATTACATGAATCCCACATAAATTTCTAGAGAAGGTAATTCAAATTTTATATTCCAAACAACCTATGATATTACTTCATTATGATGATAAACATGAACATTTTATGGTAATCAAATCCATTTTATGGGTTTTAATTCTTATTAAAGATGGGTGTTTATCTTTGATGGTTGGGGAAAAAATCAACATCGTTGGTATGCATATAGTATAGTAATTATTCATATATTTCATGAATATTTTACTGGACTTACAGCATAATGTGAATTTTATTTCTCAAAATAAATAATACATATACTATACCAATTTCAATGACACCATATAGAATGACCCTAATTGAGTTACAAGAATTGAAGAAGCAACTCAAGGAGAACCCTGAAAAGGGATTTATTTAGCTAAGTGTGTCCTCTTGGGAATAACATATTCATTTTAAAAAACATAAATATATATCAAAGTGAGTTGGAATATATTCTCTATAGTAAAAAATGAACATCATCAAGAACATTTATTATCTTACTTGTATTAATGGTTTTTTGATCAACTATTTAGAGCTTTATAATTTTCCAAGATTGTCCTTCATTCTGGGTATCATCAACTGAGGGGAAATAAGGAAGATATTACCATGATAATATTAACTATAAGGTATGAACACTATGAATATATAGTGATACCAATCAGTCATACTAATTCACCCACCTTCTTTGTGTATTTTATGAATTGATTTATTAGATATTACCTTGATTAGTGTGTGGTAGTCTTTATAGATGATATAATTATCTTTTAAAAGATAGTGTAAGAACATGAAGAGCAGTTTCTAATTGTAATGAAGAACCTATGTAATCATAATTTTATAAAGTTTGAATTTTGTCTAAAAAATGTATCATTTTGTGTCATATAATCTCATGATATGTTATATCTTGAGATCCCTAATTGAAGGAGGTTATTTAATGTTGGACTAGACCAACCGTGGTGACTGTGATTTACTATTTTCTCAGTATTTTGGATATTATTACTAGTTTTTGAAAAATTTATCATGAATATATAATCCTCGAGATGAGTTATCTTGAAAGCCATCTATGTTCCTCTAGATCGATGAATTTTACAAAAATTTCAAGTAACTAATTAAAAGTGATTCCAATGAACCTGTGTTTACATTACACTATAATGCTAAGGGTTTGTAATATATAGTGATGTATCCATAAAGGTTTTGAGTTGTTTTATTATGTTGAATTTCATCTTTATATCATATTCTTCAGGTAAATTAATGATTCATGAGAAACAATTTGTGTTAGTTGATTTAATTTATTCATTAACTATATAGAGGAATTATCTCTATGGATAAAAGTGTGATATATATATTGATCATAATGTTTTAAAGTATATATTCACATATAACTATTTGAATATGAAATATATAATATGATTAGATCTGATTAAATATTGTGACTTTTAAATATGTTACCATCCAAAGAAAGTGAACAAGGTGTCTGAAATCTTGAGTTGAAAAGGTCACGTTAGGTTATCCATGTAGAGGATTAAAAAAGATATAATATTTTTCAATTTGAAAAGGTTTGATCTGAAAATAATAAAAGAAGGGAAATTTTATTTTCTTACTCAATTAAATGGTCAATCATATATGCATGTGAAGATTAAAGAGTGGCATAAGGAAGATATAGATCATCAAAAGATGGTTTGAATTGTTCTTGATTTGAAAATTGGACGTGATGGAATTTTAAGGTTAAAGAACATTGTATTAAGTATGTCCAATCCATATTTGAAGAAGGAGTTGATAGAGGAATATCATAATTTTTTATTCTCTATTCATGAATGAAGTAAAAACATGTATAGAGATTTGTCGGATTATTTCTGGTGGGAAGGAATAAAGAGATATATCAAAGAGTTTGTATCTGGGTTCTTGGTATGTCAGAAAGTTATGTATGAAGTAGAAAATTTTTAAAGGATGCTACATCCATTTCCCATAATAGATTATAAATGAAAAAATATAACAATGGATTTGTTTACTCACTCCCCAAAACATATAAATGGGATAATTCTATATGGGTTGTAGTTGATAGCCTTACTAAATTAGAACACTATATTTCTATCATAGAATACTTCTATCTAGATCATCTTTATAGGATATAAATTATGGATGTTGTAAGGTTTCATGGAGTTCAACATTCCATTATGTATGATGAGGATCCATTTTTACTTAAATGTTATAGTGAAGTATTTGGTAAGCACTTGATATGGAGTTGAGATGCAATATTACATATCATCCTTATATAGATATTCAGTTTGAATGAACAATGTAAATACTAGAGGATATGTTAATATCTTTTTATCTGGAATAAAAATGTGTTTGGGATCATTACATAAGTCTAGTTTTTTTCATACAAAAATATATTTCACTCAATTAATCAGATAAGTTCTTATAAATCCCTCTATGGAATGAAATTTAGAGCTCCAATGTGCAAGAATGAAGATGATGAATGAGATCTATTGGGACCAGAGATTACAGATGAAATGGAATAAAATTTTACATCCATTCATCAACACATCAAGGAATATTAGATTCAGAAGAATATTGGTGATGATAATATCTAGGGTTATCTATATTTTGAAGTTGTTGAAAATATTATTGTATGAATTTCTATAAGGATGAAAGTTATGAGATTCATAAAGAAAGGGAATAATAATCCCAAGTATATTGGTTCCTTTGGAATTATTGATTGTATCGGGATGGTAACCTACCAATTGGAACTTCTATAAAACCTCTCTCAATTAAAAATTTGGTTCCTTGTTTCTCTCCTATATATGTAAATACCATACCTTTATGTTCTACAGAACTGTAATTTCATACCACAGGAGGAGGATATTTTTTATGAGTAACTGATTAAGTTCTTAGATCATGTATAAAAATTTCTACAAAACAATTCCACACACTTGTTTATATTTTTTTATGAAACAACTAGTTTGAGAATGATACATGGGTACTTGGGGATATTATAAGTCAGAAGTTTCATCATTTTTTATCGAATATATGAATTTACAGGGAGATATTCATTTTATGATGGGTGAAGTGTCCAGATCAGTGTGAATCACTGAGAGGTGGAGGGGGTGAATCAGTGATCCCTTAAAACATTTTACTAATTGATTCTTTATCAATTAAACCTCTATGGCTTGTTAAGGCCTCGATCCACTCTTCTTGTATCTCTCAGCCTTTCCTCGAATGATGTAGTAAATGTAAAGGCACTAGACATAAGGATTTACAAGGTTCGACACCAAAGGCCTACGTCCTTGCCATGTTGGTTATACGCCCCAACATGGTTTCTCCATTATAACATGTTAAAATTACAATGGTCGATACAGAGTCCCACAGTATCTCCCCTGAGTCCCACAGGAGGGTCTTTATACTGCGTCCCACAGTGTTACCAGAGTCCCACTGGCCTGCTCCAGAATCCCACTGAAGACTTCTTCCACCCTGAGTCTCACAGGGGGCTTCTCCTAGCTTCTCGAGTCACACAAACAGCTCTTCTTCACTTTAAGCTTCTTCAAGTATATTCAGCAGCCTGGGATAAAGGCTGCTGGCCTTGCTCTGTACCTCTGCTCACTTATGATGAACATGTCTTCTCGTCTTGCTCAGGATTTATCTCCTTTCTCTTAGGATGACCTGGGCTCTCTCTTCAAGAATCTTCAACAGCCTCTGAAAAGGTCTATTGGTCTTGCTCAGCAACTTCTGATCACTTCTGTTGATCAGGCTCTTCACAATTACTGAAAACTCAGACAACTAATCTCTTTAACTTCAGTCTGGCTCAGTCTCACTTCAAAACAACTTCATGCACTGAGTGCATGGAAACTCTGCTTCTTCATTCACAAACTGCATGTCCTCTCAAATTCTTCAAGATCTTCTGGTCTTGTACAACTCAGATGCACACAGCCTGATTTAGCTTTGTTCACGTGTGCACGTGCATCCATGCAAGAATTCACTCCCCTTCTTCTTCTCTTGGTGCAATAAACCCACAAAGGGTGTAATCCTTTTTAGCACACACCTTCTCACTTCCTTCACACACTTTGTTCTTATTGTTTACACACTTGAATGTGTGTTATACTTTAGTGTGGATCTTTTTCTTCTTCTAAGTGAGCAAACACTTCTTGTGCACACAAATAGGCTTCGGCATTGTTCCTCTTCTTGTTTTGCACACACACAAAATATGTTCTTTTATTTGTTCTTCAACGTGTGCACCCACAAGGCTACGACCTTCCTCCTTTGCACACCCAATGTCCGTAAGGTGTTCTCCCAAGTGGCACACACACAAGGTGAATGGTGCAGCCCTCTTCTTCTTCAAAGTGCACAAGGAACACTTGGGTGCACAAGGCAGCACGCACAGTCCCAAGGTTGAAAGGGTGCGTAAGGTCCTTGGATAGCCGTGAGCGAGCAGGGTGTCAAGGACACCAACTGCCGCGCAAGTTCGGGCTTCAACCGTGGGCGCGCAAGGTGCTGCGGCCCCGGGTTCTTCCTGCCGCGCAAGGGGAAGGCACGCAGGGGTCTTATCCCCATCTTCTTTCGCGCAAGGAGTACACAAAAGGAACTAACAGAGCCAAGGGATGGCTCTGGGCTTCACTGCCGCGCAAGTGGTGCGCGCAGGCTGTTCATCGCTAAGCACCGAGGCTTCGCGGGACTTCAGATCTACAACAAAGATTAAGCAAGCAAACAGAGAGCCTCAGCCTCTCTTTTTATAGGCAGAGGGATGCCTCAAATCTTCCGCATGGTATAAATCGAATTCCAGAAGTTTTTGGTTTTTCAAAATCTTTCCAAATATTGAATCTTTCCTCTGTTTCCACGCGGGTCTCTTCCTTTATTTTTTTCCTCTACGTGCATGCGACTTAGAACGCATGCATGGACTTCTGTTATGGATAATCCATACAAAACCTAAACCATCATGGCCTCGGCAACGTTGTTTGCCTCGGCCATGTCCAAATTTCCTCACTACTGTGCATGCATGCATCTTTCTTGCATGGATGAGTTCGTCAGGGCCAGATGAACTCAATGAACACCTTAGCTCGATCTATGGTGGCCGGGAGCTCGACTTCAGTACTCGGGGAGGCCACTAGTTTAGGCGGCGTTGCTGTTTGCCTCCGGTTGAGCTCGAGGAAGAAGATACCTTGCGGGCCGTTGGATCAGGCGATTAGAAAACTTTGGACGGCCGCGATCAGAAGATCTCGCGCGGGATCGATCGTGTGGTCGAGATCTGGCGTGCGATCGATCGAGCGGCCCGGATTCGCTCCGCGGAAAAATCACGCGTCCCACATCGAAACGAACCGTGGATTTTCCGTGGTTTGTCAAAGTTCCGCTGCCGGCAACCCTTCGATTGAACTTCTCCCTACACGGTGCCGCCCCGCACCGTGTTCTCTCTGCGGGAGTGCTCTTGCGCCCACCTCTGCCTCTCGCGGGCGCGCTATGCGCCCACTATGCACTCTCGGCGCGCGCTCTGGTGCCCACACTCCGCAGTCTTGACTCCCCTGTGTGGCCCCGGCTTACACATGACCACGGCCTCTCGGGCTGGCCCCATGGGACCCCCCTTGGGTGTGGCGACCTCGAGTCCCACATGTGCCTTGGGGTTGAACCCTTAAGGCTGGCCCTTTGTGGATTCTTTTTTCATGAGTTTAGAACATGTCCTTTGTTTAAAAACAAAGTGACCAAGTTCAAATTCCAAATGCCAAGAACCTCCTCCTCTATTCTTCTTCTCTTATCTTCTTCATTAGAATTCCTCCAATTCTCTTCAAGATTTATTCATCACTTAGATGGAATTCCCGAAGGGTCTTCATCTTCAAATGATGCTCCAGAATCACATAGTTTCTTCCATGTGCTTCGTTGATCTAATCAGAGATCAAATTGGTTCTTCTTCTAATTCACATGCACTAAGAAATAGTACATGGACTTCATTAGCACCACTTCATCCACTTAGAACTTGTGGATGGATCATCTTCAACTCCTCATGCAGTGTGAAGACAATGCATGGTCTTCTAACATTATTGTGACATTGTATCCACTTGATACAAGTTCTTGGAACTTAAAGATCAGTTCATCAATCGTCAGATGTAATGATGCTCCATCATCATCAATTCTTCAAGTGGTGTAACTTAGTATCATCTTGATACAAGTATTGAAACATTAATATCAGTTCTACAATCGTCTGATACGACTAGAGAATGTTTCAACCATCATCTCCTATGTCACATAGTGAATCTCCTAAGTGACATTCCTCTATGGTCCATGGCCATTCTCCATTCATCACCATCACCATCACATCCTTTGGCATTCACATCTTGATGCTCCATGACATCCATCCATTCCATGTCACCTTTTGACAACAACATACATAATTGACAACAAATGCAACACAATGCACTTCAATCTCCCCCTTTGTATTTGTTGTCAATACACTTCTTCAGCACATATGAATGGGTCAATATGTGTGCCAATATTTTCTCCCCCTTATTGGCAATCAAATTCAAAGATGTGGTGTGGCTCTCTTCCAAAATATCTCTTCCTCCCTTCTAATAGCATCTTCTTGAAAAGCACTAAGAGAGGGATGATGTCACATGTTCTCTTTAGCAAAGAACCTTTAGTAGATCATCTCTAAGTCTACTTGGGAAAACCCGGTGTAGAAAACAAGAGTGATGTAACCAAGGAACACAATGCTATCCAAAATTCACTGTACATGTGAGATCATGCTTAGGCATCAAGGGGTTGAATTTTTTCAGATATATCAATGAATTGCTAAATCCTGCACATACTTCACAAAACTCATTAGAAAGTTTAGGTGCAAAGATAAAGCTTCCCCTTTCAACCATTTGTCTTCAATCAATACTCCCCCTTAATTGTCATGATGAATACAATTAAGAAACAAAGGATGAAAGTATGATTGGAATACCTTCATCTTTTCTCAAGATGGTATTAAATCTTAGAATACCATCTTCTCCAGATTGGCTCCCCCTCAAGGGGTGCTCTCCATTCTACCCAAACCACTCTCAAGTTGAGAATGATCATCATCTTTAATTCCATGCAATGTTAGCACATGTAAATACTAGAAGTATAAGGGAATAAGATGGAACCTCCTTGGTTCATCAACGTGAAAAACAAGGTTGAGAAGATTCTCTCAACCGAGATGTCCCATTTTCACCATTCTTTACACTTGCACATTTGATCTTCAATGATGTTTGTGATGGTGTGGATCTGAACACCTCTTTAACTTCTTTGTGTGTGACTCCTCTATTTCTAGGTGCCTTCTGAGCACTAGAGTCTCCTGGTGCAATCTTTATTCTTTTGAAGAATCCCTTCTGAGCTGGAATGAATATCATGCATTTATCACTAGTATGTCCAACTTGATTGCACCTCACACACAAAACTTGATCTTAATGTGAAATATTTTTCTTTCCTTTTGCCTTATCTATTGCCAGTGCTTTATCTTCAGCTCTCTACAGCTCTCTGGCAAGTAGCAACTGATTAGGCCATATGACTAACAAGTCATTTGGAAGTGAGGCCTCAGTTTTGGAAATTCCACATGGTTCTTTTGATGCTGTTAAGCTACCTTTCTTAGGCAACTTATTTTCAATCAATCCCTTCTGCTTATTCTAGATTGATTGTCTTTTTGAGTCCAGTCTACTTCTATTCAGTTCCATGGATTGTTCACAAAGATCCATGGTGTGTCCTTTCTTTCCACAGTAGAAGCATGTTTTCTTGGTGGTCCTTTTGGATGCATCACCCTTCTTGGATTTAGACTCCAAGGACATCTTTTCCCTTTTCAAAACCTTCTTGGGATCATATTCAAATTTCTTCTTGCTTCCCAAGGATTCAATTTTAGCCAGGTTCAGTGATCTTATCTTCTTTTTAGCTCTGGATACAGTTGGAGATTGACATGTATCCTTTTGACCACTTTTGCAAACATCCCATACTTGTTACAACACCAACATTGACCCACAAATCTTTACTTTTTGTGTCCTTCTGGTTTTTGTGTACTTTTCTTGACTTGTTGTGTTGTTTCAAGAGAGCTCTCTTTCTTCATTGTCTTCATCCATACTTGTTTGGAGTTATTCTTCCATCCTGCACTTTTTGTGGAAACACATTTAGAAACATGAGTACGAGATGGGATGGATGGTACCTTCTTTTTAGAAGTTGTTGCCCTTTTATTAGAGGATGTATTTATTTTAGAATCATCCTGCTCAATACATACTTGAGTAGCAACATTTATTCCTTCAGCTGACTGGGAGGTTTCAGATTTGGGTGATTGCTGATTTTTCAATATCACCTCTAATTCTAAGCATTTCATGTTGAGGGAGTTCTTCTCATCGTCAACAAATATTAGCATTCCTTCCCAATTTTCTTTCAGCTGTTCCAACTGATCTTCATGCACCTTCTTCAATTCTAGCAATTAATTGTCAAGCTCCTTC
Source organism: Viscum album (assembly GCA_963277665.1). NCBI lineage: Eukaryota > Viridiplantae > Streptophyta > Magnoliopsida > Santalales > Viscaceae > Viscum > Viscum album. Next base: position 1,730,550,492 of record OY728123.1, on the reverse strand, counting down.
ACCAATTTGACTTTTTCTTCAAGTTGAGAATCTCTGACAACCATTGACACTCTATGACTCTTTTCCAGTGCATGGAAAACTTATTTGACCATTGTATTAAAGAATTATTTCTCAGAAAGGCTTCTTTGCAATTCTTTAGTAGTGTCTTCATATCTTTCATTGCAAAGAGATACTGTTTCATCTTTAGCCTTCACCAGCTTTCTGAGAGTGTTGGTTATGCCAACCCTTTTAGCCAACTGATCTTCCATTGCATTGGCTTCTTCTTCTAGCTGTAATTTTTCTTCTTGAAGATCAAGGATGCCTGTAGTAATACACATTGCTACTTCCCTGGGGACTGTCTTCCGAAGATATTCGATTGAATTTATAAGATCATTGATTCTTCCATCATCATCAATGCTAGGACAGGCTTCATCAGAAGAGTGATAAAAGGAATTTTCATGTGTTTCTCTATCAGCAACAATCTTCTTCTTCATCTTCCTGGCCTGTTTCGTCATCCTATTTTTTTGAGTCTTGGCAGATATCTCCATTTGAGGGTATTTTCTCACTTCCTCAAATCTGAACTTTATAAAGACTCCCTTGGATCTTTTAGAGGTAACCTCCCTTTGATACCAATTGAAGTGCCCAGATCAGTGTGAATCACTGAGAGGGGGAGGGGGTGAATCAGTGATCCCTTAAAACCTTTTACTAATTGATTCTTTATCAATTAAACGTCTATGGCTTGTTAAGGCCTCGATCCACTCTTCTTGTATCTCTCAGCCTTTCCTTGAATGATGTAGTAAATGTAAAGGCACTAGACATAAGGATTTACAAGGTTCGACACCAAAGGCCTACGTCCTTGCCATGTTGGTTATACGCCCCAACATGGTTTCTCCATTATAAACTGTTAAAATTACAATGGTCGATACAGAGTCCCACTGTATCTCTTCTGAGTCCCATAGGAGGGTCTTTATACTGCATCCTATAGTGTTACTAGAGTCCGACTGGCCTGCTCCAGAATCCCACTGAAGACTTCTTCCACCCCGAGTCTCACATGGGGCTTCTCCTGGCATCTCGAGTCACATGAGCAGCTCTTCTTCACTTTAAGCTTCTTCAAGTATCTTCAGTAGCCTGGGATAAAGGCTGCTGGCCTTGATCTGTACCTCTACTCACTTGTGATGAACCGGTCTTCTCGTCTTGCTCAGGATTTATCTCCTTTCTCTTAGGATGACCTGGGCTCTCTCTTCAAGAATCTTCAACAGCCTCTGAAAAGGTCTATTGGTCTTGCTCAACAACTTCTGATCACTTCTGTTGATCAGGCTATTCCCAATTACTGAAAACTCAGACAACTAATCTCTTTAACTTCAGTCTTGCTCAGTCTCACTTCAAAACAACTTCATGCACTGAGTGCATGGAAACTCTGCTTCTTCATGCACAGACTGCATGTCCTCTCAAATTCTTCAAGATCTTCTGGTCTTGGAAAACTCAGATGCACACAACCTGATTTAGCTTTGTTCACATGTGCACGTGCATGCATGGAAGCATGCACTCCCCTTCTTCTTCTCTTGGTGCAATAAACCCACAAAGGGTGTAATCCTTTTTAGCACACACCTTCTCACTTCCTTCACACACTTTTTTCTTATTGTTTACACACATGAATGTGTGTTATACTTTAGTGTGGATATTTTTCTTCTTCTAAGTGAGCACACACTTCTTGTGCACACACATAGGCTTCGGCCTTGTTCCTCTTCTTGTTTTGCACCTACACAAAATATGTTCTTTTATTTGTTCTTCAAAGTGTGCACCCACAAGGCTACGACCTTCCTCCTTTGCACACCCACTGTCCGTAGGGTGTTCTCCCAAGTGGCACACACACAAGGTGAATGGTGCGGACCTCTTCTTCTTCAAAGCGCGCAAGAAACACTTGGGTGCACAAGGTAGCGCGCAAGGTCCCAAGGGTGCAAGGGCGCGCAAGGTCCTTGGACAGCCGCGAGCGAGCAGGGTGTCAAGGACACCAACTGTCGCGCAAGTGGGGGCTTCAACCGTGGGCGCGCAAGGTGCTGCGGCCCCGGGTTCTTCCTTCCGCGCAAGGGGAAGTCACGCAGGGGTCTTCTCCCCTTCTTCTTTCGTGCAAGGAGTGCAAAAAAGGAACTAACAGAGCCAAGGGATGGCTCCGGGCTTCACTTCCGCACAAGTGGTGCGCGCAGGCTGTTCTTCTCTAAGCACCGAGGCTTCGCGGGACTTCAGATCTTCAACAAAGATTCAGCAAGCAAACAGAGAGCCTCGACCTCTCTTTTTATAGGCAGAGGGATGCCTCAAATCTTCCGTGTGGGATAAATGGAATTCCCGAAGTTTTCTGTTTTTCAAAATCTTTCAAAATCATGAATCTTTCCTCTGTTTCCACGCGGGTCTCTTCCTTTATTTTTTTCCTCTACGTGCGTGCGACTTAGAACGCATGCATGTACTTCTGTTATGGATAATCCATACAAAACATAAACCATCATGGCCTCGGCAACGTTGTTTGCCTCGGCCACGTCCAAATTTCCTCACTACTGTGCATGCATGCATCTTTCTTGCATGGATGAGCTCGTCATGGCCAGAAGAACTCAATGAACACCTTAGCTCGATCTATGGTGGTCGGGAGCTCGACTTAAGTGCTCGGGGAGGCCACTGGTTCAGGCGGCGTTTCTGTTTGCCTCTGGTTGAGCTCGAGGAAGAAGATACCTTGCGGGCCGTTGGATTGGGCGATTAGAAAACATTGGACGACCGCGATCAGAAGATCTCACGCGGGATTGATCGTGCGGTCGATATCTGGCGCGCGATCGATCGATCGGCCAGGATTCGCTCCACGGCAAAATCGCGCATCCCACATCGAAACGAACCGCGGATTTTCCGTGGTTTATCAGTGTTCCGATACCGGCAACCCTTCAATTGAACTTCTCCCTCCACGGTGTTTCCCCGCACCGTGTTCTCTCTGCGGGCGTGCTCTGGCGCCCACCTCTGCCTCTCGCGGGCGCGCTATGCGCCCACTATGCACTCTCAGCGCGCGCTCTAACGCCCACGATCCGCAGGCTTGACTCCCATGCGTGGCCCCGGCTTACACACGGTCGCGGCCTCTCGGGCTGGCCCCGTGGGATCCCCCTTGGGCGTGGCGACCTCGAGTCCCACATGTGCCTTGGGGTTGAACCCTTAAGACTGGACCTTGGTGGCTTCTTTTTGCCTGAGTACAGAACAAGTCCTTTGTTTAAAAACAAAGTGAACAAGTTCAAATGCCAAATCCCAAGCACCTCCTCCTCTATTCTTCTTCTCTTCTCTTCTTCATTAGAATTCCTCCAATTCTCTTCAACATTTATTCATCACTTAGATGGAATTCCCAAAGGGTCTTCATCTTCAAATGATGCTCCAGAATCACATAATTTCTTCCATGTGCTTCGTTGATCTAATCAGAGATAAAATTGGTTCTTCTTCTAATTCACATGCACTATGAAATAGTACATGGACTTCATTAGAACCACTTCATCCACTTAGAACTTTTGGATGGATCATCTTCAACTCCTCATGCAGTGTGAAGACAATGCATGGTCTTCTAACATTGTTGTGACATTGTATCCACTTGATAAAAGTTCTTGTAACTTAAAGATCAGAACATCAATCGTCAGATGTAAGGATGCTCCATCATCATCAATTCTTCAAGTGGTGTAACTTAGTATCATCTTGATACAATTATTGAAACATTAAGATCAGTTCTACAATCGTCTGATATGACTAGAGAATGTTTCAACCATCATCTCCTATGTCACATAGTGAATCTCCTAAGTGACATTCCTCTAAGGTCCATGGCCATTCTCCATTCATCACCATCACCATCACATCCTTTGAAATTCACATCTTGACGCTCCTTGACATCCATCCATTCCATGTCACCTTTTGACAATAACATACATAATTGACAACAAATGCAACACAGTGCACTTCAATGGGTACAATGTAACACCGCATGTTTTTATGATTTTTTTTAAATAAATTAATTTTATTTGATTGATTTAATTATACATAATTCTGTGTTAATGTTGTTTTTATTTCAATACCATGTTAATCTAGTGCTTTAGAAAATACTGAGTAAGCTTGTGTTTCACTCAAATCTATGTTTTAACAAAACTATGATATATTATTAATGTAGTTATTTAAACATGATCATAATAACATAGAAATTAAAAATAGTATGTTCCATACTAATACCTACTTTTTAAATAATAATTATAATGGTCTTTTAAAAATAAAACTTATTGAAAAAAAGTTTTATGTGTTTCTAGTAAGGTCTGTATATGTTTTATGAACATTAATAAAAATAATTTTTAAAACATTATAAAATAATTTTTATAAAATAAATTTCATTTTTAATTCATCATGCCAAAATTATCTTAGTGTAATGTTTTTGAGATTTTTCCGAAAGGTTTCATTTTTCAATAAATAGTGAAAAACACTAGATTCTAATTGAACAATTCCATTTAATTTAATTTATTTATAAAGATAAACTATATATTTAATTAGTATAAAAGTATAATTATTTATATTATACACCCATTAATAAAATTTAGGTCATTTTAATCAATTATTTTTTTAATTTTGATATAAAAACATTGTAAACTACTAAACATTTTTTCTTTAAAAACACAAATTCTCATCACACCAGAAGGATTGATTATAATTTAAATGTTTCAAATTATGTGTATGTAATTAAAAAAATGGATTCCATATTTTCTACTAGAATAATTTATATTATTTTAAAAATTAAAAGAAAATTTTGACCAAGATTAATAGTATAAAAATTAAAAATTATTTATTGTTGTTAAAATAAAATCAATTTAACTTAGGGGGATTAACTAAATATATAATGGTTAAGAATCACTAAAAACTCCCCAAAACACCATTTTATGGCCATTTTGACCTTATACCTTCTATTATCTATAATTATCTATTATTAGTGCATTGTGACATGAAAAAGGCGTGTGTGGAATTATTTCTTTCAATTAAATTCAAGTGTCTCACTCTCCTCACTTATAAAAGAAAACCCATTCTACTGTCCTCTTAACACCTTAACACCCTCTTCTTGCCCATAACTATATAAATTACATCCAAAATTTCCTACCCCATCATATAATACTTATTTGTGACATAAAGTCTACATAGTAAGGGTTTTGGTTAAAAACTAAATAGGATTCCTAGAGAAGTGGTAACATTCATCAATGATCTTTTTTATTTTATTTATTGATCCACCTCTTTTAGTTTTATTATTACATGTGGATATAAAAACCTAAAAATTTCCCATGTAATTATATTTTTTTATATTAATGTAATTACCTAAAACATCTCTACATCCGTAAAATAGTTTATGAAATTACGGGTTGTGTGTACTGAGGACCACCACATCGTGAACCTTTATCATTAATTTTTCCATTAACACTACTCATAGATGGAAATAATTACAGGTTTATTGTTTATATATGAAATTTTTGATATTATTTTTATTATGGAATTATTTTATCACACATATATTCGTAATTTTCAATTTATGGGAATACAGTAACGTCGCTCATCTATACGATGGACAACAACATCGTGAAGTGATGTGATTTAGTCATTCTTTGAATCAACGATAATAAGGATGGGTTTAAACAAAATATGTGATATATATGGAATAAAATTTCTTCCACCATGATAATATATAATTTAAAATCATTTCATTCTATTCTACAAGAAAATGGAAACAACATCAATTTATATGTTCGGCCGACCACTTCCATGAAAGTTATATTTCATTTTCTATTACTTGATTTTATGTGTTAATATAAATAATTATATACTAGATAAATATGATATAAATATAAATATTAAAATTATATATATAAATAAATCATTATTTTATTAATAGGAATAAAAGTAAATAGTCAAAAAATATTTGAAAAAGTGATTATTACACAAAAAATAACATTAACATGGAATTGTAAACCAATTGGTAGTAAACATTAATAAGAAAATAACACATATTATGATATATAAAAATATTATTTTTTATTATATTTATAATAAAAAAATTATTATACGTGAGGATTGAACATGTGTGACAGAATTCAAGACATAAGGTATTGGATTTCTGGTCTCTCTTTAATTTCTATGAAACATGTGAAAATTCACCACTGATTTTGTTTTTTTTGGTGAATATATTTCCACATTGAATTGTTATATAATTAATTCCATTCTTTTCAGGATATTAAAATTTTCATTTTATGGTTTTATTTTGGGTATATTATTATTCAAAATACTACTAAAGCGCAATGTTATTTTTGACAAAATTTTCCTTCTTTTAGATATACCTATATTATTTAATGAGGTGTATATATAGAAACATGACATGTAATATAATGAATTTATTTATCCTTGGTATGTATTTATATTCCATTTTATGTTGTTCTATCATGGTTATTATGATTCAAAGATACCAAACTATTAATGAATTATGATACAACCTCATCTATTATCGGGAATGTTTATGATTATGTTTCTGAGGATAATGTGTGAGGATCCATATATTCAGAAACTCATAATGTTTTTAGCCCCTTGTTTATTTTTAATATCTTCAAGTAATGTTAATATTTTTAAACTCTTTCGTACTTAAAATAAATAAGATATTTTTTTATGAAAATATGAATTATTTTCAATGTTCTATCAGAAACCGGTTTTCTTCCAAATCCATGTTTTCAAAAAATATTATCAACAAATGTTTTTTATTAACATATGATTGTTAGAAGACATTTTTACCCATGTTAATATTTTTAAAAAATGATTTTAATGGAAGATTTATGTTTTTTTCTAAAAAATCCCATATGTATTTTATTGATAATGTAAAAGCATTATCTGGTTTAACTTATATGATATCAATTATGCTTCTCAACATAATGAAAACTATTTTTGAATAATATTTCTTTATAAATATTCAAGATTATTTCATGGAAAATTATTCTTTTAATGGTTTATGCTTTATGTTTTTCAAAATATTGAAATGAAATTGTCTTCCCAAAATGTTTTAGAGGATCATTCAAAATAATTTTCTATCAAAGATGACTTCTATTGATGTTACCTATTCTTTGTTGTGTATATGAATGTAGATGATGTTATTTTTATTTCCCTAAATTTTCTATAATAATAACATGTTCATGAAACCCATTTCTATTTATTTTTTTATACTAAGATTAAATAATTATAAAACATTCTTCTATTTCCATGGGTTACGCTATAATTAAATGAGAAAATGATTATGAAAACATTATCTTCTCGATGGGTAATGGTACTGTGAAATGTTCATGAAACCCATTTCATCTCATAGGTGATGATATGATGAATTATTTATTTCCTTTTAGAACAGTTATGTATAATTTTTTTCAACTTAAGGGTGGTACTTATATCTCCCTATAATGAATTTTTTAATGATAAATATTTTATGAGCTCATAAGGTAAAATGGTGGTTATCCTATGCCTAAAATTTTATAAAGGAATTGGTGGGTCACCTTTACATAATATTTTATATTCTTATGTGTATTCCAAAATTCTATTTATTATAAAAATTTTATGCTCTCCTGGATCATATTCATGGATTTTATTGTAATTCATGTATTGTGAACATAGAATCTGTATACCATGCCTCAATATTATTATAATTTATATAAAGGGTATGGTTTTCAGAATTTTACTATTGTGTTATCATTCCCTTATGTTCATTTATGCTTATTTATCTCCCTTGTATACCCTTATAGAATATTCAAGCTCATCCTTTATATTTTTCATTTTCCGAACTCATGAATGAATGTATACTATAAAGTATATTTAAGAGTGGTGATATTTATTATGATTATATTTGGACATGATATATTTTTCCTATGTACTGGTTTTTTATGTTTCCATGTTTCCAATGACACTAACCTATTATGGTCCTCATGAATGTTTTCATGTTAATTAATGAATATTAAAACAAAATGATGTATTGTCAATATATGATCTTCCAGTATTTATATATTCTACTTATTTTGTTAGATTTAAAAATCATGTGACTTATGAAATTATTCAAAAACACTCACTAAATATTCTATGTTTTTATTTATATAAAAAATTACATAATTTTTTTTATTTAAACACCTTGCATATTTCTTCAACATTTTTTCATCACTGAATGCCGAGGGTCATGGAGATTTCTCAGACACTTCCTTTACCTTTTTAGTCCCACATTCTTATTTACATATCATCTAATACATTTATATAATCATTATGGTGAAATTAATATCTCAATTGTATGATAAAAAACCTCCAAAAATAGACTTTCTACGGACTATAATTTACAAAATTATTCAATATTGTCATGAATTATCTTTAACTTAAATCATTACTACTATGGTGCAATAATTCTCTCCAGAGCACAAAAATATCTTATTTTCCAAAACCATTGATAAAATAATATATTCTTGTGGTTAAATCGGATAGATTCTGTCATAGATCTTTATAGCTCTAAATCATTAATACTTTTTTTTAAACCCACTATGATGAAGAGAAAAGTTATGATGTATGAATATTGACTTCTGTGGAGCCTACTACGATTTTCTCAACTATATGGAATAACTAAATAGTTGCATCATGATTCTCATTTTTTTATTGGATGAGTGGAGTTTGAAGATGATGATGTGGTATCTGATGGATCATTAGATCAATGATTATCAGATGGACATGTTTTGTTCGTAACATTTTTTAAACATGGAAATTGTACCCCATTCCATGCATCACATACTAGACTTAAGTTTGGTCAAGTTCTCCTTAATATATGGATCTATGTCATCAAATGTTTGATCCAATAGAAGGTTTTGACTTTTACAACCCTTCACTCACACACTTCCCACATCGACCATGCCTCACCTTTATGGTCCACTATGCACCCTAAGGGAACTATGTTAACTTTGATTCTCTTACTATATTGTGTTCTCTTACTTGGAATCTATGCATGCCCAATCTCTCTACATTCATGTTAGTTATCTAGGTTGATATCTCCAACATTTTTAACCCATTGGATCCCACAAATGTGGTTGAGGGCGTCCATATTTCTCTAATGGCTACCAAATTTCTTATTCTCTTAAATACTTATTAAATACTTAGTATCAATTTTCCATGCCAACTAACTTCCTTCTTCAATGTATCCTATATGAAAATGTATAATATACACTATCTTTTTTCATGGATTTTAGTATCTTTTAAAAACTTTTCTTTATAAATATAACTATTTTCATGGTCTTACACCTTATTATATCTTCCAACATAATATGAAATTATCAGTAGATGATTTATATTAACTTATTTTGAAATGCATTAGAACATTTAAGTTTGTATAAAAAATAGATACACAAGATGTGGGTGAGTTGTGTCTTTTCAACAATCTTAGATATATTTTGACTCTTTTCTTTGTTTGAGATTTATATTTATAGGAAGTATTGTATTATTTAGGTAAGTTGAGTAGTGGGTAATAAAAGAAGAAATGAATAAAAAAATATAGTGGTTTAGGGAACAAAGATCCCATAGTCCTCTCCACCAACACACTTTATTTGAGCATGGTAATTTTCAATAAACAAGTCCTCATATCACAATATCTTAACAAATGAGTTTTTGTAGATCAAACCATTACAAAAAGGATTCTAACTGAGCGTTTTTGGTCTTTTATAGGGAATTAAAATATCCATGGCATATCTTGAGAAGCTGATACTCCACCACGACTAATTCTGAGTTGTTTACACACTTATAAATCAACATAGATTAATTTTATTGAATAAATAGAGTTATGTTCCCCATTGCAGCTGGAACAGATGTAAAAGGATCTTCCCTGCAAAATATAAATATCTTCAGGAAAGAAATTCTTCGAAGCAATATATGTTATAGATGATATTCAATAAAAATATCAACGAACAAAATAAATAATTATAATCTTATACTCAATATAAAATTGAAACATGTTTGTCTAAAAGGTGTATATTATTGAAAAATAATATTAGTCATTCGATCTTATTTATTTTTTATCAGTTTTATTTTCAAGAAGATATTTTACAAAATAACAAAAATCAATATAATCATGGTATTTATTGAGAAAGATATATATTTTCCATATTGAATATATCCAATAACATCACATAAATAAACTTGATTGTTTCAATTTCACACGATTCCAGAGAGTCATAACATCCCTTAAGAATATGAATAAATTAAACTCTTAAATACAAGCCTCAAAATCACTCATAAAATACCTTGAAAAAAATATTTACTTTCATAGATACTATTGCAGAAAACATGAATAAAATATATTATTTAAAACATAATTTTTAAATAGTAAATCATAGGGTTCCTTCACAGAATGAAAAATTCCTAAAGTATAGTTGAAAACATATGGTTGTTTAAAATCATAGGGTTGATGAACCATATTTTTTAAATTAAAATGTAGGGTTGACTCCAAAACAAATGATTATTCATCCAAACAATTCCAACAATATAGGATATATGAACCTTAGGTTTTCATCCTAACAGAGAGTTCAAAAACCATAAATTCTGCTTACAACATAGGGTATAGAAATTGTTTACAGAATACTTTAAAACATTATGAGGATACTTCAACAAATATTTTATCCTGTAAATAATATAAGATTCTCAATAAATATATTCCTGAAAAATAGGTAAAGTAATTTTAATATTAAAATAAGAAATTGGTATTTGTAACCATAAAAATCAATAAGATTTTTATAATATTGTTGAGACACAACATTCTAAACAATATCTCCATTTTGGAGAATCACTAACCCCATAAAACATAATGTATATAAAATATTTGATTTGTAAGAACATATAAAATAATATCAATAACAAGATTTATCAATCAGTATAGTTGAAATTTAAGGCTGATTTATATAATAAGTTAATTCCATTTGGTTAATATAAATACTTTTTAGCAAAATGATTAAAGTTGTACTTTCCCAATTTCCTCTCCCTTTCTGTGATATAAAAAAGAAAGTTATAAAAAATTGTGTTCAAAACAAAATCAATATAGCACATTAACATGAATATAAGTTATATTATTCTTAATAGAAAATGATATTTTTTTATGGATGTTGAAATAGATAGAAATATTATCCACAATAAAATATAAAAATAATGAGAAAACAGTTTTTCTTAAAGGCTATTATTTGATCCTTGAAATCATTTGTCTAAGACTTTTCAAAATGTAGTATTGTCTAAGGGTGAAATAGTTTGATCAGAAGAGACTTTAAAATCCTGATAATCTTGGATATCCAAATCAACATAAATTAACTCATATATAATTCTTCTAAATAATTCAATAAATTCATTAGACATTTTTCACATGAAAATTATTGATCCTTGACCGACTGTTAAACTTTAAACAAAATTTACATTCAAGAACTCCTAAACATTTATTTATGATTAAAAAACGGAGATATCATTACACTAAATGTATTAAGAGGATATCATTTACCATATTATCTTTAGGATAACTCCTCAATGAGATCTCTATGCCTTTCCAGAGATATATTTGAAGGAGAACTGTCACACTATTGATCTGGTAGGATTTCATTATTTGTATACAGAACAAAAATAATCGATTCAACCCTTCAAATTAAATCTAGACAAGTTTGAGGAGCATAAATGTAGGTTATGTACCAATTAACAACAATCCTTTATAATTCAAACTAGAACCCTAGATAATTCCTATGACTATCAAAATCTATCTTTGAAATAGATTTTGATTTCAACTTTTCAAACTGATTGACTATTCCTCTTTGAATTTCATCAAAATAACTTCTAGAAATGGAAGTATCTTTCAGTGTTTGAATTTGATCTTGTAAAAATTATAATTATTCTATTAGTATAGTCAAATTTCTCAAATCATCCAAATACATATTATGATAATCATGATCACACTACAAATTTGAATTCACCTCTTTTATCCAATTGAAATTGATGAATAAATATTCAATTTTTTTTATCAAGAGAATTATAGTATTCTTATAAAGATCTTGATGGTTTTCCTCCATCAACCTGGGATAGATACTTATCATTATCATACTGAATAAATAAATAATATACCATATTAATAATTTTTTTCTTTTTAGTATAACTATATATAGCCTTATCCATGAAAAATTCATCAATAGAGGCTACTATATTTTCTATCAACCCAACAAATTAAATTATTAATGGTTGTTCTTCTCACTTCCTTGACTAGATTTCTCAATATGATCATTTTCATGAGCTTCTTAATCATCACTATTTTCTTCTGGATTCATAGGTAACTATTCAAAAGGAGTGATTGATACTCCTAAAGACATTGATTCATTACCATCCTTAGGTGTAGCATCTATATCTTATTGATACTGAACTTTAGGAGCTTGATTTGTAGGATCATATATTTTTCTTGTCCATGTGGAAAGGGACTCCATGTTTTCTTCTTCCATATTTTTGTCAATAAATGGATAAACATATTTTATATATTCTTTATTAGAAAACTCATATTTGATACTATGACATGGTGTTTGGAAAACATATTATATTCAAGATTCCAAAACATTTTCTTCAAAATTGTAAACTAAATTAACTGATTTCATATTTCATTTCTCCCCCTGAGAATGAGGACCAGATTCTTGTTGGTATTCAACACCAATATGTAACATATTTCTTCATATTTTACTCTAAAATAAAAGTATATTTCTTAATGTTCCAGTATTCAGAATGTTACTACGATGAAATGTATTGAACATATATATATCAAGAATCATGCCTCTTTTATACAAAGTAAGAGAAAAAATTCTTCCATATGGATAAAAAGACATGCTTTCCTCTTCATTTGAACAATTATTCATATATCATAACATATATGTAGGGAAAATAATTTTGATATTTCACATTAGTAAAAAACATTATATACATATGATGATAGTGATTCTTTTCTAACTCATAAATTCTATGAAGTATTACTGACTGAATAAATTTGACTTGAGCCTTCGGGTTAGCCTCAATTCATTTAAAAAAAATTTCAATCATATTTTAGCTGTAAAAAGAAATTGATAATATATTTATATTTATGTTATTTGTTTCTAGTAGATAGAATATTGAAATTCAAAACCCCTCTATGTGGAAATTGTAAAATCAAAGCTATCTCAATAAAAGAGTTATAAAAAACCATATCATTTACCCATAATAGGATGATATCCTTTATTTAACCCAAACTAAAATGAACATTTCTATAAAAATACATTACTTCTTTATAATACAGAAATTTAGTATTTTCATCATTAAAAAGGAATTATATACCTGTAAAGGCTGGATATTTCCTTATTAAATGACACATCTAATACAACCATTTGAAATATGTGACCTTTACTTGAATAATTTTTCTGTAATTCATGTATTGATGCTTTGATTCACTCAGTTATCCTTCATCTGCCTTCATTTTCTTCATAATTTTTCATAATTTGATTGGCTAAAATAATGGTTTAAAATGTTTCTAAGAAAGGATTGTATATCTGGTACTCAAAAGGTTTGAAATACTCCTTTTAAGAGTGATAGAGAGTGAGTGAAATTTTTTTGGATGGTTTTGAGAGATGTAAGTTTTGGTTTCATGAGACAATTATTCATTGTAAAGATTATTTTGTTTTTGAAAAGAAGCAATTTTTCAAAAAAAATAATAAATTCTACTTTTAAACTATTAGTAAATAAATAAGTTCCAACCAAAATAATTAAAATAAATAATATATAATTAATGAAATAAATTAATAAATTAATATTTAAAAATAAATATTCATACCCCCTAATAAATTTAAAACAATCGTTGGGAAGTGTTTTAGTAAAACTATCTGCATATTGATATTCAGTATTGGAAAATTATAATTATATATCATTTTGTGAAACTTGATCTATTTGAAAATAATTCCTAAAACCAGTATACTTTTTTCTTGAGTGACTTACATGATTTTTTTAAATATTATTTACACAAATATTTTCACATAAAATAGGAATATTATTTAAATTATTTTCAATGTATTGTAAGGTGTTCTTAATCCACAACACTTTTTCATAACATCTTCTTGGAGATATATATTTTACCTCAGTTATTGATAGAGCAACTGAATGTTGATTCTTACCTGACAACAAAGATAAATATTTTCAAAAAAACTGATAGGTTATTGATGTAAATTTTCCTAACTATTCTAAAACCTCCAAAATAAACATTTGAATATGAAATTAAATAAAAATCAGATGTTTTTGGGTAATGTTGAGATTGAAATGTAGTTTATCTCATTAACCTAAAAATAATTTTTACAATAGTAAGAGGCGGTATTTTTGGATTTCATTTAAATATAACTTAGAGATAAAAAACAATATTTCTGGATTACATGCAGTAATATATAGTAGGCCACCAATCATAGCTCAGTATAAATTTTTTTCTGCCAGTTTCCCAACTTCATCCTAACCATGGTTTATATTTTTACATAAGGTAGTTTTATATGTGTTTCTATTTTCAAGTCAAAAATATTTCTATAAATTAATAATTAATTTAACCTGGTTTAAAACATTTCCATAACCCATTTGATATATTTGAATTCTAGGAAATAAATTTAACTATCCCTTCATACTCATTTTAAATACATTTTGCATAAGATTATAAAATAAAATAATTGTTTTATTTTTTGAAGAAAAAATAAAACCACCTACATAAATTAATTTGATCAGAATATTAGAAAAAAATATTTTCATAAATATAGTATGATATTCTAATCATATTGAAAATATATATTTTTATTATAAAAGAACTTGTTTATTCATACCTAGCTCTAGGGGCGTATTTAAAGCTATAAAGTGATTTAGTATGTTTGAAACCAGGATTTGGAAGATAAGTACTTTCAAAACATGGTTGTAGTTCAATATAAACATCATCTAATAAATTTATATTTAAAAAATAAGATTTCACATCTATATGATATAATTTAAAATCAATAAGATATGAATAGGATAGAAGGATTATAATTCAGTTTAAA
Source organism: Viscum album (assembly GCA_963277665.1). Taxonomy (NCBI): domain Eukaryota; kingdom Viridiplantae; phylum Streptophyta; class Magnoliopsida; order Santalales; family Viscaceae; genus Viscum; species Viscum album. The sequence goes on along the minus strand of OY728123.1, from coordinate 1,730,535,388 downwards.
TTGAAATACATGAAAAAGTTTCTTCATAATCTATTACTTCTTCATAACTATATCCTTTAGCCACTAATCTAGTTTTATTTCTAGTAATTATTCCATTATCTTCAAATTTATTTCTAAGGACCCATTGAGTTCCTATTATTGGATTTTGAGATGGTCTTTCAAATAATTCCAATACATTATTTCTAAAAAGTTGAATATGTTCTTATTCCATATTCATTATCCAACATTAATATTCTAAGGATTATTCTATAGTGTTATCTTATAATTGAAATATGAGGGAAAAATCAGATATGTTTCCTACATTCCATCTTGTTTTTACTCTAGTATCTATATCACATATTATATTTCTGATAGAATGACGTTTTAAGGTTCTATATTATCTAGGTAAGACACATTCAGGTTTACCATTTTCATTTTCTTCAAAACTAGACTGAATTTTGTTAAATTTATTTTCAAAAACAATCGGAGGTGATTCAAGTCTCATGTTTTAAAAGAGTCGTGATTTTAATTTGTTTGATTTTTTCCATTATCAATAGGTTCAATTTCATCAAAAATAATGTGAACAGATTCTTCAACAATTATTAACATTTTATTTTAAACTGATTAATATATAGAATTATAATAATATCCTAAATATATTCTTTCAGAGGACTCTGGATCAAATTTACCAATGTTTTTTTAGTTTTTAAGATATACACCTTGCATCTGAATACTCTAAAGTACCTAAATTTTGGTTTTATATTATTATATAGTTTATAGGGTGTCTTCCTAATAAGTGATCATATTAAAACATTATTCATGATATAAAATGTTTTGTATACTACTTCTTCTCAAAAATATTTATGAAGAATATATTCATTTAACATTGTTTGTTCAATTTACAAAATAGTTATTTTTATTCATTCAACAATTCCAATTTTTTTGTTATTGGTCGAAGAATTTGTTCTTAGTACCTATTTTTGAGAAAAATAAGAACGAAATTATTGATAAAAACTCTCAACCATAATCACTTGTTATGAAATTATTTTAAAATCTTTTCCATTTTGAACTATTCCACAATGGCTTTTAAAAACAGGGAAAACAAAACTTATTTGTTTTATAAAATAAAATCTTTTTAATCATCAATATTTAGCTAATAAAACATAAAAAAATGATCTATAATACAATAATACAACTCATTATGTTCTAAAAAATATTTGTGGGTAAGATCAAGTGGTTTGGATGTACAAACTTTTTTAATAGATTAGAAATATGACTTTTTCTTCTTGCTAATTCGGCATGCATCAATGAATATATCTTAATTAAATTTAAGACTAGTAAAATTAGTAACTAAGTATTAATTATACCTTTTATATTGATTAAATAATTTAAATGTTTCAATTCACATATACCATATCAGTGATTCATTTTCCTCAATAGTTAACCAAGTCATATTTTATTTAAAAATGGAATTAATATCCATGTTATAATAATTTCATGTTCTAGGTACATTAAATTTATGAAATTTGTCTTTAAAATGTTAGAAATAACTCATTGTGTGAAAGAATTTATACAGTCCTTTTATAAACATTTCCTAATATAGGTGATTTAAATTTCATATTATAATTCACACATTGCTATGGTTCCTATCAATTCATTAATTTTCAAATAATTAAATAGTGTTGACTCTCATATATTAGTGGGTATTCCATTCCATTTAGAGGGGAAAAATATAAGTACTTTTAACACCTGATCTAATTGTAAAATGAAATTTCATAAAGTATAAACATTTTTGAATATCTCTTTCAATCCCTCATTCATATGGGTAATTCTTTCACCATAATACATTCTAAAAGTATAATTTTTTTAGCAGTTTATATTAATGATTTGAAATTATTAGTCCCTTTATAGGAAACAATAATATTCTTCCATATTTCATAGGATGTATAAAATTTAGAAACTATGTTGAATTAATCTAGACTAATTCCACATATAATATGTTTCATTTCTCTTGAGTTAATATCATACACATGTTCTTTGGTGGATTCACATGTTTCTGGTTTTCATGGATTTCAGAAGGACTGAAAATATTCTTATATACTTTGAATCAAATATTTTTCAAATAGATAATCTTGCAATCCTTCTAGCATCTATAATTTTCACCATTGATATTTGGACCATGAGACATTGAAATTGTTTCTTTTAGTTCTGTAATTTACAATTATCTTTGTATAGAAATTATACATTGAGCATTATAGATCATATCAAAATTCTTCATAATTAATCCTTTTTTATGAATTTTTTTTTCAGGGTAATACAAAGATACACAATAGGGGTTGAATTCTGTCTTTTCAATAATCATAAGTAGATTGTGGATTTTATCGTTCTCTGTGATTTTAAACGATACTCCAAATGATGATCTTTAAGTAGGCTCAGAAGTTGATAAAATGATATAAAAAACACATCAATCTGATTTTTTTAGGGAAAATATATCCCTTAGTGCACACCACCAATGAATTCCCAATGATCTTGGAGATTTTCACCAAACACGGCATCTTATCAGATGACCTTAATAACTGAGTGAAAGTAGTTGACACCTTTATAAAAATAATTCTAACAGACCCTTCTGGTTCTTTACATGAAACTCAAATATACATAGCTTAGTCTAAGAAGCTAATACTCTACCGTGACTTTGTATATGCATTCGACACTCCAATAAATCAACAGATATTTATTTAATTTAATAACCAAAGTCTTGTTCACTATTATAATAGTAACTGACAGAAAATGAATCTTCTCCATAAAAGATAAATATATTCATGAAATAATAACTTCAAATATATCATGGTTATATATTACTGACAATTGAAACATAAACAAACAAGTATAAGTAGTAAAAATTACTCTTCATCTTTTACTCAGAATAAGATTGAAACATGTATGGCTTCAAGATTATCTTCTACTTAACAACAGATTCTTTTGATATTTTTTCATTTACAGTAGTTCAATTTTCAAAATGAATGTATATAAAATATTGAAAAATAAAATTCCTTTGGTATTTATTGAGAAAAACATTTCTCTCTTTTAGTTGAATAGATCCACGAATATCTTCATACAAATCACAGTCATTTAAATTTCAAACCATTCATGAGAGTCGTTACTTCCCATTGAAATTGGATTGATTTAATCTATTAAATAAGAGAATTTTATTTGATCATAAAATACCATGAATGATATATTTACTTCCATTGAGACCCTTTCATAAAATGTGGATAAATTCTATAAATTAAAACTTCATTATTGGAAATTAAAACATAGGGTTCCATCGCATAATGAAAAACTCAATAATTAGGGTTGAAAACATATGATTTTTTACATACATGCGGCTGATAAAACATTCATTAATTCCTAAAATGTAGGGTTTATTACAAATGTAGGGTTTTTGATCCTTACATTTACAATAACATATGGTACATGATCCATACATTTTCTTCCAAATGTAGGGTTCCCGGTATATATTTTATTCCTACAAATAAATGGAATGTAAATTGTTTCTATAATAAATTAAAATACATTCAAGTTACATCAAACAATAATTTAACCAATAAATAAGATATAATTGTTAGGAAATATAATCTTGAAAAATAATTTCCACATTAAAACAAAGAATGTTAATTTTGAGCATCAAAACTAGAAAGATTCATAGAGTCTTGTTGACTCAATACATGCCCAAAAACACATAATTCTAAATAAATGAAGACCAATTCATCAATCGACATTATTACAAGAATATATTTTTGTCCATTAAGTCTATGTCCTTAAAATGAATTCATAAAAATTCTCTAGGTATCACCACTTAATCCAAAAATTATACTTGAACTTCTCGTGGTTAGTTATACATTAATGATTCAAATTCTTCATATATTTTCAATCCAAATATGAATATATGTTTTAATAATATTCATTGGTAATACAAACCACACATCCAAGCTTATCGAATCATTATTTTAGCTTTATAAAATAATTCTCAACTCAATCCACATAGTTTCAAGGTATATTCATTTCAATCATCAACAAACGAGATTGGGAACACTAGTGAACTTCCAAGCTATTCATCTTCTTCAATACATATTAATGTCAATATAACTCATTGAAAAAAATATATAAACAACATTTTTTATCTCTGATATTATATTTTTTCTTTTCTAGTTCATATTTAGTGTAATACTACTTTTAGAGATAGTATATGTGTGATATTACTGATAGGGGGTGGATGAGTAAGTTATCACTTTTACTTTATAAATTTTTCATTTTCAATTCAACAATTATATCATATTAATGTATGTAGACATTATCCATGTGTCTCTTAATCTCACAATGAATGATAATATAAATAAATGGAAAAAATAATAATTGGCACGGTTTGGTACAAAGTTATACCCCTCCTTGTGTTGGTTATATCATGTATTTATGGATTCCCCAATATGATCTTATTATCAATTAAAATGGTCGACACAAAGCACATTTGTATCTGAGCTTTTTAGTCCACAATTTATTACCTTTAGACTACTTCACATAGAGTTAATTGAATTGAAAATATAATTATACTCAAGAATCCTCACAATAGGGCCTTTATATAACCACATATCATATTAATAAAATCTATAGAGGCCTTTACCTCTGGAATCCTCATAGATGGTCTTTTTACTGCATCCAAGAATATTTACTTATTAAAATTTGTACCCAATTTAGGATGATATCTTGATATTCTTCTATGATGTCATTGAATCACACTTCCTCATGTACCAATCATACACCTTCTCACTGATTTTACTCTTTCTCAAAATAATTCTAATCAAAGTGTAAAATCAGCTTCCTTGGTCATATCAAATTCTTAAGACATAATTCTTTATTTTTATTGCTAAATACTCGTACTCACATGTATATGTGATATTTATTCACATAATTATTCAAATAAAATTCAGACATTAATTGAACTTACCTCTTATCCAATACCCTAGAACAGATTATTCAATTATTTATTATTTTATGTGCTTCTAAATATTGAGATCTAGATATCTCAATGAATGTGAATAAATTTTTTTTATTTCATGTATGTAATGATTTTGTCTTCACATTATTTATGAAATAATGCATTCATTTTATTCTCCTTATAACTTTCACTATATGTCATATAATTTATTCTACAAATTTATTTTACCTTCATATAAGGGTAAAACTTATTGTGTGACTGTAAGCATTGCCTTCATGTAAACCACATGAATTATCATCATTCTTCCGTTAATCCAATGAGGTTATGCATAAGGGTATCAAAATATATATAATTTTTTCATAGAATATGTTCTCTACAAATCTATTCAAGCTTGTTAAAAACAATTCATGTTCCTATGGTTTCCCAATCTTCTTTTAATCATAATAAGTTCATTAAATGTCTTCATAATATAGTAATATTGTGATGCCTTTGTCCTCTTCATAAAAATGAGAGCCTCTCGAATTGAATCCACACTTCATAGGCCTTTTCTGTTATAATTTTATAGGAATAGATTATTTCATCCATGTATTTCCGTGGATCTGATATTTTGACCACCTCAAAAACACTACAAAATATGTCATGTCATGGATTTTATATCACCTAAAACATTCATATATTTTTTGAAAATATTCTTATTCAAAAAAATATAGTCTTCATGATATCAACTTCTTCTAGTTCTGGTGTGTATCTCACATGAATGTGAAGACTATATCCTTATCCATTATAGCTTTAATTATTCCATGCACTAGAAGATGCATGAACAACCATCAATTTCATCGTTTAATCCTCCAAAGAATAATAAACATCAAATGATAATATTAATTCAAGACTATGATTTATTTCATGATATCATATCGTTCCTGATTTCCTCATCTATTTGGAATCATCATTAAAGATGATAATAATCAAGATCACTGTATATTGGATTCAGATAGTGCACTAAAACCTCATCAAGTGGATGGAGATGAAGAGATTGTTTGATCTAATAGTCACATCCAATTTGATTAATAATATGATGTTATTTACATATTATTAAAGGTGAATATACAATACAAGTGCATATCTTTGTCCCATATCATGTCATCATGCGGTATCAGTCCGCTTATTAATTTCATTCATTCAACATCACACTCTAGTTGGAACTATGGTTGGCACTCGAAACACTTATCACACCAAATGTGTTGGGCCAGAATTATCTTCCCCATTTCATCTATCTTGTACCCCCTATGAGAACAATTCACCTAAAATGTTATATTCTCATGTTGGTTATATCCTATGCACTCCCAATAGGTTCTTTTCTTCCTCTCTATTGCTATATGAGATACAATAGGATAACTCTCCCATGTGGTAGAGGTGTACTCACACATTTGTGGGATTCATATAACACATTCTATCAGGTGGTTATCCATGTTATTGGGTATGTGAAATTAGAAATAATTCATCAAAATATATATGTATAGAATTCCTAAAACCATAACTTCCTCAAATTTCTCATGAAAAAAAATTATTTTTCATACCCTTCTTATACATGGTATTATTTTCCTTCTTCTTTTAATCGTATTCATAAATAATGTTTCATCCTTATTTATTCAAATCTAGGAACATAATAGTAGTTCAAAACCATTAAAATTATATAGAGAATAATAATTATCCATATATCTCAACATAATTTTTTCTTGTAAGATCATTGCTAATAATAAATGAAATCAAGGTCGATTGTTCAAAACACACTTCAAATAAATTATAGCATTTAATGTATTTGGGGTGAGGGTCCCCTTGAATTTCCTCAAGCTTAAGAATATGTCCCATCAACATAAAACACCAAAATATGATTTGTATTTCATATTCCCCTATTCCAATTTAGGGAAAAGAATTCAATTTTCACTTCAAGTACATCATAATAACTTATATATAGAGAAGTTAATCACTTCCCAAAAGATAATCTATATTGTGTTCAACCTCTTGAGAAATTCTCTACATGGATAAAATCAATGAAATATTTCCTCAGTTTGGGATTTCTCATAATTGTGGAATATACCAAACTTGAAAATGTATCTTCATGTGTTTCAATGGAAGAAACAATCTCTTTTGAATTTATTTTCCATTACATGATCATTTTTTCCCTTAGTTGTTTGTGTTGAACTACTTTGGAAATCCACTTCCTTGATAGCCAAATGTTTCATATTTTTATAACATTTATTCATAGTTGTAATCTATTTTATTTCCACCTATTTCATATATAGAACAACCTATTTCATTTTTTATATGTATTTTTTCCTAAAATAATGTTTTTATGAGTACCAAAATCCTACTTCTTGAAACACCATTTTTTGAGTTTCTTTTTCAGCATAAAAAACATTGAAGCTATTTTCTTTCTTAATTTACATTTCTATTATAATATTTTCCTCGTTTTTCATAGTAAAGGAGTGTATTGGTGTGGATTCTTTAACCTCCAATGTATTTCACCAATTGAGCTAGCTTTTAATATGATTGTGGTCAGATATAATAAAATATCATTCATAACAATAAAAACACATTCACCACTGGTTAAGATATTGTCACTACATGGGTTATTATAATATCACTAGGCATATAAATATCAAAACATTATACTCATTGAGTGACCAAATCATCCACAAGAGAATCACTTTGTTTCCATCATATTTTGTGGAACTATACATATAGATTTCATATGGAACCACTAATATCATAATGATATAAAATATATATCTATGGGGATTCAATTTAGTTGATCTTAGAACTTTTATTTTAGGTTTCAGTACTCCCCTTGAGTTATCTGATCATATAATTATTTGAAGGACTTACATCATTGCGCAGGCCATCTTTTCCCATGGAAATTTCATTTGAGACATGATAATCTCTTTATGATTTTCCTTTGGTCCATAAAATATATTATCCTTTACCTCATAAGAAATTTATTATTATTATAATAATATATTCAAGCTGTCCTTTATGTTAGGAATACCGTATGAACTTGATTGCACTAATTTTTTCATAACTGATTTTAGGTCTTCTCTAAATTGTTGAGTCTTCTTGTCCATAGATTCTAGTTTCACATTGTGTTACTTTTTTAGAGTATTTCTACAAGTCATATCATATTATAATTATTGGGGGATATTATCTAGAATGTTACTTTTCTCCATAATTTTATGATACATTTTAAAAACATAATATTTATCGCTTAAAATATCTTATTTCATCCTTATTTTTTCATAAACCACATTAACCATATGACCAACCAACTCATCCATCATTTCCATTATATTATGAAGTTCTATAGAGTATAGAATCTTTTAGATTTAATTTTCATTGAGTTTTTACATCTTTGAGGATATCATATTCAACTCTTCTCTTTGAGAATAATTATTATCCATAATCTCAATCACAACTTTAACAAGCCTTTTGTTTTAGAGTATCTTTTTCTACTAATATATCATAGAATATGATCTCCAATTTTTGATAATTGTTTCCTCATTATGTCCCAAATTTCACTCCATTAATTCCATATTAAATTCATCAAATAATTGGTCATCTTCCCTTATTTTCCTCTGAGTGATGTCCTCATCATCAGTTGTCACCATATCAATTGTCCTTTCAGCTTCCATATTCATACATAAAGAATCATCGAATGAGTAATTAGAATCACAATATGATTTTCCATACCTCTTATCTCAATGATTTTGGATCATTTAATTTAATATCACTATTTCAAAAAATATTTCTATAGAGAGGGATCCACCAAACATGTGCTTATTCTTTTAATTTATTTTTTTTCCATGGGCCACAATAATATAATAGTGACCTAAAATATCAAATTAAATAATTTTTTTTTAGAAAATTAGTAAAATAATATCAAATAAAATAAACCTACCCTCTAATACTTATTTTTGGTCCCTTGAGTGACTTATTTTGGAATATACCCTAAAAGAGGTGGGAAATCATGATATGTGAACTTATTCCAATTTATTTACCTTTCCTTATTACTCTCCACCCTAATGTGTTGGACCTCTTACTAAGAAGTGTCATCATGTTTTCATCTTATCAGCGTTTTGATATTATTATCCTCTAACATGAATATCCATTAAAAAATATTATATTTTACCTAACATCCTATTTTAGATTTATTTATATAGAATTTATATGATATTGGAAATATAAACAATTATATTTACTAGGTTCACCAGAATGTTATATTCTATGGAGTATCTTATCGATGTTTTTTTGATGCACCAAAAACACTATAGGCACACTATGTGTGTTTTTCTAGGTAACTCTTGCACAACTCACTACCTTTTCAATGTTTTGGGTTAGTTAGCTACAAGAGAAGGAACATTTACCTCAAAACATCATTTCTACTCGCTACTTCAAATGGAAAATAGGATTGGATCATAGGAAAACAAAAATATCATCGTATTATTGTTGACCCACTGGGAAATTTGAGATAGGTGCTTTTTATTCTATTTTTTAAGTCACAAGTATGCTATGAATTTCACCTTCACCTTCGCCTTATTTCTTTGATATGTCATTAACTATTGTTTCTTCATTTATAGGAGTATTATAGATTCCCCTTATTCATGATATGGATGTGAGATTATATCCTCCATATTTTTAAAACTCATTAATGTATTCCAAGAATAATTCATTATATAATAATTCAATAATTAATATTTCATTCTAGAATAATACTAGAATATATTCAAATTGCAAGATGCATCAAAGTTATCTGTTCTCTACTTCCACATGAAAATTATATTATAAATCTTACATGAATGTACTCACCCATTTCATTTCAAAGTATATATTTCAGTGGAATTATCACTTCATGCTTCTATAGATATTTCAAATGGTTCATTGTTTCTCTATGTTTCATATAATAATGGGACTTATTATATTTCTAAATACATAATCCATATAACTCTTAATTTTATAGTTTTAAATAACTCTCAATTCCTATATGTGTATGGGGTTAGATGTTATCATATATAGAGGATCTGAATTCCCATGATAACTTTCCCCGAGAAAATGGTTATTATACCTGAACCATTACCCCATATAAAATCAATTTCCCCCACTATACTATGATCTAGATAGTATTCTTCCTGTTTCGATTTATACACCAAGATCAAATAAATAATTTATAGAATATAAATCTTTATAATAATCAATGGAATCTAAATTCAAGACATGACTATATGTTTAATCTGTTTTATTTAAGGATTAAATCCTCATCAAACTACTCCTTCAATGTTGTATAGCAATTTTTTCATAACTATTACATCCATAGTGAAGTTACCTATATGCCCACAAAATTGATACATTTCTCTTACACAGTCTACTTTTCTATCTCATAGACACCTCTTAAATGGATGAATATATTATATAAGCATTACATACCTTTATAGTGTTTGTTTTATCATTATAGTGAATATATCTTAATCCTTGGACATTTATGTTTCTTTACTATGAATAAATCACTATAAATCCACCCATTCATATTCTATGAAAAAATCCATGAATCTAGGGGGTTTGAAACCTTTTAGGGTCTCAACTATTCAATTATGTTTTCTTGTTTAGTTCTATTGTGTTTTAAACCACTCTTACATTACATTTAACATGCTGTAGTCCCACTCACTGTGGTCTAGGAATCTAAAACCTAATTTTATTTAATAGTGTTAAATGTGGATCTTCTATGACGCAAGTTTGGAGGTGTGGTGTGGGAATTATTTCTACCATGTGGATACATATTGGAGTTAAATACTACAACATTGGGAGATGATATTATTGATTCTATAACTCATTAAAGAGATGTTAATGAAGGATTTTCAATTTGATCATACGGTGGAGTAAGATTGATCTGAAAATTGAAGTTATAAATATTTATTTTTTAGGTGGCTGAATAGTTCCCACTCCCTAAATCCAACATCGGATTTGATCTCATTTGTATCATTATTAATTAGTATCTTTACTTCCTAAATATTCTATCAACTATTAACAGGGTCCAATCCAAGCATCCTCTATAAATAATTCCTAAAAGGCAGACCACTACTCCCATTTTCATTCCTACAAACATGTGTGTGCTCCCCTATGCCTGAAAATGCACTCTCTTCCTTAGATTTACATCATTTTGCATTCATGATTCGATTGGGACTTGGTTGATTACTTCTTTGAACTATATGGTTATGTGATTCATTGGCTTTGATGGCCCAGGATGACCTAATTTTGGCCTTATCCACATCTCATCCCTTTCCCAAAAATAGAACTCTTCAAGAATATAATTACACCAAATTAACTTATGGAAATATTTCTATAAACACTTATTTTTTCATCATTAACATGAATGTTTATTCCTAAATAACATGAGCTATATTTCCTCTATTGTCAATATTATAGAATGAAGGAATCCATAACTATCATTAAGTTAAATATAAAAAATCCATCACATATTATAAACTAGTCAACTTCGAACTCATCGGGGTTCTAAAATAGAGAATATGGTGGATGATACCGTAAGTTATAATGATTATTCTAGTGTATTCAGAGGTTTGATGTACTATAAAATAAAAGAAGAGTTTAATATTAGTATTAATAATCTTATAATTTTTAACAACATAAATTATTAACTTTATTACTTCCCATATTACCAATCTAATAAAATATTAGAGTAATCGAAATATAAAATCTATGAAATACCGTTAGCATAATAGAAATAAAATAATCAATATTTAATATTTACCATTAAAAATTTACATTAGTGGAAATTTAAACTAACTATATTATAGAAATTGATACCATAATTAACTCAATGGTAATTCAAAAAAAAATAAAGTAAAAAATTAATAAAAAATTAGAGTATTATTTAGGAAATAAGGAAATCAATTAAAAGCATATATATTAAAACCACACTTTTAAACCAAAGTGAAAAGTTGATATATAGACTTGATTGGTAGTATCCTTATATTTTAACATGTTCAATGGTATCCAAATGATTATAATTATCATAAGAGTTGTCTTCTTATCTTGTTAATCCCTTGACTAAACCTTCCAGCTGCTCACATCTATACAGTAGAAGAATTTGAGTGTTGTGTTCCCAGAAATAGAAGTAATCAATTTAATGATGAATAATTCCCATGTCATATAATAATATAAATCTATCAATCATGTAGTATTTGTTGAAAAATTATTAAAAATAATATACTAAATTATTTTTAAGGAAAACCCCACCCAATTGTAGATTATATCAAAAAAAATTAGAAACAAAAGTATTATACTGATTGTAAGTGCTCTTAGAAATAATAAATTACAAACATTAAAAATAAATAATAAATTTTAGAATAATGGATTCATGTATATATATTTCTTATGATGTTTAAGGTTTAAATGAATTTATATAAAATTCCTTAATGAGATTCAATGACTGAATTCCTCAAAACTCTAAGTCCGTAGTAACAATAATTGAAACAAAATATTCATCAACTGATGAACCTAGAATGTTTATTTCACTATTTATTTGAAAGATCATCACTACTATAGTGACTTTAAATCCTATGGAACTGATTGGGAATGAATCATCATATTACAAAATTTTAATTAAGTTATTTTAGTGATCCAATATTTTAGTTATGTGATTATCATTATTTATTGACATAAAAACATAAATAGAAACATAAGTCATATAATTTTCATTTGAAGTATATTTCGATTTGTATAATAATCTATCAAGTCATTCACAATCTCAAAAATATCCCAAACAATTTAACTTTTCATGAAAAAAATACATGCATGAAAATTTGAATCTAAGAGTTGAAATATAATAGAAATCCCAAAATAGTAATCTTGATAGAAAATATCTCCCCCTTTGTTTCATTAGTGAATAAACAGTTCTCCCAATTTAAATAATCAGTATTTATCCATTAATTAATCAGTTAATATAAAATAAAAATATATAAAACTATTTTTATTAAATTTATCTCCCATAAAATAATCAATGATAAAAAATACACAACAAAAGAAAATTCTTAAATTTCACCACATTGTGATTTTCAAAAAAAATATTGAAGTAAAAAAGAATTATAAGTTTTAAATTTAATGTTGTTTGAAAATTTTCTGATCAAGAGTATTTCTATCATTTGGGAAAAAAATTCTCTTCATATCAATGATAAAAATCTAATTATCATGATTGATTTTATTTAATTTTCTATATAAACTCTATTTAAACCATTCTTTCTTATATGTAAATATCTTCATATAATTTGAGTTCATTTTGAACTTAACTTTCTCAAACCATATTATGGATCTTATTAAGAATATCTGTATAAAAAAGACATGATTCTCTAATATTCTAAATTGAACATCACCTTATTTACTAATAAAACATTTGATATCATCAACTATATATTTTGGTCAAAAAATATTATTAATATAAATTATTAAAAAGATAATTTTGATTTGGATAATTTTATCTATGAAATGTGAATTGGAAAATAATATTGAATGAGAAAAAACAGTGAAATTATAGTCCTTATATATGAATTTAATATTTCTATCATCAAAACTTTTATCCTTTTATGTCAGAGTGGTTCTCAATTATTTATAAAAAAATGAATGGTCAAAACTGATATCATATATCTACTATTAAGAATTAAATTTAAATTTATTTTAATTGAAAATAAAAATATTCCTTTTTGAAAAGTAGTAACAACACCCCCTATAAGAAGGATCTAAACAATTATATTTATTTTTAATATATACCCCTAATATAATCAATAATATAAAAAATAGTTAATGATATATTTAAATATATAAAATATTCTTGAAGATATCTATCAGATATAATAGATTATCTTACTATTTAAAGGATAGTTTAATAAAAAGATTTTTTGTTAAAAACTAGAGATATATTAATGAAAAATTATATACATAAGTATTGTAAATTTAAAAGGAATTTAAGATTGGAAAATAGATATGTTTTGAGTAACTAATAATTTCTAAAAATACTGATGTTCTTAAAAATAGTAAAGTTTTAAATATAGTTAAAATTTGGAAAAAAATTATGTTTTTAAAGAGTTATAAGTTTGAAAATTTTAATTTTTTTAAAGTTTGTTATGTTTTTTAAAAAATAATTTTTGAAATACATATATATTTTTAAATGATGATATGTTTTGAAATAAAATTTTCACTTTTTGATGAGTTTTTAATATAAAGAGAAACATGTACCATGAATTGGATTTATGATCACTTAATGTTCATCATTACTAGGTTCTATTTAATAAATTTATATCTCTAAGAATTTTTTGGATTTGTAAAAATATCATAAAAATGTGTTTCCATTATGATAAATTCAAGAATAATATCTTTTTTTTGTGTGCAATCCCTTAGAAAACAGTGTCTTACATTTTTTTTCTTTTCTCACGAGTGATTTGTTTGGCTTCTAAATAAAAAATATTTTCCAGTATTATGAGAATGAAATGGAATTGAAGTATAACTCAATAAAAAAAATATTAGTGTGTATTTTATCCATAAAACATCATCCCAATAACTCATGGGTACTATATATTCTGTTTTAGTAGTTTAAAGTGTGGCATAATGTTGTTTCTTGATCGACTAAGGGGCCAAATATTCTCCTAAAAATTGACATGTTTCAGAAGTATATTTTCTATCTAACCACAAACCTCCAAATTTAGAATTTATGTAACATTTTAAAATAAAATCATTTCCTAAAGAATAAAATAATCCTAGTTCTAAAGTACCATTAAGGTACAAAAAATTCACATTAGTAGTTTCAAATGATATTATTTAATATTATCTTAGAATATCATACATAAACATAGTGATGACATTTTGTCTTATCAATTTTAAATAATATATATTAAATATATGACCATATTTATATATTAATTTTGATTTACAACATTACTTGATTCATCATTATCAATTTTTAAAGAGGTTTCAATAGGCGTACATATGTTCGATGCATTTTCCAAAAAAATGAGAATAAATAATTAATATATTATTTTTGTGATAAAATATTTCCTTCATGCTTTTAAAAATTTTCCAAATAAAATAAAAATATTATTTCTCCAATCATTCTCATTTCAAACTAATTTTTCATATATTCAGAAAATTATTAGTAATGATTTGATGGTAAAACCAAAAAAAATCATCAACATATTTTTAAAGACTATTTATGTTTTTTAATTTTATTTTCAAATTTGATTGGATCAACACATACAACAATAAAATTATTATACATTAAATATTGGGTAATTCTTTCATACCATCATCTTGGGATTGTTTATCTCTATAGAATGCTTTAGTTAGGTTAAATACTTTCTCTAGAAATTTATCTTTACCAGAAATGAGAGGTCGTTAAAAATAAATATCATTTAAAACGTATATATTATGATTATAATATATTATAATCCTGATATTATTGAAAAATTTCAATATAATCCATCACTTAAACATGAAAATAACCATTTGAAATAGTTCTTTATTTATTTATAATAGTGATTAAATTTTTATCACATTTCTTTTGGAAAAATACATTTTACTTCAATTACCAGTAGATCAATAGGACATTCAACAATATAATAAAATTGGTTCTACTCATGTTAATTTATCACTTCATATATATAATTTATGGAACATTATTATCCTCAAACATTATTGGCTATTTGGGTTAAAAGTTCTAAAGGAAGGAATGATGATCTTAGTAAATTTTTAGTGAACTACTAATTATAAATGTCTGAATTTCATCTCAAATAATAAAATTAAAAGGATAATTTATATAGACTGTCTTATTTAAGGCTAATTTATTAATTTGATCTTAAACAAATTGATGTACATCATCTGTCAAAATATCTTTCATTATGGAAAATATGATGGTCATACATTTGAAGGATTTAAAATAAGTAGTTGTGATTTTATTTTTATAGGTTAACATAATAGATATTGGAAATTTTTATAAGTGTTATGAAAATGTAATGGTTTTAAAAAACAAAATGATTGTATTCATCAAATGTTACATTAATATTTTATTCAAAAATATTATTTCTTTTCTAAAAACTCCATATTCCTCAATAAGTACTCACAACCACAACAAAAATTATTTCTGAATAAAATAATAACATAGTGAAGTTCAAGTAATTTCTTGAGGAAATATATTTCTTTTTTCAACTAAACAATTTTGATATGGTGTTTTAGGTGTATAAAAATTATGAATAATGCCTTTTTTACAATAAAAAGTTTTAAAGTCATAGTTAACAAACCCATCACCATGATCACTCTAGATATTAACTAAATGTAGGTTTTCATCATTTGCAATGGAACAAAATTAATTAAAATTATTGAAAGATTCATATTTATGATTGGGATGATATACCAAAATAAAAATAGTGTAATGCTCAACCAATTCATATATATATAGTACATAACTCTTATTCTGACAGGTTTTCTAAAACCAATAAATTCATGTGTACTAACTATAAAATTCATAAGTTGAGACCTCAATTTTAGATTTAAAAATCATCTTCTATTTCATACAAAATTGATAAGGTTCAAAAACAATAGTTGAATTATATTTTAGTTTTGGTAAATACCAAACATGTCCTTTCTAGAAAGATTATTCAAATTATTAAAGCTATAGTGTCCTAATATCCATTTTCATAACCAGTATTATACTTATGTTGAACTAAAATAGACAAAATTATGATTACTTAATTATACTAAGTCGAGTGTGTAAACCTTTTCATGCCTATTAGAAAATAAATTTCCATTACAATCGGAAAATTAAACATTATATTTGGTATTCTAGAAGGACACAAGTTATCCATCCTCAGATAAAAAAATTATAATGATAAGGTTGTTCTTATTTTTAAAAACACATATAGTATTATAAATTAATGGTTTTCCATGAAAATAAATATCACTAATTTTGATGATTTCTTTCTATGAATTATCTCTGAAGGTTACTCTTCATATTTTCAATTTAATTAAATTTAGAATGTTTGACTTGTATCTAGTCAAATTTATAGAATAACCATTTTCCACATACTCATTTTCCATAAGGTTAACACTCATCCTATTTTCTGAATATATATGAATTATGTTCTCTATAGCCACACATTTTCGGGTCTAGTAATGTTAGAGAATAAGATATTAGGAACCAAAATTTCCCAAACCCATTTATGTTGTACAAATTCTAGTTATTGTTATATAAATTCCTTATAGAAAACAGAAGACTAATAATTTTTAGAGAATAATATTTACTCAAGTGGAATCCTATTTAATATTTTGAAAATAAAATTAAACTTTTAGGATGTTAACATATTGATGGAAAATAAGGCTTATTATAACATTAACCAATTACATTTTATGTTATAGATGATATTAGTTAATTATATATCTTATCAAAATTTCCTTTAAATGATTTAAAATTGGGCAAATGTTTCATTAAACAACATTATTTAAATTCAGGTTGATTAATTAAATTATGATTGTATTAATTGTGTATCCAATCTAATAAATTAAAATCATCTAAATTAAAATCAATAATATTTATAGAAGAATATTTTCTTGAATATTATTCTACTGATAGTTTTGAAATTTTTGAAGTTAATTTCCAAATTCTTTTATTATATTTAATATGTTTTGGTTATGTAAAATCCAAATTAGTTTTCAATTTATTATTTTCATATTTTATAAGGATTTTATATCTATCCATTTTAGATTTTATAGTTAATTTTTCATAATCTACAGATGAAGGTAATGTTTCTCCTTCTAATGGATTGTCTTTTTTATCTTCTAATGAAGTTAAATAATATTATTTTGTATAATAAATATATTTTGAAATAAGGAATAAATTTTGATTTTCCATTAGATGGAATATTTTAATAGAATCCAACTATTTTCTATCCTTTTGTTCCAATTTAATCGGATGAACTGTCTGAAGATGTTTAACATTCACTATCACTCAATCTATCGGAATATTTAAATCTTTTCTTTACTATTATTTTATAATAACTTCTTGACATTATTTTTCCATTATCTAGTTTAAGGAAATTAGTTCTGATATGACCTTTTTTCTTACACTTATAGTAAATATCATTAAAATATTACCATTTTTCTAATCTATATATTTTATGATTTAGAAGAACATATCAAAAAACTTATTTAATAAAAATAATTTCTCTATAAATATAAATTGGGGAATGTTCATTGTTATTGTCTTCGAAATAATTTTCATCTAAATGATTACATTTTCTCTTTGAAAAAATATTTAAATAACTATTACAAATAAATTTTAAAGTATTACGATTAGGTTTACCTAGACTATATGAGAATGATAGAAAAAATTTCATTTTCTTCTGTTCATCATCACTTCACATTCTTCCCTCATACATCATTATTTGCCAATTAAGCCATTCTGGCATAATGTTTTCAATTTTTTTGTTTCATTGATTTTTTTGTCTTCGACTCCCATTATTTTAGAATAATATAAAAAATAGTTTAAAATATTTGATCTTATAATACCCTTTTAAATACAATGATTGTAAACTATTTACTATTATTATATACAATTACTATATTTAGGTTATGTTTTCTTAATGACTAAAATAAAAGGCTTGATAATCATCTCATAGCATAACTCTGTGTGTTTCTAACACTTTGGGAGATCTAGAAAATGTTATTTCCAAATTCTTATTAATTCAATTTTTATATTCACATTATGATTTCTAGTTATAGATTTCTGTTTTCTTAGGACAAATTAGGGTATTAAAAACATTATTTTTTCTAGATATTCTATTTTTTCTTCTCGATTGAGTTAAACAACATCCTTCTATGGAACATTATTGTTTTCCTTTCATAAATTTTTTCAACTCTAGTATTAATGAAATATTTTTCATATGTTCACACCATTAATCATAATAATCTATATAAAAAATAGGTGGTCTATTGAGATTTATTTTTTTGAGTGTTCAGAAACGTACTCATGGAATCCTAAAAAATATTTTTCTCTTCCGACATAGTTAGTGTAAATAAACTCATTTTAAAATTAGTTAAACTAAAGGGAATAAATCAAGTAAAATCATATATTAAAATGATCAAAGAATAAAATTAAATACCCCTCTCATACAAATTATTATTCATAGGTGTGATTTTAAAAAAATATAAGAGGGGTTGAAGTAAAGTATTATAAAAACATATAATTTCCATCCACTTCAAGTATTATGTTTATTGGTTTTTCATATTATCAATCAAATCAAATATTTGAGTAGTGGAAATATAAAATTTATCAAATACAATCACGGTAACCGAAAAAAATGTTTGTTATTTTATATTATAGATTAAAAATTATAAATAGTTTGAATTTCAACAAACAATATTATAGAAATTGATACAAGAATTAACTCAATATTAAATCAGGAAAAAATTCAGTGGAAGTTGATGAAAAAACCTTGAATATTAGTTAGAATGTTGATACTCCATTAAAAGGATATTGATTAAAATCTATCATTTAAAAAAATATTTAAGGAATATTTATAGGCTTTATCTAATGTATTGACGAGTTTAAAATTGTCTTATGAAATACATGGGTTTATACCTATTATATGATCTCTAGTCCTAACCTTGGAATCCCATGAATTAATATGTCATTAGCAGCTCACTTCCACACACCTAAAGTACTAGAGACATTTATTCCAATCCATGGAAGACCCAAATATATTTATTAGTAATTCCTTTATCTCCATATCTATGGAATACATTGGTTAACCATAGTATGAAGAAAATTTATTATGACTAAAATAATATTAGATTTACAAGGAAAATATCACACAATAGTATCTCTTAATAGAAACACTCAAAAATAAAATGATTACACTAATATGAATAACTCTCAGAAATAATAAATTGAAATGATTTCAAACAAGAAAAACCATTCATAATTCTCAGTATGTGTATCTTTTTTCTTATTACATTGGAGGTGCAGATTCATTTATAGGAAATGTTCCATCTAAATAAAAAAAGTAAAATTCCATAAACAAACAGTTATTTATAACTACATCTACATGAATTTTTTAATATACTAAGGAACTCATCATGTTTCTTAATCGACAAATTAGTTCGATCAGCACCACTAAAATACTTCAAAATTATATGGGAGTGATCTAGGAAGAATTACCATATTACTAGATTTTCGTAAAAATGTATTAATGATTTCTGATTTTAGTTTCCTAAATTTCATTATATTATAAATTTATAAAACTCAAGTATAAACTTAGGTCTAATAATTTTTAAATGAAGTGTATTTTGATTTATTAAATAAATAAATAATGACATGTAGACTCAACAATCTACCCAATAGACAGTTTAGCTAAATGATTACTGAAATAGGTAAAATTATCATGTATTTTAGAATATTGATATTGAAATCAGGATGAATGGGGAAATATAATATCTTTCTCAATGAATGATAAACCATATATCCGTTTGATGATTAAAAGGTGTGGAAGGAAGATGCAAAACTATAGAAAATGAAGAGAAATGTTCCGGATGTCAACCATGATTGTGATGGAATGATACAGTTTAAGAAACAATTATGATTATATTGAACACCATAATTTAATAAGGTGTTGTTAGATAAGTCGCATTGGTCAACATTTTCTATCTATCCCATAAGTATGATGTTTTAATGATATCTGAAAGAGTATTTATAGAGGAATATGAAAATGGATATTGTAATGTATGTATATCTACATCTAGTATATCAGTAAGTTAATAGTGTGAGATAGAATTATAATGTGATATTACATCCATAACCCATACAATAATAGAAATTGGAAAATATGACCTTGGAATTCATTGTGGGACTCCCCAAAACCTATAATGGGAATATTTCTCTCTAGATTATAGTTGATCACATTATTAAATTATCACATTTCATTACTATCATAGAATATTTATTTCTTCATCAAATTGTTAGGTTATATGTTAAAAAGTGGTAAGGTTTCATGGAGTACCACTTTTGATCTTATCTGATTGAGACCTATGGTTTACATCAATTTTTTACATAAGTCTTTTGTTAGATTTGGTTATAGGTTTGAACATTAAAACTCCATATCATCCTTTGAAATAGGATTATTCTAAGAGAACAACTAAAACCCTAGACTATATTTTTAGAGAATCTTATTATGATTTTAATGGTTGTTGGGATCAAAAAATTTCTATTTTATAGTTTTTAAACATCAATATAATTTACTCAATCATTAAAATGTATCCTTATTAATCCCATTGTGTAAAGAAGTGCATGAATACCATGTATTGGGAATAAGTTTTATAAAAATATATATTTGGAACTGATATATTTGAGTAAATGGTAGACATGAAAGTAGGCCCTAGATCTATAAGAGGAAATGGTTGACATAAAAGTTATATTGATTATAGTTGGGGAGATTTAGAATTTGAAATTGGATACGTTGTATTATAATAAATATATCATTCAAATAAGGTTATTATATTTGGAAGTAAGGTTAAAATAGGCCCTAGATCTATAATTCCATTTAAAATCTTGATTTTATCTAGATGATTTCTTATCACCAGGAACTTACGCCAAATCTCTCTCAATTACCCAATGTGTTCCATGTATCTCTTCCATTGAAAAATATTGCTAAACCTTCATGTGTACTAATCATATAGATCATACCAATAAAGCATGATCACTCTTATGAGGAACAACCTTTGGGGATTCTGAATTAAATATAGAACTTTTTATGGAACAATACTACTCACATAGTCAATTGTATATGGTGAAATGATAAATTTTAGGATGTTATATAGGATCCCAAGGATGTGATGGGACAAAATTATCCTCATTTGTTTGTATAAATGTGATGTAATTTCAAGGAAGATATTTTTTTATTTCATTTATAATATTAAAAACTAATATTTTATAATATATTTATATTTATATAAGTGTTATGAATTTGATATCTTAGGTTACATACAACAACGATATTAAATGTACAATGATGTACTACAGAAATATTACTATTAAATGTCGAAGTTATCACAAAGATAAAGGAAAGTATAGTATGATTAGGAGAAACTAAATTATGAAAAAGTATATTATACACATGTATAAATTGAATTCATCATATTTAAATTGGTTATAAATGAAAATAAACGTATTTTAAAGTATAAATGAAAAGTTTTTATAAAAAAAGTTTTTTACAATATATTTTATTTTTATCTTAATAAATTAAATTAAATTATTTTAAAAAATTATTTTATTGAAATATATCAATATGATATTTAATAAAATATTTTAACAATCATTTAATGGTTATTGTAGTGAAATATATGAGAATAAATTTAGTTTTAGTCTAAAAACATTATCTGAAAATGGGTTTTATGGAATTTTTTGAGATTATTTTTAAATTAATTTATGACACAATAGAAATATAATTTGATAAAATTTTTCCAATTTATAAATTTTAATTGAAAAATTAATTAACGAGGAGACTTTTATTTTTTATTATGAATAGTAATCAAGGTAAACAATTCATTACTATAGTAAGAGTTAAAAGGGTAAATGAGGGGTTAAACTAAAGAAGTAAGGGTTAAAATGTTCTAACAACTTTTTCAAATCCTATTGGATGAGTTTATGATTATAATATAACATCACATATTTTTAATGGATCCATTTTTTTATCCACTTTATTAAAAGTGTCACATTATTATTTTTTAATATTCTGAATAATTACATGTATGACAGTCCCCTAACTTATAAATGTGAACTTATTATCCTCTATTTTAGACACCACATGATCCCACTATATCAACCATGAACTACCCAAATACGTTAATATAATATTTATCCATGACCTTGATGTTATATTATTACTAAAATACTAATCAATGAATCTTTAAGTTTATTTTTGGATGACGATACCCAAAGAAGGGGTATATGTTCTTACCAATATTTTTCATGTTTTCGTCTTCTTAAAACTCCTATAAACATAATATAACCCTATGAACATGATATAATTAGTATATTTACGACATTGATACATTTTTATGTTAATGGTATATCTATTTTCTAACTCCTTACCATGTGTTGGAAAATGATAACATCTCTTGTGTGTATGTGTGGATTACCACATACACAAAGTGATGTGATTCGTTTTTCATTCACTATTTATATGAATCATCATAAGGATATATTTAATGAATTAATATGATAATAATTATATAATTATGATTCTATAAATGTGAATTATTAATTACCTTTATTTTATTCCATTAATAAAAAGTGGAACCATAATTCGTGCGTATATATAGAGTACCTTCTCCATGAAGTAGTATAATTCAGTTTTGGTCACCTATTTATATTAATTGTAATAAAACTATATATAATGAATAAATATTATACTACTGAAATTATTAATATTATTGATATTATAAAACAATAACAAAGGATTAAGGACTGGAATAATCAAATGAAAACCTGCATGGAAAACAGAAACGTTTTAACCTGAATGTTCATTTTAATGAAGAATTGTTAAAAAGGATAATTAGTAGTTATAATATAATTATAAATAGTGATTAATATATGAATATATTTTTATAATATACTTATAATAAATATATATTTATTATATATAATATTTGAAAATAGATGAAGCTAAATAGGTTTTGAGGTAAGAGTTTATGTCACAATATCATTTTCATTTAATGGTTTTCAATGATAAATTCCCATTAATGTAAATTATATGGATATAATCCTTTGAAAACCTATTATTTTATTCTCCTATGGTTATTATTGGGTTTTTAATGTTTTAATTTCATTCGTATCACTATTTTAATTAAAATTTTTGAGAAATTTGTTTTAAGAAAAGTCATATATGTTTCATCTTTGGTCAAAAAACCATTTCTTCTCTGTCAGTATTCTTTTTAAATGTTTTAGAAAATTTTCTTTTATATGATAAAATGATTATTTATAATAATTTTCAACCAAATTTTTATTTAGATTTAAAATTTCAAATGGAATCATTTAATTGTTTCCTGATCGATGTTCTTTGGTAATTTTTAGTAAAAGTGTGAAAGGGATCATTTTTCAACATTTATCGCCTAAATGAGTTTTTATTGAATAATAAATATTATTTTATTTGATTATTTATTTAAAATATTAAATAGTTATTTAAAAAAAAATTCCGAATATTCTTGATATTTTTTTTAATCATACCAAAGGAAAAGTATATTTTCATATGTTTATAAGAAAATATATAAATACACTATTAGAGGTAGTTTTCATCCCTGTCTGTATCCTATGATGTTTCTTATGATTCAATGGAGTACATTATCTAAGATACCATAAATTTATTTTCTATATATGTATTATGATAATGTGATGATGAAATATTAATAAAACTCATTTATTTTCTCTTGGTTATGGTATAGTTAATTAATTAATGTTTTTATAAAATTATGGCACGCATATATATGGTTTTTGTTATTTGATGGGTTGTTCTGTTAAAACCCTCCAATTAATTGTGTAATTATTGATATCTTGTGATATAATATAGACTGGAATTGAGAGTAAACAATGTTTAGTAAGGGCCTCTATATATTATGGTAGTCTTTGGAGTTAACCTTTACTAAGGAAATGATGGAATTGGGAGTGAAATCAATAAACCGTGGGACTGCTTCCTCCACAATGGTATTGGTAGAGATCCTTACCTATGAACTAACAATATATTCACTTGATTTATCCAAAAAATATTATTCCATGTTCTTATGCTTATGATACACTCTCATGTCTCGTGATTTATTGATGATTATTCTTTACTCTTATGACTCATGTATTTTGAAATTCAAAATCTTTATTCCATGATTCATGATTTATTATCTATGACTAAATGGGAATTAAAATTTTAAATAATTATCATAATCACTTACCATTTTTCATATAATATTCTTTCATATGATAAATGATTTATATCTCCTAAGTTTACCCTAAATGAGCATCTACGATCGCCATTTCTTATATTACCATTTTCCCCATGTTATGAATAATAGTTTTAACAAATAAATGTATTAGAAGGGTGTCATGAGGGAAGTAAATAATGGGATATGTTGAACATATTTTATTAAATAAGTTTAATATGTATCTAGTCTCTAAATAACTAAATTTTTACAATCCTTGAGCATGTATTATTCCTCAGTGTATTAAATAATTATCTAAAATAAATTAATATTTATGTATGGAATGATTTTTCACATCCATTATCTACCATATATACCAACCTAGAAGTGTCTTATTATTCATACCTATAATATATATAATAATATATTATCATAAAATAATCCATAATTGATAAAAAATACATTTATATGGATGAGTATCATGATTTACATATTTTTATCAACCACCTTTAAATAAATTACTCATGCTCAAATTATTGAACCCTAGCCTAATATCCATTTAGAGAGATAATATCCATATTTCATTAAGAATTGGGTCACTTTATAGTTTCTTCCTTCACTTATAAAGATAGTTAGGAATACTATCCAATAATTACAATTATTATTCCTGCATAATATTGTGGATATCTCTTTATCGTCGTAATCCATCAAAAATTTTCACTCAAATATATTCCTTTTGAGACCTAATCATGTTAGGTTCTATGATAATGTGTAACCTAGGGAAAATTACAATAATAGGTTCCTATTATTTTTATAACGAACCACCGGTTTTTTAACATACACAAGATAATCTAGAAGCTTCCATATCTAGCATGACCTTCTCAGTTGGTTGATCAAGTTCTTGATATGGTCCTCTTTTGAAGGAATCCTATACATATTTGTAAGGGATTTTCTTTTAAAATTATAAAATTATTATTAATCATCACATGAATAATAAACACATTTCATCTGATGTAATAATTGTTTTTAATGGTTTTTTCCTTTTTGTATTCATAATTTCAACGATTTACTTTTCTAATCCATATTCCATCCCCAAAATTAATTTGATAACAGCATATTCATTTATTACTCTTTACAAAACCCACAATTTTCTTTCAATCATCCGAAAATAGATGAAAAAAATATTCAAGCCTATCCAAAAGAATCTCATTCAAAAGATAATGAAAATATACATGTAAATGTTTTCAGTTATGTGAGATTAATATTATCAACCTAAGTAAGCTAATAGAAACATGTGGTCAACACCCACCTTTATAGAAAAATTAATAATACTATAGGTGAGTAGGATGTGTAACACCAATTCCCTCTCATAGAGGAGACACTACTAAAAAATGAATATAATACATAATAACTTCAAACCCTAATATACATAAACCATATTCAATAAATAATTTAAAGATCAAAAACTAAATAGAAAATCATGATTAACATAGATGAAAAATAAATATAATGATATCATAATCACTACGTAATGAAGATAAATATCAACTAGAATAAATTTACTTCAAATATAAATAAGAAAAATATTCATAGCACGTAATCAATTTATAACCATGAATATTCTAAAGGAACTAAAATAAAATAAAATATTTATTTATTTTACTAAACGTGAGATACAAATATAAACTTTTCATTTTTACTTTAGGAAATACAAAATCACATTTTAAATGCAATAATGATGTACATCTGTGCATAGGGCATTTCCACTTGGTTTACTATCTTAAAAATGGGTTTTTTGGATTGGTTTACATGATTTTCATAAGTAATGATCCTTGATATGTCTTTTTAGACACCAAAGGATGAATCATGAAGACTATAATCTCTTGGTATATTTGATAAAGAATTGGAGGCTTTTGGACCTGTTCCCCCAAACTATGCTGAATTGGTGTCACCCAGAAAAATCACCAAGACTAGAAGGCTGACAAAAATTCAGGAATTTCATGACAGAAGAAACCCGCATGGTATCTGCATGGTCAACGAAACCATGAGACTCCCCAAAACAACCATGCAGGGTTTATTTTTTCAGAGGTATAGAGCTCCACATAGGCTTCGTACGGTAACCCAAACCGTGCAGATCACCCTCAAACCTTGCGGGGGTGACATTTTTTGAGACATAGGCTTCCGCATGGTCACCTCATGGTTACTCAAACTATGCGGCCCAGTAATGAAATATTGTGAGACTAGTATATTTTTTTTATAGATACCTCTGTATAACCTCCAAATGGCCTACCAAACTATGTGGTCCATCCCGGAAAGTCGTGCGCCTTTGTGGATGAAGATAGAGTCGTTCGCACGGTTGGCACATGACCTACCAAGTCGTGCGCCTAAACTGTGCAGAACACTATAACCTGTTCCTTTTCCTTTTTCTCTTTCCCCAAAATCCGTGACCTAGGTATTTCATTTCTACCTTACTTAAGAACAGTGGAAAAAAGTTTCTTTTTGACTAAGGTGACCATGGGGGGATTCCTGGAATGTAGGAGGATCATTCTGGTGGAGGAGAGGTGTAGAGAACTGATTTTTGGAATGATTTTTTGGACACATGTTTTTATAAATGGTGTATGTTTTTTTATACTCTATTTTTCATTATAATGAACTGTTCAAGAAATTTTAGTAATTATTTTATATTTTTCTCCAGGAGTAATTAAACCCCCTTTGTGTTGGGGATGTGGGTAAAATGTGGGTTTGTTAAATAATCTGTTTTTCTATACTTGTGTTTCTCTTTCTTCCTCACATAGTTCTCCCATATTAATTGCCTAATATCACTAGAAACCCCATATCAGACCAAGAATGGACTTTCTAGGTATCCTTGAGAGAATTATGGCAAGTTCACCAATGATCATTTGTTGAACTTACTGTTTCGAGATGGTGGATCTTAATCTAATGTTTTTGGAACTCAATTTCCCGACCAAGGAGTTTATTTTTGTAGAATTAGTCTGCACTCACCAGACCAAGGGGGTTCTGAAAATAGTGAAACCCAGAAATGTGGATTATTATGAACAAAACAATGCAATAGAGAAGTAGATTTTTAATGTCCCACACAAACTCAAATCCCCAACACTTTTTCATCATCATTTACCAAAACCCATCTAGATCATTTTCTATTTTTAATTTTAATCCATTGTGAATTGAAAAGGTCCATGTAATTAGTTTTCTTTTGGGATATGTCATGATAAATCTAGCCAATCATATTTAAATTCTGAATCTTTACTTAATAAATTAAAATCATGAGACATAAACAAATAAATTACTCTATAGGTATCAAAAAAATATATTCACACTATACAACTTACAGGTTAGGGAAATAAATTTGGGTAGTCGAAAAAAATAATTCTGCTAAGATGACAACCAAATTATGTCTTCATTTTCAGGGATTAGTTTATGGTGTTTTTTAGTTGAATTGAACTCAAGTAGTGAAAACAAAAATTAAAAAATCTAAAAATTATTTTCTTAATGTCATTTCTGTTTTTCATTTCTTTTTTCTATTTTAGTTTGGGTGGGTTGTTCGTCTTGTGCGGGATCCTAGGGACAAGAGTGGTCGGGTCACTTGTTCCCAGAGTGTCGAGTAATAGGAGATACATCCTCCTGATCCAGAAATTGAAAGAACGTTGTCGAGGAGATGTCGTGCAGTTTTGGGAAATCACAACCTGAACGATCCCATGGAAACCCAGGAGGAAGAACAGGGGGCTATCCAATGAGTTGGGTAACTGATTGTCAATAATGGAAAACCACCACTGTGTATTGTTGCAGAGCATTATCTGAATCAACTGACAGATTTCATGGATTACATGTCAAGGAATGAACATAGACCACCAAATCCATTTATGCTGGGGTTTGGGATGCCATAGTTGGGACAATATATTCGGCGATAGGAGCCTCCATATTTTCCTCAGAATCAGTAGGCATATTATACTCTAGAGAAGCAATAGTTCATTTCTCAAGCACCTCAGAAACTGATGGCTATGCATTGTACTCTTATGGAGTATGTATTACCCTCCATTCAGGGAGCAAATAATGGTATAGTAATACCATTGGTACATGCCCAACATTTTGAGATAAAGTTGGCGGTCATGAAATTAATTCAAAATACAGTTCAGTTTCATGGCTTGCCAAGCGAAGACCCAAATGATCACCTATCCAACATTTTGGAGATATGTGACACATTCCAGTATCATGGTGTGTCAGAGGATTTTATCCACCTTAGGTTGTTTCCCTTCCTATTAAGGGATAAGGAGAAGGATTGGATCAAGGGGTTACCTCAAAGATCCATTCTTACCTTGGAGGCATTGGCCTAAGAGTTCTAATCCATGTATTTGCCTCCCTTGATGATGGTCACCTTGAGGAATGAAATACATTACATCTAGAAGCACAACTCAGAGTCATTTTATGAGTCATGGGATCATTTCAAGGAGATGTTACACAAATTCCCACACCACAGAATGCCATTGTGGATACATGTTTGTAATAACTATAGAGGCCTTACCACTAATACAATGTCTGTGGTGGATGCAGCTACTGGAGGGATGGTTATGATAAGGTCCCTTGAAGAGATATTTGAACTAGTTGAGGATACGTCAGCATATAATTTTCAATGGCATTATGAGCGGGGCACTCAGAAGAGGGGTATGAATAATATTGATGCCACCACCAAGATTGTGGCTCAAATTTATACTGTATCAAAGAATATTGTATATCTTAATCTGAAACATCCTTCTCATGTTCATGTCGTCAATCAACTGGCATGTAGTGATTGCTATAACAACCATACCATGGGAAAGTTCTTGGGGGGCATGTGTGGGACCATCTACAAGTGAGGTAAATTATTTTGCACAAAACCAGGATCCCAAAAACTACCCTCAATACAAAAACAATGGGTGGAAAGAGAAACAGAATAGAATATGGGGGCAACAACATCAGAATCCTCATCCCCGACAACAAAAACCACCCGGTTATGGTCAACAACAGTTTCAGAATCCATATCCAAGGCAGCAACAAGGAAATAAATTTCAGAAAGTAGCATATCATTTCAAAGGTTATCAAAAACCTCATCCTTCTCAACCACTACAAAATCCACCTCTTGAATAAGTGTTCCTTAAATAATATTAGGAAGCTCCCTCAAGGTAGGAGGAAATGATTTCAAAATTTATAAAAACTCCTAAAACATGGTTTCAAAACTAAGAGGCAACCATTAGAAGCCTCAAAAACCACATTGGGTAGCTTTCCAATCATCTTTCTTAAAGACATCCTGGCACACTACCAGGGAATACCGAAAGAAAATCCATGAGATTAGGCTAATGTTGTTATTTTAAGAAGTGGGAAGGAGCTGGCACTGAATGAAATTACATGTCAAGGTGAGGAACCACCAAAGCAATCCACATTCTCCTCATGTGGAGAAGTTGAATCTATGGAATATTCCCTTATACATGAGCATGTAAAAGAACCAGAAGACCCACAGAGTAAGGGCATGGAGGTGGTCAAGCTGTATGAACCCCCCTTCCATTTCCATCATGGATGAAACAAAAAAAGCTGGAACTACAATTTCCCATGTTCCAAGAAGTCTTCCATAAGTTTCACATCAATATTCCCTTTGTAGCGGCATTAACACAATTTCCCACACATATGATTTTTATTAAATAAATCCTCTAAATTAATAGAAAGATAGAGGAATTGGGAACCATCCCCATGACCAAGGAATGCTCGGTGGTAGTCCAACACACTCTTCCCCTTAGGCTCCAAGACTCATGAAGCTTCACGATCCCATGCACTATCAGGCCTTGCGAGTTTGGAAAGTCCCTTTGTGATTTGGGGGAGAGTTTCAATCTGATACCCTTTAGAGTATTCAAGAACCTAGGGCTTAATGATCTCAAGACAACCTAATCATCACTACAACTGGTTGATCATTCTATCAAATACCCTCAAGGGTTGCAGGAAGATATATTGGTAAAAGTTGGAAAATTAATTCTGGCGGCAGATTTCATGATCCTAGACATGGATGAAGGCCAAGTGGAATCTTTGACTCTCGGAAGACCCTTTCTGGAAACTGGGATGGTTTTTATTGAGGTATACCAAGGCAAGAAGATCTTCCAAGTGGGTAATGAGATTGTTTCATACAATGTCTTCAAGTTTTTGAAACATGTTTAACTTATGGAAAAAGAGGATTTTTGTCTATTGACAACAACAGTCGATCTCTTTGGCCTTGAGGAAAATGGTATGCCACTTTTCTCATTATACAATGATTATGTAATTAAGGAAGACCAACTTGAAGAAGAACTGGAGGACTAAATCTTTATTATGGGCCAAAGAAGCCATTACTAGAAGGGGGAAATGGTTCTAGATTTTTATATTGGGATAAGGTCGAGCCGATAGTACCTTCCATTATCAAGTCTCCCCAACTCATGGTGAAACCTCTCCCTTCTTTGTAGAAATATAGCTATTTGGGAGAGGAAAATACACTGAATGTGATCAATAAAGCCTTGCTTATAAAATATCAATAAGTGGCTCTCTTTCATGTCCTCCAAAGAATGAAATAGGCCCTTGGATGGATGTTCACTGACCTAAATGATATAAGCCCCACAATTTTCACTCATAAATTTTTCACGACCCGTCCTTGGGGCCCATGCCGTGACTACCCCAAGCCTGCCTTCCATAGGCCAGGGGAAGGCGACTAGCACCAAAGCCGTAATTCCCGATAACTGGGAAGACATTGCCTTTATAAAAGGAAACCAACACCATAGAGTTCCAGAGGATGTAATACACTAAGTACAAAAGGAAGTGCTGAAAACTAAATGGGCCAAAATACAAACCCTATCGAAAGTACAGCTACAACTGAAAAAAAAGTACAACAGAGAAGAAAACAGCTGGGAGAAAGGTAGAAGCTCCTGGGTCGTCCTCCTCGGATCCTACCTGAAGGGTAGGTACAGATAGTGCAGCTCCTGGATCGTCCACCACGGATCCTACCTAAAGGGTAGGTACAGATAACGCAACTCCTGGATCATCCACCACGGACCCTACCTAAAGGGTAGGTACTGATAGCCTCTACAACTCTCTCGCCCGTCAAACTTCTCCGAGTATCATCACGTCGTGAATTCCACCTCCGGATACTGACTCGTCATGAGATCCACCTCCAGGTACCGTCCAGTCCTCAAACACTCAGCCTCTGTCAGCGCTGCCCGTCGTCTGCAACCAACACAACGAGGTGCGGGCATAGCCCGTGCAGGGGTGAGTATAACGATACTCAGTAGGGACCCCGATACCCTCAAGGTCTCACTAAATACAACCAGGATAACCACATAGAAAGATCTCAACAGATAACCTCTACTTAGGTATATACCCATACATATACCTAAGTTATCAAGTAACCAATCTCAATCATGTGGAAACACAAAGATTATGAAATGAACGGATAACCACTACCCAGGTATATGCTCATACATATA
Organism: Viscum album; assembly: GCA_963277665.1. Lineage (NCBI taxonomy): Eukaryota > Viridiplantae > Streptophyta > Magnoliopsida > Santalales > Viscaceae > Viscum > Viscum album. The sequence continues at coordinate 1,730,502,919 of OY728123.1, read as the reverse complement.
CCTAAGTTATCAAAGGACCCATCTCAATCATGAGGTAAATACAACATCATAGACTCATCTCAAACCAGGATTTTCATTATCGAAACCGTAACTGCTAAAGAGCCCCGTCTCTGGAGTGTACAGTGGTCCTAGCACGACTCCGAGGTACTCCTAACTAACCTAAGACTGCTGAGGTACTCCTCCTGTCGAGTACTGTGGGTCAGCCACCCAAACACAGTAGTGCTTCCCGCCGGGGTATGCCACCCAAACATAGTAGTGCACACCCCCTAATAGCCCGCAGAGGTACTCTCTGGACGAGTACCGCGGGCCTGCACTGTCACCCAGTAGTGCTCCGTCTGCCATGGGTCTGCACCCAAACAAATTAGTGCTCCATCCACTAGGCTAGTCGACTCACTCCAAGTCGACTCGGTCAAGCAGTCGTCAGGTCTCAGTCGGCTACACGATCTATGTACTCCGTACTCTCGTCTCCAGGAGGGTCCACTCCACGAGCTACAGGTCGATACCCTAATTATCTCAAAGTACCACAAAAAAGTATCTCAAAGGACGTCCTCATCATAGGGGTCTCAACGCGACAGACAACGCGTCAATCGGACGCCCGGTCTGTGAGTTACTAGCCTTTTCGTCCCAGGGGTCCGGTTGGTTTCGTGTACGAACCAACCCGGCCGTATCTCAACTGTACCCCGAACTCTCATAGGGTATACTCATAGGGACCTCTTCTCAACATGATCACCAACGCCGCTGACGGTTCGTCAAATGAACGTCCGGTCTGAAAGTTATCAGGTTTTCCGTTCTAAGGACCCGGTTGGATTTCGGGTACAATCCAACCCGGAAACTATCCAACTGCATCCAAATCTCAGGAGAAGTATTCCAAAAGAAGAATCTCATAAAGAGGAATCCAACAAAGTCGACGACACGTCAATCGAACGTCCGGAGCTCAAGATATAAGCATTTCCGCTCCGAGGGCCTAGTTGGTTTCGTGTTCGAACCAACCTGGCCATACCCAAAGTTCTCTAAAACCCTGAGTGTAATATACCGATACGACCGTCTCAGTCCAAGGATCTCTATGCAACTGGCGGTGCATCGATCAGAGGTCTGTGGCCCAAGATATGGGCGTTCGAACGGAAACAGTCTGAAATGGGGGGTCTGGGCCCAGCCCGGTCTCCCTCGGTCCCGCGCGGCAGCGGGACCAGTTGGCTGCCGCCGCGGTGGCCCTTCCCGGCAGTGCGCCGGGTGCCGCCGCCTCCGAGCGGCCGGCCGGTGCCGGCCGCCGGTGCCGGCGGGCCCTTCCGCGGACCACCGGAGTTGCTCAGGTGGTCCATTTTTAATTCCATCTTCGCCTGCGGTACTCCTGGGACCTTCCCTTCACTGCAAAGCCTTCAAATCGCCCCTGAGGCCATTCTTCCATTTCCCGTCAATATGTATGCCAAAAATAACATCCACGTCTCTTCGTGGTTTTCCGGCGCGGCGCGATGGTGCCGCACTTCTTCGCCGCGTTCTTTCTTGTTTCCGCACGGTGCCGTTGCACCGCGCCGCCTTTGTTCGTGCCGCAACAAACAAAACAACAAGGGAGGAGGAGAGTCAGCCGTGTTTGTGCGGTCCAACCTCATCCCGTTAAGTTGATAACAAGCGGCCCAAAAGACGAAGAACAATAAAGTATTTTTCATGAACAAAAGTAATCAACCACAACAGTTTTCCCCGCAATCAAGAATTCCCAACCCGCAAACATATTCTCCGCGGATCAACATAATATTTAGTTGATCCGTGTTCCTTGATTTAGAAGGAATTAATATGGGGTTCATTAATATTCACATATTAACTCCCTACCTCTAAAAGACGTCGCATGTCGTCAAAGTCATGGAAGTCGAACGTCACGGAGTGAATCTCTGTATACGTCGACGGAGAACGTCTGATGAGGAAGCGACGTCTCCCTTCCATTTTTGCGGAGAGAATATTATATAGTGACGTCGATGGAGAGCTTCCGCATCGGTGCCTCCTCCTTGGTCGTGGAGGAAGAAGAAAGGCACGACGATCACTCCTTGCGGTGACAACGTTCTTCATCGGGGTCTTGACGTTCTTCACGTTCTCCAATGAAGAAGATAAAGTTTCCTCTAGCTTTTGAGTATTCTCTCCCAAACCTTATCAACACAAAAATAACCCAGAAATAAAATAAACTCCACTTATTTTATTAAGTCATGCCAAGAGTTTAAAATTTAAAAACTCAACTCAATGAATTTAATTAAGGACTTGGCACATTAAATTAAAGGGGTGTCAAAAAGGGGGGTTGGAGAGAGTTATGGAAGATGAGAGGTCACCCACTTAATGGGGGAGTTAGAGGAGGTTTAAGGAATGTGAAGGGGTGGGGTTTGTGTGGGCCCCACCTCACATTTAACCTCTCTTAGGTAGTTAGGTTCACCCAACCTCCATCCTTAGGATTTAACCACATTAAAGATTAAAAATTAGTTGCACAAATTTTATTTCTCGGAAGTCTCTATCCAAAAAACTAAAAAACTCGTCCTGAGTAAACGCAACTCTGGAAAAGGTCTTCTTAAGCAATTATCGGTGCTTCAAGTTCATCGGTTCCCTCATATTTCAATTCCGAGCACCTGTTTAAAAGTTAGAAAAATCCGCTCGTTCGTTCACTAAACGTACCCGACCCTAACTTCAGAAATTATTTTCGGGCACACCAGGCCTCGGAATTAGGCGCCGTCAGAAACTGCGTTCTTGTAAAATCCCAAAGAAAATTAACAAAAAATTTCCCTTTAATTTTACGGGTCTTTACATTACTCCCAACTCAGGGCTTTACGTCCACGTAAAGCTTTAACACAAACTAGGTAAACAAAAGTGGTACTGAGCATGCACCTGAGCCTTCCTCTTCCATGTGCTCACCTGGAGATTCCCGTAATGCCAGTGAAAGCGCACCTAAGGAATCGACCGTCCTCGTAGGATATGCTCCTGTAGATCCTCAACCTCTACTGGAACCCCGCAAAAGTCACCCCATCGCCAAAGTCCAGTTCCCCATGGACGATGACATGCGTCGGGTCAAGCACGTATCTCCTCAGTTGAGATATGTGGAAGTAGTCATGCACCCGGTTCAACTAAGGTAGATGGGACAAGTGGTAAACCACCTCACATACCCAACTGAGGACCTGGAAAGGTCCATTGAACCATAGAGATTACTTTCCGCCTTGGCCACATCTCCATAAACCTCGTCGAGGTGAGACCCGTATAAGGACGTGGCCGGCATCCTTGAACTCTGGAGGCTTCCTGTTAGCTCTGTGCAGTCTCATCTGTCGTGATCCATAGGAAATCACTGCCCACTCCTACATCAGGACACACCCGAGTCCGGTCCCTAATGCGTCGTAGTAAACTATGTAACCAACGCCCACAGGTTGGGCACACCGGTCAACCCAACTCCTGAAAGCTCTGCTGGGAGTGGTGCCACAACTTTGGAGAATTCTGGCACAAAGGTAAGTTTGGACATCTCCTGAGTGATTTAATGCACCCTCTTATGCATGATTCCATCCTGTGCTGCCTGGGTTTTCCTTTTCGCCGACCAAGGAAAACCCCATCCCAACGCTGTACATAAAGCACAACCTTTTTCCCTAATACAGTCAATCCGTGTAAAAACTGTGAATACAATCCATACTCAGAACAATGTCGTAAGGCCTCGATGCTGCCACCAAGAGATTCCAACCGAAACTCTCACCTCATGGGTCAGATCACATTGTCGTCATAAGTGTGATTATCGAGTCTCCTCCCAAGGTATCTCCAGACGTGAGGGACAAGTCAACGGCTTAACCATAAACTCTAGGTTTGGGACAAGATTCATGGAAGGAAGGAATGATTCGTATCAACGTCTATTACTATGGTAGCTTGTAGTGGATACAAATTGTCCCTCAAATCATTCTTAGAGCCATTGGGTCACTCTCCTTGACCGCATGCAGCTACTCTCTTTCCCTTCCCTCCAACTCCCTGAGCCTGGAGGGAACAACAAAGGCGGGTGGTTGTAACATGTTGATATGTACACCACCTCATGCTGCTCTCCTAGCTCTGACTCCACGTCTACTACTCTGCAAATTCATCTATCCTAAAAATTTCCTCTTTTTGAAACATTCACACGCCCAAGTGTCCGAGACTGGTGCCATTTTCCAGCTTTCACACTACTATCCTTCACTGACTGCATCCATTCAGCAAAATAATTCTCAACCACAATGGTTAATTCTATCACCCTAACATAAGTAGGAATGCATAGAGGAAGGAGTGCTTACTCGGATATCCTTTATACACACCTCGCTCATAGGTCCGAGCTCTATATCACTGATCTAATCGTATTCATCGAGTACCCAGAATGTTCGGCACGCCTCGATGAATACTCAGCTACCGACTCGTCATCCTTCCGAAGCTATATAAGCTCAAAAAAACTTTCAGCCACCTTCTCAAGCCAGTCCTCAGCCGCCTGTGAGTCGGGCACTCCTCGGAACTTGAGGGTATCTGATGTTAGAAAACGTGTAAGGCAGTAAGCCTACATGTTTCACCTACCGGTACCGCCGGTTGTAACTTCAGACCAACAGGTGGTGATGTATAGCTGACACACTCCCCGAAGGCACTATCTCAGGCATCAGTCCACGTACCGAAGCCTCATCGCTATGCGGACCATCCTCATGGTCACTCACTGGAAAACACTAGTATTGAAGTCCAACATCCACTCTACTGATGTCTCAGTTAGGCGGAAAACTCTAGCAATCGCCTCCAGCTAGTGCTCTGCTGTCTGATAATCTGCCTCGCCTCGTAACCTCGGAGGCCACTGCTGCTGGAACTCGTGCAACGCGATCTGCCAGCGTGCACAGTTTGCTAGTAAGGCTGGTGTCATCTGCTGCCCAACAAGTGGTGGTGTTGGTGGTACACCACCCGAGGGTGCCAACATAGAAAAAGGGCCCCGCACCGGAGCCTCGCCGCTCGGTGGGCCGTCATCGAGTACTCTCTCGGAACTCCAACAGACTGTCTGTGTGGAGACATCCTGAACAGATGTGACATAGTAAACGATTTATACCTGGTTAGTTGACCTGGTTTGAGCTGACTTTAAAACTTTTGGAAACACACACGCAATCAGTGCTTTCGTGCACAAAGTCAGAAATCAGAAGCCAGGGTCCTGGTGTACGGATACGTCGGCCACCACACCAACACTGGACTCCCTGAACAGAATACCACACTCAGTACCATTAACACTATAGCTTCGCATAGAAAAATATCAGAGTCCTTAGTTCTTTGGTAGAACCGAACTCCTCTGATACCAAATTTGTAAAGACCCGTCCATGGGGCCCGTGTCGTGACTACCCCAAGCCCGCCTTCCATAGGACTTGGGGCTGGTGACTAGCCCCAAAGACGTAATTCCAGATTACTGGGAAGACATTTCCTTTATAAAAGTAAACAAACACCCCAGAGTACAAGTGAAAGTAATAAACTAAGTACAAAAGGAAGTACTGAAAACTAAATGGGCCAGAATACAAACCCAATCGAAAGTACAACTACAACTGAACAAAAGTACAACAGAAAATACAACAGATGAGAGAAAGGTAGTATCTCCTGTGTCATCCTCCTTGGATCCTACCTGAAGGGTAGGTATAGATTGCGAAGCTCCTAGATCATCCACCATGGATCATACCTGAAGGGTAGGCACAGATAGCACAACTCCCGGATCGTCCATCACGGATCCTACCTGAAGGGTAGGTACAGATAGCCTCCACAACGCTCTCGCCCGTCAACCTTCTCCGAGTATCGTCACGTCGTGAATTCAACCTCCGGATACTGACTTGTCGTGAGATCCACCTCTAGGTACCGTCCAGTCCTCAAAAACTCAGCCTCTGTCAGCAATGCCCGTCGTCTACAACCAACACAACGAGGTGCGGTTATAGCTCGTGCAGGGGTGAGTATAACGATACTCAGTAGAGTCCCCAAGACCCTCAATGTCTCACTAAATAAACAAGGATAACCACAAAGAAATATCTCAACAGATAACCTCTACTTAGGTAAATACCCATACATATACATAAGTTATCAAGTAACCCATCTCAATCATGAGAAAACACAAATATTATGAAATCAATGGATAACCACTACCCAGGTATATTCCCATACATATAACCAAGTTATCAAGTGACCCATCTCAATCATGAGGTAAACACAAGATCATAGACTCAGCTCAAACCATGATTTTCATTATCGAAACTGTAACTGCTGAAGAGCCCCGTCTTTGGAGTGTACAATGGTCCTATCACGACTCTGAGGTACTGCTCACTAACCTAAGACTACTGAGGTACTCCTCCTGTCGATTACCGCGGGTCCTCCACCCAAACACAGTACTGCTTCCTGCCAGGATATGCCACCCAAACACAGTAGTGCACACCCCCTAATAGCCTACAGAGGTACTCTCCGGACGAGTACCGCAGGTCTGCATTGTCACACAGTGGTGCTCTGTCTGCCATGGGTCTGCACCCAAACAAAGTAGTGCTCCGTCCACTGGTCTAGTCGACTCACTCCAAGTCGAGTCGGTCAAGCAGTCGTCAGGTCTCAGTCGGGTACACGGTCTATGTGCTCCGTATACTCGTCTCTGACAGGGTCCGCTCCACGAGCTACAGGTCAATACTCCAAGTATCTCAAAGTCCCACTAAGAAGTATCTCAAAGGACCTCCTCGTCATAGGGGTCTCAACGCGACAGACGGCACGTCAATCGGACGCCCGGTCTGTGAGTTACTAGCCTTATCGTCCCAGGGGCCCGGTTGGTTTCGTGTGCGAACCAACCCGTCCATATCTCAACTATACCCCGAACTCTCATAGGGTATACTCATAGGGACTGATTCTCAACTTGATCACCAACACTGCTGACGGTTCGTCAAACGAACGTCCGGTGTGAAAGTTATCAGCTTTTCCATTCCAGGGCCCGGTTGGATTTCGGGTACAATCCAACCCAGCCACTATACAACTGCATCGAAATCTCATGCGAAGTATGCCAAACGAACCATCTCATCAAGATGAATCCAACAAAGTCGACGGCACGTCAATCGGATGTCCGGAGCTCAAGATATAAGCGTTTCTACTCCGAGGGCCCGGTTGGTTTCGTGTTTGAACCAACCCGGCCATACACAATGTTCTACGAAACCCTGAGTGTAACATACCAAAATTACAGCCTCGGTCCAAGGATATCTACGCAACTAACGGTGTGTCGATCGGAGGTCCGGGGCCCAAGATATGGGCGGTCGAACGGAAACAGTCTGAAATGGGGGGTCTGGGCTCGGCCCGGTCTCCCTCAGTCCCGTGCGGCCGTGGGACCAGCCGGCTGCCGCCGCCGCGGCCCTTCCCGGCGGTGTGATGGGAACCACCGCCTCCGGCCGCCGGCGCCGCCGTGCCGGCAGGGCGCGCTGGCAGGCCCTTCCGCGGACCGTCGGAGTTGCTCCGGGTGTCCATTTTTAATTCCGTCTTCGCCTGTGGTCCTGTCGGGACCTGCCCTTCGCTGCAAAGCCTTCAAATCTCCACTTCAGCCTGTTATTCCATTTCCTGTCGATCCGTACACCAAAAACGACAACCGCTTCTCTTCGTGGTTTTCCTGCGCGGCGTGACGGCACCGCGACTTTGTTCGGCTTCAACTGCGCGGCGCGACGTCGTCGCGCTTCTTAGTCGCGTTCTTCCGTGTTTCCGCGCGGTGCCGTTTCACCGCGCCGCCTTTGTTCATGCCACAATGAAAAAAACAACAAGGGGGCAGGAGAGTCGTCCGTGTTCGTGCGGTCCGACCTCCTCCCGTTAAGTTGATAACAAGCGGCTCAAAAGATGAAGAACGACAAAGGATTTTTCATGAAGAAAAGTAATCAACCACAACAGTTTTTCGCTCAATCAGGAATTCCCAACCCGCAAACATATTCTCCGTGGATCAACTTAATATTTAGTTGATCCGTGTTCTTTGATTTAGAAGGAAGTAACATGGGGTTTTTTAATATTCACAAATTAACTCCCTACCTCGAAAAGATGTCGCATGTCGTCGAAGTCGCGGAAGTCAAACGCCACGGAGTGAAGCTCTGTATATGTCGACGGAGAACGTCTAAGGAAGAAGCGACGTCTCCCTTCCTTTTTCGGGGAGAAAAGATTATATAGAGACATCAAGGGAGAGATTCCATGTCGGTGCCTCCTCCTTGGTCGTGGAGGAAGAAGAAAGGCACGACGATCACTCCTTGCAGTGACGACATTCTTCGTCGGGGTCCTGACGTTCTTCGCGTTCTCCAATGAAGAAGATAAAGTTTCCTCTAGCTTTTGAGTATTATCTCCCTAACCTTAAAACCACAAAACTAACCCAAAAATAAAATAAGCTCCACTTATTTTATTAATTCATGCCAAGAGTTTAAAATTTAAAAACTCAATTCAATGAATTGAATTACGGACTTGGAACATTAAATTTATGGGGTGTCAAAAAGGGGGGTTGGAGAGAGTTGTGGAAGATGAGAGGTCACCCACTTAATGGGGGAGTTAGAGGAGGTTTAACGAATGTGAAGGGGTGGGGTTCGTGTGGGCCCCACCTCACATTTAACCTCTCTTAGGTAGTTAGGTTCACCCAACCTCCATCCATAGGATTTAACCACATTAAAGAAATAAAATTAGTTGCACAAATATTATTTCTCGGAAGTCTTTATCCACAAAACTAAACAACTCATCCCGAGTAAACGCAACTATGGAAAAGGTCTTCTTAAGAAGTTACCGGTGCTTCAAGTTCATCGGTTCCCTCAGATTTCAATTCCAAGCACCAGTTTAAAAGATAGAGAAATCCGCTCGTTCGTTAACTGAACACACCCAAGCCTAACTTTGAAAATTAATTTCGGGCACACCAGGACTCGGAATTAGGCGCTTTCAGAAACTGAATTCTTGTAAAATCCCAAAGAAAATTAACAAAACATTTCCCTTGAATTTGAAGGGTCTTTACAAAATTACTTTTTGAGGAAGGGGAAAACTCCTCATGACAACCACAATGAAGGCTAAGTCCCCCCATGAAAGAGTTGGTCAAGAATGAGGTGATCAAACTACTAGATGATGGAATTATTTACCCATATCCGATAGTCCATGGGTAAGTCCAATATAGGTGGTTCCTTAGAAGGGAGGAATCACAATGGTGACCAATGAGAATAATGAGCTTATACCGACCTGCACAAATATGGGATGAAGAGTATGTGTCAACTACAGGAAGCTAAATGATGCTACAATGAAAGATCGTTTCCCCCTTCCATTTATGGATCAAATGATGGAGATATTGGTGGGGCATGAATTATATTGTTTCATAGATGGTTATTCAGGATATAACTAAATATCTAATGCCTCTAAGGATCAAAAAAAGAGTACATTCCGCTGTCCTTATGAAAAATTTTCATACCTCTAAATATCATTCGAGATGTGCAATGCTCTAGCCACCTTTGAGAGGTACATGTTATAAATATTCCATGATATAGAGGAGCATAATCTAGAGGTTTTTCATGGATTTTTACTTGGTATATGGGAAGTCTTTCAAAACTTTCTTGAAAAATTTGGAGTTGGTATTTGAATGATCTAAGCACACAAATCTAGTTCTCAATTTGGAGAAGTGTCGTTTCATGGTACAACACAAAATCATCTTAGGCCATAAGATCTCTATGAATGGAATTGAGTTGGATCCATCCAAAATTTAAGTGATCTCGAAACTTCCCATTCTCACATCCATTTGAGAAATTCGTTTCTTTTTTGGGGATGTATGATTTTATCGTCTATTTGTTCATGATTTCTACAAGACATCTCATCCCTTAACCATTATAATATCAATGGATGAAATTATGGAGTTTGATGAAAAAATTATAGTCGTCTTCAAGATTATAAAAGAGATACTGGTCACAGCTCCCTTGATGATTGTCCAGAATTGGGAGGTGCAATTTGAGACGATGTGTGATGCGAGTGACTATGCAATGGGGGCGGTGTTTGGACATTGGAATGACTATATCTTCATACTGATCTATTATTCTAGTTGATCTCTAAATGAATCCCAACATAATTACAACACCATGGAGAAAGAAATTCTAGCTGTGGTTTCTTCTTTTGATAGATTCTGTTCCTACTACTTCTTTTTAAAATGGTATATTATACTGACAATGACACACTTATGTATTTTCTAAATAAGGAGGCAAAAAAACGACTCATTTATTGGGAGATTATCCTCCAGGAGTTAGATTTTGAGATCATGGAAAACAAAGGTAGTGAGAATGTGGTGGATGATCATCTCTCCTAGATGGAACCACCCCATTTAGAGAGCAAAGAAGACCAGGAGATTACGGAGGATTTCTCAGATGAGAAGCTATTCTTCATTGAAGTACCACCCCATCCATGGTTATCTTACATTGAAAATTACATGGTCATAGGAGTTTTCCATTTGGACATGTCATTTGAGGAGAGGAAGTGATTCATATAAGAGGTAAAGATGTATTTTTTGTAATACCCATTCCTCTTCCACTCATGTTGTGATGGGGTAATCCATCACTGTGTACCGAATGAAGAGATTCAAAGCATTCTGGAATTCTTTCACTCCTCTTCGGTAGAAGGATATCATGGTTTGGATCAAACAATATCCAAGATCTTACAATCTAGATTTTTTTAGCTACCCATGCACAAAGACTCCCATCATTTTGTTTCATGCTATGATCGGTGGTAGAGAACAAGAATCATGGCTCATCGTGTCGAGATGCCGCAACACCATATTCTTGAGGTGGATGTTTATGATGTGTGGGGAATCAATTTTATGGTCCCCTTTCCCCCATCCTTTGGGGACACATACATTCTAGTATGTTTCGTTTAGATTTTAATGTGGGTGCAATCTGTGAAAACAACCCATAGCATGGCCAAGGTCCTCATATCTTTTCTCAAGAAAAATATCATCAGTTATTTTGGGACCCTGCGAGTGTTGATTAGTTACCACATCATACATTTTGACAATACTTTAATGAAAAATATTCTCTTAAAATATGGGGTTATGAATAACCAGGGGACACCGTATCATTCCCAATACAGTGGTCAGGTGGAGGTGTCTAATTGTGAGTTGAAACAGATATAAGAAAAAATGGTGGGAGCATCAAGAAGGGATTGGTCCAAAACATTAGATGATGCATTGTGGGAAAACCGGATAGCTTTCAATACACCTTTGAGTATGTAACCATTCTAGTTGATTTATGGAAACCCTAACACATGCCAGTAGAGATAGAACACAAGGCTTATTAGGCTCTCAATTCCCTGAATTGTGATCTGAAAGATGAGAAATACAAAAGGATGTTTTAATTAACTGTGCTTGGTGAGATTAGGTGGGAGTCCAATGAGAATGAATCATTTTATAAGAAGACTAAGGTGGTCAATAACCGCAAGATCTCTTGGAAATCCTTTTATCCAAGAGAAAATGTGTTACTCTTTAACGATAATCTGATGCCTTTTCCAGGAAAGATGAAATCTCAGTGGTCAAGACCATATAAGGTGATCATGGTTTTTTTCATTGGAGTGGTGGAAGAAAATGGAACATATGTTCAAATGTTTAAGGTCAATGGGAAGTGTTGAAATCCTTATTTCAAAATGGAAGACATGGTAAAAATAGCTTCCACCATGCATTTTTGGTCGCACAGGGCCCAGGTAAGTTGATCTACAGACATTAAATGTAGCACTACCCATGAGGTAACCCGACATTATAAAACATTTCTATTAAAATTAATTTTTTTATGATTATTCTTAGGACCTAATGATACTTTGATTTTCATTTCTTATGTATTTTAGTGTAGAGTGATCAAAAAAATTCAAGATATCTTATTGAATTTATATAATGCAAGCACTTCACTTCTTATGGATAATCTCCAAATATATTATACAATTTATGGGGGATCAAGGATTAAAATTTGAAAGGGGTGTTTTAAGTCCAAAATAGGAATCTTTCAAAATTTCATTTTACAGAACCAATCGCATGGTTGGCTCATGGTTTGGTAAACTATGTGTTGAACGTGTGCCTTGGACTCCCTAATACAGAAATCATGGTTGGCACATGGTTACCCAAACCATTCCCCCCATTCTATGCATCCACTTAAAACCTCGAAATTTCTTAAACCCCTACCACCCCTTAATCTTTCATTTCATGAAAACCCCCAAACCAGGTCGTGTGAGCTCACCCAGCCCTCTTATCCAACTTCTTTTTCTTCCACCCCTTGTCCTCCTTCATCCATATCTTTAATAGAGGTAATCTCTTCTACTTTTCTCTTATTTCTCTCCTCTTCATTCTCTTTTCATTATATCATTTTCTCCCTAGGGTTAGGAAATTCCCATTCACCCCACTCTATTTTTCATTCTATTTTCTTTTTCTTCTTCTAGGCCTCTCTCTCTTCTTTCTTTTATTTTGGTTTTCAATGATTCATCATAGTACACATGCGCACCATTGTTTTCGAATCAAAAACCTAATTTCTTAACCTTAATATCCATAGTTTGGGATTTTCCTTAGGTTATGTCATGATTTTTATTTTATAAATTCAATTTGTTATCTATACTTTTTTTGATTGTGTGGAATGTTGTTGTCTGATGTGTGCTATCTGCTAGTGCCGATAACCCAAACCCCTAACTTTCGGAATTTCATCATCAAAAAGAGCGCGTGGTTCTACTTCCTCCTACGGCCCGTATGTCATGTTTCCTAAGAAAGAGGAACTTACACAGTACAGAACCCTATTAAATCATGAAATTAGTACCTTCCATGAGTTTGGCATTGGCAACCTCATGTCTTTAGGGATTACCAAAGAAGTCTAGATGTATATAGCCCGAGTCAATTTGACCTATTCCCTCGCCATTGATTATCCATCCTATAGGAGCTTGTTCTAGAGTCTGAGGCCACTATCATGCGCAAATACCGATATAGATAGGATGAACAGGGATTTATGAGTGAATCTAAAGGTGATGTACAAAACTGCCTATTGAAAAAAAGACTCAGTTTTTTGCTGAGGGAGTTTTCCACCTTAGTTGTAATTTATGATATCACCCATGTGTAGAGTGTTGAATATGGTGAGACACCATTAGAGTGGGATCTAGCCGCCACTCAAGATTTATGGGATAAAAGTTCCCGACCTAGAGAATCATTTATACCTCAGAAGGCCAAGGAAGCTATATTTTTTCAATCTGATTCATCGCGTGTTTCCCCACATCATCACCATGAGATTTACCACCCGTTCCGATAGTGAGGGGAACGTTAGTACTTGGGATTTTTTTATCCACCACATGATGATGACCATCAAAGAGCTCAACCTGGATTTTCTATTCTCCCAGTACTTGAAATTGATGTTTTCCAAGCCAAAGGGAGATGTCTATATCGGACCATTCATCACTCTTATGATACACTGGCTGAATCTTGAGTATGATGAGGTAGAGTTCACTGAGTTTCCTATAGCCTCCTTATTTAATATTACATTGCTTAAGAAGATAAGGATGATTGAGGCCAAAAGTTCTGGATTTCTCTTTAAAGGTATTCTTGGGGTTTCTCCAGCTACACCTCCACCTTCCACCACTGAAGAAGAGGCACCTGATGTCGCACCTACTTCCTCTCATTATTCCACACCCAGGCTGGTTCCCATGTTGTCTCCTCAACCTATATGGCCCTACCACATTTCCCACCATTCCCATCATATTAGGAATTGTAGGAAACTCCTTATGTTAATCCTAACATATTTGGGAAGTGGAAGCATTATGAGTACAAAATTTTATATTGGAAACTCGAAAGGACTTGGTTGGAGGTTGAGGGGCTCAACATTGCCAATATTCAGCCTCCTACACTTTATGAGGTTGGGTCCACCCATACATCCATATACTAAATATATAGAACTATTACATTTCAGCCCGATCCGTCTTGGGGTTCCACATAGTTGGGAGAGCCCTCTTCCACCTCTTCTCCTAATGATACAGTGGTCACAGCTCATCCTGCAGCCCATCCGACATGGGATGAAGCTGCTCGAGCCTTATTTTTTTGTCCCTCTAATCCCACTATGGGATAGTGGTCATATGTTTTATTGTTATTTCATGAGCCCATTTTCAGAGTGACTGTGTTGTACTTTATTTTTGAAACTTCGGTGTTTTGAATTATATGGTGTTATTGTGTGCTGCAATTCCATCTCCCTACTAATTGCCTTGCTTTTACTTGCTTTACTCATCTGGTTTTCTTTTCATGATAGTAGGGGATTTTCTTTTTTCTGAAACATCCACTCTTCTACTTAGAGATCTCTCACACACCACTTGTTATCCACAATGTACTGAAATTCAGTGGAGTTTCTCTATTATTCAATGATTAATATTATTTTTTTATCGCTCCCCTTCTATGAATACCTTTCCCACCCTTCTCTAACTTATTCCATTCATAGAGGAAAATGATCAGTTTTAAGTGTGGGGGAGGGCTCCCACAATTGGTACCCCATTTTGGTTCACTGCCTTCTTAATTAATTAAGATGAGATTTTTTCTTATGCCACTATGAACGGGTGTTATAGATGTCATAGGCTTATATCAATTAGATAAAAATGAATTTTGGAAATTATCATTGAAAATGGATCATTTTTCTGAATTAAATAACCTCGTTTGTGATGCAAATAAATATTGTAATCCTTGGAAAGGACCATTTAGTCATTCATTTAGAAACAAATTAGTTTAAAAATGATTTTTGTGATGGAGTAATTTGATTTAAGGAACCCCATAAAATGGGAATTCAATTTTTTCATAAACATAGGTGAGGTTCGGGAATTGTTGTTCCCACACTAGTGGATATTACACGGTCTTAATTTCATAAACTCTTAACATGCTAAAAAAATTTCATTGTGAGTTGAGAAGAGAAAATCATTCCAAATTTTTGGCTAGTATCTCAATGCACTAAAAAGATAAATTTTTTCAGATATGAAAAGGTATGCCCAAAATATTTTGATAACCTTTAATCATGTTCCAAAACTTGAAAGTCAATGGGGGCTTGTGACCTTTAAAAGTGGTAGCCACCAATTGGCGACGAAAAAACTTGGGATTAACTAATTTGAGTGTATAATGAGATGGAAATGGAGGTTGGAACTTTATTTGAATGAAGAAGGGAAAAATAAGTTTTAAGAAGAATTGATTTATAAATGAATGGTTGGTTGCATTGGATTAAGTCTACTCTATTGGATAACATCACAGAATTGGGGAGCCATGTAGTATGAATTTCCTAGATTTCAATGATATTCGGTCAAAATTATTATTCATCTGATTGATATAATCTTTGATGTTTCTACCTGTCTCTTTGGTAATTCCTTTGGAATAATTTTCAATGCATTTTTTGAGGACAAAAACCAATAAACTGTGGGGGAGTTTGATGTACTTCTGTGTATATTGGAATTTCCACTTGGTTTAATATATTTAAAATGGATTTTGTGGATGTGTTTGCATGATTTTCTTAATTAATGTGTCTTGATAGGTCTTTCTATCCACCAAAGGATGAATCATGAAAAAATTTCCCTATTGGGAGATTCAAAAGCGAATTGGGGGATATTGGACCCATTCTCCCCTGACTATGCTGAATTGGAGTCACCCGGGCCAAGCACCAAGACCTGAAGGTCAGGAAAATTCAGGAATTTCATGAAAAAGGCAACCCACAAAGCCTCTAAATAGTTAACCAAACTGTGTGACTCCCAATAAAAATTAGGTGGGGTTAATGTTTTTGGAAGTAGATTGCTCGACATGGGTGCCACATGGTTACTCAAACAAAGAGGTTCTCCATCAAACTGTGTGGGGTGACATTATTTCAAAGAGAGGCTTCTGCATGGCCGCCACACGGTTACTCCAACCGTGTGGCCCAACAATCAAATAGTTCAAGACTTGCACATTTGGGGATAGAAACCTCTCCACAAACCTCTTCATAGCCTACAAAACTGTGTGGCCCATCTAGGAAAGTTGTGCACCTTTTTTATTAAAGATATAGCCATGAGAACTGTTGGTACACAACCTACCATTTTGTGCGCCTAAATCGTGCGGACCACTGTAACCTTTTCCTTTTTTCCTTTTCACATTCCACCAAATACTTGACCCAGTGAATTCCTTTCTACTTTCCTTGAGACTAATGTAAAAAGGTACATTTTGACTGAGGACACCATGGGGGAATCCTGGAATGGAGGAGGATCATTCTGGGGTTAGAGAGGTGTGGAGGACTAATTATTGGAAAGTGTTTTTCGAAACTTATTCTTGTAATTGTTGTATGTTTTATTCAATTCTATTTTTTGGTAATGAAATATACAAGAAATTTCAGTAAGTATTTTATCCTTTTTTCCATGAGTAGCTATGCCCCCATTTTTTGGGGCTATGGGTAAAATATGTGTTTGTTAAATAGTCAGGTTTTCTTATACATGTGTTTCTCATTCCTCCTCACTTAGTTCTCCCAAATTATTTTCCTAATTTTTCGAGAAACCCCATATTGGACCAAGAATGGAGTTTCTAGGGATAATTTGGATAAATATAGCTTGTTCATCCATGATCATTGGGCACACTTGTAGTTTCTAGAGGGTTGTTTTTAATCTAAAGTTAGTGGAACTAAATTTCAAGACCAATGAGTTTATTTCTGCCAACATAGTCAGAACTCACCAGACCAAGGGGTTTCTGACACCAATGAAACCTAGAAATGTGGATTATTATGAACAAGACAACATAGAAGGGAACTATATTTTTAATGTCCCACAGAAATTAACTTCCCTGACTCTTTTTTCATCAAAATTTATCAAACCCCAGCTAGAACAATTTTGGTTTTTAAGTTTAATTTATTGTGAATTGAAAGTTTCCAAGTAATTAGTTTTCTTTTCGGATCTGTCACCATGAAACCAACCAATCATATTTAAATTCCACATCTTAACTTTATAAATTACAAATCAAGTGACATAAACACTGAAACTACTCCATGTGGATCAACCTCATACTTACACACCATACTATTTATAAATTAGGAAAATCAATTTGGGTAGCTGAATACAATAGATCGGCTAAAATAGCCACAAACTGATACTTATCATTTATAAAAAAATTATAAAACACAAGTACATTTATCAAAATACTAGTGTTTTATTGAAAATTTTAGTTATATAATATTTTATGAATTTTAATATTATTGTTCGTATGATTGGTTCAAAAGAGCTAGATCAGTGTATCAATCGTATTATATAATGTAAATCCAAATTTTATAATGTGATAGAAATATTTAAAATTGTGTGGACTAATCATAATGATCATATCATATTTAACATTATAACCATAACCAAAATTGCCATATGATCCTTTTTTTGAATCCTGGGACTAAAATATATTTATTGATATATTATATTTTAATATTATCAATAGTTTCAAATCGTAGAATTTAAGTATATCATACCTAATGGGATAGTTTAGTATAGCAATATGGATAAAAAATATAATCCTTCTTCAAACCATATTTGAAGATAAAAGTGAATATATTCTGTGACAAACATGAACATAAAAAACCAAAATATCAGCCCCTTTTCCAATTAACAAAAAAGGCTCGTATACTATTGATAAATTTAGGTAGATCAAATAATGATCATTGGAATAAAAAATAAACCCATATAAACCTGATGAATTTTAAAAGAATCCATGTGTAAGGAAATAAATAATATAATGGGAATGGATTACTTTTAATAGGACTTCCATAAGAATTATTCTCAATATTATTTAAATTATGTTTTAATTGGATCGCCGATGAAACAAAAAAAAAGATTGATGTGTCCATATGAGATAAACTAGAAATGGATACATAATTGTATCATTTGGAATCTCAAACAACTAAGGGGTACTAAAAGATTCACCATGTGATAAAAAATTATTCAAAGAGAATAGAGTTTTGGTTTGCTCACATACATCATGGGTTACACTAATTTAGTGAATCCTTCCCTTATATAGGAATTCCTAGATGACTTTCATTGATTGAATTGTGTTATACATATCACTAGGTATCTCATGTAATCATATTTTAATACCCATTAGATTATTCATTGAACTTCTTGAATAAATTTTGAATCCTTAAATGAATAAATGTTCATTGATTCTAAACCAAAGAATCTGTACAGGTGGTTAGGGCAAGATTCATGCACTCACATCCCATAAAAAATATATTTTACATCAATAATAATATCAAATATTGGAAAATAGTATCATAAATATTCCATTTTTGATATATACATTTCATATGTTATGATATGAATCTCATGATATCATTTCATATAAATTCAGGGATATCATTGGCTACAAGATCCATTTTATTGAATATAAAAAAATAAACATAAATATAAAATAGATATATTACTATATATGGAAATATTTATGGGTATATAAACAAATTTTTTAATATTGGGGAATTTATCATAACATGTTTATTATAATTTTCATTGTTTTATAGTTTACAAAATAACTAAATAGTTACAATTGTTATTGTTATACCTATACGTTTATGAAGTATGAAATATCTCAAAAAATAAAAAAATGCCCCTAAAATTTTCAATAAGTAATTATTTCATTTGAATATATAAACTTTCTTATAAAATATTTATTATCCATTTTATTAATTAGTTAATTATTAAAAATTTAAATATTATTGATAAATAATCTATTAAAGATGAAATAAATGAATGTCGAGATTAATGTGAAAATGATATTATGTCATTATATTTATTAATGTTTAAATATATATTTATATACAACTTATTTATTTAATAATTTATCGAATTTTTTAGCATTATATGAAAAATGTATATTGTTCTATGAAAAGGTTTCATTATTATGAATGACAATGTGTATTTCTATTTTAAGTGTTACTTAAATAAAAAATATAATTAAATGAATAATTTTAAAAAATTTACATCAAATTCATGTAATAATATTAGAGAAAAATTATTATTTCATTCATTGTCTATGGGAAGGAATATCACATCATTTCAATGAATGGTGTGGTCAAAATGACCTAAAATGAATTATTTTTCATTTTAAGTGTTTCAAAAGGTCAACACACATAAAACATATTGATAAAAAATAAATACACAATTATTTTATCATTGAAATATATTATAACAATGTTGGATTAATTTATAATGTATAATAATAATCCACACATCATTTTTATGTGCACTGTGTTCTCTATTTTCAAAATTATTCATTCTCAAATTTAAAAGTATCATTTTACTTCAAAATTTCTTTTAAATATTAAAAATATTGAAAAAAAGTTTTAATTACTATGAAAAAAATATGAAAATTAGACTTGACTAATTTGTGGCCTAAAACAAAATATTTCACATTATTTTGATTTAAGGTGTGGTCAGAGTGACCAAAAGTGTATTTTTTTATTTTAAGTGTCACATAATTTAAAAAATTTTATCATATACTCCGACCTAATAAAAAAATTCATGAAACTATAGAAAAAATATTTTACACTAATTTGTGACATTAATGAATGAAATGAACATCAATGAAACACAAAAAATTTCAAAATGATTTAAAATAATTATTTTCAAATTTAATGAGATATTTCAGTTAAAAATGTTCATCAATTGCCAGAACCATGAAATAAATATTAAAAGATAATTAACACTCTATTAAAATTATCATTTATACATTTCTTATATATAGTAATAATGAAAAAATAAATCCCATATGTGGAATATGATAACTAATCGAAAGTTAATGTTTTAAGTTTAAATGAAATAATGAAGCTAAAAAAATGTGTCACATGATGAAAATTGAGAAAACGGTTTTAGAATCCCATAAAGTCATAGAAAATTATTCTAAATAATTTTTTATTTTGGGGAACAAATCTTATGTAATTCGGATGCATGTTGTGGTCGGAATGACCTAAAGTGTATTTTTATAAGTGTACAAAAAATTAATAATTCATATCACATTATTATAAATAATGAAATATATCATTAGCCACTAGGAAAAACATACATTCATTTATGACATATAATAATGAACCTATTTTCATTCTGATATGTGGTGTGGTTGATATAACAGAAAGTGAATGTATTCAATTTCAAAGTGATATTTCACATCATAATATTCACCACATTATCAAAACCTACGATAAAAACTCATAATGTTTTTGAACTGTAGGAAAATGGTATTTGAGTCATTTTTTCAGTGATAATAATGAACCATAATCATCCTAGCATATAGTGTTTCTTGAATGACTGAATTTATTTATTTTTATTTTATGAATTATATATGTTCAAAACATG
Source organism: Viscum album (assembly GCA_963277665.1). Taxonomy (NCBI): domain Eukaryota; kingdom Viridiplantae; phylum Streptophyta; class Magnoliopsida; order Santalales; family Viscaceae; genus Viscum; species Viscum album. Next base: position 1,730,482,618 of record OY728123.1, on the reverse strand, counting down.
TTTCATGAGTTGAAATACAAGAAAACAAAATTTGGATGTGATGATCCTTGGATCAATGTAGGATCACTCAGAGGGGGAGGGGAGTCATTGATCACTTATTCTTATACAAAAAAGTTTCATAACATTGTAAGGAAAATTTTCCTATCCTCTAAAACTTGTTAATATTACAATCAAATCAAATATAAATCTCACCCACACCTTTCATATGAAAAAAATATACAAACAGAGATCATTACATGATGTTGAAATTGTTTGATAAAAAGACCTACTTATTTCCATGTGGTTTCTCCTCCTCCATGTAGATTATTTTACAAAATTATTTTAGAGTTAAAATGTAATAAGAAACTACTATTTATACCCCCTCCCAACAATTGTTTCTCCATCAGACATCAGTTCTACCACCCAACAATCAGATTTTCTTCCACAGTTGGTTATATCCCCTTATTTTCTAAAATATATCTATTTGAAGTTACCATTGGTTATACCCTCTATCCAAAATCCTTTTAGTAACTGGTTAAATCCCCCAACTGCAAGCTCATTCCTTCTTTTTTCAAATCCACTATAGAAAGATATTCTTTTTATCCATAATCATGTTGGATCACCTACACATTTATACAATATTCAGGATCCTCAATGACACAATTATTAGTATTATGGACTCAGAACGTACTCATAATCTAAGGAGAATCTTGATATGTTAATTATAAATAATTCTAGATATTCTATTATCAAAATTTACTTAATAATGTTCATCTTATCAACTGTGTTTGGTTTTTCCCATTGTCTGATGATTCTGTCTGATATTTCCCCATCTGAAGCACCTCAATACGCTTCAATTCTACATTATCTTTTAAATTTTACTCCATATGACATTCTCAGTCAGACTCTTTTATATGAAATAAATATACCTCAATTTAATGTACATCCTGATTCTACCATAGTTTCATTAATTATATATTTATTCGAATAACTTCCATTTAATCCACACTTCTTCAAGTGAGTTGTTATACAGTTGGGTAATCATATCGTTCTTCTTATTCAAAAGATGTAACTCATTCTGATTAACCTTATGCAATAAATTATTAAAATGATCTAATTCTCATTACATTAAATGTTCTTCACTTCATCTCTGTTTCATGTTTTAATAGTTTTCCACACATTCTCTATATTATTCATCCTTTTATATAGGACAATATCAAAATTTGGGGTTGTAAATCAAAATAATTATTCTGATTATATAAAGATAAAATAGTTTATCTTCCACTTAAATTTTTTTATAGATGATTAAAAACTATTGTATAATCATGTTGAGGATTCTTGAAATTTATTTAAATCACCCCTTTCATAAAACATATTTAAACTCAATTTTAAGGAGCATTAGAAAACTTCCTTAAACTAAATAGATAATAAAACATTGAATGTTTATTTTAGCATCATCATGAGAAGGACTTTAAAATTTTTAGGTAATGATCCTTAGAACTCATCTGTCATGTGTATGTATATATGTATCCTTTATTAGGATATATATGTATGATGGTAAACCATCACTATTCTCTAGCCGATGAACTCAAAAAAATCATTCATCAATGGAACTCCATTATGTTTCCTTATGTTAAGAAACCTTCTCCTATGGAACTCTGTATATATCTCCATTGATTGGATCATCATACTTCTACCTGAATAGTGATATATATTTAAAACATGAAATTAATGGCTTGGTAAGCCTATATCCAATCATTTTACCTTAGATTCATATTTCAGTACATTATAATGTTCATCTAATGAGATTACGTACCTTTGTTCAATGTTTATCAATCTTATGTAAGTCCACTTTATAACAAACATTTCATACCTTTATCTTCTAAGATAACCTTCAATTTTCTCCATATGATGACATAAAATCACCTTATGTTAGATCTAACATGTTCCTGTATAATGGACCTTCATTCATTTCAGACCTATTGATGTCTCTTTATTGTGTTATACATTAGGTTCTTCTATCTGATAGGAAAGAAAATCTATTCCACATCTAGAGTTCATTTTACAATTGTAACATTGAACATAATGGTACATAATTCTTAAATATTTGATCATTCGCAATGATTCAATTTGTATGACCACTTTTTTTCCATTATATCAGATTATTCAAATTATTATAAATAGTTTTTTGAATAACTCCAACCTGAACTTTTTAATACCTATGGATATTGTACTTATCTCTGTTTTTACTTATACTTCATTATACTTCAAATAAAACATTTATACATTTTATCCCTTTGTAAATAATCAATCAAAACTCGTCTGTGTGGACTTCTTGCAACTCTCCATATGGTCACATCATATATTTTTTTTATCCAAAAACGTTTTTTTGTCTACCTGATCACATTTCTCTTGTGATGTATATATGGTAGCCTTGATTTGATACCCCCAATTTGGTAACCTCAATCTCCCACTTTGGACTCCTCTCATTGTTCAAATATTTATTAACTCTTATTGGATAATTATATCCTTAATTTTCTTAGGAACATAAAGATAGTTATACCATAATCTGACATGTTATATAAACATTATTGTACTCTATATGGAAACTTTATTACAAAAAAAATGAAACATCATTAACCTCCATAAGGATTGTTTCATAACAAATCTAGAAACCTCATCTATAAACTTAATTTATAAACACGTATTGACATATTGATAAAAAATGAAACTAAACATCATTTGGAACAAAAAATTCCCCCATTTTTGTGTGTGTTAACAACAACATAAAAAAATAAAAAAAATCCAAATTCATTATGTGTTCTAAAAAATTTATCCCTATATGGTGTTTTCATTTTCTTTCACTACCTATGTTAGATCTCCCCATTATTGAATAAAAAAATAAAAAGCGTAACATAAGGATAAACTCATCTCATTTTCCTTCATCATTGGAGATTGAAGACTTTTCTATAGAAAAAACATGGTATCACAAAAGTATCTTAACAAATAAACTTTAACCTCACATCTCTATGTCTATATAGGTGAACTAGGGGTAGGAACAAAAGAGTGTATAATCAAGGTGATCAATGATTTCTATAAAATTTCATTTATTTAATACTTTCCTCAAACATTATCCAAATTTTTTATATAATGTTTAATCTAATTAAGTTTATTAAGGAAAAACCTGTACACAAATTAACAAACATATAAAAATAGTTCAAGGGTATAAACATAATATCCCCCAACAAATCATCTTTATTATAAAATATTAATTTTTATTTTTATTAAAAGTGTGATTCACATAACTCGTCTTTATGATTTCTCCCCCTCAAGGGTAGTACTTCATTCATCATCATGGTGATAAACTAATTAATGATGAATATATCTTCTTACTTTAAAAACTACTATAGCACTTAGCCATCTTCCATAATTATTATCCTTTAATTCCATACAAGTTATTACAAATAAAAAATAATTGGTAATTAGTAGGAACCTCAATTATCATTATATGTAAGACTAAGAATCTTCTCTTAGTTTCAAATTCTACTTTTTTATTAGATTATTCATGTTATTTACTTTCGCTTTCTCATCTATTAAATATTCTAATAAATTTTTCATCTTCTATTCATCATTAATATAATATTTCTTACCGTGGGTTTGTAACATCCTTCTCATGATTTATTTTTGGGTTGGTAATATATTAATACCATTTTTATAACATAAAAATAATTATCACACCTCCTATATTCCTTTTTAATATTTAATTTTATATATTATGATAACAATTTATCAACATTGTTCTCATTTTATAAAACATACTTATTCCCCTTTTCATTAATATAATTTTATTCTTCCTCGAGATTTATATAAATTTTCAATTTAACTGGGACAAATAACTAAAAAATACTTTTTTTCCTACTCAATTATCTTTCCCAGCTTGATATTCTTGAACACGTTTTCACAAATTTCATAAACATGACATTTTTTCTTAAATCATTATCATTTTTAATTATATATGATTTTTTTATTATAAGTCATAATTTTGTGGAAAATTTCTTCTTCTCTAATAATTATAGATCCCCCATGACTCATATCACTGTTCTAGTAGATACATATTTTTATAATATGATTAAACATTATTAATGTAACCTCTAAAACATTAGTAGTGATCAGTGAATCATTATATTTTAGAATGGTAGAAGTAAATAATTAACGATTTTTTAGTTTTTTATTGAAAAATAGGGGTGAATTTGTTTCAGTATATACTTTCTGGATGAATTCGACACTTTATTAGTTGAAGTTTATTTCCAAAAAATTATAAATTTTGAACCTACAATATTAGCAGAATCATATGTAAATTTAAATTGTTTATAAATAGAAATAACCTACTTGTTTTTATGTTTTTTTACTTACATGATAAGCTAAAACATTGACATCAACTAATTTGGTGAATTATTCATTCATCATTCTTAACAAACTTTGTGTTTTAAGAATCTTTTATTTTGTTTCTAAAAACTCTTCTCCTTTCTCAGCAAAAAAATCATTTATAATATTTTTTTTATTATGGAATTCGAAAAACATAAACGTTTTCTCCATAAATTCCTCAATTTGTTTTGTTTCTACCATAATTATATTCTCCAACACAGTTGATATTTCTTCATAAATTTTTATTTTTCTCTCAAGCTTTACAACTTTGATTTTATGATCTCTAATCACAATAAGTTTTATCCTTTAATTTTCCTTCACTCACTATTCTAAAAATTTATCTTCTTATCTTACTTATTCAAATTCTTCCATTCCTTGTTGAGTTATGTTAGTTACCTAAGAGCATATTAAATATTTTATTTAATATTACACTCAAGTTTTGTTCTCTATTCACAATCATCATCACTATTAGATGATGAAACTTTAATTCTTACATGAGCTAAGAAGTTGACAATAAAACCCAATTCATTGAAGAATGAAGAATTACCCTACTCTATTATTCTCAAAAAAAATTAATCTTTTTTCTAAGAAATGTTTTATTATATTTCTTCCACTTATGTTATTGATACTTATTTTTATTCTTCAAAATTTCAAAATTTTCATATTTCTTCATTAGAAAATTTTCTGCACAATTTCATTTTTCTTTATAATTCAAATATTTATGGGAAATTTTACCCTTCCACATTACATTATTCAATATCTTAGAAAGAAGAGTAGTTATTCTATTGAATTACTCTTTATTATCCTCTCCCTTTAAATCATTTTATTCTTTTACAACATATTTATCTCCAAAATTACTCTTTAATAATTATTTTAAAGTTAACTCTTCCTTATAAATATTATTAAATAATTTTTTTCCCATATTATATTCTATGATAATAATATAAATTTCATTAGGAGATAACTTTTACTGATATTCTAAAGGAGAAACCATGACAAGAAATCTATCTGGAACATTTCTCTTTTGTTTCATAATGATTTTATAATCTTACAATATCTCACCAAAACCAATAATGTTTTTGAAAATATCATTATATATTGTAAATTATTCATCAATAATTTCTTTTTCATCCAAATTAATTTTTTGAAGCCTTCCTCTCAAGATTTGTATTATAACCTCCTTATCTTTCTCATTCTTTTATATTTATTCTCACCTTATCCCATATTTTTTAGTCAATGGAAAACAAGGAATTGTGATATTTTCAATCATGTTACAAATTTCAATTATCAGTGGCTATAATAAAAACTTCATTAATGGGAAGAAATACTATTTTTGCAGTATCTTTAACGTTAAAGATGAGATATAGAAGATAGTCTAACATCATATTCTCCCAACAATGATAGTTTCTTCCAATAAAAATAAGATCACCCCTGTAATTCATTGAATAAAAATTTTATATCATAAGAAATTGGATATTTTGTGGGAACCTATGCTCTTATACAAATTGGTATTAATTAGATTAATTTAGGATAATTGAGAGGATATGGTGTGAATCAATGATCATTTTTTATTTTATAGGAAAATTCCTTCACATTGTAAGAAAAGTTCTTAAACATTAAGTCTCATTAGGGTTATGATCCAATGAAATTAAATATAAACCATAAATAGTATATGAAAAATATTTAAACAGATATAAACGCATGATATTTCTAAGGTTGAGTACAAAAACAAACTCCTTCTCATGTTGATTACACCCCTCTCAATTATAATTTGGATTATTGTTTTATCGTATTTCCAGATGATAATAAAATAATGGATAAATGGTTATTCCCATAGTAATCATTCCTCAATCTAAGCCTAACTCTACCCAAAGTAGTCTTTTCTTCTTCAATAATTGGTTATAACTCCCCACCAAAATATTCCAAACTATATCCACATGAATTCATGGGTAGTTATACCCCCTCCCCCAAACCAGAATTTGATTCAGTTACTATTTATACCCCTAGATAAATTATTTTTAGTAATTATTTTCTAATCCAATATATAACGATATTCCCATTTTCCATAAGAATATTGAATCACTATCACGTATGCACAATCATTTAGACCTTTTAAAACTATTCTAAGAGTATTCTGGCCTTGAAATTCCCTCCAAATATAATGAAGACATGTATATTGTAAATTAAAATTTTTCCAAACCATCACCTAAAAAATCCTTATATAAAAAATTTGATTGAATCCTTATGTTACGCCCTATGTCCGATGAATCTACCAGGTATGTATATATCTGATGGTCCACACCGTACTTTTGTTAATAATGATCTATTTGATGAAACTCTATTTTTGGTTCTCAATATAATGCATCCTGTACCAAAAAAGATAGATCATAACGATATCATTTATACATGATTGTTACTTGATTTATTGGATGTATGTTCTTAGGTCCTCCTTCTACTACACACTTCTTCATCTGAGTATGAACTCTGTCAGCTTATCTTATTTTTATTATTATTAAACTGCTCAAACATTGTCTAATGAATATTATTCAATCAAGTAGTAACTTGATTAAATTATGAGGTCATTAAATCTTCTTCACTACATATCTTACATATTTATAATTAGTGTTCCACAAATTCTCTATACTAGTGCGCCCATTTATATGGATGTTATTCCAATAGATTTGGTGGGAACTCAAAACACTTTTCTCCCTTATTTTAAAATCAAATTCCAAATCACCCACTTATTGATCTTCACATGATGTGTCTTAACTCTTCTTAAAAAATCATTAGTCTTCCTATAGTTTTTTGAAACCTCCCCATTTATTTACCCACTATAAATTTAGTGTGAAGGAACTTTTGAAAACTTCATTAACCTCACTAGATAATCAATTATTGAAATTTTATCTCAACATTGTCATGATATGGACTTTATATAGTTAATATAAAGATCCTTAAAAATCCAATATATAATGTATGTATATCTTTTTTGATCATATTTAATTCTCATTCCAATCATACACCTTCAGTATTCTCCAATCGACGAGCTCATATGCTTTCATCATCTGATGGACCTCCATTCATTTTCTCTATTTTAGTAAATAGTCACCTAATTTAATCATTATATAAATCTATCTATAGATCATTATATTTATCTTAAAAAATTTCTTCATATAAAACCTCTAGATGATGACTTGGAAACACTATGTATTGTCATTTTATCTTAGCAACTCAAGCTAACAAATATTAATAGGATTGGACTTTAGATGAAATCGTATTCCTCGGTTCAATGTTCATATGTCCAATTCTACTAAACATCATCTCAAACATAATTCAACCCTATATTATAATAATTCCTTCATATTTACACATATTATGAAATCCAAAATCATTGTATATTAGATCATTCAAGTGCCTATATGATGGAGATTCATTCATTATAGCCTTATTGATATCTCTATCTAGATTTTTGTATAATTTTCCTCCATCAAATAACATTTCTATATATCCTCCACCAGGGGGACATTATATGTCCACAACATTAAACTTCACATCCCTAAATTTAAATATCTATATGTTATCACATTAAGATTACCTATCCAATCACTTTGTTCTATATTTAAAATAAAATTATTCAATATTGTATAAACAGTATGTCTCATTAATCCTTCTTGATCATTATAATGTTTCTTGATCTTGGAATCATCCCACAATGTAATTATCCTCCTTAATATATTGTCTAAAAAAGTTTAATGTTTTATCCCTTTTACAAACCCAAACAAATATCAACAATGTGAACTACTTATAAATCTCTATCTGGTAACATCATCAATATTCCATCTGGGAACTTTGTGTTGTATCTCTGTCAGATCACATCAATCCATTGAGCTATGTCCAATAGCCTTAAATGGTTACCATCAATCTGTTAACAATAATCACCACCTTTTAAATCCTTGCTTTTTTAACATGTGCAAAAAACAATTATTATATCATGATAAAATTCATGATCTTAGGATCATGAAGAATGATATTGCATCATATGACCTAGCAAGTAATTTTTATTACACTCTATAAGGAAATTTTCCTACACTTCTTAATGAAAATTCCTTAACGACAATAAGGATTGGTTCTTTAACAACTATAGAAACATATTCTACCAAATTTATTTATAAAAACATATTATCATATTTAAAAAAATGAAACTGTACAAACTTTCATACACTAGTTTTACATGAAACCTGATGATAAATTATTTTTGTTCATTTATAATATGTATGAATGAATAATGTATCCTTTTTACATGTAGTGAGTTTGGAATAATTAAAATTAATTTTTTTAAAATTTAGAAGTAATATTATAGTTAAAAAATGTTTTACATATTAAAAACTAGAAAAACGAGATCAAAATGTAATGAAACTCTTTGATAAATATAATTAATTCAATTATGACATATAGGAATGAAAAAAATAATTTAAATGTGTAATGTGGTTATATTGACCTAATGTATATTTTTTCTATGTAATTTGTGATTTCATTGGCCTGAAACACTCTGTAATAACTAAATATGTGTGCCCAATGAACATAAGAACACCTTCCTATATCATATATATTATCGACTAAAAGTTTGGGTATATAATGATACCATGTAAATATAATAACCTCATATAACAGTAAAATGTAACATAGGATATAATGGAAATAATATACTTCAAAATAAGTAATAGATCCCAAGAATCATTGAAAAGGCCAATAAACCACATATAGATACCATGATGAATATAAATTAATGTTATACCCAACATAGAAGTAATATAGACCAATTCATGGTCCCCCATGGGTATATTTTATACATTAAAAATAAAGATTACCAAAAACAACAAAAAAAGGTAAAAGATGAAAAAAATAACTCAAATTCCAAGCTCTTTATCATCTGTCATACTCCAACCTAAAATCATGATTATCCATTTATCATAAATCATTTTCTTATATCATTTCATACAACTATAAACTCTATAGGGTACTAAATTCTGCCCGTGAAAGGTGTGGGTATAATTGATTAGGCCACCACTATTAGTTTCCCAGAACATATATAATGTGATATGTCATAAAGAGCCATGGTAAGACTTTTTTATGAAGACAAAGTAAGACTTTTGTTCCATCCTACAAAAAAAATTATATAATCATGAACTAGGGTGAATACTCACTTCTAACTATAGATTCACATATCACGTCATCAAGAACCCATAGGAATACTAACTCTCAAGGGAATACTGACATAATTTATAACCAAAGGGAATAATCACTCCCCAACTTGGAAAAACATTACATCCAAGGCATTTTCCAATGTCATCATCGTTCCATTTAGGGAACCCCATATGATTCCTTTCGAATTCTATTTTTTCTCTAAAATAAGACTCAACTTTCATTTTGGTCAATGGTTGAAACATTCCTTCATCTATAATCAACTCATTTTTTAAATGAGGTTCTATTAGTAATAAGTAAAATTATAAATCATTTATTTATTTTTTAACTCAACCATGTGTTCGTTTCATATGGCCACTCATCACATACACAATTAAAAGAAGAAAAAAATATAGATATCTTAGTGATGAGATACTCTATGATTGAATATATAGAATCATTATTTTTTATAAATATTGTTGCATGATTCATAGACATAAATATCCAATACTTAAAACACTATGATCCTAAATTCCTTGTTTATCAATAATACTATGTTAATAATACATAAAATGAAACAAAAACATGACATCGTTTATTTTTTATCTATAAAAAAAATCCTAAAATACATTTGATCTCCTAATACAGCGTGTGATAACCAACCAAATACATAATGATATGGGAGAAAAAAAAATCCCAGAAATGGAATATTCATGATAAAAAAGATTAACATGTGATTCTAAGGAATAATGTGAAATCATAAAATATAAGGAATGTGAGTAATTAAGTGAAAGTGTAATTGATACACCTAGAAGGAGTCATTGATTACTTTGGGTTTGATTAGATTAGAAAGTTGTTATTCCCAAACTACATATACTACTCTGGAATAGTGAAGAGGTAGTGCAAGGTTAAACAAATATGAGACAATACAAAATAAGAAACACAGAGATTCAACTCCTATAGAAGGATTCCACACATTCACTCTTCATATTCGGTTTTTAGAGAACTGTATAGTTTGGATTTAGATTCAGGAAGGAGATCATGGTTTGGGGTTAATTTCACTGATTTAGGATAAATATAATCCAATATCTAGATTGGAATAGTCATATGGATTAGGGTACGAAGTATTTCATGGGTCACCAATTGGTTATGGTCAAAGAAATTGGATCTACAAACACTTCCATTATCCCTTGTTCTGAGTATAGAAGACAATATTGATGCATTACACATAGATTTTATGGAAAAAAAATCACATGATAATGGTCATAGCCAACTCAACTCTAATTAAGTTAGTTTCATTAAATTTCACCTCCCATGGTTGGAGATGTTCAATATAATGTGATAAATAGTAGTTTTATCCTATTTACTATCTATAGGGTTTCCATGTTAAATTTATAGATTCATTAGGTTTAGAAAAACCATTACTCTTCATCCCCCAAAAAAGAATATTATCCCCACATGATGGTTTTGATTAAAAGTAGAGGAATAAAAAACATACTCATCATAATCATAAAATTGTAGATAAATACGTTTTTTCACAATTAAAATATATGATAATCAATCAAAAAATTATTATAACCAAAGAACTAGTGACAACCAATAATAGAATTGAATTTTAATGGTAATTGGTGTTTAAAAAGGGTGTACCAACAGAAAAAAAAATTAAATGATAAAATAACATAACTATAATATAAACAAATGACTTGATACATTGGGAAAATTATTTAATTAAAACAGAGTTTAGAAGGAAAACAGAGAATAAATAGAGGTCAAACTGAAGGAAAAACATGGTTATCCACTTTCTTTCCATATAGGGCATCACCGAAATATTTATAGAAAATGAAGTAACATTAAATATAAATAATTCATATATTTTATTTTTTTATGTCAATTTTTATTGAATTTTACATTATGAGAAAAATTTACACTTCATTCACTTTAAATACCCGATCTCTTTATACAATATTGAATCTTGTAGGATCCTAAGGATATATCATTGACAGGATGGTATATCAAACTTTTTTATGTTTTGTACATTCTACACATTGTGGATGTGATTCACGACATGAACATTCGTCAAGTTGTTTATTTCCAACCAGAATTGGGCTTTGAAAATATCACAATGTGTAATGTATATACACATCTTGTAAACTCTTCATGTCTTTTCATTTATATCGGGTTGGCCTTTAATCGATAGGGATCTTGTGAATGATAAATACATGACTTGAACTCAATTCATGACATGTAAAACATTTTTCTTATTTTTTCATCATTTATTCCTTTCTATCCAAAATTTAAAATTTCTTTGAAAATAAACAAAAACCTACAACATTATTTAATAAAACATGAATAATATTTAAATAAATGTGTCCAAAATTTGTATATAAATTCATCATATCAAATTCCCCCACACATGTACAATTTCATTTCCTCAATAAATAAATCTATACTAGGATTTCTAATGTAATAATTCTAAACCCATAATAATGCATTAAAACGTGGACAATAAAACTAATTGTAAGAGGAAATAGTATGTCCTACAGAATTAATCCTATAAAGAAAACTAGTCATGACAAATGTTTCAATTCAGTATTCATATTCTTTTATCTATTAATTATAATTTCATAACTGCTCCTTAGAAATCTATAAATTTTTTAGTTTACCTCACAATGAATTTTATATCATTTCATCACATAAAATAAAACATGGAGTTATTCTCATACCCTGAATACAGGTCCCTAATAACATGCTTTCATTTGTTTTTACATATCCACTTTCTAAAAAAATCAGTCATGATGGATTAATAAATATGGATTAAATGTCTCTATTGTTGAGGGCTTGTGCGAAGGTGATAAAGAAAATTAATCTCAAATTTAGAGTAACCATTATAGTATATTTCATGAAAATTGTAAAAGATATAATGAGGTAGCTCCTCGTGGGAAAAATGATTCCATTCCCCAAAATATTTATGTGGTTCCATGAATATTCCAAGATAGAATAAGAAATATTCCATATTCATTCTTTTATTTTATTTTAAAAATAATTTCTAGGTGAGGTCACAAATCCATCACCTAAACATATATGATCCATCATAGGTTCATCAGTCAGGTAATGGTGATTTTTAACCTTTCGAATATCAAAACCTTATTATATTATATATATTTTCTTATAGGAATGGTGTAAGTGAAGAAAATTCCCAAAGTAATCATGGAACACATCATATCAATCTGGTGAAAGTGTCATGATATGTCTCCTTAATATTTCAATCACATGTATATTAGTTGTGAAAATTTTACCACACTTGTTCAAAGTACAATAATGCATCGTAACAAGAGTACTGTTGGAAGGTATAAGAGGATTGAAATAGATCCATCCTAACAAGGTTTTTCATGGCTACTATGGGCTATATAAGAATATATATGTGTGTGGGTGAGTGGGTATCTGAAAAAATTCATCAACAAATATATCCTTAGTTATTTTATGTGTATTTTTTTAATAATAACCGCAATAAGATCTCAATGCATGATTGGATTGGATTACATTTACGTAGTTTCTATCAAGAAATATTCTAAGATAAGAATATGAAATCAGGGGTCCATAATCCTATTATGAATGGGAGTATAGAAAAATAACTATAAAACACTTAGGGAATATTATCTAGTAAAAAGTCATCAAAACAAATTGCAAGATTCTAGAATTGTAAATAAATTAGTCAATTGAGCAATCATGATATTAATATAAATAATAATGAAAATTTATTTCTACAATATCCATCCAAAATTTGTCTTTTATTAAATTTTTTTATTAATATTTTAAGTTTAAAGTATCCTTTTAATGAAAAATTTCTCATATTCAGGTGAAAAATGGAAATAATTCAACTGTATCGACAATAAAGATCAACAAAAGATTCCCCCACACATAAAATGAGACATATTTCACCCTTTATGGAAAGTATCACAGGAGATAAATAATGTATATCATGGATAAAATTGAAATTGATTTTTAGTAACTAAAAATATGGCATCAAGAGTTCCCTATATTGAAATTCATGCCATGGGAAAATTTTGGGATTTTTTATTGTAAATTTTTTTACCTGGTAAATTTTATTTTAAAAAATACATACACTAGATAAACCATAATTTCATATGGGTTAAGAAAGTTTTATGAAGATAAATTGGTGGTTGCATACAGTAAAATTTAGGGCAAAATCAGAATTCGCTACAGTGATTTTTTAGATAATATATAAAAAAAACATGAGAAAGGAAAAAATGATCCTAAGAAAAAAATGAAATTAAGAAAAGAAATATGGTTAACCTCATAAAAGTTATAACAATTTAATCTTCAACTAGATGAGTGGAAAAAAGGAATCAATTAGTGTCATATGTCATGTCAAAAGTATTCTACCTCCTATAGAAACTGGTGAGAGTTTAATCAAGATCATGGGGATTCTTAGTGGGATTAACCACATCAGAAATAGGTCTCCCATGAAATCAATCATGGTGGAGAAATATCTATATTTTAATTCATGGGGGATGATCCTACAAATTATGGATCTAGAGGTCAATCTCATCATGTTTTCTCTCTATGTCAATGGTATAACAAAATATCTCATGGGTGTCTGTGATCATGTATTGAATGACATTATAATTACCATATATGATATATATGTATTATATATGTCTAAACAAATGAAGCAGTAAAATAAAAAATAATCCATCATGTAGTGAATTCAAAAAAAATTGTATCCCATATATATACTTGAATAATGATACATCTAGGAAAAAAGGAATCCATATAGTGCAAAAAAAACTCAAAATCAAGTATACTGGAGGAGGGTAAAATGATAAGACTAAAAATTTGGGGCATTCTCACTATCCTTCACATCAGAAGTCCTCTCCAGAATAGCAGTTATCTAGATCAATGTTTCCAAATCTATCTGATCGATGCAGGCATAGGTTGGAGTTTTGACCACTACCAAATAATTTTAGTGGTGGAATCTAGCTTGGTAGAGGGTGGTGGATGAGGGGTATCAATCTATACAATAATTTTATTTATGTAAGTGAGATCAATCAAAACTACCTCAGTACAAAATGCAATGGATGGGCCATTTCTATGTTGAGTCTACTCCTCTAAAAACTCAGGCTACTTTGTATGGTCAATAAGATCTAGCTGACATTCGTATGGGGTGAAATTATTGGTATGATGGGGGAAGATGAATGGTAATAAAATGGAGGTATATGGGATTCTTGACATTCTGGTGATGGGGGAGGGATGAAAAAATGGGTTGGTGGGACAATGGGAATGATCTGGTGGTGTTAGATCTGGCTCTTGTAATATAGAAGTGACTAGTGAACATGCTAGATATCTATGGGAATAGACGGTGTGGGTGAAGATTTTGTATTGGTAATTGTAGTGGTGTTCAAATTATCATTAGGTAATGTTTTTGTAGGGGAAATGGGAGTTGTAAGAGGGGTAGAGTCTGTGGTGGTGGTAGGGGTAGAAGTGGCGGATGAAGGGACATGGGTAGGTGGAGCTGGGTGAGGTGCATATTGGGTAGGTGATTTGTCATCATCCTCAACATATCCCATCACCCACTGCTAGATACTCCCAATATTCAACAACAACCACATATTTATTATCATATGTAGGTAGATACTCTCTATTTGGTTGACGGGGGTGTGAGGGAGAGTAGAATAAAAAATGTAGAGGTGTCTGGCTAGATGGGTAATTAAATATTCATCCATCACTATGCCTTAGGTCCTCTTCACCTTTTCAAGAAGAAAATGGATAACTATATATACATGTTAGGGATAGCTTGTTCATGGATAAGGCAATAATTATCACTTTAATCTCTATTACACTCTGATAAGAATCACCTTGGGCTAACCAGGCATGAGCTAGTATGGGTGAAGGATCTAAAGTGTATCATTTTGGAGAAAAGTTATATTCATTGTGTGAGGATCAAAAATGATATGTGGGTCTCCAGCTATTCTCACTCAAAGATATTCCACTTCTTTCATTTTTTTATTGAGATGATTTGTTGAGAAAACTACGGATGTGAGGAAGTCGAAAGAGTAAATTCTGAGGCCGACACTAAAGTATCCATGGGTGTACTCACATCACCAAACCCAGTGTCTAAATGTGATGAAGTCCGTATAAATCTTGAAGGTGGTGAGGAAATTGAAGAAGTGAACCATGAATTACTCCTCACATTCCTAGGTGATGGTGGATAGGTGCACCTGACTAAGGAGTTCAAAGACCTCTTGGTGAGTATAGATCTTCACCAACACTATGAGGTCCAGTGTCTGATTAGTCCATATAGGATTCTCCTATAGATGGACCAACATAACATGTTTCTTAGGTTCCATGATCTGAATGTATGTATATAGGTGAGGTAAGGAAGTTCCCTAAAACCCTCTTGATGTTGGATATGAGTGCACAAATGTAGAATTAGAGGTATAGGATGAAGTGATAGAGGATGTGGAAGGCTCTACTAGAATTGAAGGAGGACCAGTTGTGTGTCACTTAGTTAGATGAGACATATCACCCTGATCACACACACGTTTGGAAGGATAGGTGAGGGTGGTATTGGTGTGATCCATATCGTAAGGATAAAAATCAACGGGGGTGGAGAGGATGTGACGGGGAGGAAGGATGAGGGTTGGTCGATAACGAGCAGTGATTTGGAAGAGGGTGTCGTGTGGGGGAGTTTATGGAATGGATGAACCTAAATTTCATTGAATTTTAATTTCCCCAAAAATTTACATGCCTTGTAAAAGATTCAAGATCTGTTAAGATCGGTTTTTTAGTTTTTTCCTACTATTACATTTACAAAGAATGTAACGACTTCTTGGTGTGCATTTGGAATTTTGGGCCCCTTTTTGGGATTGATACTTTTGATAATATTAAAACAATGTTAAGCCATACTAAAGACTAAACTGTCCTATTATATCCTATTATTCCTATGATGGTTTTCCTCTAATTTAATTAACATTTTAACATTATGTGTCAAACTCTTTTCATTTCAAGGGAATTTGAGTTTAATAATGAACCCATCATGGAATGGATGTTGGTTGTAACGCCCCAAGATTTTATGAAAAATATTCTTTTTAATTTCATTAATGTCTTGTGTTGTACGCTACAACAAAAGAAGCTTTCACAATACGCATCCTTGACTTTCCTTCCGTTACACGCAATCGCGACCTTCCTCGATAGCGTGTGTAGTACGCAATACTGAGTTTCACGAAACAACGATATGCTATTAAAATATTATTAAAACTAGCCGTTATGAATAGTAATAACCACTTTTTGAAATTTTGTAAATTTTATTTTTCAAAATGGAATTCATTTTTGGATTCGGAGTATCGAATTTAGCCTAAGGTGAAATTTTGGTACTTTTCGAATAACTTTCATATTCTAATGAATAGTGAAAATTACTAAATTATAATTAAAAACAACTTTTTTAATCGAAATAATTAATAGTGATAAATTATTAATTTGAGTGGTTTTAAAGTATATTTAGAATATATTTTTACAATTTAATACAATGTTGGTCATTGGTTGTAATTTCACATTTAAACCAGACATAATCAAGTGTCAATCTTTTGATAGATTTTGTTTCTTAAAAAAACACGCTATTTGTTTTAACAGCGGGATTTAATTATAAAATTAATTAATGCAACTTCTATGTTATGAATTTGGTAAAATAGACTTCATTTTTGAATTCGGAATATGAAATATAGCTTAGGATGAAATTTTGGCATTTTTCTGAAAACTTTCAATTTTTGATGAATAGTGAAACCACTAAGTGGTAGGTTAAAAACGGAATTTTGCATAAAACTTAATTTTACCGCTTCTGTGAATGGAATTTCGAAAATACGAGAGACACGGTTAATATCAAGGACTAAAATGTGGTTCAATGAGATGAAAATAATTTTTTGGTGAATAGTAACTTTTTACTTTTTACCGCGGTTAATAGTAAATAGGGTAACTAAGGGTAAATATGATATTACTATTACCCTAACACATGTCATAATTCTATTGGAAAAGTGTAATTCGACCAAAAACAAACATAGGAATAAAATATGACCATTTAGGCCCACTTGGATTAGATTAGGACATTTATTATTAATTTATTTAAAGAAGGGTTAAAATAGTTAAAAATCAAAGTTTAATAAGTAAATCATTTTTAATATGGGGTTATACATAAGCTAAATTCGACTATAAATATTCATTAGAAAGCTAAAAAGATTTCCTACATAATGGTATTTTATTTGTAATTTTTAGACATCAAATAATTTAATTAATTTATGACACAAAGATGATGCAGTAATTATCTTATTTATGAAATATTGACATAATTGATGTTATAAACACCAAAATAAATGTAATTTGAGACTTTTTATGAATTCCACTAATTTTCTAGGTTACTATGATATATTAATGTTGATTTAATCTACTTGGTTCGAACATTTAATTCTGTTATGACTTTCACAAAAATCATATATCAAATAGTGTCAAAATTGACACAAAATAGTTTTTAAATCAAATATTATATTATTAATTGTTATTTTATTCCTAAAAATCTAAGGTTCGGCCAAATGACTTAGATAAGGATATATATATTAATAATAAACAATTTGGGGTTCGTTTGGCATGTTATAGTAAGTGTATTAACCATATAGTGAAAGAAAACAAAAAGACACGGTAAAAGTTAAATTATTTAACTTAGAGTTAAATCTAATTGATAAGGTTTAAAATAAGATCCAAACATGTATAAATTTGATTGGTTGATGAGATTACAACCCTATCTCATCTAAGATTCGAATATGAGTCATTTTTGGAGGTTTTTAAGTGGGGTTAGATTTATTATAAATTAATATTTTTAAGAATTCCAAAGGTGCCCCTCTCCTCCCTTATAAAAGGACACCTCCTCCCCCTCCTCCTCACACCAATTTGAGCACTCAAGCTCGGCCAACCCCTGCCAAAATCCCTTCTCCACTTCCCTAGCAACATCCTATAGGTTCTGGTCTTCCTCAAAGACCAATTCTAGTGCCCTAAGAGGAGGTCTCAAAGAGGCACTTCAAAGAAGAGGTAATTACCGTTACCAATTCTTTCATCTTTATTTCTTCTTCCACTTCTTCTTCTTAGGTTGTTTCATTATGAAGTAATAACATCAGTATCACTCATATACTGATATGTTATTATAATTATGAAACAGCCCTATTTCACCATCTATCCATCCTACGGAAAAAGAAATCACCGCGCGTGCGTACGTACGGAATACCGTCTCCACGACGCGATGAGATTCATTCTCCATGTTATCCATTTAAGAATGATTATAATGTATATATAAGAAATAATAATGAAATATATGACATTATAAAGCTACTGGATTTATTTATATATATACATATGTATATCATCTACTTACTTCCATTTCAAGACAATAAGGAAAGAAAAACAGCGTTCATGCGTACGTACGGACTACCGTCTCCATGAACGGTGTTTTTCATTTTATTTATCTATCTATTATATATATATATATATACTGAATATATATGATATATAAATAATATTTTATATTCTGGAAGTAAGTAAATCATGATATAAGTAATAATGATGTCAAGAACAACAAGTAAAAACACCTACGATAAATGAAACGATTTTACCCAAAACGCTTCTTTAACATGGAATTTACAAAAGAACGGGTAATATAATGTCATAAGTGAACCATAAATGATATCATAACAATTAATATGATTCTGTAATAATTCAATGACATTATTTAAACCATTATACAGGAGCTTCGGACACGAACAAAGCAAATCGGACCTAAGGTAAGGGAAATATCACAATCTCATTTTTATCCGAGATTGTTTATTCGTAAGTATTTACTGGGGTGTAATTTATCATCCACATCCATGTTTCATCAATAGGTAATATTATTTCCATCCACCTAAAATTGTTTAAATCCATTTTTACCCTTCGGTGAGTTTTTAGTAATATGTATGAAAGGAATCTTTTGTCGTTTTTCATACGAGGTACTTTTTGACTTTTCCGACAAAAGTACGAAGAATGTTTTTTTTAACTTATACGGCAAGAATGGATTTTTAAAACATTATTTCCAAGAAGCTTCCTTTACAAGTTTTCAAGTTTATTTTTAATCAACTTCTTTTAGTTTAAAATTGTATGACATGTTAAGAAAGGAAAAGTATTTTTGAAGTAGAAAGGATATTTTCCTCAAGAATGAAGTTCAAGTGTTTTATCAAAATTATTTTCCATCTAAGATAATAAAGGGGTCTGTTTTTATCCCTATTATTACATTTATTTGACTATGTTGTGATGGAATTATGTTTATGAATTCCTTTATCTTATATGAATGGTTTTATGATGTCATGTTGTTTAAGAATCCCATTTTTATTACATGGGTTATGCAACGATGTATGATTTATGATTTTGTGGCACACATAAGAATGGTATCATTATCAGATGGGTGGGACCTATATCTCCCTCCAATGCATTGGGTAAAGATTTTATATCTCATGATATAGACATGGCTGGAATGGTAGGTCATACCGGTTCAGTGAAACAGGACTGAAACGAGGATTACTCGATTCAGAAAGGGACTTTGTCCACTAAGATAGTCTTGGCAATGAGTCTTGACTAACAAGAAATGATTCTCTATGATTATGTGTGTATGCCACAATGAGTAATGTTTTAAGTTATGATTTCATTTCACTACTATGATTTATCCCATGTTATGAAATTATGCTCTCTTTTGCAGATTAAGATTTCCAAAAATGTTATGTTCTTATGAAAATTATGTGATTGATATTTCCTTTGTTTACCCTTACTGAGCATTTGAGATCACCCTTTTATGTTTTCTTTTCCCCAGTATATAAAGAAAGGTTTTAGGTAGAAAAAAAGGGATGACCTTTATGGGAGATATTGAAGAACTTTCACCACGATTAGAAGATTACGTTCCGAGTTTCCAAAGACACTAAACTATTACGATCCTTTAGTGTGTGTTTTTGTTATGTACTACGTATTCCGCAAATGTAATGTAATGTCCATGTACGTCAAGATACGGGTCTCTACAGTTGGTATCAGAGGAAAGGTTTAGTCAACCTTTGGAAACTAGGATGCGAGAACTTTAGTGAGATCCCTAGAGATATTTCTAAGGTATGTCTAGGGATGTCTCTAAGGTTAAGTATACATATAGGTTATAGTCCTAGAATTACGCTAACGATCTTAGAATTTAACCTAAGATGTTAGATATTGAGGGTACTAACCCTTTATTATGTTGTTTTCCCTAGCATGATTTTTGCCTCCAACACAATTCTTTTGGGGTTTTAGACGATGGCTGGAACCCGAAGGAACCGTGTTAATGCGGAATGTGATGGGCAATGCAATGATTGTACCCCTGAGCAACCAAACGATATAGGAGCTGGAATGCAAAATCTTATAGCCATGCTCACACAACTTTCTCAAGCTATGAATCATGCAGGACTTCCAAACGAGCAAAGGAAGGAGCAACATTCTGTTGAATCCTTCATGAGGCAGCGTCCACCTTCTTTCAGTGGGTCTACTGATCCATTAGTTGCTGAACAATGGATTAGTACTACTGAAAAGATATTTTCAGTTCTTCAATGTTCTGAACATGATAAAGTCATCCTAGCAGTGTATCTTTTGGAAGGAGATGCTGATCAATGGTGGAATCTTATTAAGAATACAAGGCAAAGGGATGAAATTGAGTCTATGGAATGGGACGAGTTCAAGAACTTATTTTTCAATAAGTACTTCCCTCGTATTCTTCGAACAAAGATGGAGAAAGAGTTTCCTGAACTGAAGCAAAGGGACGATGAATCTGTTGGTACCTATGAAGCAAATTTTACAAGACTTGCAAGGTATGCTTCTGGAATTATCATCCAACCTGAAAGTAAAGTTGATCGATTTTTCAGTGGCTTAAAACCAAGTCTTCGAAGGGCATTAGCTATAAGAGACTTCAGTAGCTATGAAGAAATTGTGCGTTGTGCTATCAAGGTAGAAATGGAAGTTGGTGTTACATATCCATCTCATGGTTTTGACAAGAAACGAAAGATGGAGTTCAAGGAGAAATCTCAGAATAATGGTGAAAAGAAGATGAATGTTTCCTTATGCACAAAGTGTGGAAAGAAGCATGGTGGAGATTGTCTAAAAGGGACTAGAAAATGTTTTAAGTGTGGAAAAGAAGGTCATCGAGCAGCCGAGTGTCGAAGTAATGGAAAAAGGGTTTCTAATGATAAAGAAAACACTGCAGAAAACGCACCGCCAACACTTCAATGCTTCAAGTGCAAGGAAATGGGGCATTATGCTAATAATTTCCCTAATCCAAGGGTTAGTGATGATCAACATGAGCAAACACTGAAGGCAAAGGACAAAGGGAAATCACATGCGATCACTATTGGCAATGTTGAATATGACAACGATGTGGTGGAATGATTAAGTGTTTATGTAATGGGATTCCAAAAAAATGTTGTATCATTGAGTATTGCAATATTTATTGATGTGTTATTCAAAGTGATTGAGATATTTTTTTTGGAAATAAGATGATATGCGCATAATGAAGACGAGAAAATGAAGTGTTTAATAGTATTCATGAGCTCATGATTGATATAAGGACTAAGTGATATCATGGTTTGAGTATAAATAATTTTGAGGATTTTGGTATGTGTAAAGTGTTAACTTTTAACTGCATTCAAGTTTTCACTAAGGTTCAATGGGTATTCAAGAGTATACATGATTAAGGACTTTGAATGTTTGGAATGTGACAAAAAAAAACATATCTTATGATATATGGGGATCAACGATGATATTAAATCTCTGGTAATTGTTTTCACTATGTTATGAGAGTGGACTGCAGTATTATGGATAAACCTAAAGATTGGAATGGATTGTGTTGGACGTAAGTTAGTATTGTTTAAGGATAGAAATTTCTTTTCGATATTATTGATGGGATGTTATAGTAGTTTTGGAAAAAGGACAACCTGCAGGACGGGCGACAGCCCATCGCTTCAGACAAGGCTGTGGGAATCGAACCCACAACCGAAGTGCGACTGGCCTTTATCGCCTACCACTGACCTACAGGAAGTCCCTGTTTAGTAGAAACTAGTTTTATTATATTAAGCAGTATGATATATGAAGTATAAGTCCATTTTAGGAACCATATATGATTAATCTCACTATAGATCGACTTATGTATATAAGTTTTGCTAACCTTTTGTTTGAGACAGATGGAATGACCTGTCATTCTATCACATGATATGCTAACACATCACGAATAACGAATTAAACTTCATTTATTTAAGAGATGAAGTAGAAATTGTTCAAGGCACGAACAAAAGTGAGATTTTACCAAAATAATGTAAGTATTTATTCTAAGCAAATTTTCAACTTTAGGGAAATGATCTTGAAAACCAAAAATGTTGTCCTAGTGATCTTATACCTGATGAATCAGATGGTACCTTATATCATCACAAATCTATGGATTTGTGATTACTGGCTTTTCCATAGCCATGTTCTCTACCACTCTCCATCAGAACATGATGGTTAGATTTTTCTTCCATATCCATATTTTCACCTATGTGGAAACCCAGTGATTAGTTTATTTGGGTAATCGTTACATTTCATACTTTAGTTTTTAAAGCCATGTTTTGGTATTCCTTTTTATGATGTGGGTTTCTATCAAAGAAAATTTTGAATAGTAAACCATTTATAACCCCGACGAATTTCGAGGGCGAAATTCATTTTAAGGGGGGTAGAATGTAACGCCCCAAGATTTTATGAAAAATATTGTTTTTAATTTCATTAATGTCTTGTGTTGTACGCTACAACAAAAGAAGCTTTCACAATACGCATCCTTGACTTTCCTTCCGTTACACGCAATCGCGACCTTCCTCGATAGCGTGTGTAGTACGCAATACTGAGTTTCACGAAACAACGATATGCTATTAAAATATTATTAAAACTAGCCGTTATGAATAGTAATAACCACTTTTTGAAATTTTGTAAATTTTATTTTTCAAAATGGAATTCATTTTTGGATTCGGAGTATCGAATTTAGCCTAAGGTGAAATTTTGGTACTTTTCGGATAACTTTCATATTCTAATGAATAGTGAAAATTACTAAATTATAATTAAAAACAACTTTTTAATCGAAATAATTAATAGTGATAAATTATTAATTTGAGTGGTTTTAAAGTATATTTAGAATATATTTTTAAAATTTAATACAATGTTGGTCATTGGTTGTAATTTCACATTTAAACCAGACATAATCAAGTGTCAATCTTTTGATAGATTTTGTTTCTTAAAAAAACACGCTATTTGTTTTACCAGCGTGATTTAATTATAAAATTAATTAATGCAACTTCTATGTTATGAATTTGGTAAAATAGACTTCATTTTTGAATTCGGAATATGAAATATAGCTTAGGATAAAATTTTGGCATTTTTCTGAAAACTTTCAATTTTTGATGAATAGTGAAACCACTAAGTGGTAGGTTAAAAACGGAATTTTGCATAAAACTTAATTTTACCGCTTCTGTGAATGGAATTTCGAAAATCCGAGAGACACGGTTAATATCAAGGACTAAAATGTGGTTCAATGAGCTGAAAATAATTTTTTGGTGAATAGTAACTTTTTACTTTTTACCGCGGTTAATAGTAAATAGGGTAACTAAGGGTAAATATGATATTACTATTACCCTAACACATGTCCTAATTCTATTGGACAAGTGTAATTCGACCAAAAACAAACATAGGAATAAAATATGACCATTTAGGCCCACTTGGATTAGATTAGGACATTTATTATTAATTTATTTAAAGAAGGGTTAAAATAGTTAAAAATCAAAGTTTAATAAGTAAATCATTTTTAATATGGGGTTATACATAAGCTAAATTCGACTATAAATATTCATTAGAAAGCTAAACGGATTTCCTACATAATGGTATTTTATTTGTAATTTTTAGACATCAAATAATTTAATTAATTTATGACACAAAGATGATGCAGTAATTATCTTATTTATGAAATATTGACATAATTGATGTTATAAACACCAAAATAAATGTAATTTGAGACTTTTTATGAATTCCACTAATTTTCTAGGTTACTATGATATATTAATGTTGATTTAATCAACTTGGTTCGAACATTTAATTCTGTTATGACTTTCAAAAAAAATCATATATCAAATAGTGTCAAAATTGACACAAAATAGTTTTTAAATAAAATATTATATTATTAATTGTTATTTTATTCCTAAAAATCTAAGGTTCGGCCAAATGACTTATATAAGGATATATATATTAATAATAAACAATTTGGGGTTCGTTTGGCATGTTATAGTAAGTGTATTAACCATATAGTGAAAGAAAACAAAAAGACAAGGTAAAAGTTAAATTATTTAACTTAGAGTTAAATCTAATTGATAAGGTTTAAAATAAGATCCAAACATGTATAAATTTTATTGGTTGATGAGATTACAACCCTATCTCATCTAAGCTTCGAATATGAGTCATTTTTGGAGGTTTTTAAGTGGGGTTAGATTTATTATAAATTAATATTTTTAAGAATTCCTAAGGTTCCCCTCTCCTCCCTTATAAAAGGACACCTCCTCCCCCTCCTCCTCACACCAATTTGAGCACTCAAGCTAAGCCAACCCCTGCCAAAATCCCTTCTCCACTTCCCTAGCAACATCCTATAGGTTCTGGTCTTCCTCAAAGACCAATTCTAGTGCCCTAAGAGGAGGTCTCAAAGAGGCACTTCAAAGAAGAGGTAATTACCGTTACCAATTCTTTCATCTTTATTTCTTCTTCCACTTCTTCTTCTTAGGTTGTTTCATTATGAAGTAATAACATCAGTATCACTCATATACTGATATGTTATTATAATTATGAAACAACCCTATTTCACCATCTATCCATCCTACGGAAAAAGAAATCACCGCGCGTGCGTACGTACGGAATACCGTCTCCACGACGCGATGAGATTCATTCTCCATGTTATCCATTTAAGAATGATTATAATGTATATATAAGAAATAATAATGAAATATATGACATTATAAAGCTACTGGATTTATTTATATATATACATATGTATATCATCTACTTACTTCCATTTCAAGACAATAAGGAAAGAAAAACAGCGTTCATGCGTACGTACGGACTACCGTCTCCATGAACGGTGTTTTTCATTTTATTTATCTATCTATTATATATATATATATATACTGAATATATATGATATATAAATAATATTTTATATTCTGGAAGTAAGTAAATCATGATATAAGTAATAATGATGTCAAGAACAACAAGTCAAAACACCTACGATAAATGAAACGATTTTACCCAAAACGCTTCTTTAACATGGAATTTACAAAAGAACGGGTAATATAATGTCATAAGTGAACCATAAATGATATCATAACAATTAATATGATTCTGTAATAAGTCAATGACATTATTTAAACCATTATACAGGAGCTTCGGACACGAACAAAGCAAATCGGACCTAAGGTAAGGGAAATATCACAATCTCATTTTTATCCGAGATTGTTTATTCGTAAGTATTTACTGGGGTGTAATTTATCATCCACATCCATGTTTCATCAATAGGTAATATTATTTCCATCCACCTAAAATTGTTTAAATCCATTTTTACCCTTCGGTGAGTTTTTAGTAATATGTATGAAAGGAATCTTTTGTCGTTTTTCGTACGAGGTACTTTTTGACTTTTCCGACAAAAGTACGAAGAATGTTTTTTTCAACTTATACGGCAAGAATGGATTTTTAAAACATTATTTCCAAGAATCTTCCTTTACAAGTTTTCAAGTTTATTTTTAATCAACTTCTTTTAGTTTAAAATTGTATGACATGTTAATAAAGGAAAAGTATTTTTGAAGTAGAAAGGATATTTTCCTCAAGAATGAAGTTCAAGTGTTTTATCAAAATTATTTTCCATCTAAGATAATAAAGGGGTCTGTTTTTATCCCTATTATTACATTTATTTGACTATGTTGTGATGGAATTATGTTTATGAATTCCTTTATCTTATATGAATGGTTTTATGATGTCATGTTGTTTAAGAATCCCATTTTTATTACATGGGTTATGCAACGATGTATGATTTATGATTTTGTGGCACACATAATAATGGTATCATTATGAGATGGGTGGGACCTATATCTCCCTCCAATGCATTGGGTAAAGATTTTATATCTCATGAGATAGACATGGCTGGAATGGTAGGTTATACCGGTTCAGTGAAACAGGACTGAAACGAGGATTACTCGATTCAGAAAGGGACTTTGTCCACTAAGATAGTCTTGGCAATGAGTCTTGACTAACAAGAAATGATTCTCTATGATTATGTGTGTATGCCACAATGAGTAATGTTTTAAGTTATGATTTCATTTCACTACTATGATTTATCCCATGTTATGAAATTATGCTCTCTTTTGCAGGTTAGGATTTCCAAAAATGTTATGTTCTTATGAAAATTATGTGATTGATATTTCCTTTGTTTACCCTTACTAAGCATTTGAGCTCACCCTTTTATGTTTTCTTTTCCCCAGGATATAAAGAAAGGTTTTAGGTAGAAAAAAAGGGATGACCTTTATGGGAGATATTGAAGAACTTTCACCACGATTAGAAGATTACGTTCCGAGTTTCCAAAGACACTAAACTATTACGATCCTTTAGTGTGTGTTTTTGTTATGTACTAAGTATTCCGCAAATGTAATGTAATGTCCATGTACGTCAAGATACGGGTCTCTACATTGGTATATCTTTAACATTTTCCAATTAACATTTAAGGGTGGTTCTCCACCTTTATGAACATAAATTTATCTGTATGGTAAAATCTTAATGATTCTATAAGGACCTAACCAAAAGATTTCATATTTCTAGGGAATAATTTCCATCAAAAATTTTATAACTAATATTTATACTCTAGTGTGAATATTGGTTGTGTAATCCACCGGTCAGTCATATTCATCATATTTTCTTTATAAATTCTAGCTTTTTTCCTATGAATCTTATTATAATTTCATCCATGCCATTTATTTGGATCATTCTTGATTCCTTGGAATTTTTAGAATCCATATTCAATTTTTTTATTGCCAAATAAGAGCAGTGATCTAATTCAACTGGCATATTGTGTGGTTTTCTATACCAATGTTAGAATAGTGTAGTGGAAATGGGAATCATTTATGTTGTGTGATACGCCCAATGTGCATCATTTAGTTTGATACTTATGTACTCTCTACTGATGATCACTGTCTTGTTTAGTATTTTTTTACATTACCTATTTAAAAATTAGACTTCCCCACTTACTTATGGGTATTAGAGAGTTCTAGTATTTTAATAATTATCATACCCTTAATATAATCCCCTAATGAAATTATTTTAAAAAAAATTCCTGATCACTAATGACTAATCTAAGAAATTAGAATCTAGAGAATATAATTTTGTATCCAAAATTTATGGCCAATTTTGCAGTTTCATGAGTGGTAGCCGAAGTTTCTACCCATTTTGAGATTTATTCAATGCTAAATATGATAATGAATTTCCTTTGTGAATTATGGAATGGCCCCGTGAGTTCAATTCCCCCTATATCGAACATTTCAACATCCATGATGGGATTTTGGGTAATTTGATTTCTTTTCCCTATGGTTCCTGAATGCAAGCATTGATAACATTTTTAATAAAATTACCTTTCATCATGATGAATTAGGGAAAAAATAACCATGTTTTACTTATTTAGGACATGGTAAATTTATGTCCATGATTCACTCTAACAGGTGACGTATTACACATGTCGAATACACATTTTATTTCATCTTATGGGATGCAGTTTCACATTAGGAAATCAGCACAACACTTAAAAAATTAGTAGCTCATCCCATTAGTAATGTGATAATTTAACTATAAATATCTTCCTTTACTAATAGGTGGGGTGTGGGTAGACTGATCATGTTGTGTGATAATTTTCAATCTTCAAGGACGCCAGTCGGTATAAGTTATTTATTATGAATAGGTTCTCATCAAGAAAGTAATCCATGATATCAATGTTTTCATTATCCTTATTTTTTGGTAGTGTAAATCTAGATATATGATTGACATTAGTGTTCTTCATCCCCTTGGTATATTTTTTAATAATTTAATAATATTTTAGAAGTAGGATACACCATATTCATTGCGGTTTTCAATCTTTTTTAATAAGTAGATACATATGTGTTCGATGTTGATTTTAGACTACTACTTTAGATTGTTTGAGGTATTACTAAAATTTTAAAATTCATAGGTGACTACTAAAAGTTACTATTCGATATCTATTTAATTTAACTAAGTACCATTGATTATTTTATTAGCATATTAAATGGGAAAAAAGATATGTCTGATTTGTTGTCATATGACAACACTAACTGCGAAGTCACTGACATCACACATAAGCTCATAATTCTTATTAAAATCTGGTGAAATGATGATAGGGGAGGTCACCAAAATATTATTTAGGGTATTTAATTTCCATCAAAATTCTTTAGTGAACTTGAAAAGAGTTTCTTTCAAAAATAAGTGTGTCATGGGGATGTATACTTTTGAAAAGTCTTTTTTAAAGTTGTGGTAGAATCATGCCTGGCCCAAAAGGCTCCATATTAATTTTACTATTATAGGTGAAATTAATTATTTTATTTATTTAATAATCCCTGGATAGACTTGAATTCCAATCATGAGATTTTATGTCTGAGTAATATTCCTCATCAGATCTTCATGTTACATTTTTCAAAGTTTAAAACCAGGAATTGTTCTTCAAATCATTGTAATATATTTCCATATTGCATAGGCACATGTAAAAATATCTTTTATATACCAAGAAAAAGACCATAAATATTTTTAGTAACTCCTCTTATATATCTTGAAATATGTGTGTTAGGAATTATTCAAAAGTCTGAAGTGTATTAAAATTTTTGAATTACATTCCTCTATAGGTGATGGTTCTGAAGGGAAAAGTGAACATAATTTTAAAGTGGTCATCTTGATCAACTGTAATTCGATGTTATCCTGAATATCCATCTAGGAAAAAATATAATTCATACCCTTATAGACATTAAATAATATATTCCATAAAGGTTATTCGAACTTGTCCTTTTGGGGGTGACACATTGAGATTCCTATAATCAATGCACACTCTCCATATAGTGATGGTTCGAGTTGGATTGGCCCATCTTCATTGTTTTTTACTATGGTTAGGATACACTTCTTTGGGATGGATTTTATTAGAATATACCATTAAATATTATATATTAAAAAAATTATCCCAATGTGGAGAAGTTTCAACACTTCTTTCTTAACAAACTATTTTATTGGAGGGTTGAGTCGACCCCGGATTGGATTTCAGGTTGAGAACCATCATCTAAAAATAACTTCTGGGTGAAGATGGTGTGGATGATAACATTAATGTAATAAAATCTCCTATAAATAAAGTTATTATTCCTTTTTAGGACATCAATCTATGTATCCTCTTGTATATGGGTTAGATCAATGATGATAATCACTAGTAGTGAAACTGAAGTCTATAGAAATGAGTACTTGAGTGTTCTTGGAAAAGTTTTTAATTCTAACATTTCTGGCTCAATGATCGAAAAAATGAATTTTGGAAAGTTTCCATTTTTAATGGTTCAATTTAATTTACATCTTCATTATCACATCCAACATTTTCATCAAAGTATAGGCACTCTCTACCATCCCCAATGTTTATAAACTCATTTCTCTCGTTAGTAAAAATATGGAATGATAGTAAAATGTGTCATATTTTGGATTGGAATCCTTCACTATGTCAAACAATACTTGTTTATATCCTAATCTAAAAATTAGTCACCCTTGATTTATATCAATCAGTACCTTCCTATTAGATAGAATTGAGTGTCCTAAAAAATTGGAACATCTCCCTCTTCCTCCATATCTAAATTGAGTTAATCGATAAGATATATGAATTTTTTCAATTTTACTAAAAAAACTTCTATAATTCCCTTATGATACAAGATTGATCAGTCAGCCAGTTATAGTTCCACTCTATTTGGTTTATGTTCTTTGACCCCCAATATTTCACAATATACTCATAGGCTTGAGGTTAGTGCTCCCACCAAGATCTCAGAATGCAATTCTAAAGCTTCCTTCCACTATATTCTAGAGAACATAGAAACTTTTATGGTGCCACATATTTTGTGGAATCGTATATTGAAATAAAATAGAGCATTTTTTGTAAACAAATGAATATAAATTCTCCCATATTCCTTTTATTGAAATTGATTTTTTTTAAGAATTTTGGGGCAGGTAAGAATCTGATCAATGTATTTAGTAAAGGGGATGTAGATGTTTAATTTCTTAAACATCTCAGGAAACTTATTATATTTCCCTTTAATCTTGAGTTGACTAGTTATCTTTTGGAAGGTAAAAGGGGGTTTTTAATATGGTGGTGCCACATATACTTATTCCTTTTTAGGATATATTGTTACCATATTTGTTTCAGTAGATTATATTTATAGAATAGTTTCTCGACCACCTTCCTTTTGATATCATTGTAAACCTTACTGATTATTGTTTCAAATTTCTTAGATTATTAAATCCTACATTCCTCACACATACATGGTTACTAAAAGTATAGTACATTCTATCACTTATGAACCACATTATTTTCCTCTAATACCAAGTGTGTCCTAGTGTTATGAGTAAATATACTCAGTAGTCAGTTTGATAAGGTCTTTGATAGTTTACCCATTTGGTGATCAATATTACATAAGGTAGATCTGGGGTTCTGTATCTCAATTTATTGGGTGGTTTTCCACCAATCCACTTTTTACACAAATGTGTTAAGAATGATTTCTAATTTTTATTAGAGTTGAGTACTAGTGTGGTGGGTTTTGAAAAGATGTATAGAATTTTTGATGAGTTTTAGGGGGAAATGGTTCCTATAGTTTTTTGTGGGGGTAAAGGAGATGGAATTGATGTTGGAACCCAGGTAGTCCCTAATTCTAATGGGTTATTTACTACTCCTCAATTTATAGTTTCATGTATTCAGTTTCTATAGCTTCTACTGATCCCGTCTAAAAGGGTAATATTTTTGTTTTTGTTATTGTTGAGGTTGTCAGATTTTTTTCCATTATTGATTGTAATTAAGGTAATTACAACCTTGTACTTTAGTTTCTACTACCCTAGATCTATATTAGTAATATGCATTTAGAACTCCACCCATTTCACATAATTGAATCTCTATACTAGGGGAAGGAGGTCGTGATGGTGGATTGGGTAATTGAAATGAATTCAAATTAATTTTAAGGGATTATACATTTGAGGTTGAGTCGGTGTTCTCCTCTTCTTTATTTATTCGATGTCGAGGTGTTCCTTGAAAATTATGCAACATATTGGAATAATGGGTGACCATGTTTACATGTTCTTAGAAAACTTTGGGCATCTCAAGAAGGGTTCTTCCTTTATAAATGTCAAACACTATAGTTCGTGAAGTAGGTTGAAATCCATGATTGAATGTTTAAAGACGAATCCACACATCATGTGTGTGTTGTGGGAACTTTCTAGTCAGTTCTGTACAATTAATCTATGATTACTAGGCTGACTCACCATCCTTTTAGAAACAATATAGAATTATTTCTAGATCATCAATGTCTGTATCAATGGTAAGTAATTATCTAGAAATTTTAGTGCTAGTTCATCCCATTTCATGATTAACATAGGTGAATTTATTTTTATCCAATCCATAGCTCAATCACGCATTGATAATGGGAAGACTCATAATCAAATTCAAATAGATGATACACCCTGGTTGGGGATGGTATCTCAAACCTTAATAAATTTGGATATGTTTTCATGGGGGTCTTAGCTCTGAAGTCCACTACACTTACCCATGTTCAGGGTCATGTGGATACTTCTAGTTTTTATTTCAATAGCATGATCCTGAATAAAAGAGTTCTTAGTCCTAGAAACATCACCAATTATGGACTTCATGATGTAATACATAATTTTTCCCTCCTTTAACAATTGTTTCTCTCATTGATTGACAGGTTGTGAATATTGCATATTTTTTGGTTAGGCTATATAGTATCTTTTCATCCATCCATTTTGAAGGGCCAACATGTAGCTAAAGAACGGTCTAACTCATGATTCAATGTAAAAACTATTTGAGTGTCAAGGCTCTACAAATGAGTCATAGGGACCTGAAACTTGAACTAGATGATGAAAATAGAGAGGGATCACTTTTTTATGATGAAGGAAAATGTAACAAATGGGGGAAAGTGAGCTAAGCCTTGGTTTGATATAAAGGATAATTTTCTTAGGAAATATGCAACCCCAAAAATAATTGAAAAATTAAATATACCTTGAAGGATTAATTGATTCGTATGGGTATGATCAGATTACAAATTTTTTATTACCAAACTACACTTACTAATAACATTTAGTAAATTAGTTGTTCATGATGGAACCCATTGGGACAACTAGAAGTCAAGGAATCCTGAGAATCAAAACCTTTAAAATGATTCATCATGTTTACTCTAGAAATTTTGTTTTTGTATTAATTAGCATTTTGTATTTTGATTCTGGAAATTGAAAAATGTTCCAGGTCAATTTTAGGGCATTAGGTAAAAGATAATACTTATTCAATATTGGTATGAAATTATGGATTCTGATATGAAGTGATATTAGGGTCACTAATTTGTTATGGTCAACCCAATTGGATCTACAAATGCTTCAAATATCCCTTGATCTAGCAATAGCTAACAAAACCTAGATACATTATTCTTACCTTTTATAGAACAAAGAGTTACATGTTCATGGTTATATACTAGTCAACTATAACTAGGTTAGGTTTGTTCAATTTCACCTCCCATTATCAGGGATGTATAGGAGAATGTGATAAAAGAGTTAATAAAAATATTATCCATAGGGTTACCAAGTTCAATTTAATAATTCATTATGTTTAGAAACACTGTTACTCTTGATCCCTAATACTAACTATATTTTCCGTATATTATATTGTTTTTCAAAAAAATGAATACTAAACATTATAAACATAATCATAATCAATTGATAATTACTCAGTCCACCCTTAAAATAAGTAACAATAAATAAAATACATTCGATGAATAAATAACCAATAAAGAACAATATAAGTGTTGAATTCAAAAGAAAACTAATGTTTGAAATTGGAATCACAATGGAATCAATATTTAAAGGATTGAATAATAGATATATAAGGAAAAGAATGATTTTTTTTGATAAAACTAGTAAAGGATTGAATTAAAAATTATTTTAGAAGACAAATAATGAAGAAACAGAGAATATAATCAAGTGAGAAAACATAGGTCATAATATTTTTTATGCGGGATGAATCACCAAAATATTTATAGGAATTAAAGTTACAAGATGTGTAAATAATTCAGGTTATGTATTTTATTTATGTCAATTATATCTCAAATTTTACATGACATGGAATATTGACACATCGTGTACTTCAGGCCCACAATCGCCTTTGAGAAAATTGAATCAGGAGGGATACTTGGTTTGTTTCTTTGACTGGATGGTATGTTCGACTTTTCCACATCATGTATATTCTTCACACCATGTATTTTATTCAAGTATTTTACTTCATGTCTTGAATTTCCTGTGGGAATTGGGATTGAAAATATCATGATATTCAATGTGTTTACACATCGTGTAAACTCTTCAGGTCATGTAATTCCTCAAGGGTGGGCCTTTATACTGAAGTGATGTTTTGAATGAGTAATACATATTGTGAACTCTAAAAATGTGTAAAACTTTTTTTTTCATTTTTCATCACTCCATTAAATGAGTCCAAAATTTAAAATTCTTGTAAAAATAAACAAAAACCAAAGACATTATCAAATAAAAAAATGAATAAAAATTAAATAAATTCATGAAAATGTGTATATAAATTCATATTATAAAAATCATAAATAACTTGGAATCATAAGATCATTGAAACATGGGAAAGTGAAATGACATAAAACATGATAGAAGCCTATGTCAAGTATAACTACCAAGACAACATCACGTGGTGGAAAGTGTCCCATATTGGATTAGTTTCACTCCCTAATCCCATACATGATGTCTCATGAAACTAAATCATTACCCAATATATTAATGGGATATATAATTCTAATCCCACCAATAACAATCAATTCGTGTACATTCATATGAATTACACAATATAATTTCAATCATAAGGTGTAAATATAATAATTAACCATTGAAAGAAATCAGTTTCATAATCTTTTTTCATTACATATTAAAAAGACATTTATTAAAGAAGTCATTTGAGAAATGGTCATAAGGAATGTATTTCCACATAAAAGGATTAGATAATAAGGTAGGTATAATTATTTTTTTATCATTCCCAATCTTAAGAATATATCATGTAAGTTTGAGAGAGCACGGTCCATACCTAGTTAAAAGGGTCGGTTAGAAAGATCTCTTAACTCGATCCTGATTTGTCACATGTTCTCTTTATATCCTTGAATAAAAAATATTTATTAATTATTTAAAATATTTAGAAATTTTTTTAATTTTATTATTCCTTTTATTTTATTTTTTACCATGTTCTATTCATTTACCTAAAAAATTAATTTTACATCAGAAGTTTTAACGATAAATAGATAATATGTCTGAAATTGCTTTGGTAAGTTGAAAAAGGTGAAATTTATTTTTAATTAATCATATTAATAATGTTAACAATTGAATAATTATAATTTTTATACATAAATTTTACTATTTATTCATACCATGAAATAAGTTTATGAATAATTTACTATGTTACAGTCATGGAGACAGTAGGTCATATGTACAAATGGGTAGCATTTAAATTTTTCGAAGATCGTGATGGAAAGAAGGTAAGTGTAATTTAATCTATTGAATATTATTATTATATCCTAAATATCATACAATTTCCTTAAATACCCTCACACATGCCATCCATTAAATTTGGTAATAAAAGTGAATCACATCGATTTGTAAGGTGATAGTCCACTGTACACACAAACAATTTTATTATTTATTCTATGTATGGTAAGGTAAAAAAGTGAATTATGCAATAATTTTACCAAAATTTTAATATTTCATGGTTTAAATATATAATTATTTTATTAATCCCTATTACCTTCCATGTAAATCCTAAATACAAAAAAATCGCATCGCTTAGAGAGGCGGTAGACTGCCATACACATGAGTAACATTATCATATTCTCTACTAAATGGAAAGTAAAAGGGTGTATATGATATTATAATTCCATAAGTATAATTATATTATAAATATACAATATAAATAATTGATAATTATTTATTTCATCTATTATATATTTTCATCGAAAACAAATTATATCGAAGCGTGAGGCAGTAGTTCGTTAAACAGATGATCGACAATTTTATTTTCCATTTGAAGAATGAGGAGATAGTTGTAGGTAATTACCCTGACATAAAAACATATCAGTATATGAAATATAATTACTTTATTATATAATCATTTTTAATAAATATTCATTGACGAGGAATAAGAAATAAAAAAAATGCTCGGTTTAGGATGTCACCTCTTCTTTGAAAAACTTCTATGGTTTGCACCAAAATCCTTCCAAAGATAGATTTTTTACCCGAAAAAAGATTTTATAATGATTGGTTTTATCTAATAAAGGGATTTGGATATGTTTTTTCTCAATAAAATTTGTTTTAGATGCGTGTAAATAAGAAGATAGGGGTGACCTTTTATAAGTAGTGGATAGGGTACACTTGAAATTTTTTAAAAGTCAGAATTCCACCCATGTTTTCGTCATGCCACCAGGATCCAAAATAGACCATTTCAAAAAATAGGTATATATGAGGTGGATATATGATAATAATATTGGAATGAGACAATTTATTGGTTTTTTAACCCTTATCATTTTATTTTAACCCCCAATGAACCCATTTGTACATCATCTATGGTAAATAATATTTACAGTTCTCACCCTTAAATACTGTAAAAGATGTGTTGAAATTATTAGATAATATAAATTATAATGATTCAAAATACTAAATCCATTTTTTTCAAATTTAAAAAACATATGTGTCATATTTATAATTATAATAATCCCACTATCTTGATGAAAAATATGCTTTTCAAGAATTTTTTTTTTTCAAAAAAAATGATGATATTATATTAAATCTATATCTATTAATAATCATTATATGAATTTAACTTAATGTTAATTGATATATAAAATATAAATTTAATTTAAATCCTTCCCCATTGGGGTTTTTTCATTAATTAAAAAGGATAAATTCACATCCCAACTATTTTTAGAAAAAACCTATTGTTAAACCCAAAAATAAACTTATACTATGATCTCATATAAATATTATTTAAATGTAATTATTTAGATATAATGTAAATAAATAAAAATTATATTAATTGTAAATAAATTTTAAATAATAATGAAAATTAAATTATTAAAATTAAAGGGTAATTTTATAAGAAAACTGTATTTTTAATGATTCACTGAAAATTATTATTTTTTAAAAAATAACAAAATTCCAATATAAATTAATATCAATACGCTGATTTCGAAAATAATTTTAATTTTTTAAAACAAAATTATTAAATGTGTTGAAAATAAATTTTAAATTATATGTGCAATACATGACTAAACCTCATTCAAAGAAGTATAGTTATTCAGAAAAGATTCTATTAAATGGTTACTATTTTATTTCTAATCACTATATAACCACTTAATTTATATCATACATGTGTGAACTAAATAGTTTTCATAATTTATTTTTTCCTATTCATACCCAATAACTAAATTTATTGGAAATAGAGACCATGTTTTAATAATATTTTGATTGAGTGTCATATTTCATTTAAACCTAGTGTTTCATGCATTGCAAGCTCTCAAGGAGAAATAATTTATTTTTGGTAAATATATATTAATTTCATGGGATTTTACATTTCCCCCCCTAAAATAATTTGACCCTAGAGACATTATATTTCATTCTAAGGTAAAAATAGGTGAGGTTACTTTTCTTTCATCACCTCTTACAGTTCTTAATTTTCTTCTTAAAACTTGTGGTTTCACCAAAACACGTTGACTAGATGAGTTGTATTGTTTTAGAGAGATTTTTCTCTACAATCCAAGACCTTCATTTCCTTCTCATCATATGAAATTTACTTCCCCAACCGAACCACCTCTAGATTCTCTACATGTGAGGGGTAAAGTGTGTACTTCTTGAGGAGATATAAATGGAACACAAAATGTACTTGAGATAAGTTTAGTGCGAGTGAATGTCGATTGGACATTGATTTGATTTAATCAAGGATATTATGACACCACAAGGATTTGAAAATAAATTTAATATTGAATGCATAAAACACTCAGTCTCTATAAAACAACACTTTGTAATAACCTAGCCAATAAAAATAATTTTTTCATTTCAGTGATTTGAATTTCGAAAAACTGACATGCATGGTTGCATTCAGGGTGACATTTGGAGTCTGATAGAATCAACGTAAATTTTGGTGAATAGTATCTTACCCTTATGAATAGTAATATGACCCACATGAATAGTGAACACACCCATGAATGTATAGATTAAATTATGCACCTCATAAATGCAGCAGAATATTTTATAAATTATTAATTAAGTATTCATATTTTTGTGAGTGATATATATTTAATTCCAATTATTAATTAATAACTTAATTCATTTTCATAAAATTGGATATTTAAAAAAAATTTCTTATATTGTGGTTTTAGAATAATTTAATAAGACCTTAGTCAAATATTTAGGATATTTTAAAATCGTTTTTGGTTTTATAATTGTATTTTTCAAGTAAATAATGATTTTAATTAAAAAATAAAATTATCATATTTAGAAAAATATTTTTATAAAATGAAATCTATTTTTGTAATATACATATCTAAAAAAGGATGTAGTAAATTTTTAGGTTTTTTCTAAAATATTTGAAATTTTAGTGAATAGTGGAATATAGTAATTTACCTTATGTGTACTTTATAGGTTAAATACACTATTCCTTGCATCATGGATGATGTAATAAACCATTAGTATGAACATACATTCATATATTACTATTATTGGTCATAAGATTTAATATTATTGCTTGTCTTGAGAATAATAAAAAAATAATGAATAATATATTCAAAAATCTCTTCTCTCCTCCAATATAACCCCCCAATCCCTCTTCTCTTAACTCCAATAAAGAAATATTACTTATATAAATTATTCCAAAATCTCCTACAAAAACCCTTATTCACATTAATCATCCTTTGGTATCATAAAAATCCCAAAACCTGTCCTCTAAAGAGGCTCTCATGGAAGACAACTTCAAGAGGTAAATTTCCATTTTCATTTCATTCATTTTGAGTCCCTTTCTTTTCTTTTTCAATCATTACCTAATTTCAGCCAAATGTTATGATAAATTTAGTACCTTAAAGTTAATTTAATTTTGTTATTAAAATGTAATAATTCATTATCATCTCTCATTTCCATTCTTTTATTTAAGAAATGAAAACACTATCTTAGAAGTGTTAATTTTTCACAATTAAGGATGACGGGTTTTCAATTTCTATTACCATATTTAATTTTGGTCATGAAACCATTTTGATGGTTGAAAAGACTATAATATATGTATTATAACTTATTTAAGGTTGTGTAATCTTTTTGTACACGTGATATTAATTTATAAATAAAAAATAGTTCGTTGTGATCAAAAACCGCCAATTCACCCAAACAATTATCATTAATGTTTTATATTATGATTCATCTTCACTCACAATAACAAAATAAATTTTATAACCATTAAACAATATTTATGTTAAAAATAATATTAAAATCTTATTCCAGATAACCATTCCCATCTTACATGTTTATCCTAACATGAAAATAACTAAACTCGTCATGAACAACAAGGAAGAAAGCACTCCCAAATAATAAAATTGAACTTCTTAAACTCATAAAGAAGGAAATAAATGAAAAAATAAGGATATAATAAATAATTTACATAATGGAAATTTTCTATAAATATTAATTAATGAATTTAATTTTTTTATACCAGACACTAAGATCATGTGAAGAACACCATCGAGCTTGTGGTAGGGGTTTTCTACCCAAAACTCTATTTTCATCAGGATTACTATTATTCTCTTCATACATAAATTAAATAATTATTAATTAATATTTACACCTCATTAATTATATTTAATGTTCTATATCTGTTTACAAACCAAAATCCTTCTTTCATTTATGTTAAGTTATATGTTATAAAAAGGATCTTTCAAAACATCTTCCCGAAATAAAATTTTGGTTCAAGGGAATTTCTCCAATTCATACCTACTTTAAAGCATGATTTATAATATTTTTTTAGAAACCACTATCTTTAAAAAATAATAATTTTTATTATGAAAATACTATCTTACTTTACTTCAAGTTATATAAAATGGTTTTTCCAAAAGAACTTTTCTTCTCAGAGTAAAAGGGTATTTATCTCAAGAATTACTCAATAATTTTATAAGAGTATATTCATCTATTTCGACACACTTGTTGATTATTATGTATAATTGAAATTAATATTTTATGATATCATCTGAAATATTTAATTTAATGGTTTATTATTATTTTGACTATGTATGTGTTATCCTAAAACCATTCACCAATTTACTTAGAATGGCTAGTGTTTGTGGTAAATGTTCGAAAAAATATATTTACATTTCATATGTTAGATTCAATAGGAATGCATATGTTTTTTATGTTTATAAACATTTATATGAGTAAATAATTTGTCTTAGTAAGTGATGGGTGGGTCCCTCTATTGCCCCTTGATGGATCAATAGGTCCCCTACGACAAACTATGGTCTTGGCATGGGGCATTGTAAAATTATTATTTATGGACTTGGAAATAGGCCATGATTATGTGGTTATGATGTTTAGAATTATGAATTACCCCATTATGAAACTATTAATTGAATTTTCATGTGGTTATTCGACTACAAGAATACCCATGATAATGCCTTATTATGGAATTATTTATTCAGCTCTTATTCTTACCATAATTTGTTCAAGATTTTTTTTAAAGGAATGTGTTTTCAGGTATTCACCACACCTAATGTTTATGTTAATGATATATTCCAATGTATTGATTACCCTTACTATGAAATTAAGCTCACCCCTCTCTTATGTTTCATTTTCTCATGACATGATAACGTATATTTTGAATGACATACTGGGATAACATAGGAGTTATGGATGATGATAAATGAATTTATATATTGTATTTCATTTTATGTTGTAATGTTGAACATATGTATGTATCTAGTTTTCCAAATCTAGGTAAGTATCTGTTCCTTAGGTATATGAGTTTCTTGTAATAATTACAATGTAATGAAATAAGGCACCAGATACGGGAAACATGAGTTTAGGTCCTTATAGTTTGTATCTGAAATCCATTAGTAGAACAAAATTTAACTAGATTTAGAAAATTTAGATTAGGGAACAAATACTATGATAGAATTTTAGGATAAACATACAAGAACAACCTAGAAGTTTGGTAAGGAATATATTATTTGTATCATTCTATAAAAAAAAATCATATCTGGATACTACATGTGGACATGGTTCTAACACAGATGTACATGGAGTAACAACTCTAACAAGGAGTTTTGGGATTGACCAGTGGTATCCTATTACACAACAAATAGACTTACTACACAGCTGGTTTGACACTCCGGGGGGGGGGGATATTCTTAGGATAATTCACATTTTATTCACAATCCATTTTAAAGGATTTAGATCTAAATTTTTCCTCAATGAAACCATGTTTATGATTATGAGATTAGATTTGTATTGGATTTCAATTTATGGTATGTAGTTTTCTATGCTAGGATTATACATTATGATTCATAACCTAATTTATTGTATCCCATTATTTTTAAATAAAACATATTGGATGGAATGGAAAATGTATAGACGCACGTGTCCCATTTACGAATTTCCCTCCGATGCAAGATAATGAAATTGGATCTAGTCTTGCGACTAGTGTTGAAAAACTTATAACTATACTAGGAAAATTGACTCTTATTGTGAGAATTGTCCCTACCCATATGGAGCATCCGGATCCATAGAATTTAGGAACTACTTTAGAAAACGTTATATGACAAAATCCTCTATATTTTAATTGGACTACAAAGAAATTCATAGAGGAGAACTAGATAAGTTCATTAGATAAGATATTTCTAACTTTGGAATGTAATGAAAGAGAGATGCTTGTCATGGTAGTTTATCATATATCAGAAGATGTGGGTCAGTGGTGGTCTTTAATTCAAAACACAATGGGGGAGGAACAAATAGAAGAAATGAAATAGAGTTATTTTAAGGAAATCTTCTTTGAAAAATACTACCCTTAGAAACACAGAGAAGATATGGAATGATAGTTTCTGAATCTAATGAAAAAGGAGGATGGAAATTTTAAAAATTATAAATCAATATACACAAGGTTAGAAAATACATTCCATGGACTACATACATAATCTAAGGATAAATATTGATCAATTATTTTATGGTTTAAAACCATTCCTCTAAAGGAATCCAGTCTTCCAATGTTTCTCATCGTATGGAGATATAGTATCATCTTCTATCAAGATAGAAAAGCAATTCTCTATGTATTATGATTTTAAGGGAAAACAAGATAAGAATAAGGCTTCTAAAAACTATGTAAAATGAAATAATGAAATGTAGAAGAATATAGGAGTTGACCTTTCACCCTGTGATAATTATGGGAAGAGATACTCTGGTACTTTCTTGAATATTATGGGTGTTTGTTACAAGTGTGTAGAAAAAGGCCACCTATTCTGATATTTTAAGGGGAATAAATAGGCTACCAATGATCAATGGTACAATTTTTAGGAGTTTGAAAATTATACAATTTAGTTTACTAGTCTTCAGGGAAACATTACCCACAGAAGGCCAAGGGAGAAAGGCCAAGCTAATGCGATTACGACTTCTGAAATTAAAGTCAACAGTGATGTGGTGGAGGGTACTTTAATGTTTTTCTCAAACATAGACAATAATTTATTTGAGTCTGGATTATGAAATTATTTAATATCTTCCCAATTTTCCAAGAAAATTTGATATTTTCTCTTTTATTTAATATGGTTGTTGTCAGTCAAAACTCATAAGGGAAGTATTATCGCAACAAAGATGTGTAAGGGATAATCCATTTTGACATAAAAATGTGATTTATCTGATGATTTTATTGTCATATCCATTATTATCTCTGATAAAATCCTAGGTATGTATTCAATTTTGAATCATGATGTGAAAATATTTTGCAAGAATAATGAGGTTACATTTTTGACAATGATGTAGAATCACATATTTTTAGAGCAGAAACATCACCATATGATTCTCATCCAGACCCACCCTCAGTGGCTCTACTGAATGAAATTATTAGGGAAGATGATAACTCAATATATAAGAGTGAGTAAAGGAATATTCAAATTGATTATGTGATTATTTTGAAGGAATATATTGATGTTTTTCTGGAGGATTTCCCTTGACATCCTCCAGAGAAGGAAGTTTATTTCTCTATTTTTTTAATTCAAGGTTCACAGCCTATATCAAATACTCATTATTGAGTGGACCCTATGGAATTAGTATAACTGAAGAAACAACTAGAAGAGTTGAGTGATAAAATATTTTTCTCCCTACTGTCTTTCAATGGGGAGCTCCTATTTTTTCGTTAAGAAGAAAAAATGATCTATGATTTTTTGCATGTACTACAAGTAGATCAAGGATATAACAATAAAGAAAACATATCACATACCTCTCATTGATGAATTATTTGATCAACTTCATGGAACCCAATATTGTTTTCAAATAATGACCTTCGATCTCGATATCATTAGTTGTGATTGAAGAAGGAAGATATTCGAAAAACAAAATTTCTAACCAAGTATGGGAATTACAAGTTTCCAGTAGTTCCTTTTGGACTCACTAAAACTCCCTTTTTTAATGGATCTAATTAATAGTTTTTTCGAGGAATATCTTGATGAATTTTTGGTGGTATTTATTGATGAAATCATTGTATACTCCAAAATCTTCGAAGATCATGAAAATTACTTGTTTACTATAATGACGAATCTTAGAAAAAATAAATTATATGGGATGTCTAGAAAGTGTTAATTTTGGCTTCAACAAGTTTCCTATCTTGACCACATTGTCTCTAAAGAAAGAATATTTTTTGATCCTGTGAAGACAATGGTTTTTCATGAATGGCCTACTATAACAAACATAACAGAGGTATGTTGTTTTATGGGTTTATCCAGTTATTATTGGTGTTTCATTCATATATTCACCCATTTATCCCACACAAGAACCACGCTTAAAAGTAATGTGGTTAAGTTCCTATGGGAAAAATAATGTGAGTAATGTTTCAAATAATTTAAGAGGAGATTATTGAGTGCTTCGATCCTGACACTACCATCGTGAAATGGTGGATTTATGATCTATACTAATAAATAAATTAAAGGGCTTGGTTTTTTATTTATGTAGAATGTTAGAGTTATTGCTTATGAATCAAGATAGTTAAAAATTCATGAACAAAACTATCCAACTCTTGATCTTGAATTAGTTGATGTAATCTTTTCTCTGTTGATATGTAGATAGTATCTCTATTGAAGAAATGTGTGACATTATACCAATAACAAGAGTTTAAAATATATCTTATCAGGGAATGAACTCAGCATGAGGAAATATAGAGGATAAAAATTTTCAATAATAATGATTGTTTAATACACTACAACCTGAGGAAGGAAAATAAGGTTACATATAAATTAAGTAAGAAGGATCATGCAGCCCAAAAAAATGAAGATTTAAAGGGATCATGTGTTTATGGATCTAGTAAAAATGTATGTAGGAATTATAAATGAAGGTATAACATAATTCCTTTCATAGTTGGTTTCCAAACAATATTTAATAGAACTGATTAAATGGTCTCATCCTGATGATGAGAACCATCAAAAGAAAATTATTGTTGTGAATGATTGGAAGTTGGATAAGATCGTGTGTGATGATGGAATTATGAAATTTTGCAATATGTTATGTGTTCCCTCTATACCTGATCTGAAAAGTGAGTTATTGGATGATTATCATAGCTCATATTTTTCTATACACCCTTGAAGTACAAAAATGTATAGATATTTGAAGGAATGTTTCTATTGGGACTACATGAAGTAGGAAATTTCTGATTATGACTCAAGATTCTTAGTTTGTCAATAGGTGAAG
The DNA here is from genome assembly GCA_963277665.1 of Viscum album. Taxonomy (NCBI): domain Eukaryota; kingdom Viridiplantae; phylum Streptophyta; class Magnoliopsida; order Santalales; family Viscaceae; genus Viscum; species Viscum album. The sequence continues at coordinate 1,730,437,630 of OY728123.1, read as the reverse complement.
GATGAAAGGCAATATCCTAGAGGATTCATGAAACCTCTACCTATTTTTACCTAGAAATGGTATGACAACACTATCTATTTTTCCACAAGATTACCCAAAACTCCCAAAAAATAATGATGCAATATGGGTAATTGTGGATCAACTTGCCAAATATGCACATTTCCTCATTATAAGCAAGTATTTTCCACTAGATTTCCTTAAATGAATCAATATCAATAAAGTTTAAAGAATTCAATGAGCACCTCTTTCAATAGTTTCTGATCACGATCCTCTATTTACATTAAAATTTTGGAAAATTCATTAGAATGCTCTAGATATTGAGCTTCATTTGAGTACTTATTATCACCATCAAACTAATGGGATTTCATAAAGGAAGATTCAAACTATATAATACATGTTTCAGACATGGTTACATGATTTTCAAGGTATGTGAGATCAATAATTACCTTTGGAGGAGTTTTCCTACAATAATAGTTTCCATTATAGCGTTTAAATGGAACCATATAAAGCATTGTATGGAAAGAGATTTCGTACACGAACATGTTGGGATGAAGTCAGTTAAGGGAATATTTTTGGCCCATAGTATGTGGAGGAAACAAAAAAAGGAAATTACTATTCAACCCCATATCAAAGTAGGTCAAATTTGGAAAAATAGTAACATTGACAATCCAAGGATGGATTTGGAATTTGAAGTAGGAGATAATGTTTTCTTGAAGGTAACTCCATGGAAGGGTGTTATATGTTTTGGTAAAAAAGAAAAACTAAACCCTAGGTACATTGGATCTTTTTAAATCCTATAGAGAACTGGAGATGTTTCATATCATTTGGCTATACTGCCTAGCATGTATAAAGTAAGCAATGTGTTCCATGTCTAATTGTTGAGAAATTTCATACTATACCCAACACATGTCCGCACTTATGATGTTATAGAATTGGAACCTTATCTATCATACTGTGAAGAGAAATTATGGATTATATACATTGAGGAATAGGTGTTAAGGAATTTAATGAATTTACTACTTAAGTAACTTCGGAAAAATCATAAAATCAAAGAGATAAAATGGGAGCCTGAGGAGTTTATGATAAAGACATACCCAAATATTTTTATGTGGTAAAAGTCAATGAATTTAGAGGAAGAAATTTTTTTTATGGTGGGTAGGATATAACAACCCAAGGATTTATAAATATATTTAATTTTGAATGCATGAAACACTAAGTCTCTACAAAACAACAATTTGTAACAAACTAGTCAGTAAACATAATTTTCCACTTATGTGGTTTGAATTTTGAAAAACTGACATACACGGTTCTGTTCAGGGTGATAATTAGAGTCTGATAGAATCTACATAAATTTTGGTAAATTTTAACATACACTTATGAACAGTTATGTACCCATATGAATAGTAATATGACCATTGTGAATAGTAAACTGACTCGTGAATGTATAAATAATATTTAGGCACCTTATAAATGAATAATAATTTTTAATGAATTATTAAATATGTATTCATATTTTTTAGGGTGAAAAATATTTAATTTTAATTTTGAATTAATAATTTAATTATTTTTCCTAAAATGGTTTTCTAAATAAATGTTTTCTTCCTATGATTTTATAATAAATTAATAAGACCTTAGTTTTTTATTGTATTATAATATCAGATTTGACTTTAAAAATTTATTTTTTGAGTAAATAATGATTTTAATAAAAAACAAAATTTCTTATATTTAGAAAATTAGTATGATAAAATGGATTCCATTTTTTTATTATATATGTCAAAAATGGATATGGTTAATTTTTTGTATTTTTCTGAAATATTTGAATTTTAGTCAATGGTTAAATACGGTAATTTACTGTATATTTAAATTATAGGTTAAATACACTATTCGTTACATCATGGTGGATGTAAGAAACCATGAATGAGAACTCACATGCACATATTACTATTTTTGGTCACAAAAATCAATAGTATTTCTTTTCTGGAGAAAAATAATTAAATAATGAATAAGATATTGAAAAAACACTCATCTCCTCACTATAACCCCCTACTCCATGTTCTCTTCACACCTCCAAAACCTTGAACCTTGTCTAAATTCTGATCAAACCTCCCACTAATCTCCTCCCCCTCGTCCATTAGACCTTGGCTCATAAAATGACGAAAACCTATCCCCTAAAGAGGCTCTCATGGAAGATAACGTCAAAAGGTAAATTCTTATTTTCATTCAATTTATTTCGAGTTCATTTATTTTCTTTTTCTTTCCTCACATCCTTTCATCCAAATGTTATGATAACTCCAGTGCTATAAATTTACTAGAATTTTATTATTATAATGTAGTAATTCATCTTCATCTCTCTTGTCCCCTTATTTTATATAAGAAAAAAACTACCAAATATGTGTTAATATATCACATTCAAGGATGACGGGTTTTCAATTTCTATTAATATATTCAATTCTACTCATGAAAGAATTTTAATCATTGAACCAGACTATAATATATGTTTTATAATTTCTGTAAGGTTATGTAATATTTTTTTACACATGATATTAATTAACAAATCAAAATGAGTTCGTTTTTATCAAAAACCTCCAATTAACCCAAATAATTATCATTAATGTTTTATATAAGGATATATCTTCACACCCCATAAACCAATGAATTTTATTACCATGTAATCCTATGTATTTTAAAAAATAATATTCTACTTCTATTCTAGAATACCATTCTCATCATACATGTTTATCCTTATATGAATATAAGTGAACCGGTCAAGAACACCAAGGAAGAAAGCACTCCCAAAAAATAAAATTGATCATATTAAACCCACCAAGAAGGTCATGAATAAAATTAATAGGTATATAATAAATAAAGTATAAAAATTATATGTTATGTACATATTAATTAAAAAAATTAGTTGGTTACCCTAGACACTAAGATCATATGAATAACACCATTAGACTTAGTGTAATGGTTTTCTACCCTGACCTTTATTTTCATTCGGGTTACTCTTATTATCTACTTACCTAAATTAAATTATTATTTATTCTTATTTACTCATCCTAAAATATGTTTGGATTTTCTATATATGTGCACCAAACATAATCCTATATTCATTTATGGGGAGTTATATGTTTTAAAATGATCTTTTAAAAATTATTCCCGAAATTCCATCCCGAATCATGGGAATTTTTCAAAATATTACCTATTTACAAGGGAACTCTATAATATATCATTAGAAACCATTATATTTATAAAATATATAATTTTTTTAATAAAATAATATATCACTTCACTTATGGTTTTAGATAAATATTTTTTTGAAATAACACTTCTTTTTAAAGTAAAAGAGTATTCATCTCAAGAATTACTCAATGATTTTATAAGAGTATCTATATCTATTTCAACAATATTGTTGTTTATTATTTATTATTGAGATTAATATTTTATGATTTCATTAAACATATTTAATTTATTAGTTTATTATTAGTTTTACTATGGATGTGCTATCTTAAAACCATTCACCAATTTACTCTGAATGGTTATTGTTTATGCTTAATGTTCAGGGAATGTTATTTACATTTCATATGATAGTTTCAATATGAATGTATATGTTTTTTATGTGTATCCAAATTCCTAAGAGGAATGAATTGGAAGTATTAAGTGAAAGTTGGGGCCTGCTATATCCCCTTAATTCATTGGCATGTCTTATTAGAAATAATACAATCTTGGCACGAGGCCTTGAAAAAATGGTTATTTATGGTATTGGCACAATGCCTTTACGATATGGTTATGATGTATGTAATTATTAATTATCTCATTATGAAACTATTAATTTAATGTTCATGTGTTTATTCAACTAGTAGAATACCCATGATTATCCTTTATTATGGTATTATTTATTCAACTCTTATTCCTACCATAATGTGTTCATGTTTATTTTTAAAGGCATGTGTTTTTAGTTATTCACCATTACTAATGTTTATGTTTATGATATCCTACAATTTATTTCTTACCCTTACTAATAATTTGAGCTTACCCCTCTCTTATGTTTTATTTTCCTAGGACATGAAGATGTATATTATGAATGACATGTGGAGATAATCTAGGAGTTATGGATGATGTTAAAATAATTTCTATATTATATTTCCTTTCATGTTGTAATATTTAACTTATGTATGTATCTTGTTTTCCAAATCTACTAAACTCTTTGTTACTTTGATATATGATGTTATTATAGTCATTCCAATGTAATGAAATAAGGAACCAGATCTAGGTAATTGGGGTCAGGATCTTTACAGATAGCATAGGGGATGATGTATCAAGGACTATTATTTCCCTTATTCACAATCATGTTAACTTTCATCCATAGTGAAATAAAGAGGAACATATTATATTTAACTTCAAACATCAGATCTATTTTATGGTTTTATTGATATATTTTCTATTTAATTTATGTGGATTTCCTCTGATTTTGAATGGATGAGACCTTTTATTGTATGTGTTGGGAAATATTTTGTCCCATTAGTTTCATTATTCAAAATTTATCCCAGCATGTTGGAGTATGACCCTACATCCCGTATAAAGCCTCATAAGTCTCTATGAGAATGCTATAATAGAATCCATTTTTATATGAATAATCTTGTATGGGATGGTTCTAACCCTAAAATCTTTATAAATCCATTGAAGAAATATCACCATATCCTCTAGGATCTGTATGGTCCTTTTAGACTGAACATCCATCTAAGGGTGATTAGAAATAGTAAAACTAATTTTTTATCCAATTCCTGTTGAAGGATTATCTATAACTTTTAGGGAAACCTCCTATCTCAATTAGATACCATAGGGAGTAGAACTCCATGAAATTATACCACTTCCCTTATGTATATCTTAGTGAGTAGGCCAATAGATAAATCTTACTTGATATAAATGAAATGTACTGACATTATAAGGTGATAAACTACCACCGAGATAGTGTTATTTCCTCTAGGAGTCCTAGGGAGTCCTACAAAAATATCCATGTTTTTCCCATTTCCATTCTGGTATGGGAAATGGTTGCATCACACCCTTAGACTTCATTCATTCATAAATGGATTTTTGGAATGCTAACCAATGAATACAAATTACTCAATCACCATATTTATGATATCCCATAAGATATTTTTTCTTTAGATCTTTATACTTCTTAGAGGTTCTAGGATGAATTGAGAAGTATAAGATATGACCATTATATAGAACCCCCTTAACAGATTCTGTTTTTATGGGTCACATATCCCAGTTCCAAACCTTATCACCTCATCTTTATAATCACTTAACTTGAGAAACTTTTGTACCATTTTTTGTAGAACTTCATCCTATTTATGGGCCTCCTTGGACCTATCAAGAATGAATGACTGAGTATTTATTTGTCAATGGTTGGATGAATATCCTTTTACTATTCCCATATATATCCATTGAAAATATTATAATATTTAATCCTTCTCAATTCTCATCATTAATAAAATCATTGGATCCTTTCTACATAGTGAATATTACTATTTGATTTCATTCCCTAGATATTAGTGGATTGATTAGACAATGTCAAAGATGATCTAAACATTTGGAACATGTTAGTATTTTTCTTTTTAAATATACTTTTGAGGCTCTTGTGATATATATATATTTCATAAGCTTCCCCGTATATATTATGCCTCTATGTATTTTACAAAATGATCAATATAGTCAACTCCAAATAATTTTTTGGATAGTTATTCTCATGAACCAACAATTTTCCGAAGGTGAAGGAAAACATTTTATCATTATGTGTTACTACATCACCCAAAACCTTATTTGATTCATCACTATATACTAAAAAATATCCCCACTTAAGAGCAGTGTTTGTACTTCTATAGAAATTAGCCTGTTTTTAAAAACCTCAAATATATCTTCACATTTACTATTCTAGAAAAGCATCACTCCTTTCTAGTTGTATTAGATAGTGGTTATCAAATTTTAAAAAATATCACAAATCATTAGTAACACCTAGATACTACAAGGAAACTATGGATCTCTATTATATATGTTTTTTCAATGCCAATCCTAGATTACTTTTGTCTTATAAGGGTGAAAAGACTTTTCTTTTCTAGGGATAAAATTACCAAAGAATCATAATTCCTTAATCTAGAACTAATATTTACTATGAATTTCATAAATTTTCTCCTTTTTCAATTCCTTTATCATAATATTCAAATTCTCCTCATGGTCTTCCTTACATTGATGTAAATAATAGTATAATTAATAAAAACCACTACTAATTTTTCATCGTAATCAATAATGAATCTATTTTTAAAGTGTATAAACATTTATGAAGAAATAATGATTTTAAAAGGCATTACTATGAACACCTGCTGCTTACAAGTTGTTTGAAAGGTAGTTTTTGGAATATCTTCATTCTTTACACTAAATTGATTAAATGCTAACTAATGGTCCAGCTTAATGAAATATTATCGTAGTTTAGTTGATCGGAAAAAATTTCTATCCATTATAGAGGATACATTCACTTTATTTTGGGTTTTTAGCCCATTATAATCAATGAAGAGGTGCATTAAACAATCCTTATTCTTATTAAAGAGAGTTGTTGCACCCCATAGGAAATAACATGGGTGTATAGACCCTTTATACAGATTCTCAAGTGGTTTCTTCTTTAGCTCCTCATGTTCAAAAATTTCCATTCTATACATAGCCTTGGATATTATAAAATATCCATGTATAAGCTCGATTTAAAATTTAATATCACATATTTGAGGGAGACAATGAAACACTATGGTAAATACATCAATATAATATCTCACAATGGTAATGTCTTTTAGAATGGTCATTTTCTGTTTCTCAATCATTTGAGAAATTTATGCATACTCCAAAAGTTAATAGTATAGATGCTTTAAATGATGATACCAAATGATACTTGTCATATTCCTTGAAATTATATAAAATCAAAGGGAAATTGACAATTTAGAGGGTGATTTCCTTATATCAGTTTTATATATTGGATCAATATAAGTAAAGGAAATACATTTCGAGAGTTGTATCAAATTCCACTTAAATAAGTATCACAATGATTCCTAGGAAGTTTATCCTACAAATATATATAGGGGATGAGTTATATGCCTTGGATGAAATAATAGGCCCATTTTACATATTCATTGATAAATCAACTTCCATGTTTTATGGTGTTGATGAAATAGGTATACTGAATTTAAATGATATAAAAAAAATTGTAGAACCAAAATCAAAATTTACAATTTTATATTCTTGAATGTACAAATATCATACATATCACTACATCATTGTTGGGACCCACCTATGAAATTTTGATATCATAGTCCCACCATTTCTATCTCTTCCATGGAGGTTGATTTTATTGGTTGTCACCAGTAACCCATGGATTAGTTCATTGGTTCACATAGTGTCCTTGTTTCTAATAGTTGTAACATAGGATGAGGGTTGGTTAGAGGATTCCATTATTTTATCATATTGGTGGGTTTCTCAAATCTGTAATCACTAGCTAGGTTATCATCCTTCCTATACAATAAAAACATCATATTCTCCTTTAGAAAACCTCTTTTATTATTCTTCACACAATTTTAACATGTGGATGTTATAATTTATTTAAAAATTTATATTTCCCCATAACACCATTATATTCAGAGTTTATTTTCCACTTATTATCCCAATTAGAGCTTTGAGATTAACAGATATCAATATTGAATTTGACAGAACATCAGAAAATTTCATTATAGATATTAATGTATTGAATTTACAATGATTTAACAGACATTACTTTATCCCACCAAAGAATTGGATAACAATACTTCTAGGGAGATGAAAAAGATGGAGGCGTATTTTGAATGTATTGGGAAGTCGGTTTTTTATTCCCCAATGCATTCATCATCCTTTTGTTTAAATCTGATGAAACCTCACATAATTTTAATTTGAGGTGTGAGACTACAATATTTTTCAAAAATCATTTTTTGGAATTCCTTATACTCCATCTCTTTGATATCTTCCTTATGATTTCTGTTTTTGATCAGTGTCCAACATTGACCATCTTGTCCCTCTACACAACAAAAAAACTAGTGAAACGTCATATTATTTTAGAGCATTAAAGGATATATAAGATCATCTCTATGGATTTTATCCATTATTATTAAATTAAGAGTTCATAAGATCTATTGAATATTGGAGGCCTTTGGCACATATAGGTTTAAATTGATACATTTTCTCCCTTGGGGGTTCTTGGAATCATCCTGATTCATGATTATGTTAAAAACATGAGTATCTAAGAAATTATTTTCATGATGCTCCCCACTCCTACTTCCATCAGGCAGGGCATCTCATTTGGAAATTAATCGCATTTCCCCTCACAATGGTTTTCGACAAGGAATATCTTATTTCTATCCATTTGATTGAAAAAAATGTAGAATTATATTTGAGTGTTTCCAAGGTATTAAACACATATAAAGGAATAAATTAACATTAATTAGATAAATATTAAAATATAAATATTACTTAATATATTAATTTAAATGTTTCAAAAAATGTTTCCCATAATCTATTTATTAATATAAAATATTATAGCAATTTTTTCCCTTCATAATGGTTCCAAAAGAGTTTGTGAATTTCCAAAACATATCCCCCTAGTTTGTCGAACTAGATGCGCAGTATGGCTCATTGGCGTGTATAATAAAATGCGTGATTCAATACCAACACACCTTTATTGGAGTTATTACCATATTTAAATCAATTATGTAACCCCTTATAGGAAACTAACACATGTAATACAGAGTACCATAATGGATTAGGTTAACTCTATAGACCTATACATGATGTCTCATGAGACAAAAACATTACCTAATGAAGTGAAGGGATATATAATTCTTGTAACTCTCATCACATTAATTTATTTTATGTGAATATTAATTATACAAAAGTATATCACTAATATTTCATACGAATTATAATTACCCATGGGGTGAAATGGGTTCTATAATCATGTCTCCTAACATATTCAAATGACATTTATTAAGTAATGCATGTCATAAATGGTCATAAAGAATTTGTTACATTGTAAAAGGATGGTATAATAAGAATTTTATACAAGTAAGTGAAATATATACAAAATTTAGTATCATTCAATAACTAAACTATTTAGAAAGTGAGTTAGAGAGGGAATAGTCAGAACCTGATGAAAGTGGTGGGTTAGAAATATCCCTTACCTCAAGCTTGACTTCTCACATGCATTATTTATCACCCAAAATAATAAAATTAAGTTAATTATTTAATTAATTAAGAATCTTTTTCATATTTATTATTCCTTTTCTTTAAATTTTTATCATCTCATATTAATGTTTTAAACCAATTAATTGAACATCGGGCATTTTATCGAAAAGCGGATCATATGTCCAAAATAACATTGTTAAGTTGACTAAGGTCAAAGATATTATTAATTAACCACCTACATAATCGTAACCATTAAATAATTACCATTTCTATAAAATAATTATATATTTTAGAAAAACTATTAAATTTGATTATGAAAAAGGAACTACGTTGCAATCATTGATATGGTTGGTCGTGCTGTAAAGACCCAAACTTTCATTAATGAAAATTATTCTTGATCTAATTAAATTTTTTATTCTCTAAAATGGTTATATAAAAAATGAACTTCCTTGGTTTTAGGTTTTTTTATTTCTAAATACTATTATGAATTGTTATTGTTGCTAATGTAGCCATTGAACAGTGATCACATGATTAGTGTATAGAGATTTAACAAATCCAATCTAATCAGAAAAAGGAAGTTATGGCCTCATATAGTAGAATTGCTCCATATGAAGACCATTTTTTGGAGCTAGAAAAGGAGGTGGTGGCATTGGTCTTCTCACTTGACCAAGCCCAAGCCAAGATTCAATGCATTAAGCTCAAGTAGAACTTCATGTGGGAGAAGTGGAAGTTTATAGAGATTACCACCTGCGTGATGTTATCCGAGCCACCCCAAGAGTCTATCACCATCTCACAACATACCATTTGGTCTTATGTTACCTTTATAAGGGTTTATGTAAAAATACCCTATCACTAATATTATGTACATTATTTTTTTATACAGAATATAATTTCATTTTTTTAGTGTTAATTTGTGAACAGTTTTAAAAGGAAAAATAACTTTTTAAAATATTAAATTAAGAAATCTATATTGAAAAATTAATGTATATTTGAATTAAATAATATTTTAATGAAACATTATTACTAAATTATATTTTATTAAATAAAAATGATTTTATAGTTTTTATGAGTAAAATAGAAATTTTTATTAAGGTTCGAAAACGGTTTTTGTCAAAACCCATGAATTTTTTATAAATGCTAGTTTTAATATTAAAATTAAGTATTAACATATTTTTAAAATTATTTATATTAAATTAATATTATTTTTGGAATCAGGATGTCAAAATTATCTAACGGTGACTTTTTTAAAATTTTCTGAGACATTCTAATTTTTGGGTAAAAATTAAATTCCGTTTAAATATATAACGTGTTTTATGACATCATAATGTCCCAATAGTGATGTAATAAAATACTATAAACATTTTTAGGCCAATATTTATTCTAAAATTATAAAAATTTTAATTTTGTTTTGTTTGGTTTATTTTAAAAAGCTTTAGTGGACTATCCAAGTCATAAAACCATTTTAACTTTTTAAAATGATTTCCATGAGAGTGTGACTCACCTCTACATAAGCAAGAAAATTATTTTAAGAAGTTAGGACACTTGCCATATAAAATATTTTTTTTCAATACCCATTGTCAAAAACCACTGGCAAGAACTATGGAGTGGTTTTTTGTTTTGATTAGTTTAATGTGTGTTGTCCAAAACCCAAATAATAAATAATTCCCTCTCATTTCCAATATGAACACATCCAAGATCCCACTTAATATTCACGAAAAGAATTTTGAGCATGATCAACCACTAAAATCTTTCTCTGTAATCCTCCCAAGGAGACAAAATCTCCCAATAATCCTCTCACAAGCCCCTCTGAAGCTTTTGGGTTCACACTTCCGAGTAAGGCATTTCATCCTTTCTCATTTTTGTCCAAATTTCATTAGGTATTTATAACCTCTTATTTTCAATTAAAAATTTTGGGTATTATTTAGAACCTCCCCCATACATCCCTCTTTATTTTTTAATGATGAGATACCCCTTGACTCTCATTAATTCCTCCATGTACACTCAATACCATTCCTAAATTCCGTATGGATTTATCTCTCCTCATTTACATTCAAGAAATTATTTTTTTTATAAATGTAAATTACATTACATATATTTGTACATGTATATATATTACCCCGTAATATCCATTTAATTTACATATGATGATAGACCTCTTTCTCCCTCATCAATCTTTTTTGTGAATTCTTATGTCACGATGTTATGATGCCGAAATTGCACTATGATTTTCCAAGCCATTGGGTAGTGAATACCATGCTCATTTCCCTATCAAGGATATTCTAATTTAGTCACATTTACCTATTTATTATATATTTTTAGGTATTAATCTTTCATTATTTTATTGTATAATAAATGGTGATGTTTAATGAATCCATGTTGTATGATCTCTGTGGCACAGTTATACCTGAAATGAAATGTTTGAGAAGGGTGTGCCCTGATAGCGCTCCAATGAATTGGGTAAAGATGAGTATCATGATACATCAAGTGAAATGTAACAAACTGGCCCTAGTTACCCATTATCGGTGCATTATTACATAACATTGGCATGATACAAAGAATCATTTCCTGAAAGACAGATCCTTTTAGTAGTCTTGTAAGTGATAGATACATTCATAAGTTTTACATTACATCGTGAAATAAAAACATCGAAAATTTTTTGTCCCCTTTTGAACACACTAATATCTTTTTTCTATCCCAGCAGGTCAGCCATAAAATAAATTTTCAAATACTAGGAAAAATAAAACATAGAATGGGTTTAGCTCAGATGCTCAATAAGGATAACAATATAGCATAAACATTAATAAATATGCATCAACATTTATGAAAAGTATTAGAATAAAACAAAATAATTTTAAACATAAAAATCATAATATTATGGAAAAGATAAAATCAAATATTTCTATTTACTTATTCACATTGATATTCTACTAGTCAAATAATCACATGCAATATCAATAGGCAATTTCATAATGATGGAATGCATAATGCCAGACTTCATTGCCACATAGTCAAGGCATTGTTCCAAGACTAAAATATGAATTTGTCATGGACTTGTTCAAAGAAACTAGTTTGTCTCATGAGAAAAACCGATCCATCAAGGAGCAATAGCAAGCACCACCCGTCACTTACAAAGTCCCATGCATTCCCCATATGAAAATGTTTAAACATAACATTAACATTCGTATTAAAACTAGCATATGAAATGTCAATAAATTGTCCTTAAACAATGAATGGTGTTAAAATAACACATCCACATCCAAAAATATCATAAAACCTTCAATACAATATGGATGTTTTGTATCATAATAAATCAACTTCAAACAATCTTAAAATCCATCGAACGGTGTTGACATAGATGAAATAAAATTATTTTAGGGAAATATCTCTTTCTATTTTAAGATCATTTAAAAGTCATATAATTATAAAAGAAAAAATTTATTTTGAAAATATTATTATAAGCTTGTATGGGAAGCATCGACGATGTTATAATGGCAGAAAATAGCCACACCCGCTTCAAAAGTTAAAAAAAAGACATTCTTACCTTAATATTTTTGAAAAGGTCATAAAGTACATTGTATGAAAAATGACGAAAAGATTCCTTTAAAAATATATATGGTAAAATAAGGGTATAAATGAATTTAACCCATAGTCTATTAAATAGTAAAAAAAATTCGAATAACATTTTCATGAAAACACGGATGTGGAAGATAAACGGGTCCTAGTAGATACTTAGGTAAAAACAACCTCGGATAATAAAGAGATTGTGAAATTCACCCTTACCTTGTAATTTTCAATGTTCTAGGGTACATCAAACTAAATTATAATAGTTAAATCATTGATATAAAATTAATAATGAACTATATACATAAATATGATATCATATATGATCCTCTAATATTGCTTTGTTAATAATATTTTAGTAGTATCATAATTTCGGGTGTTAACTGATTCATTTTCCTTTATATGCTTTATTAAGTAAGACATGTTTTTTATGGATAGTATGTATTTGGTTCATATTCAGAATGATATTATGTTCATAAAAATTATTTTTATTCATAAAATGAAAATTATTCTTGAATGATTATAATGAGGAATAAATTTCATCGTGTTCGTGGAAACAGTAATCCTTACGTACGCACGAGACACAATATCATTATATTGATGGTGTAATCGTATGTAATTGGATGGAATATCATATATACAGAATCATTAACATGGTATATTAATTATTTACATCAGTTATATTCATTATTATACCCATCCAAAATAATGAACTTCCTGAATAACAAACTATACCACGACGTGGAGACGGTAAGCCATACATATGCATATATGGTGACTTTGTCATTTATAGGTTAGATAGAATAATGAATATGGTAGTATCATATTTATAATAAAATCACAATGTATAGAAGATACCGGATTTATTATTTTTGAATGGAAACAACGATGAAAGAGGAAGTGGTAGAAGAAAAGAACTTGGAAGAGGTAAGGAAATATTTACCTCTTTTTCGGGTTCTTCCTTTTTATTTGATTAAAAGGGATCTTTAGGTTGAATTTATGGACAATTTATGGCCTCTAAGATGAAGGGAGAAACGTTTGGAGGATATTTGGGTAGGGGATGGCCGATCCAAATGTCTTTGGAGGTGTGAAATTAAGAGAAAGGATAGTACCCTTTTATAAGAGAGGTGAGGGTCACTTTAGGAAAAGCTTGAAATACTATTTTATAAAAAATCCTTTTCAGATTCCAACGGATCCAAAATAATTTATTTAGAGGATAAGGTGGTTATGGGTCTAAAACCTCTCAATAAATAGGTTTTAGATAGGTTTAGGTCACTATATTAACATTATCTTTTATATTTAACTCTAAGTTAAATAGTTTGACATTTACCATGTCTCTTTATATTTTTATATTATATGGCTAATAATATTACTATAAACATACAATAGAATCCAAAGTGGTTCATTATTAATATATATAACCTTATATAAGTCCTTTGGGTGAACCATATATTTTTAGGAATATTATATCAATTAATAATATAGTATTTGTTTTAAAAACTCAGTTATGTCAATTTTCACACTATTTAGCATATGATTTTTTTTAAATCCAAAAAAACTTTATCACTTAGATTAAATTTTATTTAACCAATCCTAACATGTCATATTAACCGAGAACATTAGTGGAATTCATCATGAGTCTAAATTTACATTTATTTGGATATTTATAATATCAATTATTTTAATATTTCATTAATAAGGTAACTACTTCATCATCATTATGTCATAAATAAATTAAATTAGTTAATGCATATGAATAATCAATAAAACACCATTATGTGGTAAATTTTATTAGCTTATAATAAAATTTTAGTTGAATTTATATTATTTGTAACCCTGTTTTAAAAATTGTTTCGTTATTAAACTTTGAATTTAACTCTTTTAACTATTCTTTAAATAATATAATAATAAATGTCCTAATCTAATCCAAGTGGACCAGAGGAGATAATATTTTATTCCTAAGGTTGTTTTTGTTAGAATTACACTTATCAAATGGAAATAGGACATGTGTTATGGTAATTATGATATCATTTTTACCCTTAATTAGCTTATTTACTTTTAACCATGGTAAATAAAAGTCCAAAGTTATTATTCACCAAAAAATATTTTCATCTTATTGAACCACATTTTACATACTGATATTAACCATGTGTCTCATATTTTTGAAATTCAACTCATAGAAGCTATAAAATTAGGTTTTATGCACATTTTAAAATTCTCTTAGGAGGTGTCTAAAAGAAGGTAAAAAGTTAAATAAAATTTTTATATATCTAAACATATTATAAAATGAATCCAATGAATAAAATTGAAATTATATAGGTATTATGTACCAATTTTGACTTAAAATAAATTTAAATAAAATAAATAATTATTTAAATAAAAAGTTGGTTTTAACCAATAACATAGTGTTTTTCACTATTCATCCAGAATTGAATGTTTTAATAAAAATACAGAAAATTCACCCGAAGCTAATTTCGATATTCTGAATTCAAAAATGAAGTCAATTTTGAAAAATAAAATTTAAACAATTTCAAAAAGTGGGTATTACTATTTATAACGGCTAGTTTGATTGGTCGCAGTGTGTTAGATTCTCGATGTTGTGTACAATGCAAGCTATTTCATTATTCCAAGAGAAACGTATTGTGGAAGCTTGGGGTGTTACATTCTACCCTCATTAAAATAATTTCATCCTCGAAATTTCTAGAATATTACCGCATAAAAATAATTTGTTGCTTCTTCATCATAAGTTCCTTAGGTTCCTAAGTTGCCTCTTCCATCTTATGATTTCTCCATAGAACATTTACCAGACGAGTCGTAAGGTTTCACAGAACTTGTTCTCTGATATCGGGAATTCTGACAGGCTCTTCACAATAAGACAGATCTGGTTCTAGTTCAATTTCATCATTAGTGAGTACATGCATTGGGTTTGGCATGTATTTTCTCAACAGTGATACGAGGAACGTATCATGAACTTTGGAGAGGCTTGGAGGAATTTCCAAACGATAAGCTACCAATCCAATTTGTTATATAATTTTCAATTCTCTGAGGTACATGGGGCTCAATTTACCCTTCTTATCGAAACGTATAACACCCTTCCATGGAGATACCTTCCAGAAAACATGATCTCTATCTTGAAATTCCAAATCCTTCCTTTAGTTATCGGCATAACTCTTTTGCCTACTTTGAGATGGATTGATGTGGGTTTAGATAATATTCACTTTTTCAATTGTTTCATTAACATGTTCAGGGCCTATGAGTTTTCTTTCACCAACATCATCCCAAAAAAATGGTGTGCGACATCTCTTTCCATATAATGCTTCATATGGTTCCATCTAAATACTTGAATGGAAGCTATTGCACTAGGAAAATTCTACCAGAGGTAAATATTGATCCCACATACCATGAATGTAAAGTGAGTTGGATCTAAACATGTCTTCTAAGCTTTGAATAGTCCATTCTAATTGTCCATCAGTTTGAGGGTGGAAGGAAGTGCTCAAACAGAATTCAGTATCCATCGCATTCTGAATACTTTTACTAAATCTTGATGTAAAATGAGAATCATGATCAGAAACAATCGATATGGGAACTCCATTACGTCTTAAAACTTCATTAATATATAGTCTTTCTATATGTTCAAGTGGTTAATCTTCTCTTATAGAATGAAAATGTGCTGACTTTGTAAGATGATAAAAAATGAACCATATTGCATCATTCTTTCTAGGAGTCTTTGGTAGCCCCACGACAAAGTCCATCGTAATATTTTCCCATTTCCACTTAGGTATGGGAAGAGGTTGCATGACTCTTCTGGGTTGTTTCCTTCCATCATTCACTTGTTGAAAAACCATATATCTTGACACAAAATTGGAAATCACCCTCTTCATGTTGTCCCACCAAATATGTTCTTTCAAATCTCTAAAAATCTTAATGGTACCAGGGTGTATACATAAATTGGAGCTATGAGCATCATCTAATAATTACCTATTTAGATCAGGTATATCGGGAACACAAAGTCTCTTATAAAATTTAAAAATTCCATCTTTATTGATGAAGTCGATAATCTCCCATGGTTCACTGCATTAATTTTCTTTTGAAATTCCACATCATTAGTCTGAGATCTTTTTATCCTTTCTAGAACAGATGGTTTGGAAACCATTTGAAATAGCATTGATGTTTCTCCTTCCATTGTTATTTTCATATCCATCATTACTAGATCCATGAAAATAGGATCCCTTTCAACTCTCATATTTTTCAAAACTCCATCATCCATTCTGCTCAAAGCATGTGCCACATTATTTTCCTTCCCCGTGTGGTAGTGTATTGTGCAATCATAATTCTTGATTAGTTCAATCCATCTCCATTGCCTCATGTTTTGTTCTTTTTGTGATATAATATACTTCAAACTCTTTTTATCAGTATAAATCTCACATTTTTCACCATAGTGATAGTGTCTCTGTATTTTGAGAGAAAAGACTATAGCTGCTAATTCAAGATCATGAGTAGGATAGTTTTGTTCATTAATTTTAAACTGTTGTGATGCATAGGAAATAAATCTATCATTCTGCATGAGGACACAACCAAGTCCTTTCTTTGAAGTAGCACTATAAACAAAAAACCCATCATTCCCTGATGGTAGAGTCAATATAGGAGCATTGACTAATCTTCTCTTTAGTTTTCAAAACATTCTTCACAATCTTTTGTCCTAACAATTTTAACCCCTTTACATGTGATCTTGGTTAATGGGTTAGCCAATCGGAAAAAATTCTGCATGAAATGTCAATAATAACCTGATAAACCAAATAAAATGTGCACCTCAGTTACACTCATCGGTGCTGGCCATTCACGGATTTCCTTGGACTTTGAAGGATCAACAAAGATTCCATCCTTATAGACAATATGTCCATGAAAAGAAATCTCCTGAAACCATAATTCACACTTGCTAAACTTCCCATATAATTCATTTATTCTAAGAGATTTTAGAATAATTCGCAACTTATTTTCGTGATCTTCATAGATTTTAGATTATACAAAGATATCATCAAAAAATACCGCTATAAATTCATCAATTTATTCCTTGAAAACTCTAATCATTAGATCCATGATGACAGAGGGTGAATTTTTCAATCCAAAAGGCATTATTGTAAACATTAAATTCTCGTACGTGGTTTGAAATGTTGTTTTCAGAATGTATTCCTTCTTCACACACAACAGATGATATCTAGATCAAAGGTCAATCATTTAAAAATATTGAGCTCCATGAATTTGGTCGAATAAATCATCGATGCGAGGTAGGGGATACTTTTTCTTTATTGTTATAACATTGATCTTCCTGTAGTCAATGAACAACTTCATAGATCTGAAATTCTTCATATAAAAAAGGACAGGGGATACCCATGGAGAAACACTATGGTGAATAAATCCCTGATTACTCAATTCCTCTAGTTTTTTCTTTAGTTTCACTTTTTCAACAGTGGCCATTATATAAGGGGTGTTAGATATGGGACTTGAACCATGAATTCAATCAATGGAAAACTCAATTTCTCATTATGGAGGATGTCCATACTAGAAAAACGTCAACATATTCTTTGACAATAGGTACGTACTCTATTTGAACATTCTTTTCCTCACTCGTAGATATTTCATTCTATTTCTCCCCAATAATTGAATTTAGTCGAGACACTAGGGTGGATCTAGATAAGAATCAGGTTGTGACATTTTTTCCTTAAAGATAAGATACACCATATCATAATCAAAAATTGTACCCTCCTTCTTCTTACAATAAATTTTCGCGTCATGGCCCAAAATTCATTCTATTCCAAGGAGTATATCAAATTCAATCATGGGTATGACGATGAGATCTGCAAATAAAGAACATTTATATGCCCTAATGTGAACTAATTATCAAAACATTGTTCTGATGATACTTCCCTTATGTGTTTTTACTAACAACTCACTTTTTATTTCAAAATGAAAAAATCATAATTCCATAGAAAACTGGGAAGATATGAAATAATGAAATGATCCTGAATCAAATAAAGCAATGGCTAAACATTAGAAAACGATTAAATTACCTCCCACCACTTCTTTCAGAGAATCAACCTCAGCAGTAGTGATCACATAAGCTTTTCCATTCTCCCATGGACTTTTCTGCCGTAATTTACCTTAGCGCTTAGGACAATCATTTTCATTATGACCCTTTTATCTATAATTGTATCATTCAACATTAACAACCTATTTCTTCCCCTTTCAATCATGAGCTTGGTGTCCTTTTACACCACACTTGTAACATACTCCCATTCCATTCAGGAATGTTTCGGGGTGTTTCTTCCCACATTTACCACAGGATGGATTTCCAACTTTTCCCTTCTTCCCCTTATTTCCATTTCCATAGAGTTCAGAAGATCTCTTGTTCTCTTTCCTTACTTTAAATTCATAAGACATTGAGAATTCTTTTTCTGTCTTGATAGTGCATGAGGCAATATCTTCATACGATAAAAAGGATTATGAGACAAATAGTTGACAGAGAAGTAGTTTTACCCATCAATGAATCGATAAATCTTACTCCTTGGGTTACCTATATAATTGGATGCATGCCTTGGAAACCTGGTAATGTTTTCCTCAAACATTAGAACATTCTCATCCTCCATTTTCCTTAGACTCAGAAATTATCTTTCTATATCCGCTCAATGGTCATGAGGAAAGTATTTTTCCAAGAAAATATCTTTAAACTCCCTCTATTACATGTATGATA
Source organism: Viscum album (assembly GCA_963277665.1). Lineage (NCBI taxonomy): Eukaryota > Viridiplantae > Streptophyta > Magnoliopsida > Santalales > Viscaceae > Viscum > Viscum album. The sequence continues at coordinate 1,730,418,069 of OY728123.1, read as the reverse complement.
CTTCTCTATCTACCTTTGTGTTTTGAATTAATGACCACCATTGATCTTCATCTCCCATGAGTTGATAAACGGCCATGACAACTTTTTCCCTTTCGCTACTCACCAAAGCCTGATATATTTTCTCTATGAAAATCATCCATTAATCAGCTACTTATAAATTTTTACTCCCATTTAATGTTGGTGTTTGGTTCCTCATTAAGCGGTCTAACATTGATCCTCAGCGTTGTGAATCAGGGTGCTCCATACGGGTAAGGTTATTATTCATAACATGTGTGAGATGTCCTGGTTTGGTGATAAGCTGATCAGAACCAGTTGATTCACTAGCTCCAATATAATAATCATGAGTATGAGGTAAATCCATACATATATTATGTGTGTTTATACGGTTTCCATTCCTTCCACTATGATCCATTTCTAAACAATGGAAACAGTAGATTAATTTATGAATCGCAATACATAATTCCAAACTTGTAAAACACTTAAAATAAATTGAAAAGTTTTTTAATATAATCAATGATCATAAAAATGTTCTCTTTGAGGAAGTATATACTCATAAACCTTTCATAATGGATTGTAATGAAAATGAGAATTATCCTAATGATATCCCCTGGGAGTGTCATATCCAAGAGTGCAGCAAGACTCGTTGTAGTGCATCAGTTCCTGTTCGAGTCTACCTCAAAGCGAAGTTTTCAGGTTTTACCCCTAGGTAAATATGTGCATGAGCCACATCTACCTGATCATATCTATATAGGGATTTATTACTTTGAAAACTCACAAAATATCTATAGTACCAAAATTCTAGGAAGTTCTTCTATACTAATCCTCAAAGTCTATCTTAAGGTAGTGTTCTCTAATTAGAGTTTTTTTAAATCTAGTTTCCTCGGTCTGAACTAAACATCCTCTGATACCAACTATAACACCCCGACCCCTGTTACCTAGATTTGGGACATTATTACACAAAATTGGCATGATACAATGAATCATGTCCTGAAATACCAACTAGTTTAGAATCCTTATAAATACTAGGTAAATTCATAAGTTTTACATTACATCATTATACAAAAACATCAAAAACATTTTGTCCCCTTTTTAACACACTTATATCCTTAGGCTATCCCTATTGGTCAACCATAAAATACTTATTCACATCCCGGGAAAATAAAACATAGAAAGTGGTGATCTCAAATGCTTAGTAAAAATAACAATATTGCAGAAAATCCTTTAATATGCATAACCATTTAAGGAAAGGGATAAGACTAAAACAAAATCCATTAAGACATGACATTCAGCATAATATGGAAATGATAAAATTAAAAAATTCCATTTACTTATTCACATGGATATTTTACTAGTCAAATAATCACATGCAAAATCAATAACCACTTTCATAATGATGGAATGCATAATGCCAGACTTCATAACCACATAGTCAAGGCCTTGTGCAAAGATTATAAATATGATTTTATCAAGGCCTTCTTCCAAGATAGTAGTTTGTCTCATGAGACCTATTGATGCATCGAGGAGCCATAGCGAGCTCCCCCCGTCACTTACTAAGTCCAATGCATTCCTCATAAGAAAATGTTTAAACATAACATAAACATTTGTATTAAAACAAGCATTCGAAATGTCAATACATTATCCATTAACAATGAATAGTGTAAAAATAACACATCCACAGTTAAACATATCACAAAACCCTCAATACAATATAGATGTTTTTTATAATAATAAATCAACTTCAAACAAACTTAAAAACCATCAATGTATTTTAACATAGTTGAAATCCAAACTTTTTTAGAGAAATATCTCTTTCTATTTTGAGATCATTTAAAAGTCATATAATTATAAAAGAAGACATTTAATTTGAAATTTTCTTTATAAGATTGTATGGGAAGCATCAACATTGTTATAATAGCGGAAAATAGCCACAATCTCTGTATAATATAAAAAAAGACATTCTTCCCTTAATTTTTTTCAAAAAGATCATAAAGTACCTTCTTTTTAAAATGACGAAAGGATTCCTTTCAAAACATATATGGTCAAATGAGTGTATAAATTAATTTAAACAATAATCTAGTAAATAGTAAAAATGTTTGAAATTATATTTTTAAGAAAACATGGATTTGGATGATAAAGTGTCCCATGTATATACTTACTTAAAAACAACCTCGGATTATAATGAGATTGTGAAATTAACCATTACCTTGTACTTTTCCTTTGTAGAGGGTATGTTGACCTCTTTTATGATAGTTAAATCATTTTTATTAACTTATATAAGAACTATATACATAAATATTATGTCCTATATGACCCTCTAATATTGCATTGTTAATAATATTTTTGTAGTATCATCGTTTCGTGTGTGAACTGATTCATTTTCCATTGTATGATTGGTTATTTAAGCCATGTTTGTTATGTATAGGATGTATTTGATTCATATACAGAATGATATTATGTTCATAAATATTATTTTTAATCATAAAATGAAAATTATTCTTGAATGATTGCGACAGGGAATGAATCTCATCGCGTTCATGGAGACGGAAATCGGTACGTTTGCACAAGCGACCATATCATTATATTGATAGTGAAATATTATGTAAATGGATGGTATATAATATATAAAGATTCATTAAAATGTGATATTTATTATTTACATCAGTTATATTCATTATTATACCCATCCAAAATAATGAAGTGTTTGAATAACAAACTACAACCCGACATGACGAAGGTAAGCCGTATGTACAAACGTATGGTGATGTTTTCATTTATAGGTTGGATAGAATAAATAATATGGATGTACCTTATTTATAATAACATAAATGTATATTGAATATAATTAAGTTATTATTTTAAAATGGAATCAACAAAGAAAGAGGAAATGGAAGAAGAAAAGAACTTAAAAGCGGTGATTAAATATTTACCTCTTCTTTGGGTTCTTACTTATGATTTGATCAAAAGGGATCAATGGGATGGCTTTATGACCAAAGTAAGGCCTCCTGGATGAATTTAGGAATGTTGGGAGGATATTTTTGAAGGGTTTGGCCGATCAAAATGGATTTTTAGGTGTCAAATTAAGTGAAGGGGAAGTACCCTTTTATAAGAGAGGTGAGGGTCACTTAAGGAAAATGTTGAAATAATATTTTATAGAAAATTCATGTCCGATTTATAATGGCTCAAAAATGATTTATTCTGAGTCTAAGGTGGGGATGGGTTGAAATAAATTTATCCAAAAGGTTTTAGACAGATTTAGGTCACTATATAAACCTTATCTTTTAGATTTAATTCTTAGTTAAATAGTTTGACAGTTACCATATCTCTTTGTATTTTTATATTATATTGTTAATAATTTTACTATAAATATCCAAAAGAACCAAAAGTGGTTAATTATTAATATATATAACCTTATCTAAGTTATTTGGTTGAACCATATATTTTTAGGAGTATTGTAACAATTAATAATATAGTATTTTTTTTAAAACACAATTATGTAAATGTTTACACTATTTTCCATTTGATTTTTTTGAAAGCCATATAAACACTATCACTTAAAATAAAATTTATTTTACCAAACCTAAAACGTAATATTAACCAATAAAATTAGTGGAATTCATAATAAGACTCTATTTACATTTATTTAGATATTTGTATTATCAATTATTTTAATATTTCATCTATAAGGTAGTTACTGCATCATCATTGTGTCCTAAATAAATTGAAATATTTAATGTCTAGAAATTATAAATAAAAAACCATTATGTAGGAAATATTCATTATCTTTCTAATGAATATTTATAGTTGAATTTATATTTTTTGTAACCCTATATTAAAAATTGTTTAGTTATTAAACATTGAATTTAACTCTTTTAACTCTTCATTCAATAAAATAATAATATATGTCCTAATCTAATCTAAGTGGACCAAAGGGGATCATATTTTATTCATAAGGTTGTTTCGGTATAATTAAACTTATAAAATGAAATTAGTACATGTGTTCAGGTAATTATGATATCATTTTACCCGTAATTACCCTATTTACTTTTAATCGTGGTAAATAAATGTCCACAGTTACTATTCACCAAAAAATTATTTTTAGCTTATTGAACCACATTTTACTTATTGATATCAACCATGTCTCTTAGATTTTTGAAATTAAACTCATTGAAGTGGTAAAATAATGTTTAATACAAATTTGAAAATGCTCCTTGGAGGTGGGTAAAAGACGGTAAAAAGTTCAATAAATTTTTTAAATATCTAAACTTTTTATAAAATGAATACAATGAAATACTTTAAACATATATAGGTATTTTGTATCAATTTTTCCATAAAATAATTATAAATAAAATAAATTATTATTTAAATAAAAAGTCGGTTTTAACCAATAACAGAGTGTTTTTCACTATTCATCAAAAATTGAATATTTTAAGAAAAATACAGAAAATTCACCCTAAGATAATTCCAATATTTTGAATTCAAAAATGATGTCCATTTTGAAAAATAAAATTTTTAGAATTTCAAAAAGTGGGTATTACTATTAATAACGGCTAGTTTGATTGGTCGAGGTGTGTTAGAATCTTGTAGTTTCATACAATGAAAGCTATTACATTATTTAAAGGGAAATGTACTATGGATGATTAGGGTTTTACATTCTCCCCTCCTTAAAATAATTTCATCCTTGAAATTTATAGAATATTACTGCATAAAAAGATTCAGGTAGATCTTCATTATAATTCTTTGGGTTCCAAAGTTGCCTCTTCCATCTTATGATTTCTCCAGAGAACTTTTACCAGAAGAGTTGTACGGTTTCCCAGAACTTGTTGTCTGGTATCGGGAATTTTGATTGGCTCATCACAATTAGACAGATCAAGTTCCTATTTAATTTCATCATTGGTGAGTACATGCGTTGGGCCAGGCATGTATTTTCTAAATAGTTATACATGGAACACATCATAAACATTGGAGAGACTTGGAGGCATTTCCAAATGATAAGTTACCACTCTAATTCATTCTAGAATTTTGAATGGTCTGATGTACATGGGACTCAATTTACCCTTCTTACTGAAACATATAACACCCTTAAATGGTGGTACCTTTAAGAATACAAGATCTCCTACATGAAATTCCAAATCCTTCCTTTGGTTATGGGAATAACTCTTTTTCCTACCTTGAGCTGCTTTGATGTGGGTTTGGATAATCTTCACTTTTTCTATTTCATCCTCAACATGTTCTGGGCCTACGTGGTTTCTTTCACCAACATCATCCCAACAAGTTGGTGTGCAGCATCTCTTTCTATATAATGCTTTATATGGTTTCTTCTGAATACATGAAGGGAAGCTATTATTATAGGAGAATTCTACCAGAGGTAAATATTGATACCACATTCCATTAAAGTCAAGTGAGAAAGATCTCAACATGTCTTTCGAGGTTTGAATAGTCCATTCTGATTTTACATCGGTTTTAGGGTGGTAGGCGGTGCTCAAACGGCATTCAGTATCTATTGATTTCTGAATTCTTTTCCAGAATAATGATGTAAATTGGGGATCATGGGAAGAAACAATTGATATGGGTACTCCATAAAGTCTTAAAACATCATTAATATATAGTATTTTTATACGTTTGAGTGGAAAATCTTCTCTTATAGAAATAAAATGTGCTGACTTGGTAAGACGATCAACAATGAACCATGTGGAATCATTTTTTCTAGGATTCTTTGGTAGCCCCATGACAATTTACATCATAATATTTTCCCATTTCCACTAATGTATGGGAATAGGTTGCATGACTCTTCCAGGTTGTTTCTTTCCATATTTCACTTGTTGAAAACCATACATCTTGACACAAAATCAGAAATCTCCATCTTTATGTTGTCCAAAAAAATGTTCTCTCAAATATCTCAACATCTTAGTGCTACTAAGGTTTATAGAGAAATTGGAGCTATGATCATCATCCAACAATTCCCTTTTTAGATCAGGTATATTGGGAACAAAAAGTCTCTTCCCGAATTTAAAAATTCCTTCTTTATAGATGAAGTCGATAACCTCCCATCATTCACTGATTTAATATTCTTTTTAAATTCATCGTGATAAGTCTGAGAACTTTTTATCCTTTCTAGAAAAGATGGTTTGAACCCATTGGAAAAATAATTGACATTACACATTCCATGGTTATTCCCGTATCCATCATTACTAGATCCATTAAAATAGGATCCCTTAAAACTCTCATCTTGTTCAGAAATCCATGATCCTTTCTGCTCAAAGCATCTGCCACCTTATTTGACTTCCCCATGCGGTAGTGTATTGTGCAATCATAATCCTTGAGTAGTTCAATCCATCTCATTTTCCTCATGTTTAGTTCCTTTTGTGAGAAAATATACGTCAAACTCTTGTAATTATTATAAATCCAACATTTTTCACCATAGAGATAGTGTCTCCATATTTTCAGAGAAAAGATTACAACTTCTAATTCAAGATCATGAGTAGGATAGTTTTTATCATGAATTTTTAGCTATCGCGATTCATAAGAAATAACTCTATCATTCTTCATATGGACACAACCTAGTTCTTTCATTGAAGCATCACTATAAATAACAAACCCATAATTCCCGGATGAAAGAGTCAAGATAGGATCATTGACAAATATTCTCTTCATTTCTTCAAAAAATTCATCACACTCTTTTGTCCTAAAACAATTTACCCCTTTACGTGTGATCTTGGTTAATGGGTTAGCCAATCGGGAAAAATTCTAGATGAAACGTCAATAATAACCTGCTAAACCAATGAAACTTTGTACCTTAGTTATACTCATCAGTGCTATAAATTTGTGGATTTCCATGGTCTTTGAAGGATCAATAGAGATTCCATCCTTACAGACAATATGGCTAAGAAAAGACATCTCATGAAACCAGAATTCAGACTTTATAAACTTCCCATACAATTCATTTCTTCTAAAATTATTTTGAATAATTCACAAGTGATTTTTATGATCTTCATAGATTTAAAATTATACCAAGATATCATAAATAAATACCACTTCAAACCCATTAAGATATTCCTTGAAAACTCTATTAATTATATCCATGAAGACAGAGGGTGCATTTTTCAATCCAAAAGGCATTATTGTAAACTCGTAATGCCCGTACTTGGTTCGAAATGCTGTTTTCAGAATGTCTTCCTTCTTCACACATAATTGATGATATCCATATCGAAGGTCAATCTTTAAAAAATAATGAGCTCCAGGAAGTTGGACGAATACATCATCAATGCGAGGTAGGGGATACTTGTTGATTATTGTTATAGCATTGATCTCACTATATTCAATGAAGATCCTCATTGATCTATCCTTCTTCTTAACAAAAAGGATAGGGGCTCCCCATGGAGAAACACTAGGGTGAATAAATCTCTTGTTACTCAATTCCTCTAGTTGTTTCTTTAGTTACACTAATTCAACAGTGGTCATACTATAAGGGTTGTTCGATATGGGTCTTGAACCATGAATTAAATCAATGGAAAACACAATTTCCCATTCTAGAGGATGTCCAGGTAAATCCTCTGGAAACACGTCAACATATTCTTGAACAATAGGTACGTCCTCTATTCGAACATTATTTTCCTCACCCATAGTTATTTCATTCTCTTCCTCCCCAATATTTGAATTTAGTAGAGCTACTTGGGTGGATCTAGATAAGAATCAGGTGGTGATGTTTCTTCTCTAAAGATAAGGTACTCCTTATCATGATCAAAAATTGTAACCTCATTCCCCTTACAATAAATTTTCATATCATGGCCCGAATGCCATTCCATTTTGAGGATTATATCAAATTCAATCATGGGTATGATGATGAGATTAGCAGATAAAGAAAATTTATATGCCATAATGGGAACTAATTCACAAAACATTGTTGTGATGATACATACCTTAGGTCTTTTGAATAACAACTCCCTTGTTAATTCAAATTGGAAATATCTAATTTTCTTAGAAAATGGGACAATATGAAACAATGCAATGATCCAGAATCAAATAATGAATTGGCTAAACATGAGGAAACCATTAAATTACCTACCACCACTTCTTTCGGAGCTTCAACCTCAGTAGTAGTGATCACATAATCTTGGCCTTTCTCCCATGGCCTTTTCTGAGGTAAGTTCTCTTATCGCATAGGACATTCATTTGTATAATTCCCCTTTTCTCTATAATTGTAGAATTATATATTGGCAGCCTCTTTCTTCCTCTTGCAATCACGATCTTGGTGGCCTTTTATCACCACATTTGTAACAGACTTTCATTCCCTTCAGGCATGTACCTGGGTGTTTCTTCCCAAATTTACCACAGGATGGATTTTAATATTTTAACTTCTTCCACTTATTTTTATTTCTAGAGAGTTCATTAGATCTATTTTTCTCTTTCGTTTCTTTAAAGTCATAAGCCTTAGAGAATTCCATTTATATCTTGATAGATCATGAGACAATATCTTCGTACGATGAGAAGGATTGTGAGACTAATACTCGACAGAGAAATGGTTTTAACCCAACAATGAATCGATCAATCTTACTCTGTAGGTTATGTAAATAATCAGATGCATGCCTTGCTAATCTTGTAAGGATATCCTAATACTTTGCGACATTCTCATTCTTCTTTTACCTCAGACTCAGAAATTGTCTTTCCATATCCACTCAATGGTCATGGGGAAATTATTTTTCAATGAAAATCTATTTAAATAACCTCTATTCCATTTTCGATACTTCTTCATCTTCCTTTTCTTTGGATTAATGATCACCATTGATCTGCATCTACCGTGAGACGATAAATTTCCATGACAACTTTTACAGTTTTTCTACTCTCCAAAGCATGAAATATTTTCTCTAAGTAATTTATCCATTTCTTATATACTAATGAAATTGTACTCACTTTGAATGTTGGGGGTTGTTTCCCCATTAAGCGGTCAAACATTGATCCTCGACATTGTGGATCAGGGTGCTCCATACAGGTAAGGTTATTATTCATAACTAGAGTGAGTTGTCCCAATATAGTGATAAGCTGATCAGCACCCGTTGCTTCGCCAACTCCACTCTAATTATCTTGAGTTGGAGGGAAATCCCTACATGTATTATGGGCATTGATATAGTTTCCATTCCTTATACTAGGATCCATTTCTAAAAATTGGCATACAATAGAGTAGTTTATGAATCACAATACATAATTCCAAACTTATTAAGCACTTAACATAAATTGAACTGTTTATGAATATAATCCATGATCATAAAAATGTTCTCTTTGAGGAAGTATATACTCATAAACCCTTCATAATGGATTGTAAGGAAAATGATATTTATCCTAAGCATATCCCCCAGGAGTGTCATTACCAAGATTATAGCAAGGCATGTTGTTGTGCACCAGTTCTCGTTCAAGTCTAGCTTAAAGCAGTGTTTTGGGTTTTACCCCTAGGTATATCTATGCCTGAGCCGCCTCTACCTTCTCATATCTAGATAGGGATTTATTTCTTGGAAAACTCACAAAATATCAACAGTACCAAAATTCTTGGAAGTTCTTCTATATTAATCATCAAAGTATATCTTAGGTTAGTGTTCTGTAATAAGAATTTTTTTAAATCTAGTTTCAAAGGTTTCTACTAAACTTCCCCTGATACCAACAATAATTCCCTAATCCTATTTACTCATTGTCGGGGTATTATTACATAACATTGGCATGATACAATGAATCATGTCCCGAAAGATAGATCATTTTAGAAGCTATGGAAGTACTAGATACATTCATATGTTTTACATTACATCGTGAAATAAAAACATCAACTACATTTTGTCCCCTTTTGAACACACTTATATCATTATCCAATCCATGTAGGTCTACCATAAAATACTTATTCACATCCAATGATAAATAAAACATAGAAAGGGGTGAGCTCAGATGCTTATTAAGGATAACAATATAGCAGAAACTTTCATAAATAAGCATAACCAGTTAAAGAAATGTATAAGACTAAAAAAAATCTTTTAAGACATAAAATTCAGCATAATATGGCAACGATAAAATCAAATAATGTCTTTTACTTATTCACATGGATATTCTAATAGTCAAATAATTACATTCAATATCAATATCCTCTTTCATAATTATGTAATGCATAATGCCAGACTTCATAACCACATAGTCAAGGCCTTGTGCAAAGACTACAAATAAGATTTTTTCAAGGCCTTGTGCCAAGACAATGGTTTGTATCATGAGGCCTACTAATACATAGAGGAGCTATAGCAGTCTCCCCCTATCACTAACTAAGTCTAATGCATTTCTCATATGAAAAGGTTTAAACATAACAAAAACATTAGTATTAAAACTAACATAAGAAATTTCAATAATTTATCCATAAACCATGAATGGTGTAAAAATAACACATTCACAGTCAAACACATCACAAAACCTTCAATACAATATGGTTGTTTTTTATCCAAATAAATCAACTTCAATCAAGCTAAAAATCCATCAAAAGATGTTTACATAGATGAAATCCAAACTTTTTTATAGAAATATCTCTTTCTATTTTGAAATCATTTAAATGTAATATAATTATAAAAGAAAACATTTATTTTAAAAATATCCTTATAATCTTGTATGGGAATCTTCGAAGATGTTATAATGGTAAAAAATAGCCACACCCACTGTATATGTTATAAAAAGACATTCTTCCTATATTTTTGTCAGAAAGGTCATAAAGTACCTTCTTTGTAAAATGATAGAAAGTTTCCTTTAAAACATATATGGTAAAATAAGTGTATAAATGAATTTAAAACATAGTCTAGTAAAAAGTTAAAATGTTTAGACTTAAATTTTTACGAAAACATGGATGTGGATGATGAAGGGGTCCTAGTAGATACTTATGTAAAAGCAACCTCGGATAATGAAGAGATTGTGAAATTAACCCTTACCTTGTAATTTTCCTTGGTAGAGGGTATGTTAACCTGTTTAATAATAGTAAAATAATTTTTATTAAATTATATAGGAACTATATAAATAAATATGATATCATATATGATCCTCTAATATTGCTTTGTTAATAATATTTTAGTAGTTTCATCATTTCGGGTGTTAACTGATTCTTTTTCCATTATATGCTTAGTTATGTAAGAAATTTTTGTTATGTATAGGATGTATTTGATTCATATAAAAATTATATTATCTTCATAAGCATTATTTTTAATCATCAAATGAAAATTATTCTTGAATGATTACGATGGGGAATGAATCTCATCGTGTTCATTGAGACGGTAATCGGTACGTACGCACAAGCGACAATATCATTATATTGATGGTGAAATATTGTTTAACTAGATGGTATATCATATATACAGAATCATTAACATGTCATATTTATTATTTTAATGATTTATATTCATTACTATACACATCCAAAATAATGAAGTGTTTGAATAACAAACTACACCACGACTTGCAGAGGGAAAGTCGTACATACGAACGTATGGTGACATTGTCATTTATAGGATGGGTAGAATAACGAATAAGGATGTACCATATTTATAATAACACCAAATAATATAGAAGATACTGGAGTTATTATTTTAGAATGGAAAAAACAAAGAAATAGGAAATTGAAGAAGAAAAGAACATGAAAGATGCGATTAAATATTTACCTTTTCTTTGGGTTCTTCCTTTTAATTTGATCTAAAGGGATCCTTAGGATGGATTTTGGGAAATATTAATGCCCCTAAAATGAAGGGAGGAATGTTAGGAGAATATTTAGGTAGGGGTTGGCTGATCTAAATTGCTTTGGAGGTGTAAAATTATGAGAAGGGGAAGTACCCTTTTATAAGAGTGGTGAGGGTCATTTAAGGAAAATATTGAAATAATATTTTATTACAAAATCATTTCCAGTTTATAATGGCTCGAAAATGATTTATTATGAGGATAAGGTGGGGATGGCTTGAAATACTCTAAAAAATAGGTTTTAGACAGTTTTATGTCACTATATTAACATTATCTTTTATATTAACTCTTTGTTAACTAGTTTTTCATTTACCATGTCTCTTTGTATTTTTATATTATATTGCTAATAAAAATACTATAAACATCCAAGCAAACCCCAAGTGGTTGATTATTAATATATACAACTTTATCTAAGTTATTTGGACAATCCTTATATTTTTAGAAATATTATATCAATTAATAATATAGTATTTGTTTTACAAACTCAATTATGTAAATTTTGTCACTATTTAGCATTTGATTTTTTTAAGACATAAAATCTCTATCACTTCAAATAGAATTTTTTTAACTAATCCCAAAATTTTATACCAATTAATAAAATTAGTGGAATTCATCATAATTCTCTATTTACATTTATTTATATATTTATAATATCAATTATTTTAATATTTCATTAATAAGGAAATTCTTGCTTCATCATTGTTTCCTAAATAAATTGAATTATTTAACGTTTAGAAATTGTCAATAAAATGCAATCATGTATGAAATTTTTTTTTTCTTTCTAAAGAATATTTATAGTTGATTTCATATTTTTGTAACCCTATATTAAAAATGGTTTAGTTATTAAACTTTGAATATTACTCTTTTAACTCATCTTTAAATAAAATAATAATAAATGTCCTAATCTAATCCAAGTGGACCAAAGGGAATAATATTTTATTCCTAAGGCTGTTTTTGTTGAATTACACTTATCCAATAAAATTAGTACATGTTGTAGGGTAATTATGATTCATTTTTACCCTTAATTTCCCTATTTACTTTTAACCGTGGTAAATAAGTCAAAAGTTACGATTCACCAAAATTTTATTTTCAACTTATTGAACCATGTTTTACTTACTCATATCAACCACGTCTCTTATATATTTGAAATTCAACTCATAGAAGTGGTAAAATAATTTTTTATTCAAATTTACAAATTCTCCTAGGAGGTGGGTAAAAGACGGTAAAAAGTTCAATAAAATTTTTATATATCTAAACTTCATATAAAATGACTCTAATAAATTACATTGAAATTATATAGGTATTATGTATCTATTTTGAACTAAAATATATTTAAATAAAATAAATAATTATTTAAATTAAAAGTTGGTTTTAACCAATAACGTAGTGTTTTTCACTATTCATCCAAAATTGATAGTTTTCATAAAAATACCAAAACTTCACCCAAAGCTAATTTCAAAATTCTGAATTCACAAATGAAGTCCATTTTAAAAAAATTATAAATTTTTAAAACGTGGGTGTTACAATTCATAATGGATAGTTTGATTTGTTGTGATGTGTTAGAATCTTGAAGTTGCGTACAATGAAATCTATTGCATTATTCAAAGGGAAACATATCGTGGGAGCTTGGGGTGTTATATGAAATAAGTGTTTACTCATGATAATTCATGTTTAATGATGGTTTAATAATTCTCCACATGCAATGATCCTTGGCTCATGCAAATACCTCGTTACCTGTTGTTGCCACATTTCCATGTTATGATAATCATGCTATATCATGGATTTATGTTCATGTATATATTATGCCCCATTGATATTACTATTGACTATAATGTATTGTATTCTTCATTTTATTCATTGTTAATCCATTACTGGTCTCTATATCTCAACCTTTTATTATGTGTGTCTTTAGGTTATCCCATGCAATGCTAAGTACAAAAGAATGATGTGGTCATGTAAAAGAAGTTTTCAATAAGATGTTGCGGTTTGTGTTTTAAGTTGTTATGTAATGTTCCTAAGCTCCAAATACATGAGACCTATTGATCCTCTGTGTTGTATTAAGTGTAATGACATGTAATAAATCATGATTTTCTATGTAATAAAGAGTAGGGTTGTTACATTTGGTATCAAAGGATAGGTTAGTTATTTTTCAAATTTGGATTATAAAACCTCAGTGAAAGCCTTAAGGATAAGACTAAGTATAATAAAAACATACCAAATTTTTGTTGAGTATTGAGTAAATGGTTAATAAATAAAATTCATCCCTATCTGGATATGATCATGTATGTGCGGATTTGGCAGAGATGTACCTATTTGAGAAAACACTTAAAAGGAGTTTTATGCCTGCACTAGGGTATCCAGGAACCCGACAATGGGTCTTGCATCACTCTTTGTTAGGAAACTCTTAGGGTATATTCTTTGGAAAATTCACAAGCCTAGTATGAACCATTGTTAAGGGAATAAAAAAATTCCCCTAAGAATAAATGTTGGGATGTAGATCATGGAAAACATAGATTGAAGCCTATAGATTTATAAGTTTTGGAAATAAAATTAATTTATAAGTCACCAATTTTTTATTTGAATTACCCTTTATGTGATACCCATAAATTTAATTTTTTTCCAACCATTGGCCAGTAATATGGGGAATCGGGCTGACAACTGATGTGAAGTTCAATGTGATGACTATTCAAATGTGATTCTCAGTCCAATGGGATCTGGAATCATGAACTTTATCATGATTCTCTCTAAGTTCACTTAGGAATTGAATTTCTAAATGATTCAAGAGGAACATTCAACCCCTACTATGAAATAATAAGTCTTAATAGAGAGATTCATGAGACAAAGGCCTCTTACTTTTAATGGATCATCAGGTCCCTCAATTTTCTAACAATGGATCAACTCCATTGAAAAGATATTCTCCATACATCAATGTTCTGAACAAGAGAAGGTTCTTCTGGATACTTATCATATGGATGGTGAAGTCGGACAATGGTGGAAATTGATCAAAAATATGTATCCTGACTATGAGATCGATGCATTAGAATAGAAGGATTTCCAGAAACACTTTTTCAGTAAATATTTTCCTCTCACACACCGACATAAGATAGAAAGGGACTTCCTTACCCTTAAAAAAGAAAAATAATCCATCAGAGTGTATGTGTAAAACTTCACAAGTATTTAATGATATTCCTCTGGCTTTGTTGTTACCCCTGAATGAAGGGTTGACAGCTTCTTTGGTGGACTAAAACCTTGCCCACAGAAAGCACTTGTGATCTGTGACATAGAGAGATATATGGAAGTCATCCAATATGCACTCAAAGTCGAAATGGAGATTGATGAATCTCAGAGGCATCATGGGGATTAGAAGTGAAAGGTGGAATTTAATTATGGTGGTCTGAAGGATAAATCCAATGGGGCTATGAAAATCTGACACACCACTTTCCAAATGAGTGGAATGAATAACCAAAGAAATTTCCTAAAGGGGATGAGGAAATTCTTTCACTGTTGAAGATATGGGCACCTATCCATTAACCACTATCAAGGAAAACCCGATCCTGCAACAGAGGAGAGGAATTCTCCATTAGACCATTAACACATTTTTCATTGCTTAAACTTAAAAGAACCAGGGCACATTGAAAATCAGTGCCATGTGCCAAGGGTTTTTAGAGGAAACCAACAACCTCCAAGGCAGCAAGGGTGATATTTTTCCATCACTACCTCTAAAATGAACCTCGACAATGAAGTGGTGATAGGTACGCTGGTTAATAATTCATTAATAGAGGATATAATTTTTGATAATGGTTCTATTCATTATTTTATATCTCAAATTTTTAGTAGAATAATCTCAATACCGCTACAAATCAAGGAAGTAAAGATGTCTGTAAGAACAGAAAATGGATAAATCATTGAATCCCATGAAGACATCTCCTCCCTAGTAACAATTTGTGGATTGAACTTTCTGGAAAACCTCATCATACTATCTAGTAGAATTTGATGAAATTATCGGCATGGATTGGATTTCCTTATATAGAACCAACATAAATTGACATGAGAGGGAAATCACACTCCATATAGACAATTGACCCCTAATTCTATAAAAGTGCAAGGAAGAAGATGAACCTTTTTTAGAATCAACTTCTCATGAATGGATATTATTTCCCTATGAGCAGGCATATCTGGCTTAGATGATTGAGTCTAAGGAAGCAACCATCCTTGAAGACATGCCTGTTGTGATGGAATTTTCTGAAGTGTTTCCCATGAAATTTCCTGGTCTTCCTCTTATATGAGTTGTTGAATTCTGAATTGGCCTTATACCTGGTGTGTTACCAATATCCAAGACACCATACAGAATGGATTTTGAGGAGCTTGATGAGCTAAAGAAACAACTATAATATAATCTGGAAAAAGGGTTTATATGCCCAAGTGCTTCACCATGGGGTGCACCAGTCCACTTTGTCAAGAGGAAGGATGGTTCAATAAACCTTTTCATTGATTATTGAGAGGTCAAAAAATTCATGATAAAGAACATGTATCATATTACATGAATTTATGACTTGTTCGATTAGCTATGTGGAGCATAGTACTTTTAAAAGGTGTATCTACGATCAGGAAATTACACAGTAAGGGTGAAGAAGGAGGATATCTCCAATGCCACATTTCATACAAGGTACATGCATTATGAATTCATAGTAATTCCTTTCAGACTCACTAATTCTCCAGCAGTATTTATTGACTTGATGAACAGACTCTTTAGATATTACCTTGAAATATTTGTGGTAGTCTTTATAGACGATATTCTAATATACTTCAAAACTATGTAGGAGCATGAGGAGCATCTAAGCACTATACTTGAGACCTTGGAAAAGGAGACACTCTATGAAAAGTACAACAAGTGTGAGTTATAATTAAAGGAAGTCTCATTCTTGGGTTATATCATCACATGAAATGGGATATTTCTAGATCCCTCTAAGATAATAGCAATTGAGGGATGGACAAGGCCAAAAACAGTAACAGATATCAGTAGCTTCCGGGGGTTAGTTGGATATTTTCGTGGATTTGTGAGAAATTTCTCTTGATTCTCCAACCCCCTTACCACGATAACTCAGAAGGGATTAAATTTTACATGGGGTGATGAATATAAAGTGTGATTCAAGGAGTTGAAAAGGAGGCTTATCAATTCAATCGTGCTCACACTACCCATAGGTGGAGAACTTTTGTGGTATTCAGTGATGCTTCGAAGAAGGGCATGGGTTGTGTGTTGATGAAAAATGAAAATGTCGTTGCCAATGCTTCTAGGAAATTGAATGTAAATGAGAAAAACTATCCAAAACCTGATCTAGAGTTCGATTCTGTAATCTTTTCATTATATTTTTTGTGGAATTACTTCTATGGGGATTAGTGTGAAATATACATGGATCAAAAAATCCTCAAGTATATATTCAGACATAAAAAGTTGAACATGCGCCAACAAAGAAGTTGGAGCTGATCAATGACTGCAACTGCTCAATCCATTACCACCCTGGGAAGTAGAACAAGTTGAAAGATGCTCTAAGTAGAAAGGACCCAAATATTCTATCATTGATGAACATTTAAAAGGATTCAATCTTCTTAGATTTTATAAAGTGGGACATGAGAATCATAAGGAATGGAACATCAACAATCCATTCACAAATGATTGCTCAATCGTCTCTTCTGGAAAGGATAAAGGATGATGTGGGAATTTAGGAGAAGGTGTAAAATATGATAAATGGGTAATCCTTAGTGTTCAATGTCAATGAAGAAGGAATTGTGAGATTTGTGTCTAGAATATGTGTTCTATCGAATCTGGAGTCAAAGAAGTAAGTTTTGGATGATAGAAATAGTGAAAATTTCTCCATTCACCCAATAAACATGAAGATGTATCGAGATCTATGAGAGAATCATTGGTGGGATAACATGAATAAGGAGATAACTGAGTATACACTAATGTTCCTGGTATGTGAGAAAGTGAAGGCTGATGGGAAGAAGTCTAAGGTGATGATGCAACCATTACCCATACTAGTATAGAAATTGGAGAACATCACCATGGACTTGTTCACTAGACTTCTGAAGATATCCAAAGGAAATAATTCTATCTATGTTGATATGGATCGTCTTAGGAAGACTTCTCACTTAATAGCAATTCATGATGATTTATCACTCGATCAAATGTCACTATTATACATCAAAGTCTTGGTAAGGGTGCTTGGAGTACCACTATCGATGGCATCCGATTGAGATCTAGGATTCACCTATATGTTTTGGGAGAGTCTTCAACATGCTATCGATACTGAGCTGAACATCAGTATGGATTATCATCCTCAAATTGATGTCCAGTTTGAGTGGACTGTCCAAACACTTTAGAACATGTTGAGAGCAACCTCAATGGACTTGAAAGGAGGATGTGATCAACATCTTCCTATGTTGAGTTATCTTACACCAATAGTTTCCACTCAATCATCCAAAGGTATTCTTATGAATCCCTATGTGGAAAGAGGTGCAGAACACCAGTATGTTGGGATGATGTTGGGGAGGTAAATCTCTTAGGTTTGGAAATGGTCGACGAAATGGTAGAGAAGGTTAAAACCATTCAATAATACATTAATGATGCTCAGAGTAGAAAAAAGTTCTATGTTTATAATCATTGATGAGACAAATAAATTTTTGTTGGAGACATTGCATTCTTCTACATATCACCATGGTAGAGAGTTATGATATTTCGGAAGAAGGGATGTCTTAGTCCAAGGTACATTGGCCTTTTTGAGATCCATGAATGCATTGGAGCAGTGGCCAATCGACTACCACCCCCACAGAACCTATCTCAAGTACATGATATATTATATGTATCACTCTTATGTAAGTACATACTTTACCCATTGCATGTACTCAATCCAGATGTGTTACCCTTTGAGAATTACCTCTCTTATTCAGAGAAGCCGGTGATGATCTTAGATCGTAGGGAAAACGTTCTACAAAATAATACAATGTTCCTCATAAAGGTGTTGTGGTAAAACCACAGGTTCTAAAAGGCAACATGGTAATTGGAAGAAGTGATGAAGTAGAGTTACCTGTATCTGTTTTAATGTGGGAAAAGAAAATTTTGAGGGTAAAAGTTTTTAAGCGGGGAAGATTGTAATGACCAAAAGATTCATTAATGAAAATTCTCCTTGATCTAATTAAATATATTATTATATAAAATTGCTATAAAAAATATAAACTTCTTGGGTTTTATGTTTTTGGATTTCAAAATACCCTTACTAATTTTTACCATTGCTAATATAGTCATTGAACTGTGATTACATGTTTAGTATAATTATAAGGCACCAACAAATCCAATCTACTCAAACAAAGGATACAATGGCCTCATATAGCAGAGTTTCTCCATACAAAGACCATTTGTTGGATCTTAGAAAGGAGTTGCTGTCATTGGGATTCTCTCTTGACCAAGCCCAAGCCGAGCACCGACATGTTATGCTCGAACGAAACCGCCTACGAGAGAAGTGGATGTTGATAGAGATTACCACCCAAGCGATGTTATCTAAGCCACCCAAAGTGTATGTCACCATCACACGCATTATCCTTATGTATTATTTGGTGTTATAAGGGGTTATAAAACAAGAACCTTGTACTAAGATTATGTACATTATTTTTGTATAGAGAATATACATTCATTTTATTTGTGTTACTTAGTAAATAGTTTTTAATGAAAAAATAGCATTTTTTAGTTAATATTCAATCAAGAAATCTATTTTGAGGAATTAATTGATTTTTGAATAAAATAAAAATTCAATGAAATATTATTACTGAATTAATTTTCATTATATATAAATGATCATAGAACTTTTACGAATACAACTAAAATTTTTATTAAGGTTTGAAAGTTTTTTTGGTCAAAACCAATGAATTTTTTTATAAATGATAGTTTTTATTTTTTAAAAATAACATATTTAAAAAATAATTTAGATAAATTGATATTATTTTTGGAATTAGGATATTGATATTATCAAATGGTGAGTTTTTCATAATTTTCTGAGATAGTTGAATTTTGGGGTAAAAATTTAATATCTTTTAAATATATAAAGTGTTTTATGACATCATAATGACTCAATAGTAATTTAATAAAATAGTATAAAATTTATGTTCGGCCAATATATGTTTTAACATTAAAATAATTTTATTTTTGGTTTGTTTGATTTATTTTACAAAGCTTTATTGTACCCTCAATGACTTATAAAACATTTTAACTTTTTAAAATGATTTCCTTGAGAGTGTGACTCATATCCACATAAGCAAAACTAATATTTTAAGAATTTAGTAAATTTTACATATTAAATAATTTAGGTCACTCCCCTTTGGAAAACACCATGGGATTAACCCATGGTTTTGTTTGTGGTGTTGATTAGTTTAAAGTGTGGTGTCCAAAAACAAAATAATAAAGAATTCCCTCTCCTTTCCTATATAAAACCACCCAATATCCCACTTCCTCTTCACTCAATGCCTTTTGACCTATGAAAAAATTAAAATCCTCTCAATATAATCTTACATAGGATCCCCATGCTCCCAAGAAGCCTCTCTGAACCCCTCCCATTCCTTTAGGATCACACTTCCATGTAAGGGATTTCTTCCTTTCTCATTTTTGTCCATATTTCATTTTGTTTTTATGAAATTTTTTAAATTAAAAATGGTGGGGTATGATTTATCACCTCTACCATTCTTCCCTCATTATGTTTGAATGATTATATATCCATTTCTCTCTCATTAGTGACTCCCATGTACACCCTTTACCATGACGAAATTCCGTTAGGAATTTATCTCTCCTCATTTACATTCAAAAAATTATTTTGTTTTATGATTATAAATTTCATTATATATGTTTGGACATGTATCTCTATGACCCCATTACTGTAAATTTTATTTAAATATTATGAGACACATATTTCTCTCTTATCAACCTTTTTTATGAATTCTTTTGTCATGTTGTTATGCTGCCGAAATTGCACTGCGGTTTTCCAAGCCAAAGTCATTGTGTAGTCAATACTATGCCCATTTCCCTATCTAGGGTACCCACCTTTATTAACATTTACTTATTTATTATAGAGTTTCATATATTAATTCTAAATTCCTTTATCTTGGAATAAATTATGTTTTTTAATAAATCCATGTTGTATGATCTATATAGCACACTTATGCATGAAATGAAATATTTACACAGGGTTCCACTTGATAGTGAAATATTTAATTGTTTAAAGATTTGTATCATCATACATAAAGTGAAATTTGGGTTTACTCATGATAATTCATGTTCAATGGGGGTTTACACATGCTCCATGTGCAATGAGCCTTATCTCATGATAATACCATGTTAAGTGTTGTTGTGACATTTCCATGTTATGATAACCATGCTATATCATGACATTATGTTCAGGTATCTCTTGTGCTACATTGACATGTCTATTGGATAACATGTATTTTATTATTCATGTTATGATTTTTTACACACTTAATTGGATTTATAGCTCACCCTTTTATTATCCATGTCCTCGGGTTATCACATCCAATGATAAGTACAAAGGAATGATGTGGTCATATAAAATATATTTTCAATAAGATATTTCAATTTATGTTTTATGTTTTTATGTAATGTTCCAAATCCCAGATTACACTAGACATCTCAATCCTCTATGTTTTATCGAGTGGAATTTTATGTAATAAATCAAATTTAAGTGTGTAATAAAGAGTAGGGTTGTTTTACGTATGTACACATGAGTAACTTTTCCATTTTTCAAGGATCATAATAGAATCAAGTTATGCCTTACTCAATATATAAATTTTGATAATAATATCATAAATATAATATGATTTCTTAAAATTACCTCACACCTAGAATCTGTGGGTTTTGAAATTTAAAACCAATCACAACACATTATAAGGTTGTTGTCTATCATACACATGACCGACGTTAGAATTTTTTCAATGCATGGTAAGAGAATAGAATATATCATATATTAATTTTAGATACTGGTTAATATTTCATTATTATAATATATAAACATTAAATTATTTTTTTTACCTTACATGTATTGACTATGTGAAAAACATACCACGTCGCTTTGCTATGAGTTAATCCACTATACACACGAGCAATGTTATAGTATACTCTATGAAATGGAATGTAAGATGGTATATATGATGTTATAATTAAAATTAAAATTATATCTAAATTAAAATCCTAAAATAATAGATAGATCATAATATATATCCATGAGATGTGGTGATGGAATAATATTACGTCGGTTCGTGAGGCGGTGGTATGTTGTACACACAATCAACGGGTTCGTATCCCATTTGGGGGAGGAGGATATGTTTGTAAGTAATTAACATAACATAAAAACATATTAGAATATATAATATAATGATTTTATTATATAATAATGGTTTATTAATAGTTTAATGATGTGAAATTATAAATAAACTAAAATGTTGGGTTAAGGATGTTACCTCGTTTTCAGATAATTTATTTTTTTTTTATAAAAAACCTTTATAGGATGGATTATTAAAAATCCATGGAATCTAGGAAGTGGTGAAGGAATTATAAAAATCACACGGGTTGTTATTTCCCAAAAAATTGGTTTTTTGTGTCTAGAAAATGGAGAAGAGGGGGTGATGTTTTATATGTCTGAGAGATGGCTCATTTGAAAATTTTGAAAAGAAAGAATTCCACTGGATCATTTATCATGCCACAATGCTCAAAAATGAAAACTTTTATAAAATTAGATGTTATAAGGTAAATTTTATACTATAAAATGCTATTTTAAAAAAATTTGGTCCTTTCTTAAACCTTCTATTTCTAGTTTAGCCCTGGAATACCGTTTTTTACCTTAACTATGGTAAGTAATTTCTACACTTTTCACTATTCATTATTGTAAAAAAATTGATGAAATTATTATATGATATAATTAATTCTAATTTAAAATATTAAATCCAATTCTCTAAATTCATCTCAAATAGTGTAATATTTTAATTTAAAATTAAACCCACAGATGTAATGAAAAGGTTGTTTTTCAAGAAGTGTATTGTTCAAGGAAATGATGACTTTATATTAAATATATGAATTATTATAATTATTGTATGAATTTAAATTAATATTAACTGATATACAATTTCAAAATATCATTTAAATAATTTTTCATTATGGGTTTAGTTAGTTAATTAAAATTGGGAAACATTATGCACTTTAAAAAACATTTGAAACAATTCTCTTTTTTAAAACCAAAGAAACTTATACTAAAATATAGTATAAAGATGATTTAAATATAATTAATTATATTTAATATAAATAAATATTACTTCTGTTAACTATAAATCATTCTAAAATAATAATAATACTTAATTTATTAAGAAAATTACTTTTAAAAAAATGGTAATTTTCACTATTCCCGGATAGATTAATATTTTCTAAAAAATACCAAAATCTCACCATATGTCAATATAGATATGAATATTTGAAAAATAATTTACATTTTTTAAAATAATGTTTCAATATTTGGTGAAAATAAAATATAAATTATGTGTCAAATGCATGATTAATCTTCCATTTTGAAAAAATATAGTTTTGTATAAAACATTTCATCTTCTTTCAAGTATCCCTTTTTCTATTTATAATCAGTATATAACCATTGAATTTATTATAAAATTTTGTAAACCATATAATTTTAATTATTTTTTTAGTCCTATTTAAACTATTTAACTTTACTGTTATGTTTGAAAGGCCATTTTTAATAATATTTTAACAGAGTATCATGCTTTATTTAAACTTGGTGTTTCGTGTTTCAAAAGATATCTAAAAGATAGAATTTATTTTAAAATAAATAGATAATAGAGTCTTAGTATTTTATATAAAATATATTTAATAATAAAGTATCAACTAATAATCCAATATCAAAGGACAGTAATCGAATATTCTAACAAAAACTATAAAATAGGGTGTAAAACTTTTAAACTCACATGAGACTAAGAAATAATTCAATTAGTAGAGGAAGAAAGTATTTCAAGTGATATATTTACCTTTAGTTATCACCTTGATTAAATGGTTCTTAAATCTATTCAAAACAAGATATATATCACTATAGGTTGAATAGGATAACTATATCCGTACTATAGATAATTTCTATGTATATAAGTCATAGAAGTAACCTATTTTCCATTTTATAATTTTTTTAATGTTCATTTTATATTATTGAAAAATTACTCATTTTTTGAAAATTTAAAAAAATATGGATTCTAATTATAATATATTTTTTATATCCCCTTATATCTCATACATAATATATATAAATAAATATTAAATATCAATCTACCAAAGGCATAAATATAATATATATATCAAAATATTTTACACAACATGGTACTTTATCAATTTCCCAGGCTAATCCCTCCATGCGTAATATATATAGGTAATACGTATGGTTTTCCCCTTTTAAAAAACTACATATGTAAATCTTACCTCATTTAACAATCATTTACCATAGTTAAAAACCCTATATAATATTTTATTTGATATGTAACATATTTGACGTTGGAAGATTTCTCAATTGTAATATATTCCTCTAATGTAATATTGTATCTTCTTGACATAATGTTTTTCCCTTCACTAGAAAATCCATGCATGAATTTTTTTTTAACATTAGATTCCATGATTTTAGAAACCCATTAAATGATTTATATTTTTAGTATGTAACATTTTTATTACCCATTAATAATATATTTATATTCTTCTCCTAGAGGTATGTATGGTTTACATGAAAAATTTATACATAAGAATTCATATGTACAAATTTTTTGGAAAACTATAGCAAGCCAAAAAATTCACCAAAACACTCTAACATCCCCCATTTAATTGAAACATCCACATGAACTCTCCACTAATAGTAGCCGCAAAAAATAGTAGCGATGTAGCCCTTAACCTAGTCCAATTCTAATGGCTCAGTCCCCAACTTATTCTGATATTTGCGACACCTCTACCACGTTCCAATAAACTTGATTAAGCTAATTTCTGACACCAAATAACTTTCTCAAAAACCTAACCATTTAAAAATCCCCCAAGACACATAAACACAAATTTAAACTTAAAAGGTTTCCATTTAAAAAAATATTAATCATATATATTTTCAATAAAAATTCAAACGAGTTTATAACTATATTTTAATGATATCTTACATAATTAATTTGAAATTTATTAATTGATATTAATAAAATTAATCTTATATTTTATTACTTATGTATGAATCATTCCAATTATAGGTGTTATTAGTTTTTTATTTTAAAATTAAATAGATTATTGATTCAATGAGGAGCACATTTTCTAGTGTTTCGTCGCATGAATGTTTTATTTATAAATTTTATATCAATAATAAGGGATTTTATTGTAAAAAATAATATTAAATGTTGAAATATTTTTATAATTACATATTTTTGGTTTTGGGTTTCATTCTGTTAATTATGTTGACCATTTCATCGTAATTATATTTTTTTATTTTAGTTCAGTTTTATTTAGAATTAAATAGTGGATGTAGTAGTTTATAGGTCCCTTATGTTTTCTTTTTTAGTGTTTGGAAAGGAACTCGTTTTTATTAGTTCTAATAGTCACAATGCGTGTACCAACCCAGGATTTTTAGGCATAGATATTACATCTTTTGGAAAAATGTTCATTATATTACATAAACACATGCTTGAGGATCATAATGGTTTAGTTCCATTGGATAAGAGATAAAAAATAATTTTATTTCATGAAATATCTTATACATATCCCATAAAGACCTTCCCATATAGTGCTCTTCTTAGAAATACCCCAATTATAACCTTCCTTCATACCCTGGGAAAATGAAACATAAGAAAGGATTAGATTAGACACTTAGTAAGGGTTAAAAAGTGAGATACATGGGCATTACATGATTATATGGAAATGAGAACATGAGGACGACATTTAAAACAATAACCTGTATATGAATGATCAAAATCATGATTCACGTCCTAATGATTGGTAGTTTATATTACATGAATCATAACTAAATCAAATAACATGACCCATGAGAGCATAAAATTGGCATAAGTCATACAATTGTGGAATATACATAATCATAGAAAATCATTTCCATAATAGTCAAGGCTCACATACAAGTCTATCATAGGGTAATATGTGTACTCCCCAAACCAACATAGTAGAAAAGTATCACTCCCAAGACCATCCTAGGGGAAAAATTCACTTACTAATCTTTTCTCACACCCCATTCAAGTCATTATTATCACAAGAGACAGAAATATTTACCCAGTTCATTGGATGGGGATATAGTTACAAATGTCACATAATGAAAATCATATGAATATGTTCCACAATTTCATGAAACATTCATGATATCATATCCCATGAAATGAATTGGATTTTATAAACATTATATAATATCATAAACTATTAAAAATTGACCAATTACATAATCATTGAATCATTTTATTATAGCATAACAGAAGAATAGAAACAAGTTTCATAAGAATTTCCTCATGGTATAACCCTTGGAATTGAAACAGGTTTCCTAAAAATCATTCCATCATAAAAATAATCCATTTAGAGAATGAATAAGAATTTTATCCTTATTTCATATCCCCATAAAGGTATATGTAACATCAATGGAAGTCATCTTATAAAGAAAATGACATTGAAAATACATTTAGAATATTTTTTGAGGAAAATAAATTTTATTTGAAAAAACATTTTTAAAACAATAAATTTATAAAACATTTTTATAATTCTTTCCTTCAAAAATAAACATTGATACTTATAATGGAATCTTTATAATAATTTATAAAACATTCTTGAGGAAAATATGATTTCCACTTAAATAAAACACTTTTTAAAAGATTAACTATTTTTAAAATAACATTCATTTAAAATAATATCTAAAAAAATAAAATAATATTAATATAAAATAATGGTCATGATGGCAAGAAATTTATTCCATGGTGTACACATTACTTTATTAACATAACTTTTTATTAAAATTTGTCCCAGATTACATCGAAAAAACCTCCTCAATGAGAAAGGAAGTGGTGGTGGATCAGTGTATCCCCTTAGATCACATTCCTACACTCTAAAGGAAGGGAACCTAATCTATCATAAAATACAAGAGTATCAATAGGATTCACAATCTAAGAAAGTGAGTTAGCTACAAAATTACCATCCCTTCTAATACGATGAAAATTCTATCCAAGATAGAACACTTTGATGCACCTTTGAAGCAGAAAAATCTAGTTCCAAGGATCTTCCCATCGATTCTGGATAGAAGACACCATAATCTCTGAATCAGACTAAATCTACTCCACTTGGATCTTCTACGCCCTACAAATCTGCATGCCGGTGACAAGAACATACACCTCTTCCCCTAGAGAAGACCCCATTCCATAGAATGTGTTGAACCCAAAAAGGACCGAACCCCTATGATCCTAAAGCACCCCTCCTACCTTCATTATTACCCCCATACATGACCCATCCAAATTCAAATTCCATCCCCACAAAGGAGTTATCCACCTAATCCACATACCCCCCATCTTCCTGAGGCTACCTGGGTAGTGCGTAATACCACACAACTGATCCATTAACTTGTTCCCCGGGAACAAAGAACCTAGATCTTGTATCAGCTACCTCAAATGGACCTGCAAGAGCAAGGGAGACCCCATGATACCTCATATGGCCTGATTGAGGGCTTCCCAGATGACCCAACAGACCGAAGCAAGAATGATCGCCCGAACCTTGCAGCCTCCAGCCCAACCTTCTACTCCAAGAAACCATGTATTGATGACCCCATGCATAGTCAGTTTATCCTCCACAAGGAAAGGTTGTGGGGAGAAGAGAGACCATAGGTGATGCACTGAGATACTCTGAAAGAAAATATGAATTATTATTTCATCTTGCGGTCTCTCACTGCAAAAAAAAATGAGACGCAAAAGTAATCCCTCTCAATTTTACACTCTCAACGATAGGCAGTGCCTTGTTTCTAACACGCCAAGTAAGAAAATTCATCTTTTTTGGGATCTCATTGTACCACACCTTACTAGATCTCTTATCCTACAGACCTTCAGAGATCATCCTTCTCCTATAGTCCTTAGCATAGAACCTTCCCGAAGATGACCCCGTGTATCAACATTTCTATGGGCCCTCATTCAATATGTTACCTTCTTTCACCAACCGCAGTTCAGAGTTGATAATTTTCGACAACATATCAGGTTGATGGCAGACCACCCTATACGAAATTTCTGGGTGGGGCATCCAAGAAACTCTCATTTCTTCCCCACCCAATTGACCTTACAAAAACTTAAATCCCCCTTCCCAAAAATCTACGTAGCTGAATCCGAGAGAGACCCAATTTGTGACACCATGCTCCGAGCCAGCCGTGTAAACAGAGATCCAGTAGCCGACGCCCCCCATTGCTCTCTATACCTTACCCTAAAAAACCCCACCCACAGTGACTAGCCTGAAATGATCTCCCATGCCAGCCTACCATGCATTCTTTTCATGGCTCCTTTAACTTCATGTAAACCCACTCCCCCCACTTCCACCATTCTGGCCATGCGATCCCAAGAGGCCCAATGAGTGCATCCCACCTGATTTTCATCCCATACAAATGAATTCAGAATTGTCTCAATCCACTTAACAACCACTTTGGGTGGCTAGAGAACCGAAAACACATGCATAGTGATCGATGTCAGCACACTATTTACCAATTCCACCCTCCCACCAAAGGAAAAAAAACTTTCTCTTCCAATTCCGAATCATTCGCAACAACCGTGAAATTATGTCATCAAACTGATGTTTCCTAGTGCAACAAAAGGAAAGAGGCACCCCGAAGTAAATAATCAGTATATGTCTCTACTGACATCTAAGAATATCGAGAATTCTCCTGTAATGACTCGACAAACACTTTTTGGGGATATATGAAAATATTTTAGAAGCATTAATGACCTTCCCGATCAACTTCCTATATGTGCCCAATATCGCCATGATATTCAACAAGGATCAACATCACCCATTAGTGAAGATTAAAATGTCATCAGTGAACATTAAGTGTGAGATGCTTACCATTACTCCTCTACCGTGATAGGTAGTAAACTTTCCATCTTCCATACCTTTGTAGAGATTGCGAGAAAGAAGTTCTTGTGCCAATAAAAATAGGCTTGGGAAAAGAGGATCCCCCTGTAGAACCCCTCGAACTGGTTTAAAGGAACAAAAGCATTTCCACATGATCGAGACAGATAGCCATGCAGATGTGAAATATCTGAAGCAAATATCACAAAAACACTCGCGGAACCCATACCTCCTCATTACCCATATAAAAAAGCTCTACTCCAATCGATCATATGAATTATCCTTAACCACCTGAAGAATAACATTTGATCCCACTAAACTTCGGTTGATATCATTCACCAATTCACTTGCAATCCCAACCTCCCCTGTATACTATATCCTCTAATGAATCCATGTTGTTCCTTAGAAACTAGACGTGAGAGAAATCTGCTTAGCCTGGTTGAAATCAGAGAATCCAAAATATTATAAGACACATTGTAGAGACATATTGTTCTATATTGTCCAATACTGATTGGGTACTTGACCATTGGAATCAGCACAATGTGAGAAGTGCAAACGACCCTAGTTAATGGACCCCCATTAAAGTAATCCTGAAACTACTTCCACCACCTGAGGTCCAACAACCTCCCATTCCGTAACATAGAAACTCTCGAGAAGCTGTTGGGACCAAGAGCGATGTCCCTATGGATGCTAAAAATTGTCTCCTTAACCTTTTCCTCAGAAGGTAATGGACACATATTCATATTTTCCACCTCATTGAGCAGCGGCGATAAGAAACCCATAAAGTCCACCTCGTTGTAGGATCCCTGGTTTCCCACGCTCCTCAAAGGCACTTCCTCTGCCAACAAACTTTTAAAATGCTCCAATTCCAGCTGGCCATCCACCTCCACATCCGTTGTGAAGACAACATTCCCCATATTCAGATTGATTTTCATGCAACTTCTCTCCATCAAACATGCATATAAGAATCACTATTTAGGTCTCCTTCCTTGAGCCACTTAACCAAAGGATAATAAAATTATGGAGTTTCTTGAGATAAAATTCAGAATATTTCATCATCTGAAGTATAAATATAAATAATCCTATTAAACGAGATTGTATTATATAACCCATACCACATTGGTAACTTTGAGTCATATATCCCATGAAACTGTGATTCTAATATAGATATGTAAATCCCTATAATTTTTTTTGTGATGAATCATAAAATAAATTATTGTTTATTGTATAAAACATATAAAATATATAGGTATTGAATATGGAATGCGCCTTAAAAAAGTAAAAAGTGAGATGACAATCCTTTACATGAAGTCTCAACTTCTTTAATACACATTTGTACCTCCTATATAATGGATTTAAGTACATATAAATTCTTTAAAGAAACATATTCATATTGTTATAACATATATTATATTCTTTTATCATTTTATTACCTATTAATTTATAGTTCCTCGACAATGTTATGTTATGTGTAATAACTGTTTAATTTTTCATGTATGTTTTGGTGTGGTTTTTTCAGTAATTTTACATTGATCATGGTTATATAAGATAAATAATTTAAAACATTATATAAATATAATATATATTAATTATATATTTTTTATAGTAACTATTTAGATTTAGAGATTGAAATGAATTACACTATTCATGGAGACGGTATATCGTATGTATGGATAAACACGGTTTCCATTTCCTCGGTGGAAAAACCATTAAAAAGGTAAATAGTATATCAATACTTAAGATTCATTAATATTTAAATTATATCAAACATATAACATATATATATATATATATGATATATATTCATTTAATATATATTTATTACCATTAAAGTAAAATGAAAATGAATAACACATCAAATCGGTTCGCGAGGCAGTAGTCTGCCGTACACACGTGCAACATTATTGTTTTCTGACAGGTTTGAGGATAAGTAGATATATGTGATATTAAATTTCAATAATTATGGTTATTTTTTAAATATAACATATTTTCATTAACATTTTTTTATTACCCTTCAGGTAAAGTAAAAGAAAGGAACGAATTGCTTCACATCATGAGGCGGTTGTTTGGCGTACACACGTGCAAAATTATTATATCTCTCACCGAATAGAGAGTAAAAAAGTTATGTGAGATTTCATTATTACAGATATATAATTATGTTAATAATATTATATATATAATTTCAATCCATCATCATAATAATTTAAGAGAAATATTGATGGAAAATGAACTATGTTGGTTTGTGAGGCTGTAGTCTGCTCTACACATGATCAAAAGTTTCATTTCCCCTTTGATGGAATATGAGATGGATGTATGTAATTAAATTATCATCATAACATATAATTATATTTATTATAATATTTTAATTATATCAACATGGCTTAATAATCATTTAAGGCTGTGGGGGAAGAAATAAAATATAATGCTTAGTTAGGGACACTACCACTTCTTTAGACAACTTCTTTTAGGATTCACCAAAAGGATTATTAGGTTATATTTTTGAAAAACTAAAGTTTATATAATTATATAATGGAATTAAGATATTTATTTGGTCACATATTGGACTAAATAAATGGTTTTTTATGTTTGAAGAGGAGATGATAAGGGGTGTCCTTTTATCACTGAAGTGTATTGCACACTTGTTATTTTTGAAATGAAAAATGTGTACATAAGTTTTTCACAAGAAAAAAAGATCCATAATGGGATGTTATATATACTAGAATATCTTGGTCAAAATATGGTCATATGATTGGTTTTTGGACAAAAATTGGTTCATTTTAACTATTATCCTATTAGTTTAATCCCATGAAAACCCATTTTCCTTAATTGTGGTTAATATTCTTTACTATAATTATTATTCAGTATGGTAAAAAATGAATTTCAACATATTATATAATATAAGTTTAATGATTAAAAATATATAATCTATTTTTAAAAATTTAACTCACAAAAGTGTCAGAATATAATTTAAAATTAATATCACATACGAGCCAAAAAAGAAGTTTTCCAAAAAGTCAATTTTAAAAAGTAATTAAAACATTTATCAAAATTAAATTTTAATTCAATTATACTGACCCAAATTAGATTAATATATATATATTGGAACTAAATTTTCATTTAAACACCTTTAAAAATAAAAACTATCCAAATAATCATTAAACCAAAAGGTAGTCTTCAATAAAACAGTTTTTTAACTATTCATTGAGAATAAATTTTTTTAGAAAATCCCTAAAAAATAATCCAGAGATAATTTTTATATGATCATTTAAAAAATTAATTTTAGTTTATAAAAACATGTTTATAAAATTTCTAAAATTTAATTTTAAAATAATTATGAAAAGGCTGACAAAATTGTTTTTATAAAAAATTTATTTTTAAGTGTAAACATGGATTTATTTTTATCAGTACTCTAGAAAACATATAAAATGAATTATAAACTTATATTTAATATATAATATATAATTATAATTAAAATAATTCATCAAAATTTATTTTCGTAATGAAAATTTTTATGCATAAAAAATCATATACATATTTCTTTTATTTTCAAATGGTTCTAGTTTTCATTACTAATTAATTGATCACCAAAAA
The DNA here is from genome assembly GCA_963277665.1 of Viscum album. Taxonomy (NCBI): domain Eukaryota; kingdom Viridiplantae; phylum Streptophyta; class Magnoliopsida; order Santalales; family Viscaceae; genus Viscum; species Viscum album. The sequence continues at coordinate 1,730,385,593 of OY728123.1, read as the reverse complement.
ATTCATCAATTATGTTAAGAATTTACATAATACTATTAATATAGATAATTCTAGTTCTGATATGATAACTATCATATTAAATAATAATATTTTATTACTAAGTCACATTTCATTTAAACATAGTATTGTGTGTAACATAAGTTAAACTTGGTGTTGTGTGTAATACAAGAAAAACTCATTATTATGTGAAACAAATTATGATATCACTGTTTCATGTACATAGGATTAAATTTTTATTCATTTATATTAAAAATATAAAAAACATTAAATTTATTTTAAAAAATATATTTCACAAAATCTATAACTGTAACATTCTCCCTCCAAAAAAATTGTTTCCCCGCAATTTAAAATTTTTCTCTCTAAAAAAGGGTTCGACATTTGAAAATCCATTTATGGAAAACCCACTTCATAAAAAGGGTTAATAAAACATCTCCTTGAAAAGTGAGAAAGGAATGTGAGAAACTAATCTAGAATAACACAGTGTAAATCTCCAAATAAAAGAACATATGAAATAAGTGAAAACATGGTCACTTAAGAGAAAACTAACACCTAAATACTAATGGATAGAGATAGAGAACATGTCTAGGATAATGTTAAAAACGAAAAATCTATATATCCATGATAATTGAAAAGTAAATTCATTAATCAGAAATGAAGTTTAATTTTTATCTTTTTATATCAAGATAATTTTATTAATTATGAATGAATTTAACTTTAAATATAGAGAACACAATAAAATATAATTACTTGATTTCATTACATTTCATAACAACAATATTTTCCTTTGGTTGTGCCTAAATATATGTCCACTTCATCTCTTACTCTAAGAAATGGAGATGAATGTTGAATGCCTAAAACACTAGTTGATCATAAGATGTATAAAATAATAATAACTCATTCCTTTTATCTAAAGTAATCATCCAAACCAAAATGTATTTCAAAATTTATTTAATACTGATTAATCTACATATAATTAAATAACACATTAATCTTCAAAACCATATATACTGTTCAACATAAACTATTCCATAATCTATTTACCTTAATACCCTTCAAACATTCAAAAAACGTTTTTTTAATAAGGTCACTATGTTCCCAAAATCAATTTATCATTAATCACCCAAATATCATAAAGATGTTCTTAATTGTCACATACCAAATATGTGAATACATTGATCATTTATTTTTATGAATCATATTATATATTTAATTACAATAAAATACTAATGAAAACATAACTCCTTTAAAATATTTACTATTTCTTCATTCCTTAAAAAGAAAGATATATTAATTAATATATTACATAAATATGAAAACAAATTGTCTTATAAATCAATGATAACATAACACAAATTTTTGTAAATTCATTAATTAGTTAAATGGTAATAAAAAATAACTAAATACCATTTCATCAACATCAAAAACATGTTAAGGACTATCCTCCCTTAATCAAAGTATCACTCTTTTGTTAAATCTCTTTTCTTTTCCATCAATACCATTTAATGTATTTTTAAACTAGATAATGAAAAACTATTGTATAATAATCCATTAATGTTTCATGATTCTAATAAATAAAAAACATCTAATGAAAATATAATTTTGTGAATCCCCATACATAAATACATCAATCAGTGTACATTCATCATACTCCGTTAACCTGGCTTCATTGTTTTATTCTTTAGCACATGTTTCCTTTCATATTTCATTTTTAGTCTCTTAATCAATAGAAATGTTACAATTTATCATAAAACATTGCTTATTTTCCTGACAATAATTTCCTTTAGGACATATATTTTCATAGCGCACATTCTTTAAGGATTTGATACTTCGAACAGTTAAGGATATATTTGGCATACCATTATTATCATATATTTTGTGATCCAAAATTTTTATTTTCAATTTATAATTACTTAATTTTTGTCCTTATTTACCACAACCAAATCATCTTATCACACCTCCAAGACATTACTGTGTGTGATTATTCCCACATTATCAAAATATAATAAAATAAATCTTATTTCATCAAAGGTCTTCACTACTGGGACTATCAATGAACATTATCCTACTCATCTTTGGTGAGTCTATGGTTTGGTTAAGGTGAACATTGTTAATAATGTCCTAGGAAAATGGATTATAAAAATCACAGTATTATTCACTCAAGTCATCATTTCAGTTTTTCTTCTTGTAATTTAATTTTTCATCACATTACATTTTAACCTAGTTGATTCTTGTTACTTTCATTAACTAAAACAAAAAAAGTGTGAGAAACCATACTCATTGTGGAAAACTGCATAGTCTGAAAAATAATTTATAATATGCCTAAATCAAGATACCTTTATTTAAACCTATGACACCTTAGGTTTATCCTAGGTCATTCATAGTCATCATCTATTTAAATCTACCATGATGGTTCATAATTAGTTTGAAAATTTCCAAATCATATCCCCTAGGTGTGTCAAACTAGTTGTGGTGTAACGTCTACTGTCATGCACCATGTGAGAATTGAACCATGATAAATTATTCCTTCTCATAGTTTTTATCCTCAGGTACCACTTTTAAAGAGCCACATCCACTTATATTATCCAGACAATGATGTAATTGTATGTAAACCACTTTCTCTATCCTTTTCCAAAATTTAAGGATATTTTATTGTACTTTGACACTTCTTTAGACTTATCCTTATACATATCCCTAGATATATATTTAGAAACATCCCGAGGTATTTCAGTAATTTTTTCTCATCCTAGTTTTTAATAGTTAACTAATCTTATCCTATGATACTAAATGTACCACCCTATGAATTTCTAGCATAGATATTACATCTTTTAGATAAATATGCATTACATTACACAAACACACAATTGAGGATTGTAATAGTTTAGTGCATTTAGACACTAGAAAAAAAATTATTTCTTGAAAGATATTCAAAATCTACCATAAAGATATCCCAACATAATACTCTTCTTAGACATACCCTAAAAAAATATTCCTTAATAACCTGGGGAATGGAAACATATGAAATAATGTTCTCATATTCTTATTAAGGGTAAAAAAAGAAGATACCTAATCTTATAATAGAAATGAGGGTATGAGAACATGAGAATAATATTTGAAAACCATACCTTTCATATTAAATATCATATTCTTGAGTAATGAAATAAATTTTAGTAGTTTATAAGACACGAATCATAATGAAATCAAAGAACATGATCTATTAGGGCATAACATTGTCATAAGACATAAAATTGTGGAATACACCTAATCATTGAAAATAATTTCCATAATAATCCAGGATTATTTCTAAATCTATCATCATGGAATGTGTTCACTACCGAAGCCATCATATTTTTCATGGTTCACTCCCATGACCATCAAATTAGATAATGTACCTAACTAAATTAGATTCACTCTTCATTCCTATCGTGTATATTTCATGAGATATAAATATTTATCTGATTAATTAAAGGGAGATAAAAGTCCCACACATCACATAATTCAAATAATATGTATTATTTTTGGAATATTGGGAAACATTCATTATATCATAACCAATGAAATTAAATTGGTTTCATAAATATTTCATTGTATCATAACATATAGAAAAGATAAAGGTTTTATAAAAATTTCATCATAATATCCTTATCTATTAAGAGACACATGTTTCAAAATAATTTCCTCATTGTATAACATGTGGTATAGATATTTGTTTCATAAATATCATTCCATCATAAAAATAACCAATTTAGAGAATGAATAAGAATGGTATCCTTGGATAATATCCCAAATAAGGTATATGTAACATCAATGGATGTCATTCCATATGGAAATTTATTTTGAAAAGACACTTGGGACATTACGTTTGGAAATTAACTTTTCCTTGAAATAAAAATTTAAAAAATATAAAATCATTAAAAAATTTGGAAATCCTTTTCTTTGAAATTAAACTTTAAATTTATATAAAGGAGGCTTTAAACCCATTTTAAAAATTTATTAAGGAAAATATACATTCCTCTATGAAATTTTTTTTAAAAAAATAAAATATTTTGAAAATAATTTTATATTAAAATAATATTGAAAACATGTTTGTCGGAGGAGATGACTCAAGAAGGGATGATTTGAGTATCTACAAAAAATTATATTAAATTTTTTTCATTAAAATAACGTCACCTATTAAAATAAAATCAATGTTAGTTTGTAGTATATTTATAAAAGTCTTGATGATCAAATTATTTTCTCAGAATATTGATTAGTTCTTAGCTTTACCAATATAAATATTAGTCAAACTTTTGACACTAATATACTAATTAAAAATAGATATAAACATTTTCTAAAATAATTATAAAATTTCAGTTTATCTTAATGTAAACATGAATATTAGATTAAAACACAAGACAAACCGTACAGCGGATAAAACATGATGTTCAGTATCAAGCTGAGACTTAGTCCTCTCTGTATTGTGATAACCTACCATCAAGAATTTTATATTAATAATTTTATAATCCAAACCATAGATCGGGGTTCACAATAGCACATAGGGTAGTCCGGGTCACACTTGACCTCTATCACAGTTATTTATGGGAAAACTATCAAAAACATCACCCATGATCTCTTCCATGGTTCTATGTGGGACATAAGAGTAAAAACGGATTGAGTGTGAGGATATTTTAGTATTCTTAGGCAATGCTCTACTGACAGTGTCTGTGACACAAACAGATACACACATTTCTCAAATAGTAAACACAAGACCACAATAGAGTTGTAAAAGAATAATAGAGTTTATAAGTCCCTGTGATTTGTAAAGTAAAGCTCTAGACTCAAAAATAAAGTATTGTAGTCTCTATAAACCAGCTTCCTAGTGTGGAAACGTTCATCACTTCTAGGTGAGGATGTTGAAAAAGCTTCAACATATTGCTTCTTGAAATATTATACTCTTTTTGTACTCAAGATTCGAGTTCTTCTATAGGCAATATCTTGCACATTTGCACAACAAGCCTTTTGTTTTTCTTGCGGGTTCAACATATCTCATTTTAGGTTGATCATGTAATCATTTTATACTTCATGATCCAGTAGGCGTGAAGATCTCCACACATTTATGTACCTTGTAATTTATATGAATAATCCTATAGAAAACAAAAAATAATGTCAAAAAAATTAATTTGTATAAATAATACTGTTAGAAATATGTTTGGATTAATAAATTTGAAATAGTTATTTATGACTATCAGTGAGTCATAAGTATCTGTCTTTCGTCGTCAGTCTGTCATATTCAGTCTAGCATTTTCAGTCTTTCATCTTCATTTTCTCACCTTCATTCTGTCATCTATGAACTGTTATCTTTGATTTTTCATCTCATTCTGTCGGACATCAGTGTGTCGAACATCAGTGTTTCGAACATCGGTGAGTCTAACATTGATGTGTCGAACATCGGTGCATCGAACATCGGTGTTTCAAACATCGTTGTATTGAACATCATTGTGTAGAACATCTATTTATCGAACATTGGTGTGTTGAACATCAGTTAGTTGGCCATTAGTGTGTCAAACATTGGTGTGTAGAAATTTGGTTTGTCAAACATCGGTGGGTCGAACATCAGTGTCTCGAACATTGGGGTGTCGAACATCGGTGTCTTGAACATCGATGTGTCGAACATCGGTGTGTCGAACAAAATATTGGTGATAGAGACTCTAAAAATCTCATGAAGTGTCTGTCATATACTTAATAACACATATAAAAATACACTTATAAACATATTGATTTATATATTTATAGGTTATTGAATTTATGAGATATATAGTTCTGTATGGCATAATTGATTTACATAGAGATATTAAATGTAATGACATAGTAGAATCTCTAGATTGACCTTATTCGTGATTATGAAAACTAATATATCATAGAGGGTCCAACAATCTCTCCATTTTTTATAATCCCAAATTATGGAATACATGAACGTTTAAAGAATAAGAATAACTGTACATAGCATACTGAACTGAATGATATTATTCAATATAACTAAAGCCTTCCATTTTTGAGTTTTTAACCCCCCCCCCCCCTCCCTCAATAAATTTATTATGGTGAGTACATTCCATGTGGCCTATAGCTGAAATTCTCCCCCAAAGATAAATAAAGTGTACATTTTTTCTTTTCTCCACCTTTTTGGATTAGCAAAAAAAGAAAAACAACAAGTAATAAGAGGAGAAGGTGTGGGAGTGGAAGAGGGAAGAGGCAGTTTGAAGATAAAACCAGGAAAGGAAACACATATAGGGACATTGGAAGCAATGCAAGGCCTTCTTTCTGACAACATTTGACTGGAAGATTGCTCTATAATGATCGGTTGAATCTCGGAAAGAGCCTAAGAGAGTGACATTAGAGCAGGAGGCCGAGAGGTATTACCAATGGAAGCAATAGGAGGAACCACAATTGATTCAGCTTGAACATATAGATATGGGTTAAGGAGGTTGATGAAATCATTGATGATTCCACCACCATATTGAATGGCTTTATCGAAGACATCGTTATTCTCCATAAATTTATTCGAAAAATGGGTAAACTCCTTCAAATGAATAACTTTCATCTTGAATGCTTCTGTGACTGGAGGTATGCTAAGATTTTATACTAAAAATTTGAAGCTATTGATGAGATCATGTTTGGTATAAAGCTTAGTAAAGTACTTATCCACATTCTCTCTAATCTCTTTCTGAGTAGTAGAGGCTTCATTTTTTCACTACCAATCCATATTGTACACAAGTTCTGTATTTTTGTGCACCTTTTTAAGAGTTTCTTTGTCTAAAAAACTCTAATGAAATTGGAGTTCCTCTCTCATCACAACCTTGAGAGACTCCAAATCACTAAAAACGCATTTCCCAGATCTTGAACTGGATGGGCCAGTTAACATTTTCCCATGGTCTGCTTTCATATTATTCTGATCTACACTTAGTAGATGAGTCACCATGTTCCTAAGAACATCCAGTACACCACTAAAGGAGGTATTGATATCGGAGGTTATAGAATTTAGCTCATTTCTCATATTTCATACTTCTTCTCTCAGCAAGGTATTATGCCTAATCATGGTTTCTATTGTGGTAATAATATTTGGTTGAATCATCTGAATTACTATCCTTTCAATCTCTGTTGCATCAGCATTTGAATTACCTATTGATGTGGAGGATTCATTTTTGGATCCAACTAAGGCTTTCACTGACTCACATATATCATTTTTGAATTGTTACAAATTAGCCTTAGTGACATTGTCACTTGGCACTGTATGTGCTACTGGATCTACTATTGGATGATCAACTAGTGGAATAGGTGCCACATGTTCTTCATCATCTTGGTCTTGTGAAGCAGGAGGAGAAGGAACCAAATCCTCATCTGAGACATATTCAAACCTAAAAAGAATGTATCCTAGATTATTATTCCCCTCACGAGTACATGTCTAATATCTTGGATCAACAGTATCAATCCTGATCCATCTTCCCTAAGGTTCAGGAACAACATCATCTTCATCAACATATTCATCCCATCCTTTTTTCATAATAACATTTCTATGAATAGGAACTAACTAAATATTAGGTTCTGCATGTGATCTAGAAACTTCAACTTCTCCAAACACTTCTTCAATTTGAGGCACTTGATCCTCGTCTTCTTCTTCATTAACACCATCCGTAGGTTCTTTCCATTCCATAATGATTTCTTGATTTTCATCATTAGGAAGGGGTGATATATCCTCATGATTAGTATCTTTATGATCAACAACCTCTTGTTCAACAATCTCTGGACTATCAACTTCTCCGTGGACAGATTCCTTGCGGGATATTTCAACCACTTGTTGTCCCACATTTAAAGAATCACTCACATGATCGTAATATTCTCCTTCATCATCATCATCTTCATCAGACTCCTCACTTGATTTATATACATAACCATCACCTTCAGTATCCTCGGGCTCTTCCACATCCTCATCACCTAAAAAAGGTTCTCATAAGGGTAAGTATAAAGGTGAACTAGAAGGTCCATAAGACATGTCTTTGGGACTTTCAGCATTATCATGATCACTCATGTCATCAAAAGAAGATCCTTCTTCCCTTGGTACCTCCGTCTCAACTTCCACATTAGAATAAACAAGTTCTTATCCTGGTTTGATACATGGATCAACTTGATCCTTTGGTCCTGTAGGATGGTCAAATGGATTGAAATCCTCATAAATTCTTTCCTCATCACCAACCTAGAATTTCTTCCATGGGTTCCTGAAGATTTTTATCCTTTTAGAAATATCTTTTTAAGATAGAAACCACTACATGCACTTATCACTTCATCTCCATTTTCCACACAACCTAACGTTTTTAACATGTCAGAGATCATCCTTGGATAGTAAAAAAAATTTTCCTTCTTAGATGGTTTTATCAAATCAGATAAATGAACCAATAGATACCTACATAGGTTTACATTAATCCCATGTTTCAATAGATAGATCAATAATACATCATGATAGTTCACAACAGATAAATCTCCCTCCTCGGGTAGATTAGATTTTTTATAAACTTAAAAATTAATCTTAAATATCCCTCAAACTCACTAGTAATAGTCCACTTAGATTCTCCATTTCAAGTCATATCCTTCAGAGAATCTTCATAAGAGAATAAATTAGAAGAAGGTGGAATATTACCAAAATAATCAGCATAGACACATTCATGAGGCATCTCTAAGCACTGAGCACATTACTTTGATGAAAAATATATTTCCTTTACCTTTACAACTGACTTCAACTCTACTGAATCAATTTCATCCATTGAAATAATAAAATGTTGTTAAAACTCATGTACTAGCTGGGGATAATAAATACATTCATTATTATAGAACCTGCTTAGCCACCCTTGATATTTTAGTATTCTTAATTAAAATGACTTTCTTGACAGAAGCTACTGAGCAAACACTTATTTTTCATCCATAACCACTCATCTTTCCAAGATTAGTTTTTTAGTTCCACTAGACTAAATATTTTGATTTTTAGTAGAAGGAGATTTTATTGGCTCTTCCATAGCACACTTGGTCCTTTCTATTTTGAGGATTCAGACTCCAAAGGAGTTAGATATGTCGAGGGTCAAGACATAGAGTGAAAAAGGGTAGAAGACTTTACTTAAATGGGAAGGTGAAAGTTCAGGATGGATCGAAATTAATATATCATTTAGGGATTGTAAATAATAAATAATAAAATTTAAATGTGGAAAAAAGAATAAAAAATAGAGTCATTTTATTTAAAATAGACAGAATCACAAAAGAATCCATAAATACATCAGTGACATTGAATCGATATTTCATGATCAGTTTCAATGATCGGTTTCAAGGGATCAGGTTTAAAATATTGGTTTTCTGAGATCGGTTTCAAGGATCAGTTTCATTAGATCTGTTTCAAGGATCATTTATATGAGATTGGTTTCAAGGATCGATTTAATTATATCGGTTTAATGGATCAGTTTTAGGTGATCGGTTTCAAAGATCAGTTTCATGAGATTGTTTTCAAGGAGGAGTTTCATGAGATTGGTTTCAGGAGATCGGTTTCAAGGATCAGTTTCATGAGATCTTAAAGATTTATCCTTCCTAGTTAATGTCTGATGTAGATCATTCTCTTAGAGTTTAAGGGTTTAGTGAATATATCAGCAAGCTGATGTTCAGTCCCAATAAACTCAAAAGTTAAATCACATTTGTGATAATAATCTCTCCAAAAGTGATCTATTACATCAATATGCCTTTTTCTAGAATGAGAAATTGGATTCATAGAAATGTTAATAGCACTTGTGTTGTAATATTTTCTAATGGATATGTCTGAATTGAAATCCATACTCTAATAAGGTGTGTTTCATCCACAAAATTGGTGCACGAAAACGACCAGTAGAAATGTATTATGCTTAAACAGTTGATAATGCAAATGAATTGTTCTTTTTACTACACCATGATATTAGAGACTTTACCATAAAGTGACATGTTCCAGAGGCACTATTTCTATATAACCGCCATCCACAAAAATCAGTATCTGAATAGATAATTAAATCAAATGGTTTTCCTTCAGTATAGAACAGTCCAACATTCATTGTATACTTCAGGTACTTGAAAATTATTTTAACAGCATTTATATGTGACTCCATTGGTTTTTCTTGAAATCTCACACACATACATACACTAAACATAATATCTGGCCTACTAGAAGTTAATTACAACAAACTACCAATCATTCCTCTATTAACAGTTTGATCAACTAATTTTTCATTTTTTATCAAGATATAACATACATGTATAGATCATAGGGGTTTCACAAATCGTAATTCTATAAAAGACATATCTTTTCAATATATCTTTAGTGTACTTACTTTGATTAAATAAAATACATTCTTTATTTTGAAATATTTGAAATCCAATAAAGTATTAAAGTTCACCCATTAACCTCATTTCAATCTCTCTTTGGATTATGTTTAAAAAATAATTACATAAAGAATTTTTGAAAGATCCAAAGATATTATTATCTACATATATTTGGGATATTAAAAATTATTTTAGAATTCCTTTTATAAATAAGGTAGGGTCTTCAAGCCCTTTTGTAATGGCTTTAGAAATAAGAAAATTACTCAAACTTTCATACCAAGCTCTTGGAGCTTATTTCAAACCTTAACAAGCTTTCAATAATTTGAACACATGATTTGGAAAATGTGGATTTGTAAAACCTAGGGGTTGTTTAGAAAAAACATCCTCAATTTTATAACCAATTAAGAATTAACTTTGGATATCCATTTGATAATGTTTAAAATCCAAGTGTGCTACATAGGGAAGTAAGATCATAATTTTCTCATGTCGATCTCTAGGTATAAAGGTCTCTTCATAATCGATTACCTCTTCTTGATTATATCCGTGTGAAACAAGTATAGATTTATTTCTAACTATATTTCCTGCTTCATCTACTTAATTTCTATACACCTATTTGGTTCCTATGGTCAGATTATCCTTCAGTATATCTATAAGTTTCTAAAAATTATTTCTTTATAACTGATTATGTTTTTCTCGCATGTACATTAACCAAAATTCATCATTGATCGCATCATTGACATTTTTAGGTTCAAGCTGTGACAAGAAAGCTTTATGTTCAATCTGGTTTCTCAGGGAAGCTCTTGTTTGTGTTCCCCTATCCAAATCTCCAACAACAACATATAGGGGGGGATTATTAAGGGTCCCAGTATGTCTTGAGAGGGTTTGACTTGAAATTTCATGTTGGTCAGGTCGATCTGGTTTACTTTGGTTAGGATCTGGGGAGTTTCCAGAACTGGAAGTTTTAACAGATTCCTTCACATGATGATTTGAGGTTTTATCATTAATTTCCATATTTGACATATCCTCTTCAATATTTTCAGGTGAGGTCTTGGGATCATGTGGATCTACTTTATCAAACATGACACGTATAAATTAATCTACACATTTGGTTTTCTTATTAAAGACATTATACGCATTACATGATGTAGAATATCAAAGAAATATTCATTAATCTCTTTTGGAGGAAAATTTATCTAAATTAACAGTATTGTTTAGAATATAAACTTTACATCCAAAAACTATAAAATAACGTACTTTGGGTTCCTACTATTCCACAACTCCTAAATAGTTTTCTTAAGGACGGGTCTGATTAAGACTCTATTTATTATGTAAAAAGCATTATTAATATATTCAACCCAGAAATAAATGGGTAGATCATATCCATTAAGCTTAGTTTGGGAAATTTTCCTTTAAGGTTATATTTCTTCTTTCTACCATACCCTTCTATTGAGGTGTCCTATAAGAAGAGAAGTTATGATTGTAGCCATTTTGTGTGAAAAAAGCATCAAAATATTTATTCTCAAACTCACGACCACGATCACTTCTTAAGGATTTAATCTTAAGTACACTGAGATTTTCTACATTCCTATCATACATGGAAAACTATGAACAAGCTTCACTTTTGTGAGATAGGAAAAAGGTATAGGTGTACATAGAGAAATCAACCACACAAAAATAAACATAGAGCTTCCCAATGATACTCTAAACTCTAGATATTCCAAACAAGTCCATGTGAACCAACTCAAGAGTTTGAGAAGTAGTTACTTCCTTCTTGGGTTTGAAAGAGATTTTATGTTTCTTTCCTTTTTGACAAATATTACAGACATTATTGTTTGGAAACTCTAATTTGGGAAAGTATTTAACTGAACTGTTTCTAGTTAAATTCCTAAGAGACTGTATGTTGCAATATCCTAGTCTTCTATTCCAGATCCAAAACTCTTTGTGAGAGTCATTCAGACAAGAGACATTCTGTAAGGCTAGTGTGTCTAGATTTATATCTTGTACATTATCATTTCTAGAAGTCGTAAATACTATGTTATTCTTGGCATAAAAAACGTTGCATGAATCATTTTGGAATTTAACATTAAATCCATCATCACACAATTGATATATGCTATGTAGGTTATACATTAATCCATAAACATAAAATACTTTAGAAATTAAAATAGAGTTAGGGTTACCAATCTGGCATAGGCCTATGATTTTTACTTTACCATTGTCACTAAATGGTACATTTCCTCCATCAATCTTGGTAAGACTCTTAAAGATTGAAAAATCCCATATCATATGTCTTGAACACCCACTGTCCAAGTACCAAAGATTTTGATAGGATCCCTTTAGGCAGTTTACCTACAAAAGAGTTCATCAAAGAAACTACTTTGGTACCCATATTTGTCTGTGTCCACATAAATGTGTAATATAAGCTTTAGGAACCCACAACCGTCTTACGGGGTTATTATATGCATAGTATAGAGTTTTTAAAAAATATAATATGTTTGCTTCTTATTAATTGGATATAGTAAAAGAATTTGTGGAATTGGAACTTGCTGTAAAATCTTAGTTTTTGAAAAAGGTAGCAGATTTTCAAGATTTGCATACAAAACATGATTTGGATATTTTTTTTTGACCTTGTTGATATCCTATCCAAGAAGAATACTTAAGAGATATTTTTTTACCAAGCATTAGAGTAAGAGTATTTTTCCATTAGTAAACTTTTCTTAGTCCTTCTTAAATTTCTCACTAGAAATTTTTAAATCATTTTTCTCCTTAAGCAGTTTACCATTTTCTATTTTTCAGTTGTTAGTTCAGAGTTAGCAGTCACAGTAAGAGCATGTTGTTTCTACAATGATTTTTACTAATCTTTCAACTCATTACATGTTTCTTATAACATGTTTCATTATTCTAATAATTCAACATTTTTCATATTCTAAGACTCACATTCAGAATAATAAGAATTATGTACATGTCATTACAAGGTTACCTCAGTTGTGTTTTCCATAAAACACATATTAGCCATATCAACATTCTCATTCTGAGAAGAGCCAAATTCACTTGATCTCTCCTCCGAGGCACTCCATACGGCCTTCATTTTTTTTATACCTTCAATCCTTATTTGTATACTTTTTCTTGTATTTAACATTTGGATAGTCAGCTTTTACATTTCCTTTAAATTTATATTCGTAACAAATTATCTCTTATATTTTATTATTTTTCTTCCAATACTTTTTCCAATTTCTCATGTTATCATACTTTCCTTTATAATTTGGATTTTTTAAATACTTCTTTTTCCTATAAAATTTCTTGAATATTCTAGACAGCTGGTCCATTTCTTCATCACTATATAAAGCTACTTTATCACTGCATAAGCTTTCAATTGCACTGTGAACTTTCACTTTTTCTTTACTTTTAGAATTAGTTGTCTTGAAAGCTACTAAATTTAATTTCTGTTCATCTTCTTCTATATTTACCTTCAATTACTCTTCATACATTATTAATTTTCCAATAAATTACCTCACTAGGATCTTATCAATATCAAACGATTCTGTAAAAGACACAGATGCCCCATGCCATCTTTCTAATAAGCATCGAAGAATCTTCATAATCTTATCTTTGGCTATTAGTTCTCTTCCTACAGAAATCATGGTATTCCCAGTTCCATTAAACCTGAGATACTTATCAGAATTATACACTTTGGGCGTAATTCTGATGTTGTCATATTTAATAGTTTAAGTATTTAATATCATTTCTTTAACATTAGATGTTCCCTCATGAGAAATAGGCAGAGTGTCCCAAATCGCATGTGTAGTTTTTTAAGTAGAGATATTGTTGAACTCTTCATCTCCTAGTGCACAATACAGAGTATTCATCACTTTACAGTTATTTATATATGACATATTGGTAGGTTTATTCCATGTGTTTCTAGCAGTTTCTAGAATTTCATATTTACTTTCAATAGCAGTCTAGATTTCAAATCTCGTGGTTTTTAGATGTATTTTCATATTAAGCTTCCACTATGTATAATTAGTTCCATTAAATAAAGGTGTTATATTGGTATCATCCACTAATAATCTATATGGCATGATACAAATTATAAATAATTTCCAATAGTTAAAAATTTAGAAATAAAAAAATTGAGATCTTTGAAAAACAACTACAATCACAGATAACAAGATTTGAAAGATCAACATGATTTTTTAAGAGCATCTAATACTAAATGTTGGTCGGAGTAGATTAATAAAGAGGGGGATTAATTGAGTATCTATAAAATTTTATGTTGAAATTGATTATTTAAAATATCATCCCCTATTAAAATAAAATCAAAGTCAGTTTTAGTGGATTTACCAAAATCCTGATGGTTCAATTAGTTTCTCAAAAGATTGATTATTTCTCGTATTTACCAATCTAAAGATTAGTCAAACATTCAAATCTAATATAATTATTCAAAAAATATTTAAAAAATTGTTAAAATAACTATGAAAGTTAAGTTTTTCATAATGTTAAAAATTCATATCATATTAAAACACAAGACAAACATCACATCAGATAAAACAATAGGTTCTTTCTCAAGCTGAGACTTAATCCTGTCCACTTGGTGATCACCTACCACCAAGCAGTTTATATGAATAAAAATTTGTTCTGAACCCTGGATCAGGGTTCACAATAGCATACATAGCTGTCCAGGTCACACTTGACCTCTACCACAATTATTCATGGGAAAACTATCAAATAGATCACACAAGATCACTTCCACAGTTCTACGTGGTATAAAAGAGTAAAAAGGGATTGAGTGTGATGATATTTTAGTATCCTCCAGTTATGCTTCGGAAACAGTGTGACACATAAATAGATACACACACAACTCAAATAGTAAACACAAGATCACAATAGTGTTATAAAATAAGGATAGAGTTTAGAAATTGTCGTGTGTTGTGTAGTAAAGCTCTGGACTTAATTTATACAAAGAAAATTATATTCGAGTCCCCTTTTAGAAGTTGTCTTCAAAATAGAGTATTGTAGTCTCTATAATCAAGATTCCAGGTTTGAAAAGGTTTAGAGCTTCTATTTGAGGTTTTTCAGAAAGCTTCAGTAGATTGATGCTTATAATATTAAACTCCTTGTGTACTCAAGCTTCGTGTTCTTGTATTCATAATATACTGTACATTTACACAGCCAACCATTTCTTTTTCTAGTGGCTTCAACATATCTCCTTTTAGGTTGATCTTGTAATACTTTTATACTTCAAGGTCCAGTAGGAATGAAGATCTCCCTACATGCATGTACCTCATATTGTCTATGGATAATCCTATAGCCAGTATTAAATAATGTCAGAAACATTAATTTGCCTAAATATGAACGTTAGAAATAAATTTTAATTAATAAATTTGAAACATATATTTATGACTATCAGTGAGTCATAAATATCGGTCTGTCATCATTAGTTTGTTAACATCAGTTAGTCATCATCGGTCTGTTATCTCCATTCTGTCATCTTCATTCTATCATCTTCAGTCTGTCATCTTTGGTCTTTCATCTTCGGTCTCTCATCTTTGATCTGTCATCTTCAATCTGTCATCTTCGGTATGTCGAACATTGGTGTGTCGAACATCGGAGTGTCGAACATCAGGCTATCGAACATCGGCTTGTCTAACATCGGTGTGTCAAACATCGGTGTGTCCAATATCAGTGTGTCAAACAACGTTGTGTTAAACATCGGTGTGTCGAACATCATTTTGTCGAACATCAGTGTGTTGAACATTGTTCTGTTGATCTTCAGTGTGTCGAACATCGGTGTGTCTTACATCGGTGTGTCGAAAATCAGTGTGTCGGACATCGTTGTGTCGAATATCGGTGTGTCGAAGAAACTATCAGTGTCACGGACTCTAAAAATATCATGAAGTGTCTATCTTATATGAAACAACCCATATAAAAATACACTATTAAACATATTGATATATATATATAGGTTTTTATCTTAATTAAGTATATTGTTTTGTTGGACATAATTTATTTACTTAGAGATATTAAATGGCATGACATAGTAGAATATCTCGATTGACATTTTTTGGGATTATGAAAACTACTATATCATAGAGGGTCCAGCAGGACATATAAACTAATATTCAATGAAAATAATGGTCATGATCGTAGGGAATTCCATTAATTGAGTACATGTTAAAACAATGATTCATCCCATATTTTTGGTAAAATACAAGAAAGAAATGTTGGAAAATTGATAAGAATATTCCTTTCAAAAAAATTTTAAAAAATAAATGGGTGATAATTTATTTAATTAATCATTTCATTACTTTTAAAAATATTTTCAAAAAAATTAAATATGGTTTTTGATGAAAAATTGGTTTTTGATGAAAAATGGGTTTTCAACAGAAGAGAGAAATAGTGTAATTTTTTCTTAAAAACATTATGTTGAACACTTGATTTGATAACATGATGAAAATTAATGGGGAAATTTATTCTAAAGAAATTAAAATAAGAGGGAAAATTCATGATTTTTTTGAGATATTTTATAATATTTTATCCTCAAAATCATAAACATAGATAATCCAAATAAATGATGAGTTTTTATTATAAAACCATTACCACTTTGGTAACTTCGAATTGTAAATCACATAAACTAGATATTTTCAAATGGATGTGTAAATTTAAATAATTTTTTGTTGAAGAATAATAAAATAAATTCATGGGAAGATGATGCAACACATAAAAACAGGTTCTGAATATGGTATGTACCTCACATAAGTTAAATGTCAGAAAAAATCAATTTACATAAATCATTATTTCCTTCATTCATGTTTGAACCTTATATATAATTTTTATTAGTTTATTATAAATCCATTGAGGAATTGTATTCATATATATCATATCATATATGATACACTTAAAAACTTTTATTACCATTTTATTAACAGTTCCTTGTTAAATTTGTGTTTCAAGTAATAACTGCTTTGTTTTTCACATATGTTATTGTTTGGTGTTTTCAGTCCTTTTACTTTGGTCATGGTTATATCATTTACAGAATGTGAAAAGTGACATAATTATAATATTTAATCATTATACATGTATTTTTATAAATAAATTTATTTAGAGATAAAAATAAGTTACAACATTCATAGATAAAATAGGTTATACATATGCATTAATGTTGTTTCCATTTCCACGATGGATGGAACCTATGAAAGGAAAATGATATACCACCATTCCAAAAACATTATAATGTCATATAAATAATATATATATCTTATATATATATATCATATATGTAACATATATGTAACATATATATTCATTTAATCTATCCTTATTACCATCTAAGTAAAATGGAAATGAAAAATATATCGCATCAGTTCGTGAGCCGGTAGTTCGTCATACACACAAGTGATGTTATTATTTTCTGAAAGGTTGGAAGGTATAGATTAATATGTGATATTAAATTTAAATAAGTATTATTAGGGCATAAATATAAAATATATTCATGATAATTATTTTTCTTACATTCTATATAAATCGTACGTTAAGAATGAGTAACATTTCTTCGTGAGGCAGTAGTCTCCCGTACACATGAGAAATGATAATGTATCCCTCATGGAATGGATAGTAAATTTTTATATGAAATTTAAAAATTAAATATGAATAATTATATTAAAAATAATATATACATACTTTAAATATATCATCATAAAAATTATAGAGAGACAGTTATGCAAAATGAACTTCGTCATTTCGCGAGGTGATAATATGTCATGCACATGATCGACGATTTTGTTTATCATTTGAGGGAATATGGGATTGTATATGTAATTATTTTAAAATAATACAGTATATTTATATAGGGAACACTATTTTTATTATATATTAATGTTTTAAAAATAATTTAAGGTGGTGGAGGAATAAAAAATATAAAACACTCGGTTAGGGACATTACCTCTTCATCAGAAAACTTCTTTTGGTTTACAAAAAATTGATCCTTAGGATGAATTTATGAACAAAATAGGGATTTTAAGATGATATGGTTGAATTAGGTATGTTATTTGGTTATTTATTGAAAAAACAAAGGGTTATGGAAGTGTGAAGTGGTGATTAGAGGGGTTTCCTTTTATAATTGAGGTGAGTGGCTGACAAGTAATGTTTTAAAAGAAAAAGGTGTACCCAACTTTTATACATGGTACAAGGATCCAAATGGGTCATTATCTAAAATAGAACATATAAGATTTAAATATGTCCATAAATTTGGTTTTTTATGAGTTTGGGTTACTTATAACACTTATTGATTATCTTTAACCACTCATAAACCATTTTTAACATTAACTCCTCAAATTCTTTTTTTTCGTTTTTTGAAAAAACCAAATTAGGGGTAAGTGGGAACCTCACAAACTGGTACCAAATTTCAAACACCATAGGCATTACCATCCACCTCAAAACATCAAATTTCAAATTTAAAATACCGAGCCCACATCCAAAAAATCGAAAACAGCATCCACGATCAGCCTCGAGCCGCTCTCAATGATTCACAATCAACCCTTCATCATCATCACATCATCAGTAACCAAAGTACACCAGAACACATCTTCATCATCGTTGTCCAAAACTGAAAAGCATCGAAATAGCAGGGGTCGAACCATGGAGATTCAAACAACCAACGCCGAAGACACCTCAACCTCTCCATCGACATATCACAATTTCACCTTTGAATCGAAACAAAAAACATGCATGTCGTCACCACTGATCATCCGAGAGAAATGTCGATCATCTCTTGGAAACGAAAGTAGTAGAAATCAGTAAAATCTTTGTCAGAACCAGAGACAGCCAAACCCTCCCAACCCTAATCACACCATGCCAAATCAATTGATGTATCCACCATGAAGCAGAGACGAACATCAGAAAACACCTACAAAGAAACCCAAAGAAACCAATAAGAGAAAAACCCAAAGATCCATGCCAAAAAGAGGCAAACACCAACGTCATACCTGCCACAATGCACATCCTGTTTTTTACCTTAACTATAGTAAAAAAAAATCACTATTTCTATAACAATGGAAAAAAATTAAGTTCAAATTATTGAATAATATGAATTATTATTATTAAAAATATGGATTCCATTTTTTAATATTTAACAAGTATAACAGGGAGAATATGATTTAAAATTAATTATGCTTGCATGAAGAAAATATTAGATTTTCAAAGGGACAATGTTCAAAAATATTAAATGTTTTTTTATCAAAATTAAAAATGGAATTGAAAAATTATTAACAAAATTATATTAACATATATATATATGAACTAATTTTAAATTTAAAACTATTTTTAAAAAAAATATCACTATAATTTATATAAATGAAATTAAAATTTCAATAAAAATATTATTTTCTATTATCCATTGAAAAAAATATTAAATTCAGAAAAATAATAGAAATCAACCCTCTGAAAATTTGAAAAATAATATTAAAAAAATTTGATTTTATTTTATAAAATTGATTTTAAACAATTTTTAAAATTTAATTTTCAAATAAGATTACAAAAGGATAAAAAAATCGTTTTATATAAAAAAATACATTTTTATTCATAAAATTTTATTTATTCATATATCCTCTCTAGAAAACAAATATAATGAATGTTAATCATTTTATTGAATATATAATATATTAATTTAATTAAAATAGTTTTAAGATTTGATTTATTTAATATATAAATGAAAAATATATTTGTTCTCCAAGAAATAGTTTTTCAGAAAATGATTTCATTAATTTGAAATCGGTCATATATTTATTTCAAATTAATTGATCATATAAAAATTTATTTTATATTTTCATAATATATTTAATGTTATTCATAACCCTAATTCAAATGGTTAGGTTATAAATATCTTATTAAATAATAATTTATTAATAATATGTCACTTTTTTAAACTCTATATTATGTGTAATGTGTGATGACCTCATTGTTGCTTATAATTCAAGATAAAATTATTGTTGCATGTAATGGATTCTAAACTAAGAGTGGCATGTACACAATCTAATCCAAGTGTTCTGAGTACACAATCTAAACTTAGTGTTGCATGAATTGTAAAATATATATAAGATTAAATTTATTTTGTAAAATATATTGGATAATATCTCATGGTGTTATATTTCCAAAATACCAATTCATAAAAATAAATAAGAAAGAATGTTTCTTGGGCCTAGAAAGTGACATTTATTTATAGTATAATTCAAGGTTGTTTTGAAAAAATATATGATTCATCTTAAACATTGTTATAATTTAATAAAAAATAATTTCATTTTTTGTAAGATTATATTATTATATACCTTGTCATGACCCCTCAATATTTCATCTAGTTTGATACTTATTTGGAGTGCGGACTATCATACATTGTCCTATACTGGATTTGGAACGCATAAGTTTTAACAATTGTGTTTATAGGAGTGTGTTATTTTTTATTTGAGATGGAATAATCCAATATAAACTATAAATGTAATATAATTTCATAAAAATAACATCATATTATCTATTTTATTTTAACATAAGAAATTTCATTGAAAAAATCATATATGTGTAAAAATTAAAATAATATATTAATTAATTTTGAAAAATAATGATGTTTTACATTACAAAACAGGAAAAAAATTTCTGTTAAATCATTAAGTATTTATATTATGATTTAAATTTAAAACCATCGTAACATTAATAAAACAAATTTACTAATAAATACATTTTAAATATTATTTACAAGAAAATTTGAATGTTTTGATATATTAACTTGTGAGTTCCACCTCATGGTAAATATGTTCCAAAAAGAAAATATTTGTAAATTTATTAATTAAAAATAATTATTAATACCATTTGGGAGAATGGGGAAATGGGGGAAATATAAGAGAAATACTCATTTATGCATACAGACTTACATTAAGAACATTTAAACACATGAATCATGGTTTCCAACATAACACATTCAATGACACTCTTTATTTATCAAATTGATTCAGATATTCTTGAATTAGTTTGGAGGTACAGTGATTGGATTTCATCCATTCATCTGTATTTTTTTCTCAGTCAAATCATTCAAGGAGGTTTGAATAAATATTTATTTTATAGAAAACAAATATTATGAATATGATAGAGATAAAGGTAATAGGTGGGTGAGGGTGTGTGTGATAATACAATGAGTGATTTAGATATGTGAAATTTGTCAATAGGGAATGGTATTTTCGCTCCTATTGGAATTTTTTATTAAAATAGATATCTATTTTTTTCACCTCGTATTAAACATATTTGATTATCATTGATATCAAAGGGATTTAGTGAGATTATGATTATTAAAAAATAAATTTCATTAGGTTCAAATTCAATTATATACCTTCTTATTTGGTTATTCTTAATATCTTCCTAATTTTTATTGATGGTCTTGAATTATTTTAAACAAATACCAATGAAACTCACTATATGTTATAAATTAATATATGATAAAGGAAAATAATGGAGTGTTGATATCAAAAGACATTGGAAAAGGTATTAATGATTAATAAATGGATTATTTCAATTCTAATATGTAAAAGTTATTTAGAATAATTTATTATGATTTTTTATAGATCATTAATTTTTTATCGAATAAAATTTACACTAGTTAAATAGGTAAATTATTCTTATAGGATTATGAATTAACTTCATAAAAATTATTTAAAATTAAAAAATGGAAAATCACTGTGGTCATGTTGATGAAAAACTCAACATTATAACAAAAACAAACCATTTAGGATAAATTATACCCTATTAGAATTTACAATTCAAAACACCGCATTGTTATTGTTTAGATGAACTAGTCTAATATTTTATGAAACAAATGCGACAATACTCATGTTCATGTAAATGATTTTATTATGTTTTGGTTTTGTGAAAAATATCCAAAAATT
This sequence comes from Viscum album, assembly GCA_963277665.1. Classification (NCBI taxonomy): domain Eukaryota; kingdom Viridiplantae; phylum Streptophyta; class Magnoliopsida; order Santalales; family Viscaceae; genus Viscum; species Viscum album. The sequence continues at coordinate 1,730,363,316 of OY728123.1, read as the reverse complement.
AATTTAGTTCATAACACTATTAATATCCATAGGTTTATGCATGATACAACATAGAATACAATGGTGATACAGAGTTAGGTCAAGATCCAATGATAACATAGTAATGATTTGTTATTTTTTATAATAATAAATAAAATTACATTAAAATGTAAAAAAGCATAAAAATATTTTAGTATTTGAATAATTAATAAATAATATTCCCTCAAAATATATTTACCTTAAGCAATTGTTTCATAAAAGTTAAACTTATATAGTAAAATTTAGAATTTTATTTCAATTATTTGAAAAAATATATATTTATGTGTGATTATATAGGAATTATTATAATTTTTTAAAAAAAATATAATCAATATTATTTGGAATTTTCCAATTTTATTTAGTGGAATTTATCCAATAAAATTTTTTTATAGTATAAATGTTAAATTTATTTCTGATAAAATACTAGAAATTTTCATATTATTATTTTCTAAAAATTATTTTTAATCTCGTTGGATTTCTATATATTAGTGTTATTCATTTATTATTGAAAACATCAATCTACACATGTAAAAATAATGGAAATTATTTTCATCAATTATTAAATTTAGTGTTATAAAAAATCCATTCCTTTACTAGAGGGAAAGAAAATAATATTATATTTTATTCCCATTTGAGTATATATTTTAATTAGTTAATTTTGATTTAGTTTCAATCAGAACATGGTATTATTTTTTTTATTGACCAAGAATAATGAAATTTTAAATCAATGTTTGAGGAGAAAAAAATGGTCTATATAATTATGTTGAAATTATATTATTTCATTTACATGTTTTGGTAACATGCATGGTATTTTTTGGAGTGCCATAACCATATAGAATTCCAGAAATATTTTTTCCTTAGTAAAATATTCCACATGATATATTTATTTACACATAATCAGGAGTCATATATATGATTTTCTATATTTTATACATCTATATAAATAATGTTTTATGACATGATAGGGACTTAGGATAATCAATTTTAGTGTTGGTTAAATTTCATTCAAGTGGACATTAAATAAATAAATTATTTAAAATTGTAAAAATTTCCTAATCAAATCTTATTTTAACCAGTATAAGTATATTAAATTAATGATATAAGTGATTTGGTTTTTATATATATCTATACCTAAAATACAATGGAATAAAATAGAAAACACACCAACAAGATTAAATGGGAGAAGAAAAACTAAAATTTAATGACAAATAAATCATATAGACCATACAATTTACTTTATTCATTACATGATCATTGAGAAATATAAAGACCTCTTAGTGACTATAATAATATTATCAACTCTCTTGTTATCTAACAAAAAAATTGAATCATTGAAATATTTGATAATACCTTCTTCAACTCCAATGATATTTTAGCACCACATAAAATTATAAAAGTGAATAAGATTTAAAGGGAACTTTGGATTGGTTTGGAATGATAAATTGTATTACAATTAGATCCCAAAACTAATTGTAGTAACAAATATGTGAGATGTATCTTGAGATAATTCTTACTTTTTTGAGGTTATTCTTATGGTTTTATCCTTTTTTCTGTGTTAGTTCATGGGTAGTTTCATATTCATCTTCCTCTTATTCTCTATTCGGTCATTATGATGTTCCCTACATTTTTTGTGGCCACCTTAGTATTATCTTGTTCAAAATCTATATTATTATATGGTTTTTCCATTACCTGTATGGATGAGACTATCTTCTTAATTGACACTATCTATAATATTTACTATAATCATTTGATACTGGTTTAATAGAGGGTTCAATCACTTCCCAATGTATTTTTTTTTTCTCTTATAATGTTTTTTTTTCACAATTACTCCTTTTTTTTATTTAACAGGTTCCCATATTTTGATTATTTTTCTGTACCAAATGTATTTATCGGTATTCGTTATTAAACCATTATTATTATCTCTATATTAATTTCTAAATTTCCCTTCCAATTTTGAATTTTTGGATCTGGTTATATATTAAAAACATCTCTACCAAGATGCACTGACACCTTTACAATACTCTTGATGTCCCTTCGAGAACTTCAATAAATTTTTTTTACATAAATCAAGAAGGGTTTGTGTTTCCATTAGTTTTTTGATGAGGTGTTTCACTTAACTCTAGAGTAGATGAGTCTATAATTATTCATTTCATTGGTTTTGTTCAATTATAGTGGAATTTCACATGATCTCAGTTTTTCTTTGGTGGTGATGGAGGTTCTGGTACTCTCTAATGAAAAGAAAATTGGTGAAATTTTATAGCATGAACCATTCTGTGGAGAAAATTCAGGTAAGGATGGTGATGTGGTCCATCTATGGTTTTTCTTCACTAAAACTATTGAATCCACTAATGTGGATCTATTATGAAATTTCATAACTATTTGTTTTATTTTTTAACTATTATGTGTCTTAACCCTTCTATGATGGTATGGGATTAGTTTCCTCAGTGTTGGGGATCCCTTCATCATTCCATCTAGTAATTCTATAGGATGATTCCCTCTTAAACCAATGGAAGTACCCAATAAATAGAATACCATAGGATTAATCATGATATAAATAGGTCATAGGTAAGGATACCCTTGATTAAGGGTATAGGAAGTAGGAATTCCTCACACTTGACACACAACACAAATTCAAACCCCAACAACATCCTTGAAAAATAACACACATTCAAAATAATGAAATACATTTAAGATGATAATATAAAACAAGTAAAGAATATAATAGATAAATGTTATTTGGAAAATATTTCCGATATAAATTGGAGAAACAATTCTGCTAACATTTCCATTATAAATGGATGTTTAAAGAGATTATAAATACATTTTTTGTAAAAGAAATCAATTCAAGCTCTCAACTTCTCAAATTTAATGCACCTTTTGATCTCTCATATTCTATTTATCATAGGAACAAGGTCCCAATAACATATATAGTAAGTGTTATTTATTAAAAACGTAAAATTTTCACCCCTAAAACCATGGCTACCTTACATGACCATCGTTTTTATTGTACCAAACGAATAACTCCCTACATCACTGAACATTCAACCTATCATCACGTCATTGTAACAAAATCAGATTTTCTAGTATTGGGGAATGTGACCAAAGCTGGTGGGATAAGGATTAACAATTCCCCATCACCATATTGAAAAACATTCAACTTCTCAAGTGATTAATGTCTTAAAAGTGGTCAGTTGATATCTTGTGATTTATCAAAGGAAAATAATTAGCCAAACTGTTACCACATTTTAATCAAAAACTCATTTGAGAATCACATGTTTCAAGAAAATGGTTCTTAAAGGATATTAGGTGTAACCCATATTGGTCAACCACACACACTTCAATAATCCATTCATACCTCAATAATTAAATTTTATCGTAATATCAGAGCTTCGAAAAATCCTTTAATGTCTTTATAATCACCTGGATCTCGTCCCATTGATTTATGAAGGAAATGATGGATCAATCTTAGGGACATCGACTTTATATCTCTAGTTTTCATGGGAAGATAGAATATCTAAATTATTAATAAATTAATATCCATCCTATAAGATCTAATTCTATGCTGATAATATATATTCTCAAATACTCTTAAAGGGTTTGTTTACCCTCTCATATCAAATTCTGACTAAATAAGTGAAAAATGACTTTTTAAAAGGAACTAACTAAATGATAAACATAATTTATATTTTATAACCTATATATAATATATAATAAATATATTAATTGATAAAACATATTTATTAATTTGATTAATATTTCCCACAATATTAAGCAAATCCTGAATAATAAAATAATATTCCCTTGTATAATATTTTCTCGTGTATATACATAAATTCAGGTAAATACTTTTAAAAATTAAATTATTTAAAATTATTCTGTACTTGAAAAATATTTAATTTATTCCCTAGTTGGTGATTGTTAACACTTGGACATCTCTCAAACCCTGTAGTGGGGACAACCATGTCCTATATAGAAAGTCATCGGAATATGGAAAACTCATGAAAACACTATTATGTGTGACCTTCCATGACCTTATCTTGATAGCAGTGAATACTATTCACATTCTGGGAGTGGTGTCTAGTAACCCATAAAGGCCCTAGATGACAAAATAGATAGTCCTAATAATGACAACCTTTATATGAACACTCACTATGTAATATAATCTCTTTTTCTCATGATATCTCATAAATAAGGACCCACACATCATTTCTCCATCATTTATTTCTTTATTATTCATTGAATTTACTATATTGACTTAACTTCATTAATCATGGCCATATATTTAGTAAAGGTACTAATATCTTGATCAATTGGTCCTAAGATATCTCTTCTTATGGGAAGCAACAAATTGTTACTTGATTATTCAATAAATGTCATACTACTAATGATGTACCCAATTTTATATTCCTTTGTACAACTTCACTGAATTAGTTTTTCATTTCATCTAATTAAGTCATAAAATAGTATACATAGAAAAAAATCTCATGTCAGGAGACCATTGCATGTGTTCTCCAATAGGAACTACTAATGAAACCTAAAACATGTGGGGTCTCAATATGTGGTTCAATCCTTATGATCTCATCAACTTGAGATCAATAAGGGTAAAATTCATGAGAATATGTCGCAATTATTATGATCCCCTAGCTAATGATATGTGGAAGAAACTATGTCCTTTCAATAAAATATTTCTCGACCATAGGGAATATGTTTAAGAGTAATTTTACTGTATCTCAAGGCTCTCATTATAGTCAGAGAACTAATATAACCTTTTTATATGATAAATAATATATCGACATTACCATTTGAATAGTAGAAACAGAACTATCAATAATATTATGGTAATTTTATATCATTCATAAATCACTCTATATATTATAATGTAATCAAAAAGTACTATTTTTGTTGGGTCTAGGGAACCTAAGATTACAACATTCCCACTTTCACTAGATCCAACTTGATAATTTTCCTTTTTAGCTCCCATGAGATTGTATCATATCTATAAGGAGTTATGTATTTATTTATGGTCATTCCATGCCTCAACTGTGTGGCTACTCTATTATATTCTATTTCACCTCTTTGATTCAAAATTCTCTACATCGCAAACCCCAGAGCCTCAAACTCACATTCTCTGTACTAATCCCTCATGGCGAGATTTGATCTGACGTGGGAGATCCTTCCCAAAGAAGACAAAGCAACAACTCATGATTGTCAGCCACCAGTTGGATGTTTACACAATCAACCATATGTAGGGGGATCCAAAGCTATTTCTTTCATTGATGCGCTAAAAGGACCAGATCTTCGCAACCTAAAGTAAATGAATCCTCCACTATCTAAAAGGTTAGATGATTGACAATTTCAAGTAGAGTTCGATGCTGGTGCGCTCCAACAAAGGGCTCATTTATGCAGGTATGCTGTCCTAGGACGTGTTTCATATCTAAAAGGAGATCTCCCTTGGCCTCTAATTGAATTGAAACATAGAATTTCACATTCCTGGAACATACAAAACTGGATATTAGTTCCAATAGGAAGAGGCTACTTCCATATATTGTTTAACTCACAGGATGATCTTGCACATATATGGAAAATTGGAAATTTAAATTTGAAGCTTGGTTTTCTTAGGATATCTGTGTGGGACTTTACCTTCAATCCAAACACTCATAGAAACAATACAGCTCAGTTTTTTATTAGGATACATGGCCTAAGCTAGTATTTTTGGAACCCTAAGATCCTAAACGATTTTGTATCTTGCATTGGTTCTCCTGTAAAAATTGATCAAAGAACCCTTAATGCTGAAATTGGAATCTTTGCAAGAATTATGGTGGAAGTGAACCTCTAATAAAAGCTTCTGAATTCTATAAAATTCGGTTATCATGATTATATAACAGAATTTTCGATTGAATATGAGAAACTACCTCCTTTTTGTGAGGTATGCAAAATCATAGGTGACAACTATGATAATTATCGTTTAGTAAGAAAACAAGTTGTCAAGACTTTAGAGCATGAGTGGAAAGAGATTTGGGAGGAAAAAAAGGAAAAGCCCCTTTAATTGAGACCTAGGAACCCACTTAGAAAAAAATGAAATATGGGTAAACAAATAAAATGCTTTTAACCCCTTAATCATGGGTAAATCTTGGGGCGATATGGTTGAGGAAGAGGAAAATCTTGTAAAAGGCCGTGACTTACATGAAGAATCAAAATATCTCATAACTTTTCAACCTCCTATTTTAGATCCCTCCCCATGTAATGCATATGAAACAGGAAAGGAAGGTGACACTTGTAGGAACAAATCTTATACCAACCTTGTAGAGGAGCCTTCTGAGTAAACAGGTGATTCTAAAACTGATATCAAGGAGAATAAGACTTCTCCTACTGTAAAAAAGAACTCCAACCTTGTTTTCAATAAGGAAAATTAGGTTAGATCAGATAACTCTATTTCTTTAACTATTATAGCTGCCTCATCCTTTAACAGTGCCTCAAAACAAGGTAACAATGATGTTTCTATTTCTATAAATTCTATTACTACTATTCCTCGAAACACAATATCTGGATCTACTCCAGAAACTGTTGATACACAGGATAACAATGATGCTAAAACTGCTCAATCTATTTCTTTAGATTCCAGTGCATTATCTGTTCCTATGCAGATTAGTGAAACAAAATTGAAGAACACATGATCTTCTTTTTCACTAACAAAGGTAGAAAAGAAGTAGGAACTGTAGAGGAACCCCAACCTGGATTTCACTCTGGAAAAACGGGTTGGAACTGAGTCTAATTCTCCTTTAGCAACCCCATCCTCTAACAGTGCTTTAAAACAAGTTAGATAATATGTTTCTAATACCCTAAATGTTGTTAATTCTATGACTAAAAATACTACATCTATATATGTTCTAGAAATAGTAATTAGAAAGAATGACTCTATTGTTAAGTCTGCTCAAACCATTTCTCTAGTTTCCAATGCACTATCTGTTTTTATGAAGGTTAGTAAAGCAGACTTGAAGACTATATGTACTACCACTGAACTAACTCCCTTTAAGTATACTAGTTTACCTATTGATTCCTCCAAATTAGATATCAATAAAAATGAACCTCCTAATATGGATGTCCAGGATGGAAAACAGTATTTTCCCAGTTCATCACCTTCTATTTATGTCAATGTTCCTAAATCTGATTCGAAACCAGTGGAATTAGATGCTATCTTGACCCCACTTTAACAAGCTAATTTTACATCCAACTCTTAAAAAATAGAAAATAAATAGGAAAATACTCTTAAGGAATCCCTACAAGCTGAGGGATGTATTATATCTTCCCCAAAATTCACTAAAACACCATATCTTACACAGGATGTAGTTAATACTCTTGTGCTCAATAATTCTACTATCACTCCCACTAATAAGAAGGAGAGGAAACCTAGTACAACCTCTAATAAATCCATTATAAGATCAAAAAGGTTTAAAGGCTCGGGTTACTCGAAAAAGGGGTTCCAACCCTAAGCATTGGACCAAATGAATATTTTTTTCTGTACTTTTCAAGGAATCTCTAACTCTGACACACTTGTGGTGCTCAAGCTATTCTTGATGACACATAAACCAAAATTATTTTCTATTTCTAAACCTAAAATAAACTTCTCCTCTACTTTTAAACACCTCAACTCTTATGGTTATGTTTTCCATGGAGACTGTAAATATGGACATGCAGTTGACTCGTTATGGATCTTCTACCACTCATCTCTTCAAAATGTTAATACTTATGGTTTTTCTGATCAATATTTCACCTGTGACTTTCTCTGTGATAACATACACCTTTAATTCACTATAATATATGCTAGTAATAGATACTAGAAAATACTTCCTCTTTGGAATGATCTCAATGTCTTATCTTCTAGTATCCAAGACCCCTAGATTGTGCCTGGCGACTTTAATGCTATTCTCAACTCTAGTGAAAAAGTTGCCCCATCAAATTCTCCCATATCCTCTCGTGAGTTTAGAGATTATATTGAGGAATCTAATCTAGTGTAAATTAACCTCACTAGTGCTAAATACACCTGGTATAGAAGGCAGTACAATAGGGTAGTTTCTAGAAAATTGGAGAGGGCTTTCACCAATGTCTCTACTCTTTATAAATGGGATACCATCTATAGCATTACCCTGCATAAGTTGAAATCTGATCATCACCCAATTCTTGTCAGTTTCCTAACAAAAAAAATTATAAAACTATCTTTTCCTTCAGATTTAACAATACTTGGTCTACAAACTCTGATTGTGTCTCATTCAATAAAAACTTTTGGGATTCTATGAATAATTATAGAGATTCCTTTGCTTGTAATATTAAATTAAAAAATCTTAAATATTCCCTTAAAGATTGGTGTAAGTATAAAATTAAAAAAATTGACACTGATATTTCCCTCCTAGAAAATGAGCTAGCTCACATTCAAAACAACGCTACTAGATCTGATTTCATAGTTAACCCCCAACCTGAAATCACTAATTCTCTAAAACTAAACTCACTTCTCACCCTCAAATATGACATGAGAAAACAAATTTTTTTAAAACAACGGCTCTCTGATGGAGATAGAAACACTAAATTTTATAATTAATTTTAGAGAATTTGGAAAATTAGAAGGCCTCTTACCTTTTTTGTTCATAATGACATTATTATTGATGTAGAGGAGGCCATTTCCAATGATATTGTCCCATATTTTCATAATACTTTCAATGGCCCGAAGGTCAAAAAAGATCTCATGATCGATATCATCCCCTCTATGGTAGATTATATAGATAATTCTTATCTTTTAAGCACTCCCCTTGACCATGAAATAAAAGACACGGTTTTTAGACTAAATCCTGATAGTGCTCCTAGTCCCGATGGATTTAATAACGCATTTTTTTCAACAACACTAGGATATCATACACCTAGAAGTTTGTTAACTTATTAGATCTTTCTTCTCTAATGGTTTCCTCCCCCATGGTCTGAATTTTCAATTCATTACTTTAATTCCTAAAGTAGAGAATGCTTCAGAGATCCATCTTTTTACACCTATTTCCCTTATCAATAATCTCTACAAAATCATAACCATGATTCTTGCTAATCGTCTTGCCTCAATATGTAACAAAATTGTATCATGGAAGCAATTTTTTTATAAAGGGAAGATCCATTCAAGATTTCATTTTCCTTTCTTCGGAATGCAAAAATATTCTTAATAGAAATGAAAGAGGTGGAAATATTTCCATTAAACTTGACATTAGAAATGCCTTTGACACTATTGACTGGAGTTTCATTTTCAAAGTTCTACAAAGATTTGGATTCAGTGATACTTTTATTTTGAGAATAAAAACACTATTTAACTCTGCCTTCATTTCCATCTTGATCAATGGATCCCCCAAGGGGTATTTTAAATGCACTAAGGGTGTCAGATTGTGAGATCCCCTCTCAGCTATTCTGTTTGTTATTGTAGAAGACTACCTCAGTAGATTACATACCCAACTTGTCGAGCAAAGCAAACTCAATCCCATCAAAGCTTCTAGGATCATGAATGTCCCTACCCATCTTTTATATTATGATTACATAATTTTATTCCTAAATGGGGAAAAAGGGAATATTCATGTTTTAAAAACTACTCTGACTCACTATGAAGAGGTCTCTGGTCAAGCTATATGCTAGAATAAATCATTTGTGTTTTTTGGTAAAACTTTCTCCCCACACAGAAAGGTATCCATCACCAACAAATCAGGAAATAAAGGTGGATCCCTCCCATTAAACTACCTAGGTGTTCCTATCTTTTGGGGAAGTCCAAAATCCCTTTATTTTTCCTACATTGTTGATCAAATCCCTAAACAACTCTATAACTGGAAAGGAAAATCCCTACCAATAGCTGGCAGAATTTGTCTTCTTAAATCCACCATTATCTATAAAATGGTTTACTCTTTGATGATTTATAAATGGCCTATTAACACCATTAAAAAACTCAATGTCTATAAAAAAATTAGATCGAGAGTACCCTTGAAAGAAAACTGGTCACCATCCCTTGGGACACCTGCTGTAAGACTTTAGAAATAGGTGGTCTTGGAATAAAAAATCTTAGACTCTTTAATGATGTGCTCCATGCCAAACTCACCTGGGGGTTAATTCATACCAACTTGGATTCTTTTTATTTCCTTAAAAATAGATTTCTTTATAAACTTAAAAAAGGAAACATAAATTACATCACTTCTTTGATCTGGCCCGCTATCAAATACACATACTTCAATATAATGAAGAACTCTCAATGGATGGTTAGTACTGAATCTTCCATGAATTTTTGTCTTGATAATTGGACCGGCACCCCCCTAATCTCTATACTTTCTCCTAATTAAACTATTGAAAAAACCAACCGCACCATTAACGATGTTATTCACTACCACAATAGTGATATCCCTGAAAACATTATGCATGTCATTGATAGTTTTCTTTTCTCCAATACAGATGATTTTCTTATCTGGGAACCTGCTAATAATGGCATCCTTGACTCAAAAAATTACTATGATCATAATTTCATAAACACTTAATCCGAATTTGAGTGGTTGGTCTAATTTAACAAACCATGGATCAAACCCTCATGATTTACTCTTATTCTGAGATTTTATCATTATATAATTCCTACTAAAGTTTGCATACAATCTCTTGGTATTCAGATATTCTCTAAATTTTTCTTTTGTAACCAACACAGGGAAGATGTGAATCATCTCTTTTTGTCTTGTGCTACAGCTTCTGCTCTTTGGAATTATATTTTTTTACATATTTGTCTGCAGATGGATCCTCTATATTACTATTGGATCACAACTAATGTGATGTGTCCAGCAAGAGGAAACTCAACAAATCGAGAATATCTTCCTCTCTGCCATTACGGAGCTTCTTCATGTGATCTTTTATGATAGAAAAAATATGATTCATAATAATTCTTCACCAAATCTTAATGACGGTAAATCCGGGATCCTCCTTGCGACACGTGAGGCCGCCTCAATTAAAAAGGCTTGCTGTAATAATACTATTAGGGACATTGAGATTCTTCGGAGACTTCACATTGAAGGCATCTTTAGACAACCCAAACGTACCATTAATGTATTCTGGAAGGTCCCGCTACCAGGATAGATCAAGATGAACGTTGATGGTACCTCCAAAGGAAACCCAGGCCCTACTGGTTGTGGAGAGATCTTTAGATACCATCTTGGTATATGCCGTGGATGCTTTTTCACTGGTTGTGGCACTATCTCATCACTAGAAGTTGAAATGATGGCTGTGATCCACACTATCAACTATGCACTTCAAAAAGGATGGAGGAAGATTTGGATTGAAATTTATTCGACCACCATCGTTCAAGAAATCTGGAAGGGGATGAATCATCTAGCCTGGCCACTCACTACTCGCTGGATGAAGTTCCTCGACACTCTTTTGCAGATCAACTTTATCACCACTCATGCTTTCAGAGAAGCAAACAAGGTTGCTGATGCGCTTTCAAACATGGGAGTTATCCAGGAGATGAACTGACTTGATGCACTCCCTCTTGATCATTTTTAGCTTTATGAAAATGACTGTAGGAAACTCCCATCCTTTGGACTCTTGTAACCTCTTCTTTTATCTTCAATAAATTATGCCACTGTCTTTGACCGAAGCACTTCCTTTCAAAAATAATAAAAATCAAAACTGTGAGGCCCCAGACCCGCTCTTCCGGTCACGGTACAAAAACTAATGTATATTAATTTTTTTTAAAAAAAATAACCCGAAATATATATTATTTTATATATTTGGATCCTTTTTGGTCTAGTATTTGGACGAAAAGGACCACTCCTTCATATTATAAAATATAAAACAATAAATAAAAAGGTAACAATAATACATTTCTCTTGTTATCTTTTTATTGAAGATAAACTCCATGAAACCTCTAAATGATTCCGAAAAACATTTTATAAAAACATATAGTGAGAAAAATTTCCTAATATAGGGTTTTTAAAAAGTCAGTGAAAAATAATTTTTGAAAATATCAATTGAAAATACATTTAAAAATACTTTTGGAAAATATGTATCAAAATTCCATTAAAAGTACTTTGAATGTATTTATAGTTTTTAAAACATAATTTTGAAAAAACATTTCAAAATATAATAGTTCTTGAAAACTCTTTTGAAAATAATTTGAAAAAGTGATTTCAAAAAGTTTATAAAAAATACTTCCACCATTGAAAACATTATAATTTTTTTAAAAATAAGAACACTTTTGATAATAAAATAAAAATAATCTATTGAGTTTTCATAAAATAATAAGAAAGATATTGAAAACAAAATGATGGGGGCATTTTAAACATTGAAGGTTGTCTGGGACTACCCACATTCCTTACGAACGAGTTCACTATTCACTCCCCATTCATGTTTAAAATGTCAATTTTCCCATTTTTCATAAAAACATTTTGAGATTTTCTTTCATATATGAACAATTTTACTATATTTTTTTATTTAAAAACATAATAATGAATTAAATACACACACACACATATATATATATATATATTAAATTTATTAAGAAATACCTTGTTAGATTTGGTACAACAATATCTCATGATATTAATAATTTTCATGGAATATTGAAAAAATTAATTAACATCCAAGTATTCACACAATCATTCAGAACCTCAAAGAAAAACAATTTGATGAAATGTTAAATATTATCATTTAAATATTCACCCATGAATAATGGTATCAAATACCAATTTACATGATTTCAAAAAATAACATATTTGAAATTATCATTTAAAACATAAATATTATTGTAAATAATTTAGCTTTTCACAAAAACTAATATCAATTTTAAATTGATATTCATATAAAATAATGGATAAAAAAATTAACATAAAAATTTATATAACACATATAAAATTAATGAAATTAAATTTTTTTAATCAATCATTTCACCCTTTAATATATATGTACATATAAATCAGATGTATAATAACCCTTACACAAAAATTATATAGGTGTTTAAGGGAAATACGGCAAGTTTTATAATTTCATCGTATGAAATTATACATGAATAAATGAAATCCCCTTACATGGATATGAATACCTTATTTCATAATTAAAACACCTAAAATAATGATATTAAAACATATATATCTTCGAACTCTGAAATAGTATATACATATATTCATATGAATATACTTTAAAGAATATAAACTTGGAGATTCTTGAAAATAACATAATACGTTTACACCTTTAATTATTCAAACATGAGTATGAAAATACTTATTCCAATAGAAGACGTGAGATGAATAAGCATAGTTTTTGAACAAATATGAATATATAAACATAAAATTGATAATAATAGATATATTTGTATATAAAATAAACTTAAAATTTGAAATCAATTTATGCATATATATATATATATATAAATTTATGAATTTTAAGTACATATCACTGTTTTAAAATGAAATTCCACCTATATAGAAATAAATATGACAACACTTAAGCCAATAAATAAGCCTTAAATTATAAAATAATTTATATAATATTTTATAAGAAAAAACCCCTTACATGATTTATTATAAACTGAAATGAGGCGTCTGCCTCCTTAGTAGAATATAAACTGGGTTGGTAGAAGGTAGTTACTACTTACTTAGGGGATCACGAACTAGTGGGTAAGATAGAAGGAAGAAAAATGAAAGCTTCTTCTTTGAAGGGATGGCCAATGAGGTATAGGGGTTTCTCCATGTAATTTTCAAATATATATATATATATTTAAAGGTTCAGAAATGGGTTTTATTATCTTATAATAGGATCTAAATTTTTTTAAGGGACACATCAATGGAGGTAATATAGTTCCCTACGACCATTTTGAGCCTACCAGAGAAGCAACCATCGTTTTTGGTTCGTGTACTCCTGAACCAAAAAAGGCTTTTGAAACGAAAAAATATATATCTGAAAATGAAATAATTGTTTTAATATTTGATCCACAAATGAATGTGTATGCAATTTTTTCATGTTTTTCGCCTATGTTTCATTGATAATAAGGGAATAGTGATGGTGGATCATGATCTGTAAACTAAACACATTTAATGGCAATATTAGATAATCATACATCTTATTTCATTGCTAATGGAAAACAACTGCGGCCTAGTGTAGTATCTATATGTTGATCCACTATTTTTTATAGGGAGAAATAAAACCAAAGGGATCTGTTGAGGATGATGGTTGATGACATGTAATTATCAATAATCCTATCATACAACAAGCGATGAGAGAAGAAGATTATTCGGAAAATTATTTGAATGGATGAATGATCAGACAGTTGGGGTGTGCCAATCCAATTGTTGAGATTCAACCAGATCAAAAATCTCAATCCCACATAAAAATAGAACAGGAATTATAACTTATGTATAAGTTAATTAGGGACTTTCATTATCCAAAAAAAATATGGCCTTACACATGTGATTTTATGGGTACTCACCTACCTCTCGCATGCTCTGGGATGTATCCTTAGTAATATTTCATCACATAGGCTCTCTGCCCAGGCAATAACTTATGTTAGGAAACTTATCCCATTACCACCACTTGGTCTAGGTAGGGGTAGAGTTATCCATGTGGTAGACCCACTTGGGTCCTACAAAGTGTTGAGGTCTCCCCTAACTTATTTTATAGGGATGGATATATTTTTATAAAAATTATGAATTTCTACATAGTTAATTAAAATAAAATGATGGAAATATAACACCATTAGTCTATTTTACATTTAACTTATAAAATGTTTTGTAAACCATATTTTAACAGAAAATCAATAATTTTAAAAAGTCATTTATTATGTGATAATTTTCTAAATTAAATTAGTTAATTATTTGATTCTTTAAGCATTATCTCTTATGAAAATTCATTAAATAAATATTATAATTCATGTACATAATTACTTAAATTCACTAATTTAATTTGAATGAATCATTGAAACTTTGTGCATTATTTAAATAACTTATAACTACATATATATATATATATTATAAAAATTGTTCAATGGTTATATTTTTATCTCTTCGTTACTAATATTTTGAAACCTCAAAGTTTGTTAACAATGACCAAAATATAAATTTATTTCTACAAATTGTCTACTTATAAGGTATTTCAATAACCAGACTCGATGAATTTATGTATTCTTCTTATGATGATGATTTCAATTTTTTTCTTATTTGTATATTTATCATCATCAACTTTGTAGATATCAACTGATGATGGATCCATACCAAGGGAAAAACGTTATTATAGTTTGCATGTGTGTTTTACATTGTCCCCTTTTATTTCTAATGGATATTGTGTATTTATAATATTTGAATCTTTTGGTTTAAAATATATTATTATATTGTGTTTAGGTGTATTATCCAAAAAAATTACCATATATATTTCTTCATAATTCTTATTTATAACATCCATTAACAAATAAAATATTATATAATTATGTGATGTTATAGAAACTTACTTAGTATTTGTTGATATACCTATCATTGGCTTGAATGATATTCCCCTTCTCATTAAATTAGCCTTACTATGATATTAAATATTATTGATCTAGAGGAATACTATTTTGTTCCCCCTTATAACTAGTATACCTTTCACTCCATGTATTTGGAATATATACCTTCTAGTTCCTCAAGTACAATTAGATTGTTTTAACTACTTACCATGTAGTTCCCTTTGATTATTATCTTATTTTCCTACTATATAGTATATGTTCATAATATCATATTTAGTAAATATCATGACTATATGATAGATCCTTGGTTGGATCTAATGGAATTTTACTCACCACTTTAATATTCTACTATATCTCATGCATGTCTTCTTCTAAAGATGTATCCTATATGACATTGGTAACAATTATATCTTCAACTTTTAAAAATGGTATTTTAAAATACCTCTTATTTATATATACTATGTACAACATTTAAGTAACCATTAGATCTACCTCTGTTGATATTTTTCCCTAGATTTTAGGTTTATACTTTAATTCAGTATCTTGAGAGTTACTTTCATTCTAGCCTTAATTAACTATAAGACCAATATTTGTTTTTAATATATTATAAAACATATTTTTCATTGAAAATAGTGATTATCTTACTATCCACTTGTATACATATGGAAAAAATTGATTCCAAATGAATATTCTATGATCTTTTCACATACATAAATATAAAAATATATTTTAGTAAAATCCACCCTTAAATGAAATTATATAGTGCCACCAACCCTTTCTTGTTGCATCGTATAGATAACTTCCAGAATTTTGGTCTTCACATATAATTCCCAATTTAATGACCATAGAGAGTAGCCATAAAAAGAAAAATTCTAATGGTTTTAGGAATGGAGACTAGGAAAATCCATTGGACACATGTCGGTACCGTGATTATACCACCCATTTATCAACTAACTTGAATACACAATATAGTATTAAAAATAATAACCCCCTTATACTTTGATGAATGAAATATGTTATTGAATATTAATTTTTCAATTCAACATTACCTAATTTTATTATAATTATTACTTTTAGGATTCATTTTTCTCAATGAATAATACATCACCAGTCATGGTCAATGTATAACTATTACCATAGTTTTATCCTTCCTATGCAGTATGTGTCTCTAGAATATTTCTTTTCCATAGGTACTTGTGAAATTTTTTCCTTTTGCAACTACTCATTCATCTATAACATTGATTAAATTCAAGTCAATATTTCCCCTAATGTATCTAATAGATATGTTCACCCCTTTATAGAAATATAGTTTAGCACTTGACTATCACTTATCTATGAACGTTATTTTTGTAATATCCTTAGAAACCTTTAGTAATCGTATTATATATGCATAATGTATTTTACTTGATTCATGTTTTTTTGTATCATTAACGAACACTTTGAAACTGAATTGATGTTCTTATAACATTATAAACTTATATCATATAATAAATTATATTATATTCATTATTAATTATAGTTGGAATATATTTAAGGGATTACATCACTATTAATAATTAATGTCTTAAATAATATAATTATATGCAATGAATATAATTTTTGACCATGATTCTCAATTTATTTACATTGTGAATTTCTTGTGTATAAGTAAATTTTCATTCAGGAATAAATCCATGACACAATTAAATGATCAATGATTTTAAGTAATAATCACCATCAATTATCATTAATAATATTTTAACTTTTCTGTTATATGGTAATGTGAATTTAAAAATTTGTCCACGATACAATATAATTGTAAAAGAATGATTGGTTAAGATACTCTTCAACACAGGGGCCTAAAGAAAATCATATCCTCTCACCATTAAAATTACATAATTCTCTTTTAAATTCCATAAAAACATAGTGGAATATTAGGAAGTACACCCACCACTATAATAACCTTGTAATAGTCCACACTCTCTAGATGAACAAATTTTGAATCCTTTGTGGTTAACTCTATTTCTATAGGATTCATTATCCAGACTAAATAAGTATATATGTTGTTAATACCAAAGGATGTTAGATCCATAGACTCTAAATACTTTATTAAATATATCCTTAACATAAACTTTTATTTTTTCATAATGAATAACAATATTTCCACAATGAATTATAAATGAGTATTATATTCTTTGTTCATCATTTGTTTCCAATGATTCAATAATTACTATACTTTTGGTTGAGTATTAGAAAACACAAAAAACATTTGTTCCCAAACTGGAATAGTGTCTCCTTGTATCCAGTAGACAAGTGAGATTAAAATTTGGGTAATGCTTAAAAATTTTCATCTAGAACCACTTTCGTGGAAATTTTAGGTTGGGTGATTCACACAGATAACATTTATGTCACCCTTTCTTAGACTCTTGGAGAGTATAACTTACTTCCTATAATGTTCTATTCTTAATTTTTTACTATTTTAAAAATAAAATATGTTATAGTAATTTTGTATTTAATAACTGAGTATTATAACAAAAACATTATTCTCAATGATTAATATACCTAAAGAAGAAGAAATTAATTTCTTCTTTAATTCAGTTCATATCATCTAAACATCTATAGACTTATCCTAAAAAAATTACCGATTATATGACAACCAGACTCTTTTCTTTAAAGTATTTTTTTTAGGTTAATTTGGTGTCACACTTTCCATTAGCCTTGTCACATTTTATTTCTACTGTCCCACTATAATAATTAAAAATTATACTTTATTTAAGTTCTTATTTACATAGAGAACCATTACATAAAAGGTATTGAAGTTTTTTCTCCATATATTTTATTTTTTAAAATTGGAAAAAACTAATGTAAATTTTTGATAAATATATAAGAATGGTATGTATTTAAAGATCAAAATTATACTTTAAATTTACATGAATCCAGTGTAATCATCATCAATTCATATATCACTTCACTTTCTCCTCACAAGATTCTTGAAGATGAGAAAACATTTACAACCATCTAGGTAATGATGTTTTATCCAAAAATCACATCAGAAATCGGTGATATCATTATGAAGTAATGATAAAATGTGTCATACATTTGTATCTTGTAATCTACTTTCACACCCTTACTTCTTGTGGTAGCTCGACAGGTAATTGGGACTCTAGCACTAGGAATTTCCTACATCATATTACTTTGTGAACGAAATTTTACTACTCTTTGGAAATTCATACTAGAATGAAAATTTACTTTTTCCACAATTAATCATAGTGTACTTATGGTAATAATTTCTATTTTCTACAATAAAAAACTAGGATAATAGTACCATGGTTTTGGTTACTCATTATAAATTACCAATTAATTCATTCATCAAATTTCTCACACTATTTTACAAAAATCTAGTATCCCTCACCACTAGATTCATAATACCTAATCGCTTGAGTATTATAGTAGCTATGATCTTTGAAACATATCTTCATAATCTACAATATATGGATACATCACATCTCATAGAGTTTCATTTTATTTGTTTGACTGGGGAGCTATATTAACTCACTTAACCATGATCTGTTGAATGAAGTCCCAACATCCAAAATCATAAAAATGAGTTACTCAATGGTTTCATAAAAATATACAATGTGCTACCTGTGGATAAATATTTACTGTCATCGTTAGTTAAGTCTCATTACTCTCATAATAACTCCAAAGTGGTAGGAGGAACCCTCAACTAGGGCTGATGAGCATAACATAAACCTATAATTGTGTGAATCTGATAAATGGAAGGAATTAACGATATAAAATTCCATTGAGGGGTTTTCTTTGTTTTTGAACATTGTAATAATTTTATATTAAATATTTACATACTATGTCATCGTGCCCACAACAGAAAATGAATTAATAGAATATATTCTATGGGCCTTTATTCATTTTTTATTATTATCATTTTATGTATTTCCTATGGAAATTCAAAGTCATAAAATAATAAATAGTTAATAAAGGAAATGAATTTTCTAATTGGACATGAGCATATGAAATTGTATTATGCATTAAAAGTAAATGGATAAACCATTACCAAGACATATCATACCTGATTAGAGTCTTCAATCATGATGCATCTCTCCCCCAATCTTATATTGTCACTTAATTTCTGGTATAATAAATCATCTTGGCATTGTTCATATCTTACATCATCATTAAGAATAGTAGAAATGTACTCTCACATAAGAGAGGGGGTCTCAGGAAGAGAAATATACATACAATAATCAAATGATTGACTCATAGGACAATAGACATATTTAAATGAAGAATTTGATGTGCATACAATTTATAAACATAATGAAATGTCAAAAACATTTCACACAGTTTTAATAAATAATTAAATAAAATAAATCCAAACATGTAAGGCTAGCTACTACTCAATACTAGTCTATTGGTAAATTAAAAGCGTGAAAAAATAAAATGAAATAAATTTATGATTTAGGAAATTTAATAATTTAAATGAATTATGTAAATTCAAATAATATTATTTCATTCAGTCTAATGATAAATTTAATTTTTTTTAAACAAATTGAAATTATTTAATTAATTTAATTTAGCACTTTATTTAAATTAATTTTTCAAATGAAAAAATTTTGATTTCTTAACAAAAAATTAATAAAAATTATTTTTTATTATATTAAAATTTATCTAATCCCTAGAACCACACTTACAACCATTTTGGGTCGGGCTGAACCAATGTTGGTTCGTTCCGGGCTGGGTAAAACCCGCTCGGGTCCACTGAGGGTTTGGTAAACCCAATATAGGTAATTTTAAGGTTGGGAAGATTCTATTTTACCAATTCATAGATAGGAAGACCCCCCCTAAACCCATTGGGTAGTAGGTTGGATTAACCATGACCATCGAGGTTTTGAAAAGATATGAATCAAGGCTGGGATATAGCTGGGCAGGGTGTTCGCTATAGGCGATCACACCAGGGGTAGAGGTGGCTGAATGGGATGGCATGGGGTGAGGGTTCCTAGAGATATTGAATGCATGGGTTATAGTAGTAGTGGTTCTGATCTATACGACAGGGTCATTCTCTGCAGGCTCATCGATGGTAGGTGGTGTGTCGGAGGCTTTAGGGAATGGTGGTGGTGCATGGTGTCAAACCAACGAGTTGGGAGATAGAACAAGTTGTGATTGAAAGCCTCATATGTGTATGATGGTGGATAAGAAGTCATTATAAACCTCTAGTGCTCTGAGTTAGAGGATGGAGGCATTTCCGTTGTCACAATTTAGTGATATCCGAGATGAGGTAGGTGTGCTGGTAAAATATTGGGAAATATTCCAATTTTTTAATAATCATCTTATTCTTCATCATTTATCCTCTTTGTGAAATGATCCAAACTCATTAATAATATTATTATAAAATAATTTTATTATTTATGTTTAACTATTCACACACCGTCCTCCCCATCTAGAAAAGAATATTTCCTCTTTTTTATTTATATTTTTTATTTTCACCTCTTACTGATCCATTGTATATAATCAGTCACCCAAAAAATTGATTGGATGTAATTATTTATCTTAGACTAAACATATGAATTTTGATAAACCATTTTTCATAAAATTCTATAATGTGGTGGAATTTTATCCTCTCAGGAAAAAATGTAACAACAAGAATTTAAATATAAATGGGTCGTCATAAATTAAATTAGGTTGTTACTTTTTTATCATCAAATTAAATAAAAATAAACTTATGGGTTTTCTATCAGTATAAATTTTTTTGAGTGGTCATAACATGACCATTAATAAATTTAAATGACATGTGTTCTATTATATTAGGACTAAAATAAATCCATTGAATTATTTTAAATAAAATTAATTTTTTTCTATAAAAATTAATGGTGTCTCTCTAATACTAATTACCGATACTAAGATGCATCGAAGAAGCTTGTGGGTCAATGATTTAAATTTTTTCATCACTAAATTGAAAATATATCATTTTCTCTGGAGAACTAAGCCCTATTATAAGTCTAGGGATCTCTTCAGAATTTTTGAAGCCCAAAAATCACACAAAATGGTTACCCCTTTCAACTAATCATCACATTTGACTATCACACATCACTAGCAAACGTTTCTTGAAGTGTCTATGTTCATCCACTTAACATCATCTTTACACATATTAGAATCCATTCATGCACTAATCATCACATTTCGGGTGCGAACATGGAGCTTTGATGATTCCTTCGATGTCATGATGATCACCATGATCTTATCCCGTTAATCGACAAAGACATTCTTCGATCGATCACGAAGACATCCTTTTTCTCTCTACATTGTTGAAGGTGTTAAAATATCTCAATTATTAATGAATTAGTGTTAATAGGAAAATAGATTATTCTCTACATATATAGTGTATGATCAAATAATCGTAATGGGTTCCCCGACCCCCATATATCCAACTCCCACTAAATAAGTGATAAATTACTTGTTAGGATGAACTAGCTATACCACAAACATCGCTTATATTTTATCGCATACTTATAATATATAATAATTATATTAAATTATAAAACTAATTCATTAACTTGTCTCATATTTCATAAAATATTAAATAAAGCATGAATATTTAAATAATATACATTTGAATAAAAGTTTTCCTTGTATTTACTTAAATATGTGTAAATTAGTTTAAAAATAAATTCAATCCAATTATTCAACACTCAAATAATAATTAATTTTTTATTCATTAGTGATCATTCAAACTAGGACACCTCTCAGAAAACATGGTAGTGTCCACAATTTCTAATACCTCTATTTACCACAATAATATAGAATCTTGAATATTCTATTGTGTGTGGCCCTATAGAACTTTATCTTGATAGCTGTGAATACTATTCAAAGACTAGAAGTTCATTCTAGCAACCCATCAATTATTTTTAGGAGATATTAAATACTTATATCACTGAACTAATTCCTATGAACACACATTGCGTAATATAATCTCTTTGTCTCATGATATATCATAAAGTATGATGCACACTTCATGTTAGCATTCATTATTAATTTATTGTTCATTGAACTTACTAGATGGCCATATCTTTTTCTACCATTTCCTTATATTAACTATATGTACTACCATAAGAATCAAATGGGCCCCAGATATATCTTCATATGGGAAGATAAAAATTATTTCTTGATTTTTAAATCAATTTCATGCTACCAATAACGCACCCAACACAATCTAGCTTTCTATAACTTCATTAACCTTATTTTTTCCCTGTATGAAAGTACATGATAAAATATTTTACGCATATTATAATCTCAAATCATGATACCACTGCATGTGATTATAGATATGAACAACCAATGACACCTTACACATGTGGTGTTCATATCAGTTTGCATGTCCTCATGATTTCATCTAATCGATATCACTAATTGTGAACTTTATGAGAATAAGTTTCAATGCATATAAGCCCCCAACACCTGATAGTCAAACGTAAATTATTTTCAGTCAATATTATGTATCTAGACCATAAGGTTTGTGTTTAATATTAATTTCATAATATCATGAGGTTCTCATTATAACATGGAAACTATTATGACCTTTTCATATGAAAAATAATATATAAACACTATCATGTAAATAGTGAACATAGGAATAAAAACACTATTATGGTAAATATACATCATATTGAACTCACTATATGCATGATTTGGTAAAGAAATATGTTATTTTTGTTGGGTAGAGGGAAACAAATATTACAATAGAAATATGTGAACTTCAGATAGTTTCATTGCCTCCTAGAGAGATCACATTTTTATTTTATGCACCCTAAGCTCACCTTACATGAATCAACCCACTAGTGCCATTCTATCCAAAAATCCATGTTTTCCACCATAATCCCACCCCCAATGGTCTAGGGGGCTATGAAGAGCACCAATTTGGAATATCACACATATGGGATGTGGTATCCAAATATACTTGTACACATGAACACAGATCTCCATATACACTGGGTAATGTGGAATGTAAAAAACTAGAATAAAAAAAGGATGCACACCCTCTAATATCCCTAAAAAATTATGAAAGTAATAAATCATATGTAAAAAAAAGAAAATATAGGTCTGAAAACTAGAAATTATGTCTATCCTGACAACTAGAAGAGTATCATCCCAACAAACATTCTCTACAGTTAAACCCTAATAATGCTCCCTTCTTCGCTAAGCACCACTCGTACCAATTCCACCTAAGTCTCTATCTAATATATTACCATCAATATATTACACAATATTTATGGGAAAGGGCCATTAAAATGGTGAATATATATATACCCGGTAGGATACCCGAAAATAACCAGTAAGTAAAGCAGTAAAAGTGTGTGTCTACATAAAACCCCAAATATGAGGGTAAGTGAAAGATATCCCAAATACTATCATAGAAGACACCCAAAACACAAATTATAGTATTCAACATAATAATTTACCCAATTATTATAAATATGAACCAATACAATAGTTCTATCTGATCCTTCAAACCATGTATCCTATTTGTATCTGTTGTGGATGATCTTGTAACGATCATAGTGTAGGGGGGATAGTAACCCTAGTGGATGGTCTCACTCCCTAACCAATCATAATGGAGAAGGGGGATAATGACCTCCAATAGAGTGGATACTTTACCCATTAATATTATATGGGATTCTGAACTTATATAATCAATAGGAAGATAACCCTACACCCCAATCTCATGGGGTGGGTCCGACACTCCCTTTGGATGGTAATATGCTATTATGCCCTAACTCCCTTGTTAGGGTGGATTTGCACTCAATAAGAGTGATTAAAATCTAATCATGTCTTTTAGGATGTTGAGGTGTATGATCATGCTCTCCATACCGTTATTCCCATCAATATCGTCACTCTACATAGAAGGTACCAATCAAACATTATAATATGAGTGAAGTGAGGGTAAATAGTGTGTCCATGGAGTAAATAATGAGTTACCCAATGTTGATAGTCATGCAATGCATTTATCAGGAAAACTGAATGCAAAATAAATAACTACGTTTCATGTTGATCAGGCACATGGCTTGTAGAGTTGGTTCCCACAATCAGTGTTTGCCTCTTTTCACAAGTCATGACCCACCTGGTGGTACATGGGGTGTAGCCAAAGAATATATGACTATGTACGCTACTCAGGTACCTAGGCATGTAATTCCTATACACACTGAGTATGTCATCTAGGGTTTCATGATACACGACTTGTCCACATGGTCAAGTGATTTTTAACTCAATTGTAACCCCAGCGCTGCATCTTTAATAGAACAAGCATGTGTTCTTCTACATGTTGTGTAGTTAGGAATTTCCTAGACTATTTTCATCCACTTAAATCCACTTTAATTCTTTCATAACCGCCATGATTACAATTGAATATTCCCAAAAATGTTTCGAGTGTCATCCAATCCTTCTCAAAATTCAAATTTCATCCACCTTTCAATGAAAGATTAATCATTTTTTATCTCTCACATCATCCGAATTTACAAGGTCACATAATGGATATATATGATCTCTTTCTCCTTTGAAAAATAATCATATATCATTATAAACCCCACAATCCTCATATCCTTTAATTATTGAACAAACGAACAAAAATCTAAGGTTCTATCATGATTTCCATTGTATTTGTGGACAAATCGTGGGCCTAATGTTGGACAATGATGGATCTATAGAATGTGATAAATAAACCCCAAAAAGTGTAAGATTCAATGATGAACATATATTATAGTTCATCATAAATAGTTATGTAATATCTGGAATATGGTAAACATATATTGTTTTTTTAATTAAATATTCCCTTATTAGTATTCTAATAAAAAGTAAAACTAAGGGGATTGGAAATGGATGATGATGGATTAAATTTTTTGATGAATTAAATCATTATTTCAATTAAATAAAAAACATGGGACAAATAGATTATAAAAACCAACCAAGTTATTATATCAATCATTTATGGAGAATTATTCTTAGGACTTTATTGTTAAATATGTTTTCGAAATCAAATGTGTTTGTGATCGATCCTAAATTCCATGCCAGCCACTAAAGTTATATACCATAGTTCTTCTATAAATATTTCATCTCAGTTATTTGGCTAACCCTATAAGAGTTTATAATTATATATTATATAGATTCTTGATAGGACAATAATTTTATTTAGAACAATTTAAAAATAGAAAAATTTAATTTATTTATTTCATATTATATCCACTGGCGATTAGGCATTTTATTAGGGTCATGTGAGATCAAGACTTATGTTTCACCTAGGGTAAATCCTATATTATAAATTAAATGTTGGTCCCATTTTACTCATCTAAGACACTATTCAATAAGTAACCAATTATTTTAAAAATTAATCTCATTTATATATTAATATTTTTAATATTTTTAATATTTTTAATATCACGACATTGGTTCTATACAACTCCTAAAACCCCATGCTGAAAGTATGTAAAGTACAAAAAAAATAAAGGATTTAACAAGAAAAAACATGAGAAATTACATTCTCCATAACATGAAGTATTTTTATCAATAAAATAATGAACTAAATGAATATGTTAGGGTATTGAGCTTGTATTTGGTTCACACACTCCCATGAACTCTACTAAAGATTCTCATGCTGCCGAAGGACACCTAAAAGGGTAATCATCCACCGATAATGGATCTTCTCTTGAAGATCCTAAATTTTCACAAGGTACTCCAAAAAGTTTTATTTTCGTTAATTTACAACATAACATATCAAATAATGTGTGGTGAATCATGCATATATATCTTTAGCTGTGATATGTGAAAGACATCATGAACTCAGCCCAACTATAAAGATGAAGACCAGTATTATGAAACCTCACTAACCCTATGAAATATATAAAATGGTCTGATGAACCAAAAAGATATATTTTATTGCCAATTAAATTTATATAAACCACACTATGATGAAACCTTCTTGAACACATATGATCCCCTTCTGATCTCTACATAGCTCTATAATTAGTTCGTGTCGGACATCTGATGGCTCTAATTTTTTCACATCTTCACATAGATGAACTGCACATTCATCATAATCTGTTTCACTAACATTATTTCAATTAATACTGATTCTCTCAACTCTAACTAGTATAATGGAGATATAAAAGTTCTTCTATATAGGTCCTATAAATGCACTATACAAATAGTATGGTGATTGTTTTTATTGTAAAAAAAATTATAGGTGGTTGGTGATTCTTCTATCTTTGTCTAAATTTCAACATGAAATCCCATAACATATCCTATATATTTTTAATTATTAACTCGGTATGTTCATTTCTCATAAGATGGAATATCATACTCATCTTCTTATATATCCCAAAAGCCTCTAGAAAACCTCTCTATAACTGAGATGTAAAAAAATATCACAATCCAAAATAATCATTAAGGTAACTCCATTAAGGCATATGTTCCCTTGCATATACAAGTGTCCATTGATTTCCATAAAACTATGTTCTATAATAGTATGGAATTTGGATGCAATAGTGAATAAATATATGATCACTCATATAGAAAATTTACCTCACACCATTTATGGAAATCATGCTAGGTAATCCATAGATATCCTATCCCACTTCTATTTAGGTGCCTCAAGGGGTTTTTCCAGGATTTCCAAAACCTGACCCTGCTCCATCACTTATGGACATGTGAGGTATCAATAGATAAATTTAGCAAAACCTCTTTTCATCCCATTCCAAAAAAAATATCTCTTAAGATCTTGGTACATTTTCTCCACTCTAGGATGTACCACTTAGTGGGATATATTGAACTCTCACAACACATCCTATTAAATCATAGTTGGAACCATTGTCCATAATTAGAAGAGGATAAAAAACTCCCAGCCTTCATAGAATCTATTAGGGGCATGTCATGGAAATATCTAGTCATGTGGGACCTCATAATCAATATATTCAATTTTTTGTTCCCTCACATGTTGGAGAAATGAAGGGGTAATAACCATCATTTAAAGATACACCACTCCCCTTTCATCCACCAAGGATTACTAAAATGAGGCCAACTACTCTAAATCTTCCCCTAGTAACTAAAAATGATATATTCTACTTGGAATTGTCTGTGTCCATGTTTCCATTTATAGGAGTATGGGAAATCTAAAATTTATAGTCCTGTGAGAAAAAAACCATAACCTTTCTCTCAGTTTTAGATCTCTAAGGGTGAAGATATACCTAAGAGTATTGTGGTTAGAATAAAAAATAATCCACACACCTAGAAGATCCTATCTCCAAGTACTCCAGGATAACACCACTACAATTATATCCATGTCATGATTTTTTCAGTTCTACTCATGGTGTCTTAGCTTCCTAGACACTTAGGTTATCATTTCCTACCTCTACATAAACACACATCTAAGACGATATCTAGAGAACACCAAATACTTAACTCCCACTTATAGAAACCTAAATACAAGAGGTCTAGTCAACATCAACTGCAACTATCCAAAGGTTATTTGGAAATGTTTTACCATATATAAGATTGAAAATTTGGGATTAAGGTATTCAATGGGGTAATAATCATAAGGAAATATGACATGAATATATATTAGTAACAAGGAAACCCATGGAAGATTCTCACATATCCAATAATCATGGGTGTCTCCTAAACTAGAACTACCTAATTCATCATTGGGAATATAGATACTTATTTATATGATATAAAATTCCCTTGAAAGTGAAACTATTTAATCTATAATATATACTTTGAGAATTTTACATATATATAAAGTTCTCAAAATGGTCCCAAGATCATCCTCAAATTCTTAGTTTGCTTAGTCTCTGATGTTTAGTAAATGAGAATACCATCGATAAAGACCACTATGAACTAGCCTATAAGAGGTAGGAAAATTTGGGTCATTAGTCCCTTAAAAACTTTGGGGAATTATCTGTACAAAAGTTCATCACTGTGTACTTATAGTGACTGCAACAAAATTGTAATGTCGTCATTGGTATGTCCTAGTCATGAACCCATAATGGTGGATATCCTAACATGGGGTTAATCTTCAAGAACCATGTTTCCCCTTTAATTTTATAAAAGAGGTCAGACATACATAGAAATTGATACATATTATGAATAGTCACCTATTTCAGGAAACAATAATACACATTCAAACTCAGGATCTCATCTACCCTCTTTGTGAATAATATAGATCTTTCCAAGGGGACGTATTGGGTATGATAAATGTTTTCTTTTGAATATCTTCCAACTACACCCTAAGCTAGGTAATAGCCATATTATATGAAACTAAAGATACTAGAGAGGTATTATAGTGTAATAAAATACATAATTTGACCACTCTAGGAGTAGTTAAACTAGGTTTGTCTCCATAAAGGACATCTACACTCTCCTCTACCACCACAAAAAACTGAACTTCCACTGAGTTTATTGTGATAAGATTCAAGATAACAAACCGATGAAGGATTTTTTATATCTTTATGTACATGACAATAGTATTCCCTGATTGGAATTCATTCATTTCTGTGAAGGAAAATCTTGACCAATCAACCGAAGTCCACTACAACCTCCATTGAAAACAAACAATATGAGCATGGATAGTGGATATCAAGTCCAAACTAGGAATGATATTATGTTGTCAAATTGGATCCATGAAAAGGACTAATGAGAAACTATCCTTTTCAAGAGAAAAATCAGATTTTAAATAGTAAATTAAAATCATAGAATCCACACCATTATGTTTATCTTCCTATAAGGGATAAGCAAGAGGCTCCATCAGAATCTCCAATTATGAAACAAGGGTTGTGTCTAGAAAGGAATGGATTGTGCCAATTTCTATAAAAATTATGCTAATATATATATCATATATATGTATTACCCCATATAATGTTGGGAACCTCGTGGTCAAAACATTAATAGCCCCAAACCTACACTCATTGATCTTGCACTAAAAACAAAATATATAAATTTATATATTGACACTGATAAAGGTATCCAAATTTCAGACATTGAAAAAATAAAACATCCAGAGAAAAATATTGGATCACTTACATACTTACGGAAATTCTATGTTTTGTGATTTACAAAATTCAAAAAAACCATTACATAACAAAGTTTACATTTCTATATAGTATCTGGTTTTCTCATAAAAAATATTCTATATAAATACACACATTGTTCATTCAAGGTAACTCCTATATCTAAATATCAAATATATATAAATTTCTATAAATCTTTAATCACAATCCAAATCATTTGAAATTTCAAATATAAAAAAATAATCTCTGTAAGTGACATATACAAAGAAGAAAATATACTTGTTAGTCCATTTTAAAACTGTAATATCATATAAGGGAGTTCGAATTTAATATAATATAATTTTAGCACAAATAATAATTTATATACATATAGAAATATATTTACTACCCATAGTTATTTATAAAGCACATTATAATAAATCATAGTAGAGAAATCAAAATCAGGAATGATTTTTAGAAAACATGAGAATCTATGAAAACATTTTCTTAAAAAATACCTTTTAAACATAATGTTAATTATAATACCATTAAACTAAATATAATTATCTCACCTTATGAAATTAAAAAAGTTCTTACAAAACCTTTTTCCATGCTTGAAAAAGTCACTCAGGTCCTTTGAGACATCATCTTTATAGAACCCTTAAAATAAGCCTCATAAATGGAATAAACTACTTAGTTCGTTCCAACATAATTCACCTAATAACATAGTAATTGTTGAGATGGTATGTGAGTATGACATACTCTATAATACCAAATGTTGGATCGAATATATAAACACGAGATGCTCAAATACAAGAGGGGTGAATTTTATACTTTTAAAATCCCAAAGGAAATTTTTCCTAACCAAAATTCACAACAAATCTAATTTATATTATCCTGCTTGATTCTCGAAAAGTGATTCTGGAAATGAAAATTAACAAAAGTTTACACCAACAAATATTCTACCTTAATGTTTATATAATCCTATAAAATCAGAGTGCAATTTTAAGGAAGTATATGGAAGTTATACTTACATCAAAAACTAAAATACACAGTGAAAAACAAAATACTACAAGTAAAAAGTAGTAACTCTTTTAACCCAAAGAGGAGGGTATCCAACAACCCTGGATAAGAGGTGCCTTGATTTATACATTCAAGAAAGTTTGTCATACCCAAACCTAGGTAATCCCTAAATCTGAAGATTGATATCTCTCTTGCTATCCCCGCAAGCCCCAGATTTGTAAGGAAATCAGCATCTCTGACTTCACAACCTGAAGTCTCTAATTTCAAGGAAATCAAAACTCTGCACTAAGAGAATATGCACAAATAAAAGTTTGAATAAGTAGTTCAAAACTTTCTGCACAAATCCTGAGAGATTATAAGAGCCTCTCTCTCTAGAAATCACTTCAACAGCATGTAAGCACAGTTGTCCAAGTTCAGTGTAGTGGTCATTCAAATGAGATTATATTTAAAGGAACGACTTCAATGGCCAAATCCCTCCTCCAACGGTCATATTTTTCCTTGAATATTAGAGGGGCATGTACACGTGTCACTCAAACAACAGTTAGTTGATAAATGAAAGCACGACATCATTTTATAACAAAACAAATGTAATCTTTACTAAAATCTGATATTTTGAATGTAATAAAATGAAAGTTCGGAGTCTAACCAAAATTGAATTAGGAGTCTATAATATAAGGATATTTGGATTCTGTTTTCTAGGAATTTGGAACCTAGATTCTATATAATTATAGACTCTGAATTTCAAGGAAATTCGGAATCTGAATTCAGAAGAATTCAAAACAAGAACTCACAATGTTCGGAGTCCGAGTTCATGAGAATTCGGAGTCATAACTCATGAGATTTCAGAGTCTGAATTCAGAGAACTTGGAGGCAGAACTCAAAAATTTCATATCCCGAATTCGTA
Organism: Viscum album; assembly: GCA_963277665.1. Taxonomy (NCBI): domain Eukaryota; kingdom Viridiplantae; phylum Streptophyta; class Magnoliopsida; order Santalales; family Viscaceae; genus Viscum; species Viscum album. The sequence continues at coordinate 1,730,331,869 of OY728123.1, read as the reverse complement.
TTCAGAATTAAGAGTCAGAACTCAGAAAGTTTGTAACTAGAATTCCTATGTAGAATTCATAATCAAAAACTCAGAAAATTTGTAACCAGCATTCTAATTCAGAATTCAGATTTAGAACTCAGAAGAGTCCGTATCCAGAATTCGTATTCAAAATTTGAAGTCAGAACTCATAAATTTCATAACCAGAATTATGATTCATAATTTGGAGTCAGAACTCAGAAGAGTTCGTATCCAGAATCCGTATTTTGAATTCGGAGTCAGAACTCAGAAAGTTTGTAACCAGAATTTAGATTCAGAATTCGGAGTCAGAACTCTGAATAGTTTGTATCCAGAATTCTGAGAATTTGGATCCTAAAACAGAATGCTTCATATCTAAGTAATTATGGGATTCCAAGGTTTTGGTTTTAATCCAAATTTTAAACTTAGAAAAATTATTATATGAGAAATGAAAATTTGATAAGGATAAATTTCCTTGGGTAAGAAAATTTTCCTTATAGATGTAAAACAAAGTAAAAATAGATTTTCCTTGAGATAAGGTGTTTGTGATTTTCAAAATAAGAAAAAAATTTAAAGTCATAAAGAAACCTTATTGACTAAACAATCTCCCCCAATTATGAAGGAATGGAAAAGTCATAAGGAAAACCTTATTGACTCAACAACCTCCCCATTTTTGGAAAGCACAAACATCTTTACGAAAAATGAATACAAGGGCATGGAAAAAAATTTCTAGAAATTGAAAATAAAAATTATCTCCCTTTACATATGATCAATGGTGAATACGACTAACTCCCCCTTAGGCTTTGGAACACTAAGGATCATATTATAGATTTCCAGAATGCAATTTCTCATGGGAATATGTAAATATTCATAATGAGAACTCTCCCTTTGATAAACAACCCCTTACTTAGGGATATTTCTTCTCTTAGAATTATTTTTCCTTCTCCCCCTTTGTGATTTTAAAAATGAATTTTAGGGAACGGAAAAAAAAAATATGGTACCTGAAATATTAGTACAAACATCCAAACAAAACCAAGAAACCACAATTTCATTAGGATTGAAAGAATTTGTACAAGGAAAAATATCTACAACAAAAGATCGGATTTGGATCTATTTTGATTATTTTTCTTTGGGTATCAGCATATTCACAATGGTTTTCAGCTTCTTTAGTTCATTGTGATCCTCCTATGCTTGATTTTCTAAGTTCGTGATCCTATCATCTTGAGCCTTCAGGGCCTCTTCCTGAGCCTTCATCAAGTCATCTTGCTTCACTATCTTTTCTTCCATCCCGATCCGGATATCCCTTTCTATTTTCCAACTTTGGACAATATAATTAAACTTACCATTCAGATCTTTGAAATCCTGGATTCGAGTGTTCTTCTCAAGATTTAGCTTTTCTAGAAAGCTATTTGTAAGATCATTTATTTTGGTATATTATTTATCAAAAGATTCCTTGACATCTTCTTGAAATTGATCAAGCTCTCTCAAGTCTTCAACAATATTCTTCCACTAGGTGGTCATTTTCTTGCATGATTTTCTGTGGGCTTTATAATTTATAAGGAAATTCTTTTGTTCATCTTCAACCTTTACACACCTATCCATCACCATGGATACAGAGTCTGATTTCTGATTCTTGCTATGCTGGAGCATCTGGCATCTGTATTCAATTGAAGGAAATTTCAGAATTGTGTCCACTAGCTTCTTCAGGGACTGAATTAAAAAATCATGTCCCAAAGCTGATGATTCTAAATCTGACATTTTTCTTGGTGATGGTTCTTCTTCTAGCTTAACCAGCTTCCTCTTAGAAGTTCAACCATATTCCATCTTTCTTAAAATTTCTTTTGTTGGGGTATCAACAACAACTTGTTTCCCTTTGTCTGTTTTCGGAACTGCTTCCTCATCTGGAGACTCATGATCACTCTCAGATAATTGAACAATTTTGTCTTAATCAATTTTCTCTTTCTCAGCTCCAGCCTCAATGTCTTCAAGAAGAATGAAATCATGATTTTTACTCTCTTCCTCAGATAACTTGTTCACTTACTCTTCTTCACAATTCTCATCTACTCCAGGAGTATAAATTCTTGAAGATCTGGATTGAGAAGTCCGGATTGATAATTTATCAGAAGCATATTCCTTTTCATGAATGTATTCTACTTTCTTTATCAGATCAGATGTATCTTTAGTGATTTGATCCTCCTGAACATCTTCCAAAGCTTCCTCTTCAATATCCATCTCTTTGGATTTTTGTAGAGTCGTGAAATTTTTCCTCGGTGTCTGAAGTAAGGTTTCAAATAAAAAGGTTTTCTGTATGGGAATGTTCTCTGATGCTACTTCAGTATCATTCAAAAGAGATTGCACAATATATGCCTCTAACATCTTATTCTTGATCTTCTTCTCTTTGGCTTGTTTCTCAAGATTCTCAGAATATTTCTCTTTCAAATCCTTGTCCTCATCGTGATCTAGGACAAATCGTGGTTCCACTTCCTTCTGAGCCTTTTTTTCCTCCCTCCATTTGGAAACTACCCCATCCGGATAGGTTTTCTGTTTCAAGGGATTTGGAGGTGCAGATTGAGCTTCTTTGGCCTTATGGGTTTTGTCTGTTTCTTCCACTTCCTTTAGTTTCCTCTTCCTTCCATCCTTCTTTTAAATGTCATCTTCTTCTATATTTTTTTGAACCGCTTTTACCTTATCCTCTGGTAGATCATAGAACCCACCTAACTCATTAGAGAAACCAACCTTCATTATCTTGAGGGTATCATCACTGATTATCATCACTTTTCAATTCCTTGTCATAGAAGTACAAGGGATCTTGAAATATTCAAGACACAAAACTATAAACATGGAATTTAAGGTGGGATACAAGATTATCTGAGCTCTTAGATTCTCATTCATGATATTATCTATCGTAATGCGAATATGCTTCATCAAATTGATTTTCCTTAAACTTACCAAAAAAATGTATGATATACATATCAATTTTCTGAAGAGTGTCCTTGTCACCATTTCTCAATGCGATAATACCTTGAACCCATAACTGTACGATCTGATTGTTGGTAGACCAATGGAAAATCTTTGCAGTCTTGACATCCATAAGTCTAAGGCATTCCATAGCCTTCGACTTTAAAAAACATCCTCGAACATCTGAAAGCTTGTGATAAAAAAATTCGGCTTCCCCTTCAAATGACAGCCCCACAAAACTAGCAGCCTTGGTGTAAGAGAGTGAATAAGTTTTTCCATAACTCTTGAAGGCGAATTTTTCTCTACCATCTTCCTTGAAAAAACTGGTTGATTCATAAAACTCAATGAGGAGATCCGGATATACAACATCCTGAGCTCTTGTCTTTGAAATGGATACACTCTCCCACCCATTAATACTGACATTATTTGAGATAATGTAGTCATATTTGTTGAATAATTTTGGATGAACCAACCTCTCCCTATAAATTTTCCACTCTAAAAAAGGCTTGATAGTAGACATATCTTGATAAGGAACTTCTGCAGAAATTTGGAATTGAGCACTTCTGAAGAATTCAGAACGGGATTTTGTAGAGGAACAGAGCTTCGACATGCACAAGGTTTGAAAACTGATGTGGGACAACTATTGGGGTCCCCTTTTATAGGTGTTGGAGAGACGGTCCATCTTCTCCTTTCAATCCAATGGATGAGAAACTTTGTGATCATATATGACGGTTGAAATTTTAGCAGCAAGGAAAATTTTGGTCGGATCTGATCTTTTGAGGTTTTTAAAGGAAAACAATCGGATTTAAGGGAACTAGAATCCGAGAAATTTTAATAACAAAATAAACTAACACCAAGTAAAATGTAATTTTGAAAACTCAGGAAAGAATCATACCTCTCGGATTGTCAGGATAATTATTTGTATTGATGGAAATTCATCTCGAAGGACTTTATATTCTAGAAAAATAATTGAGTACGGGAAAAAAATGCAGATCTTAATTTCGAAAATCTTCTTTATGAAAATCTTCATTACGAAAATCTTTGGTACAAAAAACATCACTATGAAAATTTTAAGTACGAAAATTTACATTAAAAAAATTTTAAGTATGAAAATTTACATTCCGAAAATTTCAAGTACGAAAATTTCCATTATGAAAATCTTCATTGCGAAAAACATGAAAAACATTATTTTGAAAAATATGAAAAACGTCATTACAAAAAATATATGAAAAACATAATTATGAAAAATATGAAAAACTTAATTACGAAAAATATGAAAAACAACATTACGAAAAATATGAAAAACTTTAGTATGAAAAATATGAAAAACTTCATTACGAAAAATATGAAAAACTTACAAGAATATATACTCCCCCTAGGAAAAGGAGTTTACTACTATAAGGAGATTGGTTCAACAGGTAGTTGTTGAGGAGGATTACCTTATGGTTATCATTCCTAACTTCTATTTAATGTATTCAAATATATTATAGGGTAAATATTTTTAGAAAATATCAGCAAGTTGATCTTGCATTCCGATAAATTAAAGAATGATATCTCTTTTTTGTATGTGATCCCTAAGAAAGTGATGCTTAATATCTATGTGTTTCGCACGAGAGTGATGTGCAAGGTTTTTACTAAGGGAAATGGCACTTGTGTTATAACATATAATTTGAGTCTGAGTAAAACTCAAGCCATAGTCTGTGAGTGTGTGTTGCATTCACAACACTTGAGTACAATAACTTCATGTCGTTACATATATAGCTTCAGCAGTGGATAGTGTTACTGAGTGTTTCTTCTTGCATGACCAAGAAACTAATGAATATCCTAAGAAATGATAAGTTCATGATGTACTGTTTCTATCCATTCTACATCCACCAAAATTAGAATTCGAAAAACATTTTAGAATAAACTTATTTCTAGAGGTGTAAAAGATTCATAAATCCATGGTTTCATTTAAGTAGAGAAAAATTCTTTTCACTGCCCTTAAATGAGATTACATAGGATTAGATTGATATCTTGCACATAAGCATACAGAAAACATTAAGTGTGGACGGCTAGAAGTCATGTATAGTAAACTTCCTATCATACCTATAAAGGTTGTTTGATCTACTGGTTTTCCAGCTTCATCAAGATCAAGTGTGTTTGAGGTACTAATAGGAGTACTAATACTCTTAGTGTTGTCATATACATACTTTCTAAGAAGGTATTTAATATAATTATGTTGGGATATGTATATTCCTTCTGGTTTTTTGACAAATTGGAAAACCAAGGAAAAATGTTAACTCACCCATCATACTAATTTCAAAATAAGATTTCATTAGATCGGCAAAGGAATCAGTTAAAGATTGCTGAGTTGAACCAAATATAATGTCATCAACATAAATTTGAACAATCGGAACATTTTTCTTATCTTTCTTTATAAAAAGGGTTGGATCTGAATTTCCTTTAACATAATTATTTTGAAGAAAAAATCATGTCAGTCGGTCATACCAAGCTCAAGGGTCTTGTTTAAGTCCATACAAATCTTTGGTAAGTCTAAAAACATGATCATGATGTTTTATATCTTCTAAACTAGCAGGGTGTCTAACAATAACTTCCTCTTGTACAAAACCATTAAGGAAAGGACATTACACATCCATTTGAAAAAGTTTAAAGTTGAAGAATGCTGCAAAGGCAAGTAAAATACGAATATATTCAAGTCTAGCTACTGGAGCATAGGTTTCTTCATAGTATATTCCTTCTTGTTGATTATAGACTTCAGCAACTGATCTATCATTATTTCTAACAATGATTCCATTTCCATTGCACTTGTTTTTGAAGACCCATTTTACTCCAATAACAGAAGTTTCCTTAGGTCTTTCAACCAAGGTACATACTTTATTCCTTTTGAATTCATTTAGCTCATCTTGCATAGCTTTAATCCAATCATCATCACCTAAAGCTTCATCAGTGATTTTTAGTTCAAATTGGGAAAGGAATGCTAGATGTTCTACTTCATTTATTAAGAAATTTCTTGTCCTTACAGGTTGATTAACATCACCAATGATACTATCACTGGGATTATTCTTAAAAAATTACTGATTTTGGTTTTTAAAACATTTTCATCAACATAATGTAGGAAATATTCTGGGGAAAATGTTTCAGAAGTATCTTCTTGGAAAATTTCCTTATCAAAAGGATCTTCTATCAAAGGTTGATAATCAGTTTTTAAAAACACATCTGAAGATGTAGGTAGGGTATTTTAAAAACTTAAGGATCTGTTTCATTAAATTTCTCATGTATTGTCCCTTAAACAGTATAAGTATTTTTATTGAAAACTCTATAGGCCATATAAGATTTGGAGTAGCCTAAGAAAATTACATCATCATATTTTGGTGTAAATTTATAAAGATTATCTTTAGTATTCAGAATTAATACCTTGCAACCAAAAACCGTGAAGTAGTAAAGTATATGTTTTCTACCATTCCATAACTCATAAAGAGTTTTATTAAGAAAAGGTCTAAGAAAAACTCGATTAATAGTATAACAACCAGTACTAACTATTTCAGCCCAAAAATTATTGGCTAGAAAATACTCACTCAACATGGTTCTAGTTATATCTTGAAGAATTATATTTCTTCTTTCAACAACACCATTTTGTTGAGGTGTTCTAGGTGCTGAGAAGTTATGAGTAATGATTTTTCTTCTACAAAAAGTTTCAAAATCATAATTTTGAAATTCTCCTCCCTGATCACTATGAATAGTTTTCAATGGAAGGCTTCTCTCATTTTTAACTTGGTCTTTAAAACATTTGAAATAAGAAAAATCTTCAGACTTCATTGCTAGAAAATTGACCCATGGAAAACTAGTATAGTCATTAAACAAGAAAAATAAATAATATTTACCTCCAATGCTTCCAGTTTGTGAAGGACCAAAAAGATCCATATGCACTAGTTGTAATTCATCAGTAGTTGATACTTCACCGATTGATTTAAAACTTGATTTATGTTGCTTTCCATATTGACAAGGATCACAAACTTTTGAAGAGTCAAATCTAAGATCTAGTGGATCCTTAACTAGTCCTTTCATAGAAATTTTTCATAAGTTCCTAAGGTTACAGTGTCCTAAACTTCTATGCCATAACCAAGAATAATCTTCCATTTCACTAAGGAAAGGCCGATATTGACTCCTAAGGTATTCTAAGTTTAGTATGTAACCATCTCTTTCCTACTGGTAGAAAGAATAAATTCTTCCTTGGAATTGTGTACTAAGAAATTATTATTTCTAAAATTCACAAGATAACCTTAATCACATAATTTTCTTATGCTCATTAGGTTGTGCTTAAGACCATTAACAAGTAAAACATTCAAAATCAAAGTTTTTTCAAGAAGAATAATGTTACCTATACCAAATATTTCTCCCTTAGCATTATCTCCAAAAGTTTCTTTTCCTCCTTTCAACATGATAATCTTTTAGAAGAAGTTTTTATTACCAAAAATATGCCGGGAACATCCACTATCCATGTACCAAGTATTTCTTTTGGTACATTCTTTATCTTCTTGAAAATAAGAAAGATAGATTTTCGGAATCAAAAATTTCTTGGGTTGGGAATTGTTAGACAAAAAAATTTCGGAATCAAATTTTTTTTTAGAAAAATAAGCTGTATAAAACCCAAGAGATTGAACTTTATTCAAGGATCAATCTTTCTTCCAATGCCCACCACTTCGACATTTAGTGAAAAAGGGGGCTCTAGAAGGAACAAAATAATTGTTTTTGAAAACCATGTTTCATTGATTATAACCTACTCCATTAGTGTTTCCTAGAGGTTTAATTTGAAAATACATATTGTCAAAATTTTCCTTCCAAGTGGCAAAGTTTTCAAGAAGCTTCTTAAGAGAAAATATTTTGGATTTTAGTCTGTTGACTAAATTCCTATCCTCAAGAATCATTTTCATAGAGTTATATTTTTCCTCAAAAACATTTATCTCTAAAATAGCATTATTAAGATCTTTATAAAGTTATTCCTTAACATAATTTGCTTTCTCAAGGTCTTTAGATCGTTTTTCTAAAAGCTCATCTTTATCTCCAAGATCTCTAGAAAGATCTAAAATTTCTTTTTTAAGAATTTATTCCCTCGTATTTTCCTTGTCTAATTTCTTTGAAATTTTAAATTTTTTTTCTTTAAGTAACATGGAAAATCTAGAAACTTCTTCATATGAAGGGATTTATTCATTTTCTGTGGGTGAAGTATCATCATCAGAAGTTATATTTTTAGAATACTAATTTTTATAAAGAGATAAATTTGTTAAAGCCTTGGTAGAGCGTACCTTGGCCATAAGACATGTATTAGGGAAAGAAGTAGTAACAATGAATCCCATATTCTTCTGTGTTGATGAATCATATTCCGAAAATTCACTTTCTGAATAGTCTCTACAGCTAGCACTCCAAGTATCATTAGCTTTAAGGCTTTTCTTGTGCTCTTATTGATAGAATATATTCTTGTTCCTTTCTATATTCTTTTCCTTCTTTTCCTTCTTTTTCAATAAAAGACAAGATAGTCTAATATGACCCGTTCTTCTACATTCATAAAACGTAACTTCTCCATCTTTCTTATCTCTGTAGTCTTTCTTCTTGTACTTATTCTGATGGTTCTTTTTAGAAACAATATTGTTCATTCTCCGAGAAAGATTAGCTAATTCATTCTCAGACTTTTCACTGTCACTAGATTCTGACTGAATAATGAATTTCATTGACATTGATCTAGATACTCTTTCTGGGGTCTTGGCATTCATATGTTTAGAAGTGGTTGTAAAAGAAGCTCCTCCATTCCCATTCTTCTTGTTAACATTTTCATCATATCTCTTCATTCAGGTTTCATACTGAAGAAGAGTTCCGAACAACTCATCTAAGGAAATCTGAGTGACTCTCCTAATCTCATCAATAGTTGTCCTCTTAGACTCCCATTCATTTGGAATGATATATATGATCATGTCTACAATAGCCTCATCATCTAACCCTTTTTCTCCCATATATTGTAAGCTATTCATGATAGTCATAAACCATTGTTGTACTTGGATTATATATTCTCCATAAAGAAAGTTAAAGCTATGGTATTAAGCTCCCAACATAGCTCTTCTTGTCTCTATGACTTTAGATGTACCAAAATGTATAACTTCAAGTTTAATCCAGATACTGTTTGCAACTTCACATGATGATATTTGACTAATGATGTTCCAATTCATGGAACATAACAAAGTATTTCTAACTCTGAAGTTTGCTTGATATCCTAATTTCTTCTCATTCGTAAAGGTTCTCAATTCCTTATCCAGAATATTATAATCTCCAGTCAACATTAGATAGTTATAAACTCTAGTATTGAAAACGAAAGTCTTAATCCTATCTCTCCAGTACTCATAATCATTAACATCAAAAATTGGAGGTCTGGTAGGATTTAGATTATCAATAGAACCAACATTTTAACCTGCCATCCTTAAGAAAATCCTTGGAACACAAACTTCTTAGTAGTATGAGTTTGTAAACGAGATAAAGTATCCTAATCAAGGAACTAGATATTGTATCTCTAAGAAAAACTGAATACGAACTTTATGAGTCTGAAAATATGAATCAGAAACTCTGATTCCGAAAATTCTATTCTGAAAGCATTGAGTAGGGAAGAAATTATATGTTAATATAAGTATTTCAGAGACCTTCCTCTGATACCAATTGTTGAAATGGTACAGAATATGAGTTTTGCAACCTCTGATACCAATTGTTGAGATGGTATGTGAGTATGATATACTCTATAATACCAAATGTAGGATCGAATATATAAACATGAGATGCTCAAATACAAAAGGGGGGTGAATTATATAATTTAAAAATCCCTAAGGAAATTTTGTGTAACCAAAATTCACAACACATCCATGTTCTATTATCTTGCTTGATTCCAAAAATGTGATTTCGGAAATGAATCTTAACAAAAGTTTACACCAAGAAAGATTCCACCTTAAAGCGTATAGAATCCAATAAAATCATATTACAAGTTTATGGAAGTATATGAATGATATACTTACCTAAAAAACTAAAATACATAGCGGAAAACAAAATACTACAAGTAACAAGTAGTAACTCTTTTAACCCAGAGAGGAGGGTATCTAACAACCCTGGATAGGAGGTCTCTTGATTAATACTTTCAAGAATGTCTGTCTTACCCAAACATAGGTAAGCCATTAATCCGAAGATCGATATATGTCTTGCTATCCCCGCAAGCCCTTGATTTTTAAGGAAATCGGCACCTTTGACATCACAACCCGAAGTCTCTGATTTCATGGAAATTGAACCTCTGTACTAAGCAAATCTGCATGTAGAAAAGTTTGAACAAGCAGTTCAAAACTTTTTGCACAATGCCTGAGAGTTTATAAGAGCCTCTCTCTAGAAATCACTTCAACAGCATGTAAGCACGGTTCTTAATATTCAATGTAGAGGTCCTTCAAATGTGCTCCTATTTATAGGAATGGCTTAAACGGTCGACTCCCTCCTCCAATGTTCATATTTTTTCCTTGAATTTTGGAGGGACATGTACACAGGTCACTTAAAAAAATTGGAGTCTATAGTATAAGGATATTTTGATCATGTTATCTAGGAATTCAGAACCTGAATTCTATAGAATTCTGGAGTCTAAATTTCATGTAAATTTGGAATCAGAATTCAGAAGAATTCAGAAACATGACTCACAATGTTTGGAGTCAGAGTTCATGAGAATTCAGAGTAAGAACTCATGAGAGTTTGAAGTCTGAATTTAGTGAACTCAGAGTCAGAACTCATAAATATCGTATCCAGAATTTGTATTCAGAATTCATAGTCAGGACTCAGAAAGTTCGTAACCAGAATTCATATTCAGAATTCGGATTCAGAATTCAGAAAGTTCGAAACCAGATTTCTGATTCAGAATTCGGAGTCATAAGATAGAAGAGTTCGTATCCAGAATTCGTATTCAGAATTCAGAGTCAGAACTCAGAAACTTAGTAACAATAATTATGATTCAGAATTCAGAGATAGAACTCAGAAGAGTTCGTATCCATAATTCGTATTCAAAATTCGGAGTCAGAACTCAGAAAGTTCATAACCAGAATTCTGATTCAGAATTCGGAGTCTGAACTCTAAAGAGTTCATATCCCGAATTATATGAATTCGGATCCTAAAACAGAATGCTTCATATCTATGTAATTATGGGATTCCAAGTTTTTGGTTTCAATTCGAATTTTACACTTAGAAAAATTATGATATGAGAAATGAAAACATGATAAGTATAAATTTCCTAGAGGAAGAAAATTTTCCTTACTGAAGTAAAACAAAGGAAAAAAGAGATTTACCTTGAGATAACATGTTTCTGATTTTCAAAACAAGAAGAAATTGTAAAGTCATAAGGAAACCTTATTGAGTAAATAATCTCCCCCAAGTATGAAGGAATGGAAAAGTCATAAGGAAAACCTTATTGACTCAACAATCATTACCAAATATATTTTAAATATATTTCAAGATTAATAGTCATAAAAAATAGATTCTGAGGACCATAACATAAATTAAATGAATAAAAACATTTATATTCCATCATTAAACAAATAAAAATAATCATTTTAACCCATAATAATTTTATTATATATTGAGATTTCCCTTCCCATTAAAACCCCATTTTCAAAACTAAAAGCACAAAATCTAATGGAATAATGTTTTTCATAAAATAAAAAATTGAATATTTTTAGTTATTCCAAATATAAAATAATGTATGTGGAAATAGTAAAATATATTCATATTTTACATGTTAAAAACATTTATTCTTTCCTTATAAATAAATTTAAACATTTGATATAAAATATGAAAAAAGATCCCTTTAAATGAACATTCTAAGAATCTAAAAAATATAGGTAAAATGAAATTTTTTATTCATTTACATATATATTTACTCATCTGTCAAACAATATTTACATTGAGGAAAAATATTAGACATAAATATTTAAAACATTTTAAAACTATGTTTTAAAATCAAATATCCCTTTCATTGAGTCTGACTGGTCACGTACATTATATATCTTCCATAATAATAAAGATGTGTTATTTATTTAATTTATTAATAAATATAGTTCAAGTCCATTTTCTTTTTTGTATTCCTTTTATTTCATTAATTATTATGTAAAACATAATCACTTAATTTATTAATTTTACTTTGGAAATTTTGAGGATGTTTAGTTCATATGTACAAAATGATTTCAATAAGATAAAAATGGTAAAATAGATCATGATGATATTATTTATTGAATCTTAATCATGTTATAATTCTAATTTGTATATATTAATTATAATTTTGTAACTAACATTGTATGTTGGTAATGAGAAATAAATTTCTTTACATCATGGGGCTAGTAATTTGTAAGCACGCATGAGTAACATATCTATTTTACAAAAAAAGAAGGAAAGAGGGAAATTATTATTTTATCATTCCATAATTATTATAATGTATTAAATATAATATTAATTTTTTACTCCTATGTGGATATACTAACTATGTGAGCCAGCGATGAAAAAATAAAATACTTCGGTTCGTGAGGTGGTTGTCTGTCAGTACGCATTAGCCACGTTTTTATCTTCACAAAATGATAATTAAATAACTATAATATTTATTTACCATTAAATAATTAATTATTTATGATATATATATATATATTATTTTATATGGGTCCATTATTATTACCATCTATAAGATTTGATGATGAAAAATGAAATATATCCTCTTTGTGGGGTGGTAGTATGTATGTACGCGCCAAAGATGTTTTCATTTTCAATTAGATGAATAACTCGAAGAAAAATGGTTATAATATAAACATAATAGAATTTACATATATCATATTTATTTATTTTATTATAACATAATGTTTTGGAGAGGTTTGAAGGAGGTAAAAGAAGGCATAAAAACACTTGGTTAAGAGCAGTACCTCTTCTTCAAATAATCCCTTCGGTTTATAGATAAATCCTTCTTAGGATGGTATTATGATCCAAATAGGACCTATAATTTATTATTATGGATATTAATAAATTATTTGGTTTGATATTTTAAATGATAATATTCTCTTGAAGTGTGAAAAATAGAAGAGGTGGTGTCCTTTTAGAAGTGAGGGAGAGGGCACACTTTGAGTATTTCTAAATATTAAAATATATTAATTTATTATTCTAGGTAAATGGATCCAAATGACTCATATTTTAATAATATATTATATATGATCTAAATATTAACTTGAAATAGGTTATAGAAAAGTTTTTACATCATTTTAAATCTTATTATTTTATCTTTAACCCTTTTAACTAATTTTAACTCTTATTGTGGTAACTAAAACTTTTACCAAAGTTACTATTCGTAATTAAAAAACTTCTAGTGGGATAATTACCAAATTTTAAAATGTTTATTTGAAACATGGAATCAATTTTATCAAATTTATTTTCTCTATGTGGAGGAAATTACTTTTCAAATAAACACCAAAAATGTGATGGAAAATAGTTATACAAAAAAATGAATTTTTAGTGTAGAAATATTTTTAATAAAAAAAATAAGAAAAATATAAATTATAATGAAATTAATTTTATAACATTTAAAAACAATTTTTATTTAAATTTTAAAATCAATTAAAAATAAAATAGGACTTTGTAAATAACAGACAGCTTTCTATAAAATCTGTATTTTTTACTATTCACAAGAAAAATTAATCTTCTAAGAAAATATATCAAAATGTCACCTAAAGATAATTCTGATATTCTGATTTCAAAATTATATCCTTTTTATAAAATATAATTTCTTAAATATTCATAAATTAATAATAATATATGTTCACAAAATGTAATAAAAATCATTTTTGAAGAAATTCTATTTTTAGAGCATGAAAAAACATTATTCTCATTCCTTTCTAAATAATCATAATTAAATGAATGATAATTAATTAAATTGATTATATAATAATATTATTTAATTTTAATCATTTATCAATAGTTATTAACTTAATCTATTAACATAAAAATATATTACATGCCTGAAAATAGTTATGTTAAAAATATTTCTTTTACCATTAAGAAATGTTGTCTTAATTTCTAAAAAAATTATTTAAATATATTTAATTATTAATATATATATATATATATATTATGTCGATGTTTCTAATGACCATATATATAGTGGTCATATTAAATTCCTATATATAGCCTTAAATGCTTCAATAAAATTTATTCGTTTACTTCTCTATCAACATGTCTATTGTATTCCTAATTATTTTCCCAGTTTCTATAGTTGGATTTGTTTTTAAAATATTTATTTTGAACCATAGGGTTAAATATTTGTTTATTTATATAAATATATTTTTATCATCCTGTACGAAATCACCGGTTTCAAGAAAGAGTTCCACATTAATTCCTACACAACTCCTCGTATGCAAGAGGATTCAAAAATAGTTGCGAGGGAAAAAAGGCCATAAATGGGGAGACTATACCCACAATATCAATCAGGAAAAATTTAAATAATGATAAATCATAACAACAAACTATTCTTGAAAAAATATCATGGAATTTATATCATGCCATATAGGAAATAAAACTCAAAAACCCAAAGTGGATGGTTAACAAAAGTGTTAGCAAGAAGGTAACTAAATAAAACCTCATGGAATGACTCTGGAGTCCATTCTAATACCACCACTTGTAATATTTTTTTTATTCGAACACTCTATCATTGGTTCTTTCCCTTTATTATATCCATGGTCCTGATGTTTATACACACAACAATGTTCTCATGAAGTATGTGATTATAAACCCAATATAACACCACCAATTAATTATTAACGTGAGGGGACATGAATATTATTGTATGTCATGATAATAGATAAGAAAACTTGAAATAATATAAAATCATTCATCCTGTAGTTGAATGTTAACCAAGCCACCATAAATCTCTTATTTTTCCTATTTTATCGCATATCCATAAACACATCCTTAATAGAAGTCACGATCCTGAGTTGACCATACAGTCCTCACATGTTCTCCACAACTTCCACAAGGATAACAAAACTTAGTTCAGGCCAAAAGAAAATCATATTCTAACACTACCTTGGGCCAGTCAATAAGGTAATTGTATCCCTGAAATGTGTCTGGTGTTATGTCACCATAGACCATCATGCCCAATTTTAACCATTCAGGTTAAATCACATAAGACCATCAATCCTTCAGGTTATTACACACAAATACATCATTCAACATCATCTAACACATTCCTTTAATCATGTCACTTGTAGTGTATGAACTTGATACCACTCTACAGACACCAAGCTATGATGGTTGAACCTGTAACTTTTTTACCATTCATATAATAACAACAACAACATACAAGATACTAGATACATCGAATGGAAATAATTACATCACATATATAGGAACAACATAACATGTCAAGAGTGGGAAACAGTATCCAATCCCACACATGTGATCATACTCAAACATGGTCTCACATGGTATTCATGCATGTAAATTTGATTAAACATCAATAAAGGTTTCTTGGGATAATCATTCATAATAATGTGATTAGACATAAAACATGATCTCATGGTCAACGCACATAGAGACTGTTTCTTTCTGGTTTTCAGCCACGAAAAGCCCAACAGCTCCGTATCCAATGATTGATGGACCTTCATTCTAAAGGAAGGTGTTCGACGGATGGTCTGACCAGTGACTCTTAAGAACTCACATTGGTTGAGAGGATGGGAAGTCAGACTCATCACACCCTTTGGGGGGGGGAATTATTTCCTGTTCCGGAACTCTCTTATATATTTATGATGTATTCATATGTTCGCGAATATTTGGTTTATACCCAAACATAGTATCCACAGATTTAACCTTGGTGGGAAACAGTCAACTGGATGCAGGGGTTCGAAATCATTTATGCCCTAGGTTTACCATCCCTCGTTGGATTAATGACCCTGAAGGGATGGAACTCTCTTGAGGCGGTGCTAGGAGTGGCGCAGTGAACCGATGTGGAGATGATCGGATCGACCGGTTGTTTGGCTTGAACCTCAGAGAGGCTTCCTATGTACCCTGCTTAGGAAGCAGGGATCAAAGTCCACGTAGTTCGCATATAAAGTTTAACATCATGCTGGACGAGGGTGGAAGTCAATGCTAAGAAACGACTGAGTGGTGGGATGGGTGGTGGGATTGAACCTCATGGAGGCTTCTTATGTACCCTATCTAGGAGGCAGGGATCAAAGTCCACGTAGTTCACTTAGGTGTGGAGATTATGCTCTGGGCAGCCCAGAATGATGGATTGGGGCTTACACTCTGAGGAGGCCTAGAATGGTGGATTGGGGCATACACTCTGAGGAGGCCTGTAGGATGATGTCATGGTCGATGCTTAATCTAGGCCCACGCGAGTCATGCTCGATGTGAGAAACATGAGGCAGAAGGGACCAGAGGATCACATCGCGAAAGGTGCGTCCGTGAGAAGCAGAGTGGGGATTACGCATGAGGGCGACCCAGGGTGATGAATTGGGGCTTACACTCTGAGGAGGCCTAGAAGTTCGGGGCTTACTCCGAGATGGAAGCCCATGGAGACTTCCTCATGTCTGGACATGATGGAATCCCAACTCAATGGTGGGTTGAGTAGTATAATGGGGGTCAACGCCTATGCGCAAGTGCACAAGAGGGATAACTCCAAGGGAGATGGAATCAGTCCAAAAAAAGGGAGATGAAAAGTGTGAATTACATGTATAACCTTCGGAACACAATGAGTGTGGCATGGTGACAGAGGATAACTGTTGACCATGTTCAAAACACAACATTCATATCACGTTATCCTGAAATGGGGACGAATAAATGAGGGTTGACTGCTGACCATATTCGAAACATAGGACCTATCTCGAAGTGTTGTCCAAAGTCTTCTGGAGTGTTGGCCCAGGAAGGTAGGTGAGCCAATTCGGCATGAGGCCGGTCCGTTAGAGGGTCCCTTCAGACATGAAAGAGGACAGAGATCCGAATGAAGGACATACAAAGTGTGGGGTGGAGTGATGGAATGATTGAATGGATTCCAGCGCTCTTGAGATTATGCCACTGTGATCATGTCATGAGGCATCTTATTCTTGGAGCATAAGGAATATCTTTCATGGAGCAAGAGGCATCCTGTGTTTGGAACATAGGGAGAACTACAGTTTATAGTCATGTAGAGAGGACTATTTCCATATATTTTAACGTCATATGGATCATACGAGGTCCATACAGTTTAACGTCATGTGGTCAGGATGAGGGCCATACAGTTTAACGTCATGTGGTTAGGATGAGGGCCATATAGTTTAACATCATGTGGTTAGGATGAGGGCCATACAGTTTAACGTCATGTGCTTAGCACGACTAGGTAGAAGATACCTAGCAATGGTTGGTGTGGGACTTACACAAGGGAGGCCCTTTCTGGATGAGCCTAGCAAAAGGAGCTAGGTAATAGGGTTAAAGAAGAGTCATGAGGAGTGGCTCGAATCATGGAATGTATAGGATTGATAATGGGGTGGCACAAGGGTGCAATGCGAAATACTGTTGACCCGGCCCGAAAAGTTTGTGGTGCGACTCTCCATTTTTCATGGGGTGTAGTTAAAGTAGCGAAGGGACCGGGCCGGAGGGACAGAACCGCAGCTCGTCAGTGAACCTGAGCAGGGGTGCGGGGCAACAGCCGCCGCAGTATCGACTATCAAGTTCATGGGGTTTTCTGCATGGGGCTGGCCGCGAAGGAGCTGGCCACGAGGTTTCGGCAGCGAGGGGATGGCCACGGAGGAGCTGTCCGTGAAGTACTATCCGCGAGGGAGCCGCATGTGGTTCACGATTTAGTTGTCCCCGAAGGGTGTCCGTGGAGGAGCTGGATGCAATGAAGCTGGCCGCGAAGCAGCTGTCTGGGAAGGACTGTCCACAGATGATTCCTGCCTCTATTTCGCGAACGAGACTTATCCGCGGAGGAAAGTGCCACTAAGGGCTGGCCGCGAACGAGCAGGCCGCGGAGGATTCCCGCCTCTTTTTCGTGAACGACGTGGGTCCGCGGAGACAATGGCTACTAAGGGCTGGCCGCGAAGGAGCCAGCCATATGTGGTTCATGGTTTGGTTTCTCCTCTCCACGAAAGAGATTATCTGTGGACGATATGGAGTTCGCGAATGGTCGCGGACTGCTGTGAGCGATTTCTCCAGCGTATCCCCACGGGTTTTCACATGTCCTCTCCTCTCTTTTCTTTTTGGTGACCCTCGATGATTATTTATAGAGGCACGGATAGGATGATCACACGGCCTTTGCAGAATCCCATGAAGGAATCCGCAGCCGCGGACGACTCGGTCAACCAGTGATTTTTGGAACCGAGATCCGTGGAATTGCTCCGCGGTCGTGCACCACTCCGCATTTATCCCGCGAACGATGAGGTTCGCAGCCGCATATGGATTCTGCCTCTATTTCGCGTACGACGAGGTTCGTGGAGGGGTCGGCTCGCGGCGGTGGACCGGCCTGGCACCCATCCTGCTTTGCGCCCGCGGAGGGTCCCCGCCTCTATTTCGCGGACGAAGCTGGTCCACGGAATTTCAGGAGGGCGGTCTTCCGAAACCGCCACGTGCTGTTGCTGGGAGCCGGTGCATGGACCGATTGGTCCTTTTCTAAGTCTTGGGGTAATCGTATTTCCCCCATGTGGAATTTTCAGGACCCTACAAATTCCCCCCATTGGAATAGGGTCTGATCAGAACGAAGAGGAGGCCATTCTGATGTAGAGTGGTCCTGAAAATCGACGAGTGATTGGAAAATGCTCTAAATTTTTCCTGAGCCAAGGGACTCAGTGAGCACAGTTTGACTTTTTCTAGGGTTTTGTAGAGAAACCATACAAATTTTTTTTCTCTTTCTTTTAATGCCTTAATTTTGCCTAGGCCCATTTAGTATGGACCCAGCGGGTATAACCCGACTTTTTCTTAGGTTGCCCTTTTCGGGTTTTCGGCCTAACAGGCTTTGTTCCCCTTTCTTTTGTGAGCGGTTTAAAGTCCCACCGACAAGACTATCATTACTGATGTTTTAGGTCAAACAGGTTTGACCAAATATGGTGGGGTGAGGGCCCTAATGGGGATCAACTTATTAAAAGATGTCTTAATACCCTTCAGACGCACGTGGGGGGAAAATATTTGAATTTGAGCGGCATGCAGGGCATGTCTCAGGGCATGGGAGTTGTGTCGGCGTATAGAGGTAGGAAGAGAATTGCCTAAGGAAAACTTTCCTTTAGTAGACGGGCCAGGGGAAATCAATATGCAGAGCCGCTGAGGGCATGGTATTCATAGTCATATAAGGGTGTCCTTAAGTCAATGACTTATCCATTTCTGATCGCCAGGGGACTTCATGGAAGTCCGGCTAATGGAAACCACGATGGGTGGCATGGAGAATTATGAAAACCACCAGGGGTGGCTCAAAAGGGGAGTGTGACATCTGAAACGTTTTTGGGAGCATCTGTACTAATCAGGAGTGTGGTCTGGAGACCACCTCCCTACGCATTAATTAGCATAATGGATGGACGAGGCTTGACGCAGTTTAAAGTCATGCAGCTGGGACATCATCTGAAATGGAACGACTTCTCCTGGTTCTCAGTAATCTTGTCAAAGACGTTCCCCCGCATTTAGGTAGGATTGTCGAAGAGGTTGGTATATTGTAGCTTAGAGGGTTTCGGAATCCCGGGATAGAAATGAGGGCTCAGAGGCCAAGAGTTGTACAGAGAGACGCATTGCCTAAAGAATTCTTGACTTTGGTAGACGGGCCAGGGGCGATCAATATGTAGAGCCGCTGAGGGCATGGTGTTCATAGTCGTACAAAGGTGTCCTTAAGTCAAATACTATCCACTTCCAATAGCCGAGGAACTTCAGGGATGTTGAGATTTGGGACCACCAGGGGTGGCTTATGAGATTTTGGATTTTTCTGAGTACAGAGTATGGCTTATGATGAGAGGGTGCCGGAATATGGGGAAAATATCTAGACTAAACTTCCTGGGAATGGGTGAAGTAATTCTTTCTCATGCTGGTGTGAGGCGGTGGTTCATGCAGGTCTGAACTGTGGACTGAAAGATGAAGAAAAACCTATGTTTCTTATTGAACTCATGACGAGTATGACCGTGTAGTTCGTCGTCGTGTTTTTGGGACATAATCTGTGCAGTTTGGCATCATGCGGCAAGGAAGAGAGGCATTTTTGAAGGTTGCAATGCAGTTTAACATCATGCAGCAAGGACAGGGGCATTTTTTTTAAAGGTTACTATATAGTTTAAAGTCATGCAGCAAGGACGTCTTCCATGAATATTAGCGTCATGTGGTAAGGACGAGGATGTATTTAATGGTTTTCGTGCAGTTTAACATCATGCGGCAAGGACGGGGGGCATTATTGTGAAGGCTTCTCTTCATAAGAATATAACTGGGCTTGAATACCTAAACATTCCCCAGACATGGAAGGTGGGTTGATGGTGTAAATCATTGTTCCAGGGCTTCTTGGATCAGGAAAGGTGATATGGGGGCTCTGAGGCCGGTAAGCATACGGAGCTAGGAAGAGCATCGCATGTGGAAATCTTTCCTTTGATGGATGAGCCAGGGGCTATCATTATGCAGATCCGCTGAGGGCATGGTATGCATAGTCGTACAATGGTGTCCACGGGTTGATGACTTTCCACTTCTGATGGCCATGAATGGTTATGGGTATCCACAATTATTTGGGACACGAAGTCTGTCAATTGGTAGGGGAATGCCTGGACATGTCAGGGATATCCGTCCCTAGTTGCTTGTTGAGTATCAAAGAGCCCCCCCCCCCCCCCGCTCTGATCTTTTTCTCTTTTTTTTCTTTTGCGCAGGGGTGTGCCTTCATTCCATGTAGTTTAATGTCATGCGGTAAGGAAGAGGTACTCCTATTTTATCGTTCATAAACCTCGGAACATTGGATGTCAATTGTTGTAGTCGCTCTAGGGATAACTGAGTCAACATGTTCTGATATACTTAGAACAGGGCGGGGGATGAAGGTCACAAACTGCAACTTTGAGCTTTCTCCGATCAGGAGGTATGGTGTGGGGGCTCTGAGGCCGGTAGGCGTACAGAGCTAGGAGAAGTATCACCTGAGGAAATCTTTCATTTGATGGACGAGCCATGGGCTATCATTATTAATAGACGCTGAGGGAATGGTATGCATATTCATACAAAGGTGTCCCCAGGTCGCTAACATTCCACTTCCGATTGCTGTGAATGATTATGAGAATCTGTGATTGCTCCCAGTGCAGAGTTCGGCATGTGGGGATAATGGTGTTCAAGTATAGAGAAAACAACTTCACTATAATTGTCTGTTGAGTCAATGTAGCCTAGTGTTGGCTTGATGTTGGTTGATGCAGGTTTCTATGTGAACCACTAACAGAAACATAGGCTATCCAGATAAGGATACCCCGACAACATCTAGATGTGAAAGGGGGAATGAACTTGTAAACAACTTTTCCATAAACTTCTAGATCAGGAGGTATGGTATGGGGCTCTGAGGCCGGTAAGCGTACGGAGCTAGGAAGAGTGTCGCCTATGGAAATCTTGCCTTTGGTAGATGAGCCAGGGGCTATCATTATGCAGAGCCACTGAGGGCATGGTATGCATAGTCGTACAAAGGTGTCCACGAGTCGATGGCTTTCCACCTCTGATGGCCATGAGTGGTTATGAAGATCCATAATTATCCGGTCCGTGCAGTCTGATGTACAGAAAGGATGTATCCAAATATGAAAGGAGTATCTCCATCTCGTATCGCCATGTGTCCTAGGTGGGTTATGACGAAGTCCGTGCAGTTTAATGCCATGCGGTTAGGACAAACCCTATACAGTTTAACATCCTGCGATAAGGACGAAAGTGACCCGATGTGAATGAAATAGGGGTCTGTACAGTTTAATGTCATGCAGTGGGGACAACTTTCGTGCAGTTTAATCATCATGCGGTAAGGACGAAAGTGACCTAACGTGAAAGAAAAAAGAGGTCTACGCAGTTTAACATCATGCAGTGGGGACATCTTCCGTGCAGTTTGATCATCATGCGATAAGGACGAAGATATACACCTCGTGTAGGTCTGGTCCGAACACGGGGGGAAGGGGAATTTTTAACATCATTGTGTAGTTTAACGTCATGCGATAAGGATGATAAGTACACCCCGTGTCTTTCTGGTTCGCACATGGGGGGAAAGGGCATTTTTTAAGGGGCTGGGCCAAGACTGGGGATCCTGGCATTGCTACGTATCCTATGAGGGTAGTAATCAATCCGTACGTAGTTCTCTGGAATGAGTAAACCCCGCACAGGTCTGGTCCATACATGGGGGGAGTGGCATTATTAATTCTTGTTATCCGTCCAGTTTAGCATCTTGATGTAAGGACGGACTCCATGCAGTTTGTCATCATGCAGGGAGGACGTGAATAAACCCCATGCAAGTCTGGTCCATACACAGGGGAATATGCATTTTTGTTTCTCTTTTTGAGGTGGCTGGGCCAGGGTGTGGAATTCTGGAATCACTACGTATCTTGCGAGGGAAGGAATCAATCCTCACATAGTTCTATGAAAGACGACACACCATGTTCAGGTCCGGTCCATACACAGGGGAAGAGGGATTTTTTTTGAAGTGTCTAGGCCAGGATATGGAATCCTGGCATCACTACGTGTCCCGCAAGGGTAGGAATCAAGGCATACGTAGTTCTGTGAAATCCGTGCAGTTTAACGTCATGCGGTGAGGACGAGGTGCTTGGATGTTTAGTGTCATACAGCTCGGACGAAGATTTCTCTGTCTCTATGGGAAATACTTCTTCAGGAATCTCACATTGGTAGGAGCCGTAGTGGATTGCTCGTCCATGGAGATTAGGGTATATGCTCCGTTGGAGTAGACTTTGTGTACAAAATATGTTCCTTCCCACATGGCATCCATCTTTGGAGGCTTCTTTCCAGGTATCATTGGGGTCCTAAGGACTAACACTAATTCTCATTCCAAGAAAGGCCGGAGGTGGACCTTTTTGTTGAAGGCTTGTGCGATCCGGTTCTGGTACACTTCCAGGTGGTGCAGAGTGTGAAGCCGCTTCTCCTCTAGCTGTTCCAATTCACCTAGATGATTTTCTGAATGCTCACCATTGGATAATCGATCATAGATGGCAACACGGAGTGAGGTAAGTTGGATTTCAATGGGCAGGACCGCCTCTGTGCCGTACACCAATGAGTACGGGGTAGACAGAGCAGTGGTGAAAATTGTGGTTCGATAAGCCCACAATGCATGGAGGAGTTTATATAACCATGAATTCTTGTCTTTGTCCACCATTTTCTAGAGGATGTTGGATAGGGTCTTGTTGAAAGATTCTATCTGTCTGTTGGCCGCCGTATGGTAGCGGGATGAGTGGTTAGCCTTGATACCATACTTGTGTTATAGCTTTTCCATCTCAGCAAAGAAAAAGTTGGTGCCGTTGTCCGTCAGTATAGTATGAGGGACACCAAATCTGGTGATGATATTTTTCTTCATGAAGCTGACAATATTTCATGCCCCAACTTCCTTGACGGGTATGGCTTCTGCCCATTTGGAAAAAGAGTCAGTCTCTGTGAGGATATACTTCAGCTGTTTGGCTGTGGCGGGAGGATATGGTCCGACCACGTCGATCCCCTAGACGGAAAACAGCGAGGAGTACTTACCTTGATGAAGTAACTCTGGAGGATGTTGTATGAAGTTGGAATGGATCTGGCCTGAGTGGAATTTTGAGGTAAAATGCCCTCAGTCTCGTGACACTGTGGCCCAGTAGTACCCAAGACTTCGAACCTGATGGGAAAGCTTGGTCCCTGGTTGATGTGCTCCACATACTCCTGCATGTACTTCAGTCATGAAGACTGTGGTTTCTTCTCCGTCATTGATTCTGAGGAGAACTCCATCGAGGCCTCATTTTTAGAGGACCTCTTGCTGAACCACACCGCCATATAGGACAAAATTGATTTCCCTTCTCCGTATTTACTCTCGTTCAACCCTGTCTGATGGAAGCTCTCCCCATTGATGGAAGTTCGTAATGGGGGTCATCCTGCCGGTGGTAGGAGCATATGGCTCAGGGACAGGACTGACTTCGTTGATCTCTTACATCTTATCTTGAAAAAATGGCAATACCATTCAATTTTTATTAATGAGGATGACCGTTTCATCCCGGTCTAGGTCGGCTAGGGCTGTGGCCGCATTGGCTAATGCATCAGCCTGAGCGTTCTGGGACCGGGGAATATAAGTCAATGTTGGTTCTGTGGAGAACTCGGCCATTAATCCTCAGAAATGGTCAAAAAAGGGGATCAACTCCTCCTTTTTAATAGCATAGTCACCATTGACTTTCTTGATGACCAGATCCGAGTCTCATTTATCCTTAAGGTGTTGTACTTGTTCCTGGAGTGCGAGCTCTAGGCCTGTAATGAGGGATTGATATTTCGCTTCATTATTTGTACATCCCTCTAACAGGAGTAAGGAATACGGAAAAACAACCTTTTATAGGGACACAAGTCTTATCCCCAGACCACTTTGTTGAATCTGGGATCCTCCATTCTATTCCCGGTGGGGCTTCTGGACGCACCGTCAAAGTACATTTCCCATGCTGGGAACTCCTCTTAAACTGAGAAGATATCTTCATCAGGTAGTTCAGTGTCTGGTGTAGTGGTCCCTATTAAAGTTTGATCTTCTATAAAGTCTTCTAATGCCTAGCCCTTGATGGCTTTTTGAGGCACGAAATGGATGTCAAATTGTTGCAGGATGACCGCCCATCGGGATAGGCATCCGGTTAGCATCGGGCGACTGAGGATGTACTTGAGCGGGTTACTCCGCGAGATAAAATGGACCTCATGATGCTGCAGATAATATAAGGCCCCATCCTTAAACCTTACTTAATCTTGAGTTAATACAAGATTACACATTGAGGATCTTTTCAGGTTTAGAGTTTTAGAGAATTAGATCATAAAACTTGCATTACATTCCACATTTAAAAAAAAGTGGTTACATAAAATACAGGATTCATTCTTCCCATCAACGGAAACATATTTAAAATAAAACTTGGATTCTTTCTTGACACATCCTTGACACTATCATCACATCACGTACCTTTCCCTTGACCTGTGAAAAACATTTTAAAAACTTGGGATGAGCATAAAAAAGCTCAGTAAGGGATATAAAAATATGGAAAGGAAACATGACTTCATATATACATAAGAATGAAATCATACATTACCCATAAAACTTAGGCACTTTAACATACCTAATCAAACCATGAATAAATCATAGAAATCATAAGACATAATGGTAACTTGAGGCATTCATAACATTCTTATGTAGGGAGTAACCCTCTTGGTTACGTTTGGAATACCCATCATAGTATATTCCATAAATCTCTTCGGAGAAACCTTAACGTTTCACTCCTTCGCGTTACCCAATGCGTTGGAGAGCTATATTGGGCTCACCCTCCCTTATTCTATCACGGAACCACCCGTCTTCATAATAATTCCCAAGAACCTCAACATAATCGTATAACATAAAACATGCATAAAGGAAACATAACATTTCCACCTTCAATCACAAGATATTAATACAAAAAATTGATATAAAAATATTATGAAAACCATTTTCAATACCAAAAGAAAAGAAAAGTAAAACATGGTATTTATTTTTCTTTTAAAAAAAAGGTATGGCTTGTAGAGGAAGCCGAAACTCAAATAATGGTCACGGCGACGGAGAAGTCGTTGTCGCCGCATACGTACGACAAAAACATTCCCTTTTGTCATTTAGTAAACGCTTTGTATAAAAAATGATTCCTTTTGAATAAACGTAAAAGTCAAAGGGGTTTATACACCGTATAAAAGAAGGTTGTATATAAAACAAAATATGCCTCAATGAAAGGATATTGAGACGAAGTCCCATACAAAGACGATATGCTTGGTTTAAGGATAAATCAATTGAATAACCATGTGTGACAAACAAATACACCAAATATAAGTGGATATTAAGTGTAAAACAATCAAAGGTCATTCACACATATTCAAAAGATGACATATTCAATAACTACATGTTTAACCCAAAGAAATCGAAATTGGGTTAAGAAGTTCCCTTGACAGCCTAACAACGTCACATCAAATTGAGTTGATGAGAGATAAAAAAAGGGTATCTCATAACATGGACATAAAATTTACATCAATAAGGATATATGAGAACATATCCCAAGATAACAATATGTAATTTAAAAGACCCAACAAAAGAAGTCTTTTAAAAAGTGGAGGGTGAAAGGTTCCCTTACCGACATGGGTATCTTTCGAAACATACACCTCGTGAAAGAAGAAAAATACAAAATTGATGTAAATACTCATAAAAGAAAGTATATTACACAATAAAATAATGGGGAGTACATACACCACTCAAAGGAAATCGTGGAAAATGTAGCATAAATCTCACGGGAATAAAAGTGAGATGAAAAATCCTTTACGAAAACTCGGCAGCCTAACGACGCCACATAAAACTTCCAAAATGGATTGATGAGAGAGAATAGGGTCTCTCATCACATGAACATAAAAATTCTAGTAATATTAATATAAAAGAACATCCCAATAACAAGAAATATGAGCTTTAAAAGGAATGACATAAAAGAGTGTACTTAAAAAGAAAGAGAGGAGTAGATCCCTTACCTCGGGTCCGACTTGACTCGATCGTTCTTTAACGTCCTGAATAATAAAGTTCAGTTAATTTATATTTGATTAAGAACCTTTTTCAAGTTCATTATTCCTTTTATATCACTTATTGCCATGTTATAAACATTATATAATCATTTAAGTTAATAATGTTTGTTTTGTCGATATTTGGTTCTTAAGTCGAAAGTGGACTTCTTACAATTACATATTGTTCGTGTGCTCAAAGGTTATTTATATCCAGAATGAAATTCCTGATTTGGATATCATATATATGATATATATCTATAATATAAATATATTTATAATATCACATAATCATTTATAGGTAATAAATGAAATGCACCGTTCATGGAGACGGTAAGCCGTACGTACGCATGAACGCTACATTCATTTCTTTGTCATATTAATGGAATTAAAACTAAATGAGAGGTATGTATATTTTAATTCCAGAATTATATTCATCATTTAGATGTATCATTCATCATATATATCCATTATATACATGTACTTATAATAGTACATTACATTTGGGGATAAGAAATGAAATGCACCGTTCATGGAGACGGTAAGCCGTTCGTACGCATGAACGCTACTTTCATTTCTATCTCATACTTTAATGGAAATAAATAATAATTATATATAGTTATATTAAAATTACATTATAAAATCATATATAATAACATTAAATCCATCCTTTATACGTCCCACGTATGGCATTAACGAATCACATCACTTTGAGGGTGCGATAGTCCGCACTTCCTAAAATGTAGATATCGCGTATACCCATAATGGAATCCATAAAGGTAAGCCAAAAATGAAAAATAAAGAAGCTTAAGTAAAACATAAACATATTATATATCATATATAAATATTGTGACATCTTAATGGCCACCTTTTAAGGTGTTATATGAGTGTTGAACAATCATCGTTTGGTGAGGTAGAAATTCACCATCCACAGAAACAGTATGTTCTTTAACCATTAGATGTAGGTGTGTGTAAGTGTAGCTAGAATAATTCTTATAAAAACATCCTAGTATATTGAAGATACTTGAGTAGTTACAAAAGAAATTAATAAAAAGAGTTTAGGGGGTTGGAGAGGCAAAATAAAACAAAAGGACTCAAGTGAAGACATTACCTTAAAATCCGGTAACTCCCTTTGGTTTGAGCTCAAAATCATCCTTGGGAAGACTTCTGCCCAAAGTGAGGTTTCAAGGAGTAATATAGGAAAGTGGAGAGACATAAGGGGCAGGGGTTGGCCGATCCAAAGGCTTTGGGAGTGTGGGTAAGGAGGTAGAGGTGGTGGCCTTTTATAAGAGGAGAGGAGGGGCACTCTTGGAAAGTAAAGAAAAGTCACTTTATTTTAAAATGATATTCGGATTTAAGAGGTCCCACATTGATATAATTCCAGGATAAGGTGATAAGGGTTAGGAATACACTCATCCAATATGTTTTGGACATGTTTATGTCTTAGATATTACATTATCTTTCCATTTTATTTAAATCGTTAAATAATGAGCTCATCGCTGCATCATCATGATGTCATAAATAAGTTAATTTATTTAACGTATAAAAATTATAAAAAAAATACTATGATGTAGGAAATCGTTTTAGCTTTCCAATGACTATTTATAGTCAAAATTATGACTTGTATAACCCCATGTACAAATTGTTTTAGTAAAACATTTTATGTTTGTCTCATTTTTTACTTTAACTTTAAATAAAAAGATATTAATGTCATTTTCCAACCAAAGTGGCTTCATGGGGTCCCCAAGTTGACCCATGGGTTTTCAAGGTCGGCCATGACACATCCAATGAGGTTAGGACATGTGTCAAGTTCATTTCATATTATTTAAACATTATTTTTACCTCAAACTACACTAATTACCTCTAATCGCGATTAAAAACTTAATAAGTTACTATTCACCAAAAAATTATTTTAATCCCATTGAACCACATTTTACTTTTTAATGACAACCATGTATGTCGGATTGTTGAAATTAAAAACACAGAAGTGGTAAAATTTCATTTAAACAAAAAATCAGTTTTTATAAGTATCACTTAGTGGTTTCACTATTCATCAAAAATTGATGTTTTTCAAAAAAAATACCAAAAATTCACCCTAAGCTATATTTGATATTCTGAATTCAAAAAATAATTCTATTTTACAAAATTCAAAACATATTATTCATATTAATTAATTTAATAATTAATTATCACTGTAATGACAAAAAGCGTGTTTTTATGAAACAATAAGTATCAAAAGATTAACACTAGTTTAAGTCCGATTTCAAAGTGAAATTAATTCCAACAACCACTATTGGATTTAATGGTAAAAATATATTCTAATTTCACTTTAAATCCGATTCAAAATATAATCTAATCATATAAATAAATTAGATTAAAAATAGGTTTTGAATTAAAATACAACATTTTACACTATTCATTAAAAAAAATGAACTTTATCAGAAAAATACCAAAAATTAACCCAAGGTAAAATTCAATGTCCCAATCATAAATAATATGTTTATTTTGAAGAATAGAGCTTATAAAATTGTCAAAAAGTGGATTTAAAAGGGTTTCTCCATCAAAAGGCGGTTAATCGACCTTTTAAAGAATATTAGAATGTTTACGCTTAAAAACTAGATTCATTTGCATTTTTAATCCTCTAACATTTATTGTAAAGAGTAAAAAATATTTGACAAACATATATAATCATTTTTTATTTAGTTCTGTTCATTCCCTCCATTACAACGGCTAGGCGTTAACTACCATTTAAAATAATATTATTTTATTATTAGAGTGCAACGTAAGATTCCCAAGAAACTCGTTGTTGCGTATTGGGTACGCCATTGAGAATAACATCCCCTTTAAAGTAATATTAATATTTTATTCACAAATATGGATAAATATAATGATGTCATATTCTTTATTTACCTGGGGTGTTACATCCTTCCCCCCTTTTGGGAATTGCGTCCTCGCAATTTTAAAATTGAGCTCAGAAACATCCTTGAAAGTCCCACATCGGAACAAGAGTCGGTAAAACAATCACTTTAAAATAAAGAAGGATAAGTACAAAGGTCACCCATGTTAACCCATAATAGGAGTCCAATTATGAAAATATTGACATGGAGGAAAAAACAAAGGGTCATGTTCTGATGGAGATTGATAGAAAACATGTTTAGGAGAAAGTTAACCATAAGAAAATCACAAACTTGTGATGGGTTAAACGGTATTCGATTCCCCAGTAGGAAAAGTTAATAGAAAACATTTTTGTTTTAAGTTACTTTTTATTGAGGAATTTATTCATAAGGAAACATAATCACTTATCATGTTGACTTTCAACTTTTATTACATTCCTTACACAAACTCATATTTTCGCCAAAAGACGAGTATTTAGGAAGACTTGTTCACATTAAGAGTACTAAAATCAACTTCTAGAGAATCACCTAATCCACAAAAGAGAACTATATACTTCCCATGTCTCTAGACTTTAACCAAAACCAAAACCAAAAAGGTTAGTACAAGATCAGATAATCCAGAAAAGGATAACCCTTTATAAAAAGAAAATCTATTCTTAATCTCCAAAATTTGTCCAACAAAACCCAAAGTTCAACGAGGACCATTCGATAAACAATTTTTCCATAAAATTCTACAAAGTAAACCAAACTAAGATTTAAACCCAAATATTTGAAGGATTTAGTCACATAGTCTACCAAGTTAAATCATATCATTTATCTCCAAACCACATCAGTTGCTCTTAATGAGTCGTATAGAAAAGTAATTAATCCTAATCACTTATCCTCCATGATATGTTAATAAATTTCCATAGATAACCCAAAATCAACTTACTCTTAATTAATAAAATCATATAACTAAAAAAGAAATAGTCAAACTAACCAGGGACTTCACGTAGTCCAGTGGTAGGTGATAAATACCAGTCGCACTTTGGTTGTGGGTTCGATTCCCACAACTTTGTCTGACGCGACGGGTTGTCACACGGTCTGCGTGTTGTCCTTTTTCCAAAACTATATAATTCTCAAATCATTCCACAAAAAGGGATAAAATCATAAAAAATAACCATAACATAATTTAACCTCAATTTTATCTCATGCCTTTCACTTCAATCATAACATATAGTAACCTATAATTACCTCAAAAGTAAGT
Organism: Viscum album; assembly: GCA_963277665.1. Taxonomy (NCBI): domain Eukaryota; kingdom Viridiplantae; phylum Streptophyta; class Magnoliopsida; order Santalales; family Viscaceae; genus Viscum; species Viscum album. Next base: position 1,730,301,032 of record OY728123.1, on the reverse strand, counting down.
ATCATATAAACCCAAATGGTTCTTTATAACTATGTCCACAAAAGAAAAGATAACTATTCCTTGAATAAAATTTTCCTATATTAAACATCAGGGTTACACATAATATAAAAAGTCTTCTAATGTAACCCCATCATCAAAAGAGACTTAATACTCTTAAGAATTTCACCATAACTCTTGAAGACCTTATATGTTGACATCTTACTCATTCAACATTCTTCATGATCCATTAACCATTCCTTTCCAACTTATTCCGAAATACCTCTTTCCTACAAACAAAATCATGAATCATATCCTAAGATTCCAAAATAGGAAAACAATAGTCATGAAATAATACATACCTTTGATTGGTCATTGTCAGTTTCTTCATCCTCAATCGGAATGGCATTAGGTATTGGTAAAAAACAATTTGTATGCTCTTGGTGACCCCATTCACGAAACTTCTTCAAAGGACATTGGTTTTCATAATTAAAATTCACACCACATTTAAAACATTCAATTGATCCCTCAGAAAAAACTTCTTTCCCTTTCCTCGAGTCAACTGGATGCTTACTTTTTCCATGGAAGGTTCTTATTTTATGACCTTCATTTCCACATCTATAGCATATTTCTGTCCCTTTGAAACATTTTCCTAGGTGTTTCTTTCCACATCATTGACACATAGGTTTTTGAACACACTTACCTTTATGATTATTACCTGTACTTCTGTAGGGATTTTTTTCTCACATATATGATGCCTTAGACAAATCACGAAGGTTTAGGTGGTCAATCATGACTCTAGATAGTTGGTTGAGGATAATCACAAGAGTGCTCATTGCAGCTCCCATATCATTCAGTTGCTTGCTCAAAAAACTGTCACAGTTTCCTTCACATCCACTATTACTTTGGTGCCTCCTAGATCCATCCATTTACTAAAACCAAAAAAGGTCAGTGTGAGTATATCAAAAAAACATCATGTACTAATGAGGAAGATAAACACTAAGATATACTTACTCATTCACTTTATCTAAAACTGGGACTCTTTCTGAAGTCCTAGACATTATGGTATTGCCACTTATGCTTAAAGAATACCCTAACCTCTTAAGTTATCTAAACCGACCTCTGATACCAACTATAAGGCCACATCCTTAAACCTTACTTAATCTTGAGTTAATACAAGATTACACATTGAGGATCTTTTCAGGTTTAGAGTTCTAGAGAATTATATCATAAAACTTGCAATACATTCCACATTTAAACAAAGTGGTTACATAAAATACAGGATTCATTCTTCCCATCAACGGAAATATATTTAAAATAAAACTTGGATTCTTTCTTGACACATCCTTGACACTATCATCACATCATGTACCTTTCCCTTGACCTGTGAAAAACATTTTAGAAACTTGGGATGAGCATAAAAAAGCTCAGTAAGGGATATAAAAATATGGAAAGGAAACATGAGTTCATATATACATAAGAATGAAATCATACTTTACCCATAAAACTTAGGCACTTTAACATACCTCATCAAACCTTGAATAAATCATAGAAATCATAAGACATAAAGGTAACTTGAGGCATTCATAACATTCTTACGTAGGGAGTAACCCTCTTGGTTACGTTTGGAATACCCATCACAGTATATTACCTAAATCTCTTCGGAGAAACCTTAAAATTTCATTCCTTCGCGTTACCCAATGCATTTGAGAGCTATATCGGGCTCACCCGCCCTTAGTCTATCACAGAACCACCCATCTTCATAATAATGCCCAAGAACCTCAACATAATCGTATAATATAAAACATGCATAAAGGAAACATAACATTTCCACCTTTCAATCACAAGATATCAATACAACACATTGATATAAAAATATTATGAAAACCATTTTCAATACCAAAATAAAAGAAAGTAAAACATGGTATTTATTTTTCTTTAAAAAAAGGTATGGCTTGTAGAGGAAGTCGAAACTCAAATAATGGTCACAGCGGCAGAGAAGTCGTTGTCGCCGCATACGTACGACAAAAACATTCCCTTTTGTCGTTTATTAAACGCTTTGTATAAAAAAATATTCCTTTTGAATAAACGTAAAAGTCAAAGGGGTTTATACACCGTATAAAAGAAGGTTGTATATAAAACAAAATATGCCTCAATGAAAGGAGATTGAGACGAAGTCCCATGCAAAGACGGTATCCTTGGTTTAAGGATAAATCAATTGAATAATTATATGTGACAGACGAATACACCAAATATTAGTGGATATTAAGTGTAAAACAATCAAAGGACATTCACACATATTCAAAAGATGACATATTCAATAACTACATGTTGAACCCAAAGAAATCGAAATTGGGTTAAGAAGTTCCCTTGACAGCCTAACGACGTCACATCAAAATGAGTTGATGAGAGATAAAAAAAGGGTATCTCATCACATGGACATAAAATTTACATCAATAAGGATATATGAGAACATATACCAAGATAACAATATGTAATTTAAAAGACCCAACAAAAGAAGCCTTTTAAAAAGAGGAGGGTGAAAGGTTCCCTTACCGACATGGGTATCTTTCGAAACATACACCTCGTGAAAGAAGGACAATACAACATTGATGTAAATACTCATTTAAGAAAGTATATTACACAATAAAATAATGGGCAGTACATACACCACTCAAAGGAAATTGTGGAAAATTTAGCATAAATCTCACGGAAATAAAAGTGAGATGAAAAATCCGTTACGAAAACTCGGCAGCCTAACGATGCCACATAAATCTTCCAAAATGGATTGATGAGAGAGAATAGGGTCTCTCATCACATGAACATAAAAATTCCAGTAATATTAATATAAAAGAACATCCCAATAACAAGAAATATGAGCTTTAAAAGGAATGACATAAAAGAGTGTACTTAAAAAGAAAGAGAGGAGTAGATCCCTTACCTTGGGTCCGACTTGACTCGATCGTTCTTTAACGTCCTGAATAATAATCTTTAGTTAATTTATATTTTCTTAAGAACCTTTTTAAAGTTCATTATTCCTTTTATATCACCATGTTATAAACATTATGTAATCATTTAAGTTAATAATGTTTGTTTTGTCGATATTTGGTTCTTAAGTCGAAAATGGACTTCTTACGATTACATATTGTTCGTGTGGTCAAAGGTTCTTTATATCCAGAATGAAATTCCAGATTTCGATATCATATATATCATATATATCTATAATATACATGTATTTATAATATCGCATAATCATTTATAGGTAAGAAATGAAATGCACCGTTCATTGAGACGGTAAGTCGTACGTACGCATGAACGCTACTTTCATTTCTTTGTCATATTAATGGAATTAAAACTAAATGAGAGGTATTTATATTTTAATTCCAGAATTATATTCATCATTTATATTTTTCATTCATCATATATATCCATTATATACAAGTACTTATAATAGTACATTACATTTGGGGATAAGAAATGAAATGCACCGTTCATGGAGACGGTAAGTCGTTCGTACGCATGAACGCTACTTTCATTTCTATCTCATACTTTAATGGAAAGAAATAATAATGATATAGATTTATATTATAATTCCAGTATAACATCATATATAATAACATTAAATCCATCCTTTATACGTCCCACGTATGGCATTAACGAATCACATCACTTTGAGGGGGCGGTAGTCCGCACTTCCTAAAATGAAGATATCGCGTATACCCATAATGGAAGCAATAAAGGTAAGCCACAAATGAAAAATACAGAAGCTTAAGTAAAACATAAACATATTATATATCATATATAAATATTGTGACATCTTAATGGCCACCTTTGAAGGTGTTATATGAGTTTTGAACAATCATCATTTCATGAGGCAGAAATTCACCATCCACGGAAACAGTATGTTCTTTTACCATTAGATGTAGGTGTGTGTAAGTGTAGCTCGAATCCTTCTTATAACAACATCCTAGTATATTTAAGATACTGTATTTATTACAAAATAAATGAATAAAAAGAGTTTAGGGGGTTGGAGAGGAAAAATAAAACAAAAGGACTCAAGTGAAGACATTACCTTAAATTCGGGTAACTCCCTTTGGATTGAGCTCAAAGGCATCCTTGGGAAGACTTATTCCCAAATTGAGGCTTCAAGGAGTAAGAGAGGGAAGTGGAGAGACAAAATGTGTAGGTTTTGGCCGAGCCAAAGGCTTTGGGAGTGTGGGTAAGGAGGTAGAGGTGGGGGCCTTTTATAAGAGGAGAGGAGGGGCACTCTTCGAAAGTAAAGAAAAGTCACTTTATTTTAAAATGATATTCGGATTTAAGAGGTCCCACATTGATATAATTCTAGGATAAGGTGATAAGGGTTCTAAATACACTCATACAATAAGTTTTGGACATGTGTAGGTCTTAGATATTACATTATCTTTCCATTTTATTTAAATCGTTAAATAATGAGGTCATCGCTGCATCATCATGATGTCATAAATAAGTTAATTTATTTAACGTATAAAAATTATAAAAAAATACTATGATGTAGGAAATCTTTTTAGATTTCCAATTAATATTTATAGTAAAAAATATGGCTTGTATAACCCCATGTAAAAATTTATTTAGTAAAACATTTCATGTTTGTCTCATTTTTAATTTAACATTAAATAAAAAGATATTAATGTCATTTTCCAACCAAAGTGGCTTCATGGGGTCCCCAAGTTGACCCATGGGTTGTATTGGTCGGCCATGACACATCCAATGAGGTTAGGACATGTGTCAAGTTCATTTCATATTATTAAAACATTATTTTTATCTTAAACTACACTAATTACCTCTAATCGCGATTAAAAACTTAATAAGTTAATATTCATCAAAAAATTATTTTAATCCAATTGAAACACATTTTACTTCTTAATGACAACCATGTATGTCGGATTTTTGAAATTCAAAACACAGAAGTGGTAAAATTTCATTTAAACGAAAAATCAGTTTTTATAAGTACCACTTAGTGGTTTCACTGTTCATCAAAAATTGAATTTTTCGAAAAAAATACCAAAAATTCACCCTAAGATATATTTGATATTCCGAATTCAAAAATGAAGTCTATTTTTCAAAATTCAAAACATATAAGTCACATTAATTAATTTAATAATTAATTCCCGATGTCATGACAAAAAGCGTGTTTTTATGAAACAATAAGTATCAAGAGATTGACACTAGTTTAAGTCCGATTTCAATGTGAAATTAATTCCAACAACCACTATTGGATTTAATGGTAAAAATATATTCTAATTTCACTTTAAAACCAATTCAAAAGATAATCTAATCATATAAATCAGTTAGATTAAAAGGAGGTTTTGAATTAAAATACAACATTTTACACTATTCATTAAAAAATGAACTTTATCAGAAAAATACCAAAAATTAACCCAAGGTAAATTTCAATGTCCCAATCATAAATAATATGTTTATTTTGAAAAATATATCTTATAAAATTGTCAAAAGGTGGATTTAAAAGGGGTTCGCCATCAAAAGGCGGTTAATCGACCTTTTAAAGAATATTAGAATGTTTACGCTTAAAAACTGGATTCATTTGCATTTTTATTCCTCTAAAATTTATTGTAAAGAGTAACAAATATTTGACAAACATATATAATCATTTTTTAGTTAGTTCTGTTCATTCTCGCCATTACAACGGCTAGGCGTTAACTACCATTTAAAATAATATTATTTTATTATTAGAGTGCAACGTAAGATTCCCAAGAAACTCGTTGTTGCGTATTGGGTACGCCATTGAGCATAACATCCCCTTTAAAGTAATATTAATATTTTATTCACAAATATGGATAAATATAAAGATGTCAGATTCTTTATTTACCTGGGGTGTTACAGATAATGTCATAGTTTTTGAACCGCGAAGACCAAGGCCAAACATCTCTTCTCGATATTTGAGTATCGAGTCTCAGCATCAATCATGGTTCGACTAAGGTAATAGAGACTGTTTTTACTACCGGCGTCATACTTCTGTGCGAGGAAGGCTACCAATGACCATTCTAGGGCCGTCACATATAAAATTAGAGTCCTTCCATCGACCGGGGGCATGAGAACTGGTGGGCTTAAGAGGTACTTCTTCAAGTTTCCGAACGCCTCTTGGTAGTCATTCGTCCATTGGTACGTGACCCCCTTCTTCATCAACCTGGTTAAGGGAAAACATTTTCCTGCCAGGTTGGCTATGAACCGCTTAATATAGACTAGGTGCCCTTGGAATCCCCTCAGCTCAGTGAGATTTTGAGGGGGTGGAAGGATCAGGATAGCCTTCGTCTTCTCTGGGTCGACTTCGATGTCGCGATGGATTACGACGAAGCCCTGGAATTTCCCTGAGGTAACCCCAAAGGCACATTTCAAGTGGTTCATCATAAAGCTATGCTGTCAGAGCTTGTTCAAGATGGTCTCATATTCCGACAGGTGATCCGAGCGCTATCTAGACTTGACCACTAGGTCATCCACGTAACATTCAACGAATTTACCCAGGAACATCTTAAATATCCGATGCATGTCACGTTGATATGTGGTGCCAACATTCTTTAGACCAAAGGGAATGAACCTGTAGCAGAATACCACTTGAGTGTCCATGAAGGCCATGGCTTCTTTATCCTCTTGGGCCATCCTGATTTGATTGTATCCAGAATAGCTGTCCATGAAGGATAGAGCCTCATACCCGGTCATCGCATCAATTAACAACTCGGTGATTGGAACCGGGAAGTCATCTTTCGGAAAATGCCGATTAAGGTCTCTGAAGTCATTGCAGACGTGGATTTGTCCATTCCTTTTCTTTACAGGGACGATGTTGGCCAACCAAATGGGGTAATGGACCTTCCGGATGAAGCCCACTTTAATGAGCTTATCGACTTCAACATCTATCTTGGCAGCATGTGTGGAGTGGGTGCTTCTGGTGGCCTGATTGTAGCCCCGGTGGTCTTCTGGAAGACCCAGGTGATGCGTCGCTACCTCAGGATCAAGTCCTGGCATTTTTGTGTAATTCCATGCAATGACATCTCGATGTTGCCGTAGGAAGGAGGTATATACCTCGTGTTCCTCGGGGGACATGGTCGCGCTAACGAGAGGGGGCCTCATGTATTCTTCAGTACCCAGGTTTATTTCCCTGACCTCGTCCACGGTGGTGGAGATACCCTCTTCAAATGCGGGAGGTGCATATCTGAGATCTTCCCCCTCTTCTTCTCCCAATTCCTCATCTTCTTGATCTGACTAGGAGAGAGTTTCTGGTAAGAGCCTTTGAGGGTTTGAGGGAGAGGCATTGTGGGCATCCCTTCATGAGTATTTTTCCCCAAATCGAGGGTTGGTAGACGTTCCCATGTTGTCGTGCTCATCCATCGTGGCTGAAGTCATGAGGACATCCTAATTTCTGTTCGGACTTGAACTCCTACTCTCAACATGGTTGATGGGCAGGACATAATTTCTACCAAGCTGCCTAAGGGGGTCATTGGGGAACATTTCCATGCCATTTGGAGTGGGGATCCAGTCAACGTTGTTGACCAAAGGCTTCTTCTTCTTTTGTTCATAGAAGCCGACGTCGATGTAATGTGACTCGGAGTGCTCGAAAGGGGCCTTGTTGGTGTGCAACATCCCACTTTGGCCATTGATTCAGTACATGATACACTGGTGGTAGGATGAAAGAACAGCCATGGGCTTATGGAGCGATGGCCTTCCCAGCAGGGCATTGAATGTAGTTCTCTACCGAACCACCAAGAATTCCATGTAGGATACCCGGTCACCAAAATGGGTCTTTATCTTAATTTTTCCCATTGGCTTTTGCTCACTCTTGTCTTAACCTAACAAAGTTGTGGTCGATGGAACTAGATCGTCCTCACTGTAGCCCAACTTACGGAGTGTCCATAGGGGAAGGAGGTTAAATCCAAAGCCATTATCTATAAATACATTTCGGATCTCAATACCATTCAGCATGTCAGACACATATAGCGGTCTGATATGTCCTTTCATGATGGCATCTTCATCCTAATCAGTGAAGGAAATCACAGCATTGCATTCAGTCGGGCGAGACTTCGTCTGTTAAATCTCGGCGGTAGCTACCTCGGCTTGGAATTCCTGGGGGATGATCAAAGCATCGTTAAGTGCCTCCCTAAGGTCGGATGAAAAACTCAAGGCATCCATGATTGAAAACTTGGTTGGCACTGACTCCAACTGCTTAAGGATGTTGTATTTTTTCTCCAGCGGTCAACGCTTCTCCGTTGGCGGGAGAGTCTTAGCGGGTGCTTTGGGAGATGGAGCATTTGATGAGGAGGGATCAGCCGCGGGGATGGATGTCGATGGTGTTCCTTGGTTTTTAGGACTTGGCCTGGCCGGTCTGTTTGTGCGCACTAGGTGACCAGTCACTTGCTCCTCCTCTGGTGGGTATCGTAGAACAACAGGTTCAGAGTGGCTGCTTGTGGAGGTGGAGGGGCATTCCCTCTCCTGCTGAGTCCGCTGAAGGGATCTCCCACGGGTTTCCGCAATATTGACGGTCTGGGACGGGGTCCAACCGTAGGGTTGGTTTCAGCCGCGACTGCGTCTCCCCTGGTATCCCCTGCCTCTGTTATTCCTCCTCTCGTCCCCTTTTGTAGAAAACTCGGGTTCGTAATCATACCCTTCATCAGGGAATGATTCCATGAGATGGATGACGTTGATAGATCCAAAGATTGGCTCTTCATCCTCTGGCAGGTCAACCTGGTCAGTTGTCTCTGATGGTGTCATTTGGTGGGTCGGTTCCTATTGCGCCAAATTAGAGGGCATGAAATCCTCCAGGTTTGGAACTAACTTTGGCCCCGTCATGGACTGCTCCTATAGTGATTGTTTCCTCCTTCGGTTCCATCCGGATGACCAACTTGTGGAGGGTTTTGAGGCCGATGTGGTCAGATTTGCGGCTCCAGGGGCCGCTGGTGGCAACACCTGATACTGTAGTTTAGCTCGGAGTATTCCGTAGGCTCGGTTGATAGTCTTCTGAGTCATCCAATTGTCAAATTTCTGCCCCTTCTTGCTGGTGACTTTCTGCCACCCCTCATCTTTTTCAGAGTCGGTGGTAGAGATACATGCCACATGTGCTGGGGGTGGTTCCGGCTCAACTTCTCCAGAATCTAACATACTATGGAGGAGTTCCTTGAAGACAAAGCATTCTCGGATACTATGCCCCAACATCTGATGGTAGGGGCAGTAATCCGGCTTGTCATCGCGGCAGACTTCTTTAGGTCTCCTCGGCTCTGGGAGGTGGAGCAAGTTTCAGTTCATGGTGGCAATGAAGTATCCACGGACTTGATCATCCCGGAATGAGTATACTTTTTGTCTTCGTTCCTCAAACTGGTTCTGCTTCAGTCCTCTCTGATCGTCCCGTTTAGGCGGGGGCGGCCACTGATATGCATGGGGGCCTTGACGATTTCGCGGAGGCCTGAGCGGTGGAGCGGGCATAGGGCCGGCTTGAGTGTGACAGTGGACGCTTCAGCTCTAGGGGCTCTTTTCGTAGGATCCTGTGAGGCTATTCATGATTTTGAATTAGTCCACTGCAGGGAGTCCTCAATTCTCTGGGCAATGGCCGAGATATGGCGGAAGCCAGTGGTGCACTCCAACAGTATGAGTGGTGTTCGCATCTCATATCTATGTTTATCGATGTATATGGCTAGAATCTCATCTTGAGGCATTGGCCTGTTCAGAGAATAGGTCAGACCTTTCCATATGGCGATGAAATATGAGACCCTATCTTTCTCCCTCTAATTGAAGTTCATGAGATCGATGACCATTTTTTTAGGCAGCGTTGAGCTGAAGTGGAACAGGAACTGCTGGCGGAGGTCCTCCCAGCTCTTTATTGACTGGGTTGGCCGACTCGTATACTAGACAAAGGTGAATCCTTGCAAGGTCCGTACGAAGCATCTTAGTTTCACTACTTCTTGTTGTCCTGGAGTCCCCATCATAAGGTCGTAATAGGATGTGTATTGCATCAAATGCTGCTCTGGATCACCTGATCCATTGAAGATGGGGAATACAAGGCTCTCAAAATTGGGTGGAGGTGGTGTGTTGGTCACCCAATCTGGGTAGGGTTTCCGCTCCGGCTGTATCGGAGCACGTCAACCATCCATCACTTCCAATAGTGTTGTTAATGCCTAGATGGTATTGGTGAGTCCCTAGTGTACATTCTTTTGGGCCCGGTCCTAGGAAAGGGTAGCCTGAGGCATTTCTTGAGGATCCGGATTGGCAGGCACCAAGGGTTCATATTCCGTTCGAGGTAACCTTGTTGGGTTCAGGCATACTTGCTCCAGTTTCCTCATAAGTGGAGGGAAATCCAGGTATTCGTCATCCATGTTTAGGTAGTTGGACAAACCAGGCGCCTCATTGGGCAGGAGCCCAGATCGTGCTTCATTTGCCGGGGAAACCCTTAGCCTTTGAGGTGCAATTGCCGGGAGTGCATGACATGGCTCTTCTTGGGATGCACTTTCAATAAGGCGGTTCCTCGGGACTAGCTCGGCGTTAAGCCTCCTCAATTCTTTCGTCTCTTCTTCCTGTCAAGCGAACCTCTCTTTGAGCATGAGTGGCTCGTTTTTATCGAGAGAGGTGGATGGGTTAAGGGTAACCGTTCCTTTGTTCTTATCATTATTGGAAGCTTGCAGGGTAGGCGGAGGGAGGTAAGTTGAAGGGGTGGATATATTTAAAGCGGCCCTCTGGTTCCGGGTGTGTACACCTGGGGGTTCATTGTGAGTCACAGTCTGACCGGAACAGTCATCTCCCGATCCGTCCAGATTTGTATTTTCTCCGGTGTCACCCGTGGGGTTAGCCTCTATGGCGTTGATGAATGCATATTGTGGGGTGGAGGGGACGTCATCTTCTGAATAGGAAGAGGTTCTCCTGCGTCTTTGGTTGGACTTCCCTTTCATGACATTGGATTGGCCTCGGACTTCTTGACTAAGGGTGACGCGGAGAGTTCATTGATGCGAACTTACGGTGCGCCTTCCTCTTAGAGGTGATGACGATTCAAATGACGGGATAGGATGGGAACCTCCTCTTCTGACTGTCCTCCCTAGACGAGAGAATACCGACTCTCGTGGGGGAGGTTGTTGTTGAGGGGGTAATAATTCCCCTAGCCCTGAGGGCTGGGGTTGGCTCTGTTCCCTGGATGTTGAGTCTCTTCCCAATTTTATTGGTCTTACAGGGGCATTTATTGTTAAAAATGCCCCCATCCCTTCAGGCTGGGGTTGACCCTGGATTGCGGTAGTGGCTGCGGCTATCGCAACCTGCCTAATCTCGTGTGCCCCCATCCGGGGGTGAACCGGATCTGGTACCGAATTCACCTGTGGATCAGTCCCTTCTGGGAATGCAGACAGGGATCATTAATTGGCCTCTCTTAGGCGAGAGGCCTGCTGTAAGCTCTCAGTGGCCTGATTCAGGAGTTCTTGGATGGCCTGTTCCCGCCAGGCCTGACGCTTCTGGGACTTACTCAAGGCCCGACTCTGTTGTGTGTGTTGCCTTTATTGAACAGAGGGTCCACCCGATTGCCATCTTGATTTGACGACGTTGCACGATACCATGCCGAGTGGGTTCATCTTGGAAGGTAGTGGAGTGAAATGAAGAGCTTCGTGTTCCCCCCATCCCCTGATATGGACTCCCATCGGAGTGTCACTGATGAGGCGGCGCTGTTCGTGCAGCGCACAGAGGCAAGATGCCTCCATATTCCCTTTGTGCCTCTCGGGGCGTTGTTGTCAGGTCAAGGAAAGGGCCTCTAGGTCGATGTGACGTAGGAGGCCCCCTATCGTCTTGACGTGGTCTACATACCCATCATAGGGTAGGAAACCTTATTTCATCTGGCGGAGGGTCGTCCATATATTATGGCGGATGTCGTGCAAGCATTCTTCCGACAACTCTCTGGGTACGTCGAACTGAGAGGTGGTCGTGGGCCAAAAAATAACTGGTATATCATTCATGTCCAGTCGTTTCCTCAGGTGCATCATATTGGCATACTCCTCCACCAGTGATTCCTCTACCTGGTCATCCCAACTAAGGCTCTCACTGTAGTCGGAGGCAGTGGGACCGATAAGTATTGAATTGTCTTGTGGACGATTTCGAGGTGGTTGAGAAGAAGAACGCGGCCCTGGAATGGGTCCTGATCAAAGAAGGGCATCGTTAGCGACGAGCTCGGAATCCGACATGCTTGATCCCATCCTTCTGAGTGCCTCGGCATACGAGGGTTTTTCGGTGCTTGATTCAACAGGAGGAGGACCTTCCTGTCGATATAATATGTCATCACGGGGAGGACCTTCACAACGACGGCCGTAATGGCGAGGTCTACCATTACTGCCTGATTCTTTACTGTATAGAGGACTTTTGCAGTGCACACCCTGGGGAGGACCTCCAAGGCATTTTACGACAAAGGGATGAACTTCTGGCTGTGTAGCGTTGTTACGAGGAGGACCTTCGCAACAACTTCCATCATGGTGAGGATGTCCATCATGCCATGGCGTTCGACACGCATACTGGGGAGGACCTTTAGGACACACCACGACAAGGGGAGGACCTCCTTGTTTCTTAGGTCCAATGTGAGGAGGACCTTTGCAATGGCGGTCGTGGTGGAGAGGACTACCATCACAGCTGCAGCAATGGTGAGGATTACCATTAATACTACCGCAAGGAGAATATCTATGGGATACATCCTGGGGAGAGCCTCTAGAATGTACCACAATGTGGGGAGGTCCTTCTCATTGTTCAACATCTCTACGGGGAGGACCTCCATCATCAGGGTGGTGAGGACTACCACCCGGACCTGATGCCTGGCTACGTGGAGTTCTGTTGTAGCGTAACCCATGGGGAGGACCTTCAGGGTAGGCCACGACAAGGGGAGGGACTTCTTGTCGTGATGAGACATCACTACTGGGAGCGCCTCTGTAGTTGCGACTATGATTGCGAGGACTACCATCATAATATGTGGTCCCACTGCATGGAGACTGATTGCAGTGTATACCCTGGGGAGGACCTTCAGGGTGGACCACAACAAGTGGAGGACCTTCTTGCTGCTCGATCTTCTGGTCACGTGGAGGGTTTCGGTGACTCGCATCAAGAAAGAATCTCTCGTGACCCATCGTTATATGCCTACGGGGGAGGTCCCTATGGGTGCTCTAGGGAGGAACTTCAGAGCTTCTGGTAGCGACATTGCTGGGAGGACCTTCACAACTTCTACTGTCACTCCCATAATATGGTAATGGGAGGGTAGGGTTATGATCCTTTGACGTGTTCTTAGCGGCATTGGGAACCCCATATTCCAGCAGAGCAGAGTCATGAACCTGCTCTTTATTTTCCAGCTGCCTTCGGCGTATTCAGGGTTCTCCTTTGCGGGTAGCGGGGACCTTCTGCTGTTGAGAACGACCTTCAACTCCTTTGGGTCCCTCTCTAATTGGGTCACGTAATGTTTCCGGGATACATCGATGAACATCTTGACTTTTAGTAGGGATATATGTCTGCTCTGGAGCATCCACCGTGATGGATGGGTGTCCCCCAATTGGAACGAGTGAAGCTACTCGATCTGGTTTCCCTTGCGTCGCGGAATATAGTCGGAGACCCTCCTGGACAGAAGCAGGGATGCAGATCTGCTCCAAGGCACCTATCTCATCTCTTAGATGAGTCGCCTCAATTGGGGAGACGGGCTCACAGACCCGAGTCCTTGTTGTTGCCGCTGATGCAATTTCATTCTGGAAAGTATGCAAGATATGATCTGGGATCAGTACCAGCTTCTCCATCATTTCTAGGATATTAAAAGAGACATCTTTGGCTGGAATGGGTATGAAGGCCCATTTAGGTATCAGATTTGGAATATCCTGCTCCGGTCCTCCAGCGGTCAGTGGGTACTGAAAATTCTCCTATGTCGGGGCAGGTGAACGAATCTACCCCTGTACCAGGATACACCAGTTTCTCCCTCCATTTGCTGCCACATCGAGGTGGTGGACATTACATGCATCCGCTGGGAGATGACCCCACATATATTGATTTCCCACCATATCGAGTCGGTGGCCCTTGTTGGCGGGGAGACGTGCCCGCCAATGATTTGCCGCCACATCTGGGTGGTGGGATTTGTTGATTGCTTCCATATCAGGATGGCAGCCATCTGAAGCAACTGCCAGGAGCTGGTACTGTAGGTGCCGGGTTGCCACCACGTCAAGCTGGTGGGCTTCACGACCCTGGTCAGGGAGAGGTGTCTACCTGGTAAGTGTTGTCCTGCATGAGTGACGGGCTTGATGGAGCTTGGCGGGGATGCGCACCGGCTCGTATGATGACGATATGTTTGTATGGCGGGCCTGGGAGGAGTGAATAGGTGTAGGTGCCTTTTCATGGTACATCTTCATGGCTGGGTAGTGGAGCTCCTCATCAGGGACCAGGGTGATGGTCGGTCCCCGATTTTAGGTCTTCCACCCTCGTCGGGCGGTCTGAGGGGCCAGAGCTCGGAGATCATGGGCCTGAATCCTTGGGGAAACATCCTCCTTGGCGCGAGGATGTTGAGTCGCGGTGTGACCGCGATGACGCATTCCAGTGGGGGCCTTGGAGCAGAACCCCCGTTCGGTGGGGATGAAGTCCTCAACGTCGACCTCCTCCGCCTCCCTAAGATAAATATACACATTGTCCCGTTCTGGGGATAGGCTCCCAAAACGGTTGGAGATAGCTACAGGGTCTGTCTGGATCCGCCTTTGCAATTGCTGCTGGGCAGGCGACCCGTGGATCTTAACGGATTGGAGGGCATGCATGGCCGTATACACCATTGGGAGATTACCATTCACGTGGTACTCTCAGATCAGCGCGTCTGAAACCCAGCGTTGAAGATTTTGGGTGGGTGATGGGTTCCTCCGTTGTTGAGGAGGCCTCGTCCTTGAGTCATTGGAAGCGCGCACTTGTGAGTTCCTTTGCGATGCCATTGGATCAAAGGGAGTTCTGAAAGTAGTTCCTGTGAAAATTTTTAGCAAATACAAGCAGCAAGCCCGTCAAAGAAGCATCTCATAATCCCATGCATAATTAACGACTTTTCTTGTCCCCCCATTGGAGCATAAGGGGGAAATGGGTGAGATTAGGTTAAATCCATCATGTTTGGTTAAAGATTGACGCCGAGTTCACCATTTTTTGTTTCTTTCTGGTTTTCGGTCACAAAACTCCCAACGACTCCGTATCCAATGATTGATGGACCTTCTTTCCAAAGGCAGGTGTTCGCCGGATGGTCTGACCAGCGACTCTTAAGAACTCAAATTGGTTGAGAGGATGGCTAGTTGGGCTCATCACACCCTTTTGGGGGGGAAAATATTGCATGTTCTGAGACTCTCTTATAGATTTAAGACGTATTCATATGTTTGCGAATATTTGGTTTATACCAAAACATAGTATCCACGGATGTAACCTTGGTGGGAAATGGTCAACTGGATAAAGGGGTTCAGAATAATTTATCTCTGAGATTTACCATCCCTCGTTGGATTAATGACCCCGATGGGCTGGAACTCGCTTGATGTGGCCCTAGGAGTGGCGCGGTGAACCTATGTGGAGATGATCGGATCAATCGGTTGTTGGGCTTGAACCTCAGGGAAAATTCCTATGTACCCTGCTTAGGAAGTAGGGATCAATGTCCACGTAGTTCACATATACAGTTTAACGTCATGCTAGAGGAGGGTGGAACTCGACGTGAAGAAAAGACCAAGTGGTGGGATGGGTGGTGGGCTTGAACCTCATGGAGGCTTCCTACGTACCCTATCTAGGAGGCAGGGATCAAAGTCCACATTGTTTGCTTAGGTGTGGGGCTTACGCTCTGGGGTAGCATAGAATGATGGATTGGGGATTACACTCTGAGGGGGCCCAGAATGATGGATTGGGGATTACACTCTGAGGAGGCCCGTAGGATGATATCATGGGCGATGCTTACTCTAATCCAACGTGAGTCATGCTCGGTGTGAGAAACAAGAGGCAGTAGGGACTAAGGGATCACGTCGCGAAAGGTGCGTCCGTGAGAAGCGGAGTGGGGCTTACTCATGAGGGCGGTCCAGGGTGATTAATTGGGGCTTACACTCTCAGGAGGCCCAGAAGGTCAGGGCTTACTCTGAGATGGACGCCCGTGGAGACTTCCTCATGTCTGGACATTAGGGAATCCCAACCAATTGGTGGGTTGAGGAATATAATGGGGGTCAACGCCTATGCGCAAGTGCACAAGAGGGATAACACCAAGGGCGTTGGAATTAGTCCATACAAAGGGAGATGAAAAGTGTGAATTACATGCCTGACATTCGGAACACAATGAGGGTGGCATGGTGATGGAGGATAATTGTTGACCATGTTCGAAACATATCATTCATATCACGTTAGCCTAAAATGGGTACGAACAAATGAGGGTCGATTGCTGACCATATTCAAAACATAGGACCTATCTCGAAGTGTTGTCCAAAGTCCTCCAGGGTGTTGGCCCAGGATGGTAGGTGAGCCGATGCGGCATGAGGCCAGGCCGTTATGGGGTCCCTTCAGACATGAAAGAGGACGGAGATCTGAATGAAGGACACACAAAGTGTGGGGTGGAGTGATGGAATGTTTGAATGGATTCCAGTGCTCTTGAGATTATGTCACTGTGATCATGGCATGAGGTATCTTATGCTTGGAGCATATGGAATATCTTTCATGGAGCAAGAGTCATCCTGTGATTGGAACATAGGGAGAACTACAGTTTATAGTCATGTAGAGAGGACTATTTCCATATAGTTTAACGTCATATGGATAGGATGAGGGTCATATAGTTTAACGTCATTTGGTCAGGACGAGGGCCATACAGTTTAACGTCATGTGGTTGGGAGGAGGGCCATACAGTTTAACGTCATGTGGTTAGGACGAGGGTCATACAGTTTAATGTCATGTGGTTAGGACGACTAGGTAGAAGATACCTAGAAATGGTTGGTGTGGGACCTACACAAGGGTGGCCCTTTCTAGATGAGCCTAGAAAAATGAGCTAGGTAATAGGGTTAAAGGAGAGTCATGAGGAGTGGGTCAACTCATGGAATGTATATGATGGATATTGGGGCGGCACAAGGGTGCGATGTGAAATACTGTTGACCCGACCTGAAAAGATCGTGATGCGAATCTGTATTTTTCATGGGGTGGAGTGACGGTAGCGAAGGGACCGGCCCGGAGGGTCGGGACCGCAGTCGTCACTGGACCTGAGCGGTGGCGCGGGGGCACAGCCCCCACTGTATAGACCAGAAAGTGCATGGGGTTTTCTGCATGGGGCTGGCCATGAAGGAGCTAACCGCAAGGTGTCGACCGCGAGGGGCTGGCCATGGAGGAGCTGTCCGCGAAGGACTATCCGCGAGGGAGCTGCATGTGGTTTGCGGTTTAGTTGTCCGCGAAGGGTGTCCGTGGAGGAGCTGGTTGCGAGGGAGCTGGCCACGAAGGAGCTGTCTGTGAGGGACTGGCCACAGCGGATTCCCGCCTCTATTTCGCGAATGAGACTGGTCTGCGGAGGATGTGCCGCTAAGGGCTGGCTGCGAAGTAGCAGGTCGCGGAGGATTCCCGCCTCCATTTCGTGAATGGCGTGGGTCCGTTGAGGGAATGGCCGCTAAGGGCTAGCTGCAAAGGAGTCGGGCGCATGTGGTTCGCGGTTTGGTTTCTCCTCACCACAGAAGATCACATCCGTGGATGATATGGAGTCCGCGGATGGTTGCGGACTGCTGGGAGGGATTTCTCCAGCGTCTCCCCATGGGTATTCACCCGTCTGCCCCTCTCTTTTCTTTTTAGTGACCGTCGATGATTATTTATAGAGCCACAAATAGGATGATCACACTGTTGGGCGGAGAGTGATGGCAAGAGGGGGGGTGAATTGCCTTTTAAAAAATAATTGACAATTTAAAATCAAAGTAAAAAGTGCAGCGGAAAAAAGAGGCAAGACACAAAACTTGATAACGGAGTTTGGCTTAAACCAAAGCCTACGTCTCCGCTCCCAACTCAACCGTTGAGAGATTTACTACCGCTTGCTTTTTAATGGTTTTAGCAAGAAACCCACTAGACTTTAAGGTAGTCTAGAACCTATTACAGCTTGCTTTTAATGGTTGAGAAAGAACCCACTAGCCTTCTTACAGGTGAAGGCTAGCTCACCTATGACTCAAGCCTTTTAAAGGGAAGGCTTGACTGACCTCTTCACACCTTGAAGGTGGTGTGAAAACACAAACAAAAAGGAAGATGAGAGAAAGAGGGGTTTGTAGGCACAAACCCAAATTGATGCTCAAAAAGAAAAAACAATAAAAACCATAATGTGGAGAAGTCTTGGGCGCCAATGGATTGATTGGAGTTGATGAAGAGAGCTCCCAAGCTTCTATGGTGATGCTCCTTGGATGTGGAAATGATTTCATGCAAGTGGGGTTCCTTGAAGGAATGCGCCGAAGGTTCTCCAAATGATCGAAAAATGTTCCTGTGGGCTACCGTACGTTTCCGGGGATTCCTAGTCCTTTATTTATAGGAGAGGAACTCCCAAATGGCTGTTGGGAGTCTTCGGAGCCATTGGAGAGGCCTTCGGAGCCGTTGGGGGTCAAGTGGACAAGTCTGGTCAAAGCCCAACGGCTAGTTTGACTGGCTCCACCGGCTGACCGGTGCTTGGCCACCGGTTGGCCGGTGCTTGGCAAAAGGAGAGGCCTTCTGCCCAGGCACCACCGGCTGGCCGGTGAGGAGGCCACCAGTTGGCTGGTGCTGAGACAGTAGGTGTCCCTATTTCTCTGGGTTCCACCGGCTGGCCGGTGATGGGACACCAGTTGGCCGGTGGTCTGGACAGAGGGGATGCCTTCTGTCAAGACTCCATCGGCTGGCCGGTAGTCATCCACCGGTTGGCCGGTGGACTGAAATCAGTCCACTTTCAGTCCTTCTTGGCCCAATTCCTTGGCAACCTTTTTCCTATCAACAAAAACACTTAAAACAAGATTAGATAAATAAGAGAGTGATTGTGATCATGAAAATTAAACCACGAGGGGTACGAGAGGTACAACAATGTCCCCCTATTTTTATGATCACAATCACTAAAAACAAGCAATGTAAATGACTGAAATGAAAGGCATGCTTTAAAGGATAAATTGAAAAGTAAATCAAAGTATGAGAGAAAGATTTCTCCCCCAATCAACCAAGAATTTCTCCCCCTTTGTGATTATCAAAATAGCACGGGGCATAAAACTTGATTGAGGGAAAGGATTGAAAAACAAGATAGAGATTTTAAACCAATTGAAATTTTTGAAATTTGAATTGAAAGTTTTGAATTGAAAGTTTTGAAATGAATGTTTTGAAAATAAAGCAAAAAGGCTTAAACGATCCTAACTCCCCCTAAATAAAAACAACAAATCACTGGGGATAGGATTTTAGAACCAAGACAAATTTTGGTCCGGAGAGACTCGCTAAAAGGGATTTTTCAATCCAAACTTGTCTAGTGGCGGGTCTTCTCCTATGAAATTCATCGTTAAAAGAAATGGTTTTAGGCCTTCCATACTGGGCATTTTTGCAATTGCACTCATAAATTAAGTGCCCGGGTTTTTTACAATAGTTGCAAAATTTATATTGGGAGCTCCCCCTTACAAAAATAGTAGGAGCATGGGAAGAGGAAGCTTGCTTGGAATAGCCAAGCCCTTGGGTGGTTCTAGATACGCATTGGGAACCAAGGATCTTCGAGAGGTTATGTTCACCTTCGGTGAACTTAGCAAGGGATTTCCTTAAATCCTTGATTGTTAATTCCATAGAATCAACATCGGGAAGGTTTTGGACCTTGAGGGACAACTCCTCCTTTTCTTTGAGAAGTTGTTCCTTTTCGGAAGAAAGTTTTTTGAAATTATTTTTTAAAGCAATAAATTTGGAAGAAAGTTCGTGAAAACCTTCCTCCAATTGATCTCTAGAATGTTGGAGATCCTCATAATATAAATGATTGAAAGAATTTGAATAACTAGAGGATGAAGAGTCGGAAGAGGATACCTCATGAAATGCCATTAGGCATTTTTTACCGTTGTCACTTGAGGAGGAGGAGGAGGAGGATGTGGAGCTATCACTCCATGTGGCCTTGAATTCCTTCTTCTTTTCCTTTTGCTTGGCCTTTTTTTTGTTGAGTGGACAATCAGGCTTAAAATGGCCTTCATGGGTCACTTCCAAAAGCTTCCAAATTTCAAGAGAAGTGGTGCAAGTAGAAATACGATTAAATTCATTACGGTCTAACCCACAATGAAGAGCATTCATGGATTTGCCATCAAGCTCAAAATTAGCAATGTCTTCGGGGGTCCACTTAGACTCATCTTTGCTAGAGAGAGTGTAGCCTTGCATAACAATTCTATATATAGGATTGCCAATACTTTTAAGAAATGTAATCATGCGAGTTTTCCAATAAGTGTAGTCGGTTCAATCAAAGAATGGAGCATGACCCAATGAATAACCTTCGGGGGCGAAAGAAGTTGAAGCCATCACAAAGGATCTTGAATTTGAAACCCGTTAGTGTATTACTCAAATTTTTCCTCTGATACCAATTGTTGGGTGGAGAGTGATGGCAAAAGGGGGGGTGAATTGCCTTTTAAAAAATAACTAACAATTTAAAATCAAAGTAAAAAGTGCAGCGGAAAAAAGAGGCAAGACACAAAACTTGATAATGGAGTTCGGCTTAAACAAAATCCTACGTCTCCGCTCCCAACTCAACCGTTGATAGATTTACTACCGCTTGCTTTTTAATGGTTTTAGCAAGAAACCCACTAGACTTTAAGGTAGTCTAGAACCTATTACAGCTTGCTTTTAATGGTTGAGAAAGAACCCACTAGCCTTCTTACAGGTGAAGGCTAGCTCACCTATGACTCAAGCCTTTTAAAGGGAAGGCTTGACTAACCTCTTCACACCTTGAAGGTGGTGTGAAAACCCAAACAAAAAGGAAGATGAGAGAAAGAGGGGTTTGTAGGAACAAACCGAAATTGATGCTCAAAAAGACAAAACAATAAAAACGGTAATGTGGAGAAGTCTTGGGCGCCAATGGATTGATTGGAGTTGATGAAGAGCACTCCCAAGCTTCTATGGTGATGCTCCTTGGATGTGGAAATGAGTTGAAGCAAGTGGGGTTCCTTGAAGTAATGCGCCGGAGGTTCGCCAAATGATCGAAAAATGTTCCCGTGGGCTACCGTACGTTTCTGGGGCATCCTAGTCCTTTATTTATAGGAGAGGAACTCCCAAATGGCTGTTGGGAGTCTTCGGAGCCATTGGAGAGGCCTTCGGAGCTGTTGGGGGTCAAGTGGACAAGTTTGGTCAAAGCCCAACAGCTAGATTGACTGGCTCCACCGGCTGACCGGTGCTTGGCCACCGGTTGGCCGGTGCTTGGCAAAAGGAGAGGCCTTCTGCTCAGGCACCACCGGCTGGCCGGTGAGGAGGCCACCGGTTGGCCGGTGCTAAGACAGTAGGTGTCCCTATTTGTCTGGGTTCCACCGGCTGGCCGGTGATGGGACACCGGTTGGCCGGTGGTCTGGACAGAGGGGATGCCTTATGTCAAGACTCCATCGGCTGGCCGGTGGTCATCCACCGGTTGGCCGGTGGACTGAAATCAATCCACTTTCAGTCCTTCTTGGCCCAATTCCTTGGCAACCTTTTTCCTATCAACAAAAACACTTAAAACAAGATTAGATAAATAAGAGAGTGATTGTGATCATGAAAATTAAACCACGAGGGGTATGAGAGGTACAACACACATGACCTTTGCAAAAGCCCATAAAGGAATCCCCAGTCATGGATGTCTTGATCAACCAGCGATTTCTGGAACCGAGATCCACGGAATTACTTCGCAGTCGTGTGCCACTCGGCCTTTATCCGGTGAACGATGAGGTTTGCAGCTGCATATGGATTCCGCCTCTATTTCATGAATGACGAGGTTCGCGGAGGGGGTGGCTCAGACGGTGGACCGGCCTGGAACCCATCCTGCTTCACGCCCACGGAGGGTCCCCGCCTCTATTTCATAGACGAAGATGGTCCACGAAATTGCAGGAGGGCGGTATGCCAAACCGGCCGCGTGCTGTTGCTAGGAGCCGGTTCATGGACCGGTTCAGTCCTTTTCCAAGTCTTGTGGTAATCAGATTTCACCCTTGTAGAATTTTCAGGACCCTACAGAGACACATGCGATATTACAAAATAATGGTATATGAATATTAGAACACAATGATATATTGTGAATAAAATCATATAAATGGCCTCTATAGGGTAAATAACTTCCTAACTCAAGTGTTTTGATGTCAATTTCAATGTTCATCATGGGTTTTGTATCTAAAACCACATTTTCATGCCAATATAAATGATCTCGCACACAAAACTTTCCTAGAAAAGATTCCATCCAACATGACATTGGTTCTTGAATGGTAACGATAAAGAATAATAGGCCTTAGGGTTAGAACAAAAGCATACCCAATGTCGAACACTAACAATGACAGAATTTTTGTTCAGTTCAGGAAGGTAAAATTAGTCATAGAATAAATTGTGAAAAAATAATAAAAGGCACGATCTTAACGATTTGATACAAAACGAATACTCTTTTTTCCATGGCTTGATTCTTACAATAAAATTAAGAATTACGGGTTGTGATTAATGTGGTTATTCCTAGAAGAAACATCAATGTAATAAGGATACATCATCTAACACTAGGTTCATCTTGAAGACATATGGAAATCATCCAAGTTGAAAGAATGAATTTGGATATTATTTTAGAATTGACGAAAAGGATAAATAGTTCATTAATATTTCATTAAATAAAAGTTACTTATAGTAATGTTTTCCCATTTAAAATGGTCAAGATTCAAGGAATAAATTCTTACTTTGGACCATCTCAAACCCTACTTGACTACCACCATAGCTTCCACCAAGACCACTTCCATGATCGTGTTGTTAATGAATACCCAAGTAAACGTAGCACACACCTGTTTCATTTCTCCATGTCCCTTACAGTTTCCCCTCACCTTGGTATCCACTATATGCATTGTGATATCACATAAGAAGTATACTATACGGGAATTCTTCAAGATCTATAGTTATGGAAACATCTTTTTTTTTTCAGTTTCTAATGGTCTTTTTATATAAGATTGCACCAGGAACCACCAAGGCATTCACCACAACCATGATGATTCCAATTTTAGAACACAAAGGCTTAGAAACAACCAAAATCTTCTCTAAAGTTATCCAAACTTTACCAAATCATGTATCATCCCAAATAATAAAAATGAAATGGTATTGAAAAGGTTATAAAATACATGAATCAAAATGTCTAATACTTTTAAACCTCTCCCTTTAGGTATTATCATTCTTGAGAAGCATATCTAGTTCTCTTCATCGAAAAAATCATGCCACTTAGATTGAACCTCAGAATCATTATCCTAGGTTTCCTCCAATATTTTTTTATGGTGCCACTTTGTTTTATGATCCACACTAGGAGCACTAAAAAATATTTATCTACTTTCGACTCAATGTCCTAACAATCAATCACAAGTAAAATAGCATTCATGTACCTATAATGTTGATAAATTTTTAACACATCTTTCATTCCGAGATAATGTGGAGGGAGGTATAAATAGTAATTTATTGCTCTGATATGTTTGCTGATCTCAAATGGACCCAAAAACCATAGTTCCAACTTCCCTTGCTTGTACAAATGATGATGTCCCAACTGTGGAGACACCCATGAGAAAATATAACAATCAAAAGAAAACTCCCCAGGTTGTCTCCTCTGGTTGATATATGATTTCCTCATACAATTAGTGTTAACCAACCACTTCCTTGTCAAAAACAGTCAATTAGAGGTCTCCCACACTATTCCTATAACACTATGAGATTTTGTGATTTTTTTTTCATATTAATTTTATATTTTTGATATATTTTTAATTTTCATGAGACACTATATTTAGTTTGGCTTTATTAATATGAAAAATCATGTTATGATTCTTCAATACACCAAAATTAGATTTATATGTGGTACAGGAAAGACTGAGTTTTACCACCTTCAAATGGAACACATATTTTTAAAACAAAATTTTGATTTTATTTTAAAATATATTTATAAAAATAAACATCATTTTTGAACTCATTATTTCAAAATTATTTGAGGGTGAATTTTTTGGAATTTTTTAGGAACTCTAATTTTTGATGAATTGTAAAAAATACTGTATTTTTGTTAAAAATCGCCTATTTGTTAAAATAATTATTAATGTTAAATTATATTTTAATTTCATTTCAAAAGTCACAATTGATAAATTATACATATATTACTCTAATGTTGGACATTTGAAATATTTCTATACTGAAATTATATATAAACACTTATCGAACATTTGATCATTTTACTTTAAAACCCCGTTTTCTCACCATGTCACCGAAATTAGCGTTAAACATATTATTAAACTTCTTTTATTTGAATTTATTAATAAATGAAATAAATGGTTGTAATATGTATAATATTTTTTTCTAATAATATCATCTTTTTTGTCCAAATATATCAGTGATAGTGGTTGACATTAATTATGATGATTAAGGTAAAATTAAGCTTAACAAGGGACTAAAACATAATCATATTGACCAAAATAACATGGAAAATTGTCCAATGACATTTGATAAAAATAATTCGACCATATTCCCTCTTGTTTAAAACATTATAGGTTATTGTAAAATTATTAAATAGAGGTTTACTATATAAAATATTAAGTAAATATAAATACAAAAGGGAACATTCCTTAAGTTTAACTTTTATAAAATATTAATATATGTAAAAACCATAAACATTTTTGTTATTTAGATAATTTCGAATGAAAAATGGGTTATTTATATCATAATAATTAAAATATAATATTTAGATATGATTTAGTTACTAAAAATTATTAAGAAGCACTGATGTAGTTATTATTTAGTCAATAATAAACAAATATAAATGATACTATAAATGTTAAAAGTGATGTAAATTGATTAAATTATAATATCTAATTATTTTCTTAGATTAATATATCTTTTTACATAGCTTAAAACTTGATATATTTTAATTCCAATGTTTTTTTTGATTTTATAAAATTAAAATTCAATAAATAGTATCATAATTGATATTAATGTTATTTTACAATAAATGATATTTTATCATATTGGCCGATATATTGTAAATATCATTTTTAACATAGCCTTGGTTTAACACGTTCTTTTATGCATTACTTGCACTGGTTTTAAAATTAACTTCCAAAATACATATGATTTTTATTTTATAAATTATATACCATATTAATAATTCAATGTCTCTTTATTTTCTAATAAATCACCATTTATTATAATCTTAATGGTTAAATTAATTAGCATAGAAAACGATACGCTTTAATAACAACCGAAATGATAAAATTAGGGAATCTTAGAAGTTAAGAAACCAAATTATCAAATGCACATATTTTTATGGGGTGGAGGTTTTTCTGGACGATGATTCCCCTTTACTCAATTATTTTTTCATTTTTGAGGCTTGTAATGTAATTTATACATCCCGTTGTTGAATAACATTTAGTATACATCCCACTAATTATTTTTTATGTTGTTTTGAAAGTCAAATTAAATAAATAATTCCAAAATATATGTTATGTTATTTTATAATAAAATATATTTTATTAAATGATTTAAAATTCATAAAAATAATATATTTAGACAATTTAATGTAATATGGTTTAAAATATCAACCATTTTCCTTTTATGATACACTTTTCCTTTTATTATGATATTTCTAACCCATTAAGTGGAAAACATTGATATTTATGTAATTGATAAAAGAGTTAACATGGGTTAAAACAAAGAGATAATGGTAAAAACATAAACAAGACAAGTTAAAATTTTATTTTATGAGATTATTTTTATTCATACTCATTTTCTGTTCAGATTATAATATTTTGTATAAATTTTTCATTAAAAAATAATTTATATTAATTTAATAATTTATGTAATTCCTAGAGTTCCCCTCCCATCACTTATAAAAGGGAACATCATCCAATTAATTATTCACAATTTTCAAGCCATATATCTAATAAAAAATATTCCTCAATATCATATAATATTCCTTATACATAAGCTATATTTTATGGTATTACAAAAATGCCATCCTTTCAAGGCTTAATGTTTATATTAAATAAGGTTTCTCAATGAAGAAGAATAACTCATAAACGAGCATTTTCAAATTTATTTCGAATTATAAATCCTATAATTATATATTTTAATTTATAAAAAATTTACTTCAGTATCATCAATATAATAACTTCTTATTATGATTATGGACCAACCAATATCCACCTTCTACCCATCCATTTAAAAATGATAACATCACTCACATGTCTCTGTGGACCACCACCTCCATGAAGTAATATGATACAATTTTCATTTGCATTTTATATGCATGGAAACAAGGATAACTTTTATGAGTATATATGATATATATTATTAAATAAATATTATTTAAATTTTAATTATTATTTACCTTTTATTCATTTCATCCTTCAAAAACTAAAATCAATGTTCATACGTATGTACATTCTACAATCTTCTAGAATAATGTAATTCATTTTTCAATATATACCATGGATTGATGAATATTAATACATAAATATTGAATATATATGATATTATTATAATAAATATAAATATGGATATTATATAACCTTGATCAATATATAAGGATTGGGACTGTGAAATTGAAACATTCATGATAAATGAAAAAGATATCACCTAGAACAATGATTTTAATAACATATTGTTAATGAAAGGGTTGTAAGATGTTGTAAGTAAATAAAATATGGTTTGATATATATTTATATGCTTCAACAATATATTTCTAATAAATCAATATTTATTATACATTATGTATGGATACGTCTGATGAAATATGATACATAAGGTAACAGATTTACGTCTCAATCCCATTTCTTCAGGATTTTCATGCTTTAATATCTATTGAGGAAATTATATACTAACTATCTGAAAAATTCATTTTATTTTTTTCTCCTATAGTTATTTATAGGTACTAATTGTTTACTTTAATTTCCCTAACATTATGTACTCAACAGATCAAAATATTATTTTTAAGGTAAACTAATTATGTTTTACTATTTAGTTGATAATATTTTCTTCTATATCCATGTTTTTTCTAAACATAACTCAATAATTTTTTAAAATTATTATATTATTATTAAATTCAATTCTAACCATATGATATTTACTATAAAAACGTTTTAAAGGATAAACTTTTCATTTTTTAAATGAGGTGCTTTTGAATTTTTTCAAAAAATAAGAAAGGAATCATTATTTTAAATTACACGACATGAATAGAGTTTCCCGCTATCAAGATGGCTAAATTATTTGAATCATCACATATATATTTCCATAGTTCTTTTTAAATAATATATTTTCCATAATATTTTGTAAATATTTGGGTTTTAAATTAGTGATTATAAAATTAGAAGTATATTTTCCTCTTGAAAATTCCTAATAAGCTTTTAAGGGAATTTTCATTTTGGTTAAAATCCATTGAAGTTAGTTATTCATTATTGGGGGGAAATTATCTATTGATTCCATCCTAATTCTTTCTCTTTATGTTTTATTATTATGGAGTTGAGATATTTATGGAACTGATTTATCTTCCATTTATTGTGCTATGAATAAATTTTTAAATGTTTATAAAACATATTTACTTTCCGTACGCTATTATATATGATGAAGGCTTTATGATCACATGGTTCACATGTGTATGGTTTTAACTATGTGATGATTATGATTGACATTATATATCCCTCTAATTTTTTGGGTAATGTTTTCTTCATGATATAATTATAGGAAACATGATGATGTTCATGATCCACTATAGGAAATAAGTGATGATGTCTGATGCATTATGATATTATAAATGTTTTTTATTAATGGTCCACAATAATTTGATAGAATATGTAGTTAACCTTGACATATGAAATTGTTTCTATAACTATGATGGGGCCATGCTTATATGAAAATATTATGATCTAAACTTAAAGATCATGATTAATTTACAAGGTTTTCTAACTCTTACTATTTATTTATATTGAAATGATATTGTTTTATGACATGACATAGGTTTACAATCTTAAATAAATTATGTATCAAAATTTTAAGTTATATACATGATTTAAATCACTTATTATTATCTTATTCATTCATATGATCATTGATTAATATCTCCAAAATGTAAACTTACTCAGTATATAATATCACCCTTCATTATGTTTTCTTTCCACAGGTTATGATGAAATATTATATGTACGATTTGCCAGTAAGGGTAAAAAGAGAAACTAAATTTATGATAGATGATGAAGAATGTACATAAATAAGATTGTTATTATTATTATCTCCAAATACAGTGAACACTAACATTTCTACTATATATCACAATGTTATGTATTGAATTTACATAATAAAATATGAAATATTTATGTTTGTAAATATTGACTCATTATAAATGGTATCATAGTAGGGAATAGTTAATGTTTGGATATTAGGGGTAGAATAGTTTTTTGAAAAACCCAAGAATAAGTCTATGTATTGGATAATATCCAAATGTTTTGGTAATGGACATGTATAACATAGGTTAATCCTAAAAATGCAGAGATAAAGAAAAAGAATTCATGATTTTGACATCCATTAAATGACAATTCATGATTATAAAATATCTCACTCTGATTATTGTTTATTGGCACTTACACCTTACTTTTTGTTTTAGTCAATTACTAGAACTATAAGACACTATGATAACAATGAATGCAATTGAAAATGAAGTGATTGTTATCCTTTGAAAATAAATTTTAAATGAGATGTAGTGAATAATATTATTGTTATGCTTACACAACATTATTAAGACAGGAATCGTGTTACGCTTCCAAGAAATCAGAGGGAACAACATTTGGTTTATTCTTTCATGTCTCAACATCCTCCTTTTTTAAAGGGACTTCTAATCTACCAGAGGATAAGAAATGTAGCAACACCTTTGAAAAAATATTTTATATTCTCTAGTGATCATAAAATGAAACATTATCCTTGTAATTTTTCATTTGAAAGGTATTGTAGATCAATAGTGGAATATTATTATGAATATTGGAAAGAGAAATAAACTGACTCCCTTGTAATAGATGATATGAAGAGGATATGTTTTAGTAATTACTTCCCTCATATTCTATGTATAAAAATAAATAAGGAGTTCATTAAGCTTAAGACAAAGGATGGTGAACCAATTGGTACATATAAGTAAAATTGTACACATCTTTCATTTTATGGTTCTAGTTTAATCATAAACCTTTAATGAAACATTCATTGATTATTTCATTTCTTAAAACACTTTTTTTAAATGAATTACCTATAAAATAATTTAGTATCTATAAAGAAATACTTATAAGTTTACTCGAGGTAGAAATTTAAATTACATATACCCTCTATTCCCATGGTTTTGATATGAAAATGAAGATAAAGTCTTAGGAAAATTTAAATAAATAACATTGTGTAAGGAATTGTTTTGGGAAACAAACCAGCAATAAGAAAACTACATATCCCGAAACAAAGAGTGTGTACCAGGCAGCGAGAATGGTACACGGGTGCAGTTCGTAGAATGTAAAATGGTTTGTGGTGATAGTTTTTAACCTAGGGCTTGAGGTATTCCAACCGCATAATGGTAAGTGAAACGATGCACCACGTAGGAAGAGATGCAGTACGCAGAACATACTGAAAAATCATTCTTAAGAAGGATTTTAGTTAATGATAAGAGTTCTATTCAGTGAATGCAGTGTTGTGCTGAAGATTTGGTACGTCTATAAATAGATAATTTTGCAGATATCATTTCCTATATTAGGAGCACTAATCCCACAATTTAAAATTTAGAGCAATATTTATAAAAGAAAACATAATGCTCGGGGAATTCAGTTAAGTCTAAAAGTTGTTCACGTTGAAGCTATTCCACTAAAGATATTTTTTGGAAACTATATCCAATAAAAGATGTGGTAAGTGGAGAAAGATTATGTGGTATATGTGAGAGTCTGGGAAGGATAATTGATTCACGAGGGAGAATTAGGCAAAGGGAGATACAGCTCGCAGGAGAAATTCTATGAATGGAATTTGCGAGGCACTGAAGCCTGAAAAGGAAGAATTGGTTTGCGGAGGAGGAAGTACATAATGTGAAAAAGGAAGATCTGATACATGGAGGAAGAAGAAACAGTATTCCATGTCTATTTATAGAGGTGGATGTGAAGGAAATATGTAAATAGAGAATAGTTCATGGAAAAAGGGTGGTTCATAGAGGAGGTTTACATAGTCTATACATGGAGGTGGTGAGAAATAGTAAAGGCAGAGGAAACCTGTAGATAGAGGGCATTTTACAGAAGTAGAAGCAGTATGTGGAGGAGGTGCTCTACATTACAACCCCACTATTTAGTTTGTGGGAGGTTCAGGTGGTTCACAAAACACACTAGGAAGCTTTCAAAATATTCAAATTAGTTTCCGAAAGTCTTTTTTGTTACCTAACAGTACACGGAAAGCTGTATTCCATCTGCAGGTGAAAAGGATAATTCAATAGAGAATCTACCTAAAGTTGAGGATGCATAAATCAGGTAAATATAGGGAACTACATGTCCATAAAAAAATTTTCTCCAACAAATCTATAAACATTGAGTGGATTCCTTTACAAGAGAAGTGAGCGAAGGAACATGAAGGCGGTAACCCTTTCCACTGGCAGTAATCCAGATAAAGAGTAATAGGGAGTGACCCTTGGGAATGCATTCAGCAGTCCGTAAACTTTGTATAGATAGTGAGCATGAGAATAAAAGATCTAAAATAAACCATGCACTCATTATTGGTAGTGGAACCTTTGGGAATTTGGAATATTAGCACACTACCACTATATCTTCCCTGAATGTAGCCCTGTTAGTGTGAACCAAGTATAAATTGTTCTGTCTCATGCATTATTTATATTATGTTCATACTTTTCAATGGGAAATAGAGACAAGAGGTTTTTGTTTAATGATGAAACAAGATCCGAATGGGTTGAATATTTATTCTTTCATACCCTGATTCACGCCTCCCCCTATCAAGATATTCGACCTAGTGGAACAAACCAAATTCAATCCATCTGAATAAAATAAATGTGGTAATAAATGTCATTGAAATTTATGGAAAGGAAATGGGAGGTGCCTCAAATATGGAAAGGTGGATCATAAATCCCATGAATATCTAAAGGAGGTGAAGAGGTCAGTTGACACAAGAGAGGAATATAAGATGCCAACTAATGCACCACCCATTCTCCAATTCTTCAAATGAAAAGTGTGTAGTTATTATTGTAATGAGTTCACAAATCCATAGGTTTTTTGTGATGATTTACATAAGAAGTATATTAATCCTAATGGAAAAAATTAAATACCATGTGATCAGGACCGTTGAAGTTAGTTATGAGAATTATGTGGTTAAATGTACAATTACCATCCACTTTAAAACAAAATATGTATTATTTTTTTCTTAAAAAACCCACACTTTCATTTATAATGAAATATATAATGGTGTGAAATTAACACTTAAATGGTATGATGGTCACATATTATGTCCATAATTCCTCTCTAATATAATTTTATCGGAATTTTCTTTGTATGAATATTTTTATTCTTCATCTAGTGCTATTTGATGTGTACCTACTGATGGATTGGATTTTGTTATATGGATCCTTTATCATGTGACAGGGAAGGGAATTAATATTTCCATTTACAAATGAATCTTTTTTGATTTATCGGTGCAAGGATGAATATGAACTTTCAATTGAAATTACATATATCTTCAGGATATTAATTAATATCCATGAAGGTCATTTTTATCAAATAGTTAGGAAGAATCTAAATAGTGTGGAAACACCTATTATACATGAGTTTGTAGATAACTTTTAATAAGAGTTTCCTAGTCATCCTCTGAATCAAGAAGTTTTTATTTCAGTAAAACTCATTCCTGGAACTACACCTATTTCAAAGACACCATATAGAATTGATCCAATTGAGTGGAAGGAATTTATGAAGAAACTCTAGGATAATCATGATATGGTATTTATACACCCTAGTGAATCCCCATCAGGTTCACCAGTTCATTTTGTTGTGAATAAATATGGTTCAATGAACCTTTTCTTTGATTATCAAGAACTTAACAAAATCATTATTAGTAACAAGTATCTTATACACTATATCAATGATTTATTTGATCAATTACAAGGATAAAATACTTTTCCAAAATAGTAATTCATTATGAATATCATCAATGGAGGGTTCTGAAGAAGGATATAACCAAGACATCCTTTTTTATGAGGTGTGGGAATTACGAATTTATAGTGATTTTATTTGAATAGTGACCCATGATTTTCATATATATATATTACATCTTTTATATGAATAACCATTACATTAGAAAAACACACACCTAAATATTATAAATTTATCGTTCCATTGGAGTCATGGAAACATAAACAACATGTTCATATGAAAACTACATTACCTACCACTAAGTTCTTCATAACCAACACCCTTCTTAGATATATCATAAAAACAACGTTTTTTCATAACATTGGTGTTGCAGACATAATAAACTACGAGATCATATGCTCATTAAAGGGTAAAAAAGGAAGTTACATAATCATAACATGATAATATGATTATGATAACATGATAATAATATTTTAAAACTATTCCCTTAACATCATAGATAATTATCTTGATCCATAACATAAAGATTGGTAGTTCATAAGAAAAAAAATCATAATGAAATCAAATAACATGATCCATGAGATCCTAACATTTGTATAAGACATGGAATGATGGAATACACATAACAATGGAAAATAAATTTCTTATTACTCATGGCTCTCTTTGAAGGCTATCATAATGGAGTGGGTTCATTCCCCAAACCTCTATGGGAGTCAAGGTTCACTCCTAAGACCATCATATCATAGAAATTTCCTTACTAAACTGGTTTCATTCCCTATTCCAGCCCTTTCTATTTCATGAGATATAAATCATTACCCAATTAATATGAGGGAGATATATGTTTCACCCATCACATAATGATAACCACACATATGTGTGCCACAAGGTAAAAATGCATTTATCCTATTTTAATACATGAAATTAAATGTGTTTGATAATCATTTCTTCATATCATAACCCATGAAATGAAATTTGTTTAACAAATATTTCATCTAATCAAAACCTATTGCAAATACATAGGATACATAATTATTTAATCATTTCATCATAGCATAACCCTAAAAATAGACAATTTTCATAATAAATTTATCATGGTATAATGATATATGGGTTTCAAAAACATCTTTTCATAATAATCATAAACCATCTAGAAAAATAATAATATTTATATCCTTGGATCATATCCTCAATAAATATTAAGAATCACTCAGAGGTTGTTATCTTATATGAAAAATTATTTTGAATGATCATTAGGAAAATTTCTTGAGGGAAATAACTTTTATTTGAAAATAAATATTTTAAACCGAAAGTCTATAAAATATTTTTGGAAATACATTTCATCAAAAATATCTTTAAAAATTTATATGGGATGCTTTAAAAATAATTTAATTCATTTATTGACGACAATTTTCATTTATACATTCAAAATCACTCTTTGAAACAAAAAACATTCAAAATAATTTTATTTGAAAATGACCTTGGATTATTGTAAATAAATACTCAAATCAATTATTTTTTTGGATAATGGATATTTTTTCTCATGTATTACATGTAAAACTGATACTTCCTTCCACAATTTTGGAAAAATACAAATGATCATTGTTTGGAAAACGACATGAATCTTCCTTTCAAGAAATTTTGTAAAACTTCATAAAAGGGTGAAAATTTATTTGAATAATGATTTGGATAAATTTAACGACATTTTTAAAAATTAATTAGAAAACATCATTTTGAAAGGAAACATGTATTCAAGTGATTAGAGAAATAAAGATGATTTTTTAAAGAAATATTCATAACTCTTGAGTATATAAAGAGAAGAAAATGAAGGAAAAGAATATACTCTCAGGACATAACCAAAAGATAATAAAATTAATATTTTTCTTGAGTTTTGTATCAGTTGATTTTATCATCAGAAACAAGATCATAAATAATCCTAATAAATTATGAGATTGTAACATAAAATCATAACCACTTTGGTAACTTTGAATTGTAATTACCATAATAGAATAAAATTAAATAAAATATAAAATGTTATAAGAATAAATAAAATCAAGATATTAAATTTCAATGGTGTTGTATATACACCTTAAAAAATAAGATAAGTTTGTAACAAAACATTTGAATTCAAATTTCGGGCGTTTAACTGCTTTGTTTTTCATGTATTTTTTGATTATTTATTTTTTGTCACCTTAAATTGATCATGGATAAATAATTTCAATAATATTAAAATTGATATAAATATATTATATGTTCAGTATATATGTTTTTAGTGTAATCCAAAATAGTTCATGATTGAAAATGAAATACAACGTTCATGGAGATGGTAGGTCGTATGTACGCATGAACATTATTTCCATTTTCACCAAAAAATTAAAGAAAGAAAGACAAATAATATATTATAATTTTATAATAATTATGATGTCATATATATCATTTATATTCACTAAATATATTCTTAAAACCTTCGATGTAAATCATAAGATAAAATTAATCAAATTGCTTTGCAAGGCTTTATTCCGCTATACACATGAGCAACATTATCATATCCATCACAAAATGGAAAGTAAGATGGAATCTATGAAATAATAATTACATGAGTATATTAATGTCAAAAATAACATATAAATAAGTTAAATATACCATTATATACCTCTTTATTTTTTTGTATGGAAAACTAAAGTCATCAGTTCGCAAGGGTGTAGTCCACCGCACTCACGATCGATGGTTTTGTTTTCCATTTGATGAAAGTGGAGATGTATATACATTATTAATTTAATATAAAAATATCTATGTATAAATGTGATATAGGTATTACTATTATATATATTTTAAAACATAATTTATTGAGGAAAAAAATAAATAAATAAAGAGTTTAGTGATGACAATTACCTACACTTAGAAGCACCTCTTTTAGATCTCTTATTATGGACCCAAATGTCGTTCTATTGGGAGGAATATAAGCTCTATAAAATGGATATGGATTATAAAGTTGTATTTTGTTATGAATTTATGAAATATATTTCTTGATATGTTTGAATAATTTAAGGATAGTGGTGGTGTTTTATAAGTGGGGGAAAGGAACCCACTTGGAATCTATATAGACATATTCAAATAAAATCCAAAATAATAAAGTGATTTCCAATAAAAAAGCTTCCAAATTAAAATTTATTCAAACATGGGAATTATGATATTCAAATATGTCCATAAAATAGTAATTTTAATAGTATTATTGTCATTTTAACCCTTATCGCATTATTTTAACAGTCAGTAAACCAATTTATTCCATCACTATGGTAAATAATTTTTACTTGCCTTACTATTCATTATAGCAAAAAAATAAGATGAAATTTTTAGATAATATAAATAATTATGATTCCAAATACGGAATCCATTTTCCTAAATCCCATTCACAAATTTGAAATTTCTTAATTTAAAATTAAACTCATAGTTGAGACGAGAAATTCGTTTTCCAAAGAGAAAATGTTCAAAAGCTTGGAATGTTTTTATATGAAAATCAATATGGAAATAATTCAAAATAATTAAATTGGATATATATATATATATATATATATAATTGAACTAATTTTAGCATTAATACAATTTTAAAACGACAATAACATTATAAATTCATTAAAAGAAAATGAAGTTTTCGATGAAAAACCAGTATTTTCCAATATTTAATAAAAACTATTATTTTATCCAAATCCAAAAAAACAAATTAAGATAATTTGGAAATTCAAATTTCAAAAATGAATTTTATTTTATAAAATTAATTTTCCATATTATTCAAAAAAAATTGTTACTATTTTTCCAAAAAAAATAAATAAATTACCTTTTGGGAGAAAATAGTTTTTTGAATAATATATAGACTTTACCAGAAATTAATTACTCTTCATAAATACTTTTTTATATAAAACCATTAAAATTAATATTTAAAATGTGATCATTTATGCTAATTCCAAAAAACATAACCCATATTTTATAATGGTCATGTTTAAAATGAAATATTAATAGTTTATTATGGTTTGTTAAAACTATATGTTGTATAAAACGCAAGATATCAAAGAAATTAAATTTAATTGTAAAAATATATTTATTAAAAAAATCAAGGTGTTACATTATACCCCCTAAAAATGAATTTATTAATCAAAATGTGTCACACAAATACAAATAAATGAGGACACTTGTGCCTCATCATTTCAATGGGTTCCAAGTAGATTCATCAAACTGGTTGTATCACCACAAAATATTAACCGGGTAAGTGGTATTATTTCATAGAACTTTGTTCTCATGATTCAGAACCACCACTATTTTTTACTTATAAGTAAGATATTTATATAGTGGTATGGCCTTTGAGTTTACTACATATGAAGTATTAGGTATATACTTCCTCAGGAAATATACATGGAACACATCATGAACTTCGGAGAGGTTTGGTGAAAGTGCACACAGATAAGATACCATCTCGATATGATCAAGAATTTATAATGGACCAATATACATAGGTAATATTTTTCCATTATTAATAAATTTAATTTCCTTCCTCCATGGATATATTCATATAAATAACCTATTATTAACTTCAAATTCAGGATCACACTAACAAATGACAACATAAATTTCACACTAACTCTAAGATTACTTAATGTGTTGTTGAATAACTATAATCATTTAGGACATTTCACTGTATATATATTTCCACAATATCTTTCTTAATACATCTTCATTCTTTCACATTGAAGATCTATACATCTTACCATATATGTCTTCATAAGGATTTATCAGATTGCTGTAGTGAAAGATATTATTATATAAAAACTCAACTAGAGGATGTTATTTATCCCTACCATCATTGAAATCCATTGGAGATGACCTAAAGATATCTTCTAAAGTTTAAATGTTTCTCTCAAACAAACCATATATCTGAGGATGATACACAGTTCAGAAACTCAACTATGTATCCAGAGCTTTCTAGAGACTTTAATAGAACATTGAGTTAAACGTCATATCCTGATCAGATATAATTTAATGTAGTACTCCATATTTCCTTACCATTACCTTAATGAATATTTTTTTTGATATGATCAAGGGATAAGTATTTTTTTATAGTGATTATGTGTGATAACTT
This sequence comes from Viscum album, assembly GCA_963277665.1. Taxonomy (NCBI): domain Eukaryota; kingdom Viridiplantae; phylum Streptophyta; class Magnoliopsida; order Santalales; family Viscaceae; genus Viscum; species Viscum album. Next base: position 1,730,263,661 of record OY728123.1, on the reverse strand, counting down.
AGTAAGGTAATCAAATATATCCCCTATAGCATTATTCCCTTTGGATTTTTTGAGGAGTCTGATGGTAAATTTAATAGTGATGTTTTCCCATTTCCATTATAATATGGGTAATGGATGCAAGCTCCCTTAAAATTTTTTCACTCAAAATTAACTTAGTGAAATACTGGGAACTGAGATATAAACTCTTTGATATCTCTCTTCTGGCCATCCCACTAGAAGTACTCTTTCAAATCATTCTACATATCCATAATTAAAATATTAATAGATAATGAATAACGATGAAATTCCTCAAACTTCTTTTAAAATATAGTATATATGGAACACATATATATGTTTTACACATTATAGTTCCATAAAGATCAAGGTTATACTCTGGAACATTTATAAATATTATTTTCAGCACTACATATTCCTTCTAAAACTCTTCAGTAATTACATCGATGGATTGGGGAATATTCAACTGATCAAGATAATATTTTACCCTTCCAAAAACATTTCCATATACATCCCTTAATATAGTATAAATATTATATCTATTGTTATCCTTGTCTTGGATAATTTAGCAAGATCCTTTTAACTCAATTCATTAACCATCATGTCCTCTTTTCAATGGGTTAATGTATTGTGCATTCATAGTATTTAATCATATCTAACCATCTTCATTGGAACATACTAAACTCCTACTCTATAAATATGTACATTAATCATTTGTGATCCATATATATATATATATATGAAACTTTTCTCCACAAATATAATGCCTTTATATCTTTAATACAAAAATTAATGCATCTAACTCCAAATCATGTGTTAGGTAATTTTCCCATTAACCTTCAATTTTCTTAAGTAAAACTCTATAACCATATCATTATAGATAATAAAATATCCAAATAAATTATTATATTAATCAATAAATACTACAAACACTTTATTTCTATAATGTAATGTAAGCACTGGTGCGCTAAATAATCTTCTCTTCAGTTCCTTGAAAGTTTCCACACACTCATCTGTATAGAGGAACCTAGCTCTATTTCAAGTTTACTTAGTGAGTGTATTAGATAGTCATGGGAAATTGTCAAAAAATAATCTTCAATATACAAATAAAACTAGAAAACTATGGATCTTAATCAACATGGTTGGTCTGGGATATCACTCAATAGCCTCTATCATTGATGGACCTATCGATATAACCTCTCTCTAGATTTCATGACCCAGAGTTGAAATATTTTTCAACTAAAATTCATACTTTGTAAATTTCTAAAATATTTTATCCATACACATTGTCTTTAGTGAAATTATCAAGTGATATTATTTATATTCCTTTATATCTGAATAGATAATAATACCCTTTGCAAATGTACTATAAACATATCAAGGTAATCACTAAAAACTAAATTCATTAATTCCATGAAGGCAGAGGGGACATTAGTAACACTGAATGGTGTAAGTATATAATCATAGTATGTATAACTTTTATGGAATTTTTTCTTGGATAAATCATCCTTATTTACCCCCAGTTAATGATAGCAGAATAAAGATCAGTCTTTTAATATTATTGAGCTCCGCCCAGTAGATCAAATAGGAGATCAATACGGTGTAGAGGATATATATTCTTTCTCATGATCTAGTTCAGGTCAAAATAATAAATTCAATGTTGCAAAGATCCATATTTCATTTCAAAAAAGGATGGGTGCACCCAAAGGTGACACACTTTTATGAATGAATCCTTTATCAAGGTTCTTTAGGGGTTGCGATTTCAATTCCTGAAACTCAATCAAGGTCATTCTATATGGAATTTTTGAAATTTTTCTGTCACCAAGTATGAATTTAATTGAGAACTCCACTTCACATTTGGGTATAAGGATAGGAAAATCTCCTGGAAATACATCAATAAACTCCCACACAATATGTATATCATCGATGTTGATTTTATTCCCAATGATAATAGATAATTACACCTCTTGAATATGAATCAAAACTCATACAATGTATATTATTTTCATCTAATGTTAATATTAATCATCACACTTATTGTTTATCATCTCTTGGTTTATAATATAAAATGATACTTTACTTCCTTTGGAATTGATTTATTTTATATGAAGAGAAATCCAATAGACTCCAAGGATAACATCAAATTTCCCCATATGAATAATGGAGAAATTTCAAAGGAGAACATTCCCGGAAACATAAACTGAATATAAATCATATAACTGAGGTGAGATCACCATAACATAAGGGGTTTGCATAATTAATTCTAAATTTATTCACTTGGGTTGAATCTTTACACCCTTGTAAAATTATTTATATATTAATGAATTAGTATATTCATAATAAAATATGACATTAGAATTTCTAGAGTGGGTATTATAAGTGTATCGTTCACCAGGTCATTATCATTCTTGCTATAAAAAATAGTGATCGCATGAGATTTCAATTTGAATCATGGTTAACAGGTTACTAATGTGGATCATCATCATTAACCATCATATTTGGTCATTGGTTTTCATAAGAACCATACTCTATACATTTGAAACACCGGAGTGTGTTTGGTACATTCAATGGAACATTATCCCTCTTTTCACTTTTTTCTATATTTTTCCCATCATCACTGCTTTTGATTTCCCAATGACCTTCACTTCCACACTTAAAATAGTTACTATTTTCCTAATAAAAATTTCCACTATGTCTATTCTAAAACATTGAGTATAAATTAATGATCATATTCGTTTCTCTGTGGTTTTAATATTCTCATTTGAACTCCATTTTTTTGTTTTTATCAAAGCCATGAGATTTAAAATTAACTCCAACCTCAGTTTCCACAATGATAGAACATAATACAATATTTTCATATCTATTTAAGTATCTTATAACCATTTCCATTTAGAGACTTGGTTTAATCCACTAATAACTGATCAACCTTAATTTCATGTTGGATGATAATATCAAAAGAATACCTATCAAGTCACAAAATAGTTTCCATGTAGGTACCAACAGATTTATCATTCTTTTTCATTAACTCAGGGAAATCCTTCTCCATATTTGTAAGAATAATAAAATGAATGTATTTATTAAAAAACAAGTTCTTCAACTCATCTCAATCCTTGGATCCAATTTCATCATGTTCCCAAGTATTCTTGATGATAGACAACCATTGATATGCTTTTACTTCCAAATGATAGACAACAAAAATATCATTTTCATGTTTTGAATACTATATAATTGAATATAATTTTGTAGTGGTACTGATCCATTTCTAAGAAACTAGTTGATCATCATATCCCCTCAGAGAAAGTGGAAATTACCTCATCTAAGACTCAACAAAACATTGTTCCATATTTATATAATTTTGATTTTAATCATGATTCATGTATTGAGAATTTTATGTGAGCATATAAATGAAAATCTCTATTATGAATCCCATAATAATTTTTAGGTCAGGAGGATAATAATTTTATATTCCTTTTTACTCGGAATTAATCTAATTACTCGATATTCTAATTTTTCAATAAAACCAAAAAACATAGTGCATGAAATAATCATCATAGTGGGAAGCAACATGATAATGAAAAATCACTTGTAGGATGCCTAAATAATAACACCTTATTTTTATTCTCTAAAACCTTAGGTTTATCCTAGACCATTCATATTCATAATATATTTAAATCCTTCTAGATAGTTCATAAAGTGTTTGTGAATTTTCAAATCATATTCTAAGGGAATTTCAAACCAAGTGTGTTGAAAGGCTCATTTCAATACACCAGGTGATGATTAGGTCAAGCTCAATGCATCCTTTTTATATTTATTACACCTAGGTCCCTCGGTTCCATATCCACATATACATTTAGTATCTATAAAGGCATGTAATTTCTTTTAAACCTCTCAACCTATTCTTTAACAAAACTCCATGACATTTTTGTATACATAGAATCATCCTTAAACTTATCTTTATAATTGTATTTAGGGACGTCAATAATGTTTTCTAATCATAGTTTCCAAATGTTAACTAAACATATCCTCTGATACCAACTGTAATGACCCAACATTTTCTTACATAGATATTAAATATTTTAAATAAACATTAATTACATTTCAAAAACAAACACATGAAATTCGTGAAGGTATAGTTCCTTTGGAAACATGAAAAAAATAACTGATTTATATGTGAACAACATAATATCTCACTAAGTTATTCATCATTAGAACTTATATTAGTAATATCATCCATAAAACATTTCTAAATTACCTAGGGAAAGGAAACCTAATAAAGGGTGAGATTAGATTCTCATTAAGGGTAAACTAGGGAGATAAATAAGCATAACATGAGCATAAGGGTATGAGAACATAATAATAACATTAAAAAACTATACGCTAGATATAAAAGATCATAATCTAGAGTTTTTGAGTAAATATTTTCATTTCATTACACATAAATCATAAGGAAACAAATTACATGATCTATGAGAGAAAAACATTAGAATAATAAAATGAATTTTTTCATATATATACGAATGAAAACCCACATCCATGGTAGTCAATAATCTATGTAAATACAATCATAGTTGAATTGGTTACTCCCCAAACTATAAAACTAGTCAAGGTTCACTCACAAAACCATCATAATAGACAAAGTCCCTTATTGATCTGGATTTACTCGCCATTATATTACTATATATTTCATGATATATAAATCATTACCAAATGCATTCTAGAGATATATAGGTCCAAACATTTACATAGTGAAAATCATATATATGTGTGATAGAAGAACAAAACAAATTCATAATATCATAAACCATGAAATGAAATGGGTTTAATAAACATTTCATCATGTCGTAACCCCTAAAATTAAATGTGCATTATAAACGTTTAATCATATCATATCTTGTGTAAAATATCAATGTTTGATAATCATTTCATCTTTCATCATAGAAAAACTCATGAAAAGAAGAAGGTTTCACCATCATTTTATCATGGAGAAACCCATGGAAGTGAAATAAGTTTCATAAACATCATATCATCATAAACATAAACCTTATAGAGAAATAATAAGAATGGTATCCTTTTATCATATCGCCAAAAAAGAATAAGTTCCATCAATGGATTTAATCATAGATGGAAAATGATTTTAAAAGATCACTTGGAACATTTCTTAAAGATAATAAATTTTCTTTGAAAATATCTTTTCAAAACTAAAATTCATAAAAAAAAATTTAAAATACATTTATTTGAAAATAACTATAAAATATATAATGGAAGCTTTAAATTCATTTCAAACATTTCTTGTTGAAAATATTAGGTACGTTTATAGAAATAGTTTTTAAAACATAAAACATTTTAAAAATCCTTTTCTTTTGAAATAAACTTGGTTGATTATAAAGTAATCTTCACATTAATGATTTTTAATGATGATGAAATTTTTTTTTCATGCCATACACGTTAAAATGTTGATTCCTTCTATATTTTATGAAAAATTCAAAAGGGTATTTTTTAAAAAAGACATCAATTAACCCTTAATAAAATTAAAAAGGAAGACATGGGTAAAACTTTCTTTAAAAAATTATTGTAGAATGCAAAATAACTTTTTAAAAACATTTTAAGAAAACTTGGTTTTGGAAGTAAAATATGATTTCAATCTAAGAGATAAATAAATACACTTTTTTAAAAAATATTATTTTTACCTTTTGAGTACATAATGAGAGGAAAATTTAGAAAAAATGTATTCTCAAAAAATAAATAGAGGTGAATGAATTTTATGAGATTATTTATGGATGGATCCAAAGATATCATCATAAAAAACATTATCATATATAATCAAGATAAACAATGAGATTGTAACATAAAATCTTTACCACTTTGGTGACTTTGAATGGTAACCCACATAAAGGAATAATATTAAATGATACTTTAAATATAATGATAGTAAATAAATTCATGATATTATATGTAAAATGGTTTTTATATTCGCATCAAAATTTAATATAGGTTCATAACACAACATATATCTCAAGTAAGTAAAATTGAGGCAAAAAAGCTCTTACCTTAAGTATCGAATTTCGTTGTACACATTCAAACCAATTGTATTAAAATATTTTTTTATTATTCATATATTAAATAACCACACACACACACACAGATATATATATATATATATCATATTGTATATAATTTACATTTGAAATTTTATTACCTTTTTATCTTATTCTAAGGTCACGTTTCGTGTAATTACTAATTTTTATTTCATGTATATTATGATTTTTTATTTTTGGTCCACTAACATTGATTATGGTTAAATAAATACCATAATGTTAATCATTATATAAGCGTTATATATATTCAGTATATATGTTTTTTTATTAAACCATAAGAGTTTGAGATAGAAAATTAAATACATTGATCATGGAGTTGGTTGGTCGAACATACACAAGAACGTTATTTCAATTTTCTTGATGGATTGAATGAAAGAAAGTTAAATAATTTATTACTATTAAAGAATAATTATTATTTAAGATATATCATTTATATTAATTATAGTTATCCTTAATACCTTCCATGTAAATCAAAGTTGAAAATGTATCACATCGTATCATGAGGCAATAGTCTGCCACACAAACAAGAAAGATTAGCATATCCCCCATGGAATTAAATAGAAGGTTGTTTCTATGATACAATAATTCCATAAGTATATTATAGTAAAAAATATCTTATAAATATGATTATTTTATCATTATATATTTCCTTGTAAGGTGGTTATGGAAACAATTACATTTGTTTGTGAGGCGGTCGTCCTATATACACATAATTGATGGTTTAATTATCCATTTGATGGAAGTGGAGAGTGATATAGGTTATTAAATTAACATTATAAAATATAATTATATATAATATATATTTTTTTACATTTTATGTGTTAATTAATAATTAAATGTGAAAATTGAATAAAAAAAGAGGGAGATTATTAAAGGCAATTACTTGCTCTTAAAACTGCCTCCTTTGGATATCTTATTAATGATCCTAGTGTTAGTATTTTTGGAAGAAAAAGTGCTCTAGAAATTGTATAAGGATACTGGGTGTTATTTTGGAAGGGTTTTCCCTAAATATATGGATTTAGATGTGTTTATATGTGAATTGTGGTGGTGTTCTTTTTTAAGTGAGGGAAAGGAACCCACTTGAAAACTACATGAAAATGTCCCAAAAGACTCCAAAATAATAGCCATTCCAAAACAATTTCCAACTGAACATATATTAAACCTCGGGAAGGGAAATTTTTAAATAGTTCAATATAATTGTAATTTGAAAATTTTTATAGATATTTTAACCATTATCTTCTTAGATTAGTCCCCCAATAAACCTATTTTACCATAAAATGGTAAATATTTTTTTTTGTTCTTACTATTAATTATGGTAAAAATATTATTTTTATCGAATTATAAAATATAAATTAATATAATTAAAAATATTGAATCTATTTTTTCAAATTCTTTTATCATAATTGGTATGTTTTAATTTAAAATTAAACTAGTGGTCATGATGAGAAAAATACTTTCAAAAGATAAAATGTTCATGAGTTTAAAAAGTTTGTATACCAAAAATAAATAAGAAATCGATTAAAATGATTAAATTGTATAAATATATATATAATATAACTAATTTTACTTTTAAATATATTTTAAAATAAAATAAACTTTATAAATTCTTTAAATGAAATGATGGTTTTCAATGAAAATCCACTATTTTCCACAATACATCTAAAAAGTAGTGTTTTTAGAAAAATATAAAAAAATCGCTGTAAGATAATTTTTAAATTATGATTTCAAAAATGATTTTTATTTTATCAATTTAATTTTCTCTAATAGTCAAAATATTATTTTTTGATTTTTCAAAAAAATCGAAAAATAGTTTTTTAGAAAATAATATTTTGGAAACATGCGGTCTTTACAAAAAATTGAGTACTTTTTTATCTATATGTTATATCTTCATAAAAAATTATAATTAATATTTAAAAAAAATTATTTCTATTCATTCCACAAAATTTTATAGCTAGGTAATAACATTCATGTGTAAATAATAATATTAATAGTTTTTTGTGGTTCAATAAAACTCAATGTTTCTTGTAATAGAAGATATCAAATAAATTAAATTTATTTTAAAAAAATATTTTATAAACAATTGGGATGTTATTATTTATACATACTAATTCCCATGTTATCTTCATTGTTTTAAAGAATATATTCTTTATAGATTAACTTGACTAGTTTTGGTAGTCATGATAGATTATATTCATATATATTCCAAGAGTATGGAAGAGTATGACGATCAATTTAGAATTGTATTGAAGACCATAAGGTATGATAATTTTTTTTTAAAAATTACCAAGTGTGAATTTTGGAGTTCAAAAATTTCATTCATGGGTCATATAATCTCTGGTGAAGTTATTTTGGGGAAATATTATTTGAAAGTTCTTAAGAAATGGAACAAACCACCCATAGTAATAGAGATATGTAGTTTTCTTAGGTTAGATGGGTATTAATGATGATTTGTGAGGGATTTATCAGGACTATAAACCACTCACGATGTGGATTCAAATGGGGGTTAAATTCTTTTGGAAATATAAATGCGAAGATAACTTCAAAGAAATTAAGAGAAGGTTGGTCAGTGCACCTATGCCACACTAACTTGTAGTGGGGAATGGTTTACCATCTATATTGACCTATAAAAGAAGGGATTGGGATGTTCCCTCATAAAAAATGATATATTGATGTCATATTCATAATAAAAATTTCAAATACATAAGAAAATTATCTGACTTGTGATATAGAGGTTGCAGTGGTAATTGTTTCATTGAAGTTATGAAGGAATTATATTTACGGTGAAAGGTGTGACATATATACAGATAATAACTGTTTTATGTACATCCTAATAAAAAAAAGTTTAATATTACCCAGTGAAGATGGTTGGAATCATTTAAATATTATGACTTCTCAATAAATTACTACTATAGGAAGGAAAATAAGGTGGATGCTGCTTTGATTCAAACGAAACATTCTAGTTTTTCCATGATATATATTGAAATTGATCCAATAATTATTGATTTAAAAAAACATAAAACATGAAATCCTAAGGATTAAAGAGGTTTAGAAGGAATATGTAGAACTACAGAATGTTATAAGTGATTTTGATTTCAATCATGATTCTGATGGAATGATAAGGTCCATGGGCCGAGTATGTGTCTCATCAATACCAGAATTAAATTAGGAACTGTTATATAAAGCTTATAATTTTTAATTCTAGAGATATCCTAGAATTATAAATTTAAATATAAATTTGAAAGACTATTTATAGTGGGAAAACAAAAAAAAATTAAATATTATGTATCTCATTGATTGGTTTGTGATAAAATTAAGGCTAAGAGAAAAAATCCAATGGGGATATTACAACCAAAACGCATACCATAATTGAAGTGGGAAAATATTACCATAGATTTTGTAGTTGGACTCCCCAAAAAAAATATAATGGGAGAAATGTTATTTTGGTTGTAGCAGATCAACTTATGAAGTTATCACACTTTATTTCCCTAAGAAAAATTTATATCTTGGTCATATTTCTTGGTTATACATTAAAAAAGTTGAAATATTTCATAGAGTATCCCATTTTATTATATCTTATTAGGATCAGAGGCTTAACATGATGTTCTGGAGAAGTCTTCAATGATTTCTAGATGTAGGGGTATGATTTAATATAATTAATTATCCAAAGATATCTTTCTAGTATAATACAACCATTCAAAACTAAGTGGGTATATTGAGATATTTTTCTATATATTTCCAAGGATGTTTGTATTAACACTAACACCTTCCTTTAGTATAATTCTTTTACAAATATAGCCTTCTTAAGAAAATTATGATGGGTGATTATAAATCCCTATATGGTAGGAAGTGCAGAACTCCAATATGTTGGGATAAAGTTGTGTAAAGAAAAAAATTTAGAGATAAGTTATCTTAGGATATGGTGGAATTTGTTTTATCCATTCAGTATCATATAGGGGAATCTAAGAGACAATATAAAAGTTATGCTGACAATCATAGGTAATATATATAGTGTAATGTTGGGAAAAAATGTGTTTTTATCAATATATCTAGGGAAAAAGTTTGTGACATTTAGAAAGAAGTGAAATATGAGACCTAAATATATCGTAACATATAAAATTGTTGATCATATTGGGATAGTAACTTATTGTTTGTAACTTACAATGAATCTGTCTCATGTTCCTGATGTGTTCCATTTATTACTCCTAAGGAAGTACATACCTAATCATTCATATCTACTAAACATAAAGGTCATTCCATTATAGAAATATCTCCCTTGTAAGGAACAAGCAGTGGAGATTTTGGATCATAGATAGAAAGTGTTATGAAACAAGACTACTAATAAGGTCAATGTTTTTTTTTCAAAACAATAAATTAGAGAAATATTCTTTAGAACCCGAGGATGTGATAAGCTAATATATCCTCATTGTTTTGTATCAAGGTGATATAATTTTGAGGTAAAATCATTTAAATGTGGTTATAATTGAACACCTTGATATTTTATGATATAATTCTGGATAAATAAATCTTATTTCTTTAAGAGCATTACTAACAAACAACATCATGTTCAAACAAAGAATATTATACTATCGTCCTATTATTATTTAGTGGGATAGTCATTGTATAGTAATTGAATAATTAAGTATTAATAATATAAGACACATTATGATATATGTATATATAAATTTCATACTCAATACAAATTTATTAATAAACACTCTATTTTTTGTAACGTAATTTTATTCTTCAAAAAAAATTCTTAAGAAAAATCCCTATTTTTTTAGAAACTATTATAATTAATTTCAACAATTTTTGGGAGTTTTATTTTATAAATAGGATATTTATTAATGAAATCATGACCACTAGTATTATTATAGGGAAGTGTAGAAGAGAATTTGGTAGGGTTTGGCCGAGCTTGAAGGTTCAATGTGGTGTGAGGAAGAGAGGGATGAGGTACCCTTTTATAAGGGAGGAGAGGGGAACCTTTGAAAAAACTAAAAATATTATTTTATTATAAAGTCATATTCAATTTTTAATAGTTCCAAATTGATTTATTTCAAATATTAGGTGGGGAGGGGTCGCAATCCTCTCATCCAATAGAATTTAGACCTGTTTAGGGTTCTATTTTAACCTTATCATTTAGATTTAACTTTAAGTTAAATAATTTTACTTTTACCGCGTCTATTTGTTTTCTTACATTATAAGGTTAATAAACTTACTATAACAAGACAAACGAACCCCAAGATGTTTATTATTAATATATATAACCTTATCTAAGTGATTTGGCGTAAAAATATATTTTTAGGAATAAAATAACAATTAATAATATAATATTTGTTTTAAAAACTATTTTATGTCAATTTTGACACTATTTGGTAATTGATTTTGGTGAAACTCATAACAGAAAGATTAGTTCGAAAAAAGTTAATAACATCAATACTAACATGTCATATTAATCTAGAAAATTAGTGTAATTTATAAAAAGTCTCAAATTACATTTATTTGGGTATTTATAACATCAATTATGTCAATATTGCATTAATAAGATAATTACTGCATCATCATTGTGTCATAAATAAATTAAATTATTTAATGTCTAAAAATTATAAATAAACTAACATTATGTGGGAAATATTTTTATCTTTCTAATGAATATTTATAGTCCAATTTATCTTATGTATAACTCTATATTAAAAAACATTTAGTTATAAAATTTTGATTTTAACTATTTTAACTATTCTTTAAATAAAATAATATTAAGTGTCCTAATCTAATCCAAGTGGACCTAATTGGTCATATTTTATTCCTAAGGTTTTTTTTGGTCGAATTAAACTTATCCAATAGAATTAGGACATGTTTTAGGGTAATAATAATATCATTTTCCCCTTAATTACCCTATTTACTTTTAACCATGGTAAAAAAAGTAAAAAGTTACTATTCACCAAAAAATTACATTCATCTCATTGAACCACATTTTAGTCCTTGATATTAACCATGTCTCTCCGATTTTCGAAATTCCACTCACAGAAGTGGAAAAATTATGTTTTATGTGAATTTGGAGATTCTCCTAGGAAATGTGTAAAATACGGTGAAAAGTTCAATAAAATTTTAATATAACTAAAATTATTATAAAATGACTCCAATTAATTAATTTGAGCTTATAAATGTATTATGTATCAATTTTGACATAAAATAAATTTAAATAAAACAATTAATTATTTAAAAAAAAAGTCAGTTTTTAAATAGTAACCCAGTGTTTTCACTATTCATCAAAAATTGAATGTTTTCATAAAAATACCAAAATTTCACCCTAGGCTAATTTCGATATTCTGAATCCAAAAATGAATTCCGTTTTGAAAAATAAAAATTTCAAAATTTCAAAAAGTGGGTATTACTATTCCTAACGGCTAGTTTTAATAATATTTTACTAGCATATCGTTGTTTAGTGAAACTCGGAATTGCGTACAATGCAAGCTATCGAGGAAGGCTGCAGATGCGTGTTAAGCAAGCCAAGCTAGTGTTGTGTGTAGTGAAATATTCCTTTGATGATGTATATAACATAAAAACAAAATATTTCTCATAAAAGTCTCGGGTGTTACATCCATTATGGAGTATTTAGATCAGACAGAGCTATGAAAGAGAAAATGTGATAGTGAGAAACAAAAATTACTATTTATGATGGCCCATAAAACTAGAAAGACCACTTTAAATGAGACTTTAATGGATTCATTCTCATATGTATTGATGAATAAGAGACATATGTTATCATGAAAGTACACATATGATCTTGCAGTGACCACTAGTAAGGGTTCATGTTTTCACATCAAATCTTGAGGCATATGTACTACTGGCTCACTATGACATAGGATTTCATAAAATTATCCAAGAAATTTTATTCCTTCTAGGTCCATTTTAGTTTCCTCCATCAACACAAGATATTCTACATACATCCAAACACTTCTAGATATTTTATATATGGGGAATAGATGTTGTTGGGATATACCCTCTAGCTATGGCCACGTAGTTAAAAAACATCTTAAATAATGTTGATTTCTTCTCTAAATGGACTGATCTAATACCACTCAAATAAGTTAGGGTGAAAAGTATTGGAAAATTAATTAAATCCTAAATCATTACTAGATTTGGTGTCCCTCACACAATACTGATATACAATATTTCTAATTTCTGTTCTACTTATGTGGAAAATATATATCTGAAGTATAATATAAAATCCAATCAGTCATCCCACTATCATGAAATGGATAATAGAAAAATATATTCCGTAAAAACGTCTCTATCAAATATATCACAAAAGACGATGGGTAAAGATAAAAATTGTTTCGCTGACAAGATAATGAATGCCCAATGGGAATACTGGACTACAACTCGTACTGCCACACAAGCAATGCCATATTCATTGGTATATAAGACAAAAGTAGTCTTGTCCATCGAGGTCAAATTCCCATCGCTATGTATTTCCATATGAGATATCTTATTGAACAATGAGGAATCCAAAACAACATTGGATGAATTGGAGGGACTCAATGTGAAAATATTTCACACCTTTCATCATGTGGAGGTCCATCAAAATCAGATAGCATGAGATTTTAATCGGAATGTTCTCCTCCATTAATTAGTCAAAGTAGAACATGTATTCTTACTTAGGATTCCAATTATACAAGGAAATAAGCCTCTAAAGATTCATCCAAAATTGGAGGTACATTATTCCATATATAAGCTCCACTCTATCAATGTCTATTTCTTGATTACGATAGACGAGGATATCATTAATTCCCAAACCAATGAAAGGTTCCGAAAGAATTATTTTTTGTAATCCCCTAAGACTCATCCTAAATATGGGATGTTAAACTGAATAGCACAATATATAGTTCAATATGTAAGACTCTAAAATGTGTATCATATAATTCTAACTATATTATGTTAAATAGAATGGTTCACATCCTTGTTCCACAATATAAAACTTCATAACATCCTTATCATGTTTGAGTAGAAAATAATATTCAATAACGGTACCACTACCAAAATTTTTGGTAGAACAATATGTGGATTGATTATCATTCCATTGAAATATGTAGTGGTGCCCGGACCTCCCATACTAGCTCTAACAATGAAAAAAATCAAATTTCCCTAAGTATGAATGAGAACTGCATAGGAAAATATTTCAGAACTATATAGGGCTTGATTCTCATTTCAATGACATGCATAGTGGCACTAAGACCGCATGTCTTGGTCCCATACATCATTATAGAAAATATCAAATCACCACCCCTCCTCACATCATATCATAATTAATAGGGAGAAAATGTTCATTAATTATGTGTGGATTGATTCTTTCTCAAGCAATATACATAGTGATGCCCAAGTCATATCCGCTAGTCCGTTCACAATATTCCTTTCCACATCACGTGACATGAATCCTTACCAAGAAACATTAAACTGTATGGATAATGTCCTCATTTCATGATGAAAAACTACAATATATTTTCAACAATTATAAATGGATTTATTTCCATTCTAATGAAACATGAATTGATTCCTATATCTCCAATCCTACATCCATCCACAACAAAAAAGATTCCATACTCACTGTGTACGAGTCAAACATTCACCGAGAAACTTTCATGAAATACATGTGGCTCGATTCCTTCCATCATAAAATATGTAGTGATGCCTAGATTCCAATTCTTGGGCCTAGACACAACATTTCCCATCTTTCACATTAGGTTATCTTTTTCCTCGCCTCATGATGTTAAACTACTTGGGATTCCAAAATTATGAATATATAGATTCTAATTATTATGAGATGCATAGTTTTGTCTGAATCTCACATCCTGGTAGAGCCACCGCAAAAACGAAATTACCATACCCTTCATTTTTGTTTCCATTGAGTGCATGAATAAACCTTTACCACTATAGGTTTCTCAAATTGAGCATAGCTCATGTGGACTTATGATTTTTTCTAAACAATTCACTATGTAAGTAGTGCATGTCAATTTTCATTGAGGTTATCATGTTCTGGGCTGCAAGACCTTTAATGTAAAACCATATGTTCTTTTCAAAAAATAACAAAATGCACAATTTCCTTAAGAATTGTGTGTGGCTTGACTATCATTCCAATGATATAAATATTGACGTCCATATCTTCAATAAAGGTCCAAGACACAACACAATGTGAGAAACCCCACACTCTCCTATATACGTGTCATATCTTTATAGAAAGATCAAATATAGTTTCTCACTCCATCCATAAACTCATATTCAAAAAAAAAATCTCTGCATGTGAATTTGATCAGTATGAGGAATCCTTTTTAGCATTATGTGTGGGTTGATTCTTTCTCTGACAAGATACGCAGTGATGCTTGGGTCCCATACCCCGATCCATCCTCAATATTCCATTGTTTTTCACATCATGTCACCTTTATCCTTAATGAATGATGTTAAACTTCATGGCTAATGTCATGGCCATGTGATATTAAACTACATGGTACCTCAAGAACAATATGTTGACTAATTCTCATTCCAGTGACATATATAGTGACACCTAGACCTCATGTCCAAATCATATACATGGGGTGAATAAGAAATCATCCTATCCTACATACAAACAAGGATCTATGAAGAAGACCTTAGTTTGGGATCCCTCATTCAAAGTTCCAATAAGAAAAAATCGATGTCTCACTCCTATATATGAGTCATATTTATTCATGGTACTCAGCACTTCATGTATAATATCAATCCTAATGCTACCTTTTTCATTGGACATATCCTTTATACACTTCGCACTACTATCCTTTGGAACTTTGGGATCTTCGTAATCTTTATCCAACTACTGTTAATTGAATCTATGATATTGAGGACTCATTTACCTAACTTTGTAGTGACACACCCTATTTGGTTTTACATAAGTCGCCCACATAATGGTCATGTCAGCCAGAGGATGCCACTATCTGTCTATGAAGTAATGTTCCCTTGTTTCCTTTTCATAAAGTTTCATTAAATGGGTTTGTAAACTAGTGATAACTTTTCCCTTATGATAAGAATATTCTATCTCTATATTATTAGATGTCATTATGTTGGAAACCACTATTTGAATTTTGTTTATTTTCATCCCCCATAGATGTTTCCAATATCATTTTTCATGATCCTGAATTCCCTAAGATAATGTTGTACAATTTCTTCCCTCAATTCGTGGTATTTTTGAAAAAAATGGCCTAATAAGCCATATATTACTTCTCATTTCCATAATACATAGCCCTCACTGTAGGATCTAAAACTAAATGTTCCATTATTTCGAGTATTTGGATAATTCCTATATAGGAAAAATTTTCCCCCTTTCTTGGTCAATTTAATTTTAAAAATCTATTCCAATATTTAATCCATTTTCATCTACAAACCAAACTCTCTGTCCATGGAAATTAGAATAAAAAAACATCCTTCTACCATCGGTTATAAAATGTTGTATTTATAGAGAACTCTTTTTCCTAACAATGAAGTAACACTCAATAGTTAGCTTCTCATAAGTCACCAACAAATCTATTTTTTCATCCATAGGATGCCACTATTTTACTATGCAGTAACATGCCCCAATTGTCTTGGAATAATGTTTCTAACAAAATGGGTTTGTCAACAGGAGGTAATTTCATGCTCAGGAGAAACCTCCTCTATCACTGTAATCCCTTTCCCCCATACCTTACTTCAAATATGGATATACACAGATTATAGCATACAAAATTAATTCCTAGTACTTGAATGTGATGGTTCATTTCTAGATAGATTACAATGAAATTAGAGAATTACCAATCATTCGGTCAAAGATAAATATCTTAAATTATATCTTCCCAGTGTCCTAGTCATATGAAATTAAATTTCATAGTATAACATCCTAGTCATAATATTTAAAACTATAAAATAATTTCTTCACTCTAAGTATTTAAACTACAAAATCAATGTTCTAGTGGCACTAAATTAATGTACATGATTCTTCAACCCATGTTAAAAAGGGTCCCCCAAGAATCAGTCATTTAAAATAATGTACCATCTTTCACATAAGAAAAATTCATGTATGAGTGTTCTACCATTCATTTCAAATGTCAACATAGATATTTTGTTCATTAATATAAATCTTCCAAGAGAAAACCACCCATCATGGTTTTGAGAAAAATTAATCTTTATAAACATCGTTTGACCATTACAAATAGAATTTCAGAATTCCTGACAACTCCTTTTGAATGGATTTATTGCAAAACACCCCAATTTTCTTTGTATAAGTCACCCACTAAATTTAAGGGAAATTCTGCCAAATTTTTCCATTATTATACTATGATTTAACAAACCATTGTTGGTTGTTCACAAATTCTCCCAAAAATTGGGGTTTTTTAGGGAATGGTAATTTCATCTTCATGAGAAATTTAATCTATTCCCATATTCCTTGAAAATTTCATGCTTGAAGATAATTTTCAAACTTTTTCTACAGAAATTCCTCACATAATTGTCACATATCATGTTTCAAATTCAGGAATCAAAAATTTGGGACTCAAAATTCTCCTTCAAATATCTGAATAATTTAAAGACATTATTGAACCACAAACCATGTTTGAGTCAGAATTTAAAAACTTATGGTCAAATATGTTTGAGGAAAAACATAAATATATTATTTCTATATTGTATGACATTAAACAGGATGTTAAAACATACATGGAACTTACCCGGTTGAAACCCCACAGAGGAAAATCCGGACAAAATTTGAGTCTCATCCCACTAGGCTTTCACTCTATGTAGTTTAAGAAAATAAAAAATAGTTAAATGAAATGAAAGAGGTATAAAACTTGTTTGGTTGAAACCCCACAGGGGGAGACTAATTTAAATACATGTCTCACCCACTGAGTCTTCTTCATATTGGACTTAGGCGAAAATTATGGTGATGAAACAAAAGAAAAACATTTTTTGGGATGTCTATATAACCCTAGAAATAGTGGATCTATGCTCTCTGGGACCCATAGATTAGTTAAAAATTAGGTAACCCATGCACATTTGATATAGCTCCAAAGAAAACAAACTGATGTTTTAATGCATCAAAGTTTCCTATAGTTACCTTAGAACTAGATTCTTTTTGTTCCAAAAATTATAATTTTATGAGGGGACTTTCTTAACACAATGAAATATATTACATGAACTTTTATACAGGGTTCAACATGTGAATCTCAATTAGACACCAAATATTTAGTTTTATTTCAAATTTTTATTTATGTTAGAAGAAGGGTCAAATTGGATTTCCATGTTTCGTGACCCAAAATGTCCTCAACCCGGCCCGAAAGATTCGCATTGAGACTCTGATTTTTTCATGGGGAACTGTAATGGTAGAGAAAGTATCATCACAAAGGACAGAGATTATAGCCTGATACTGATCCATAGTAGGGGTGTGGGGGTGTAGCCCCCATGGTATTGAACATTAATCTTACTCAGGTAGCATGCACAAGACATGTTTGCGCACCCCATTCTACGTACCAGAGGTCTCACATAGCCCCCCTATACAAGACTAAATTGAATGCCACACCTGGGTGAGGTACCTCCACTGAGAACCTATTCTATTTACTTTTTCGGGGTAAATCCTTCAACTAGAGTTTCTTATTTTTCTTTAATATAATCCTAGGGTACTTAATTATCATGACTGGAGAATCAAAATACACCTGAAAGCTCTATTCACATGTCCACTTCACTCAGATCCTCCAAAATCCATCAGGTAGCCCTAATAAATCCAATAATATTTGAAATTTTGGGGGACTGTGGGATCAAACTCCCTCTAGGGTATGAAATACCAGAAACCTTCTTGAGGACCCTAATCCCCCATTGTGGATAATTACTTGTATAAGGCCCCTTCTTTTATCAGGGACATGCACGATACCCATTCTAGGGCACCTGAGGAGAGATGTGGTGCCTAGGATAAAGCATCTCCCATTCTTTTTTAACCAAGTGGTCCATTTACCAAGGAATATTTATCTCAAATTTCCCTACCCCCCATGAGAAGCAATTCCAACTCCTACCAAGCCTAATGTAAAGAACCTTTTCTCCCTAAGACATGACATATGTGATCCCCCCATTGAGTCATTTTGAATACACCAATGGAAGAGATCCTTTTTTTTGGATCCCTCAGCGATAGGGAAAAAGTTGGAACCTTTTTAAAATCCTTCGAACATTCAAAATTATGTAGATAAGTAACCCAATGTGTTAGCTTTTTGGGTCTGAATTTCTTCATTCAATGGTTTACAACACTTTTCTTGCATCAATGGAAGGGTCATTTAGGTTCATGTGATTTTGAATCCCTTCTGTCACGAGGAACTCAACCCTGAGCACAGTGTTAGGGATCCCCCAGTCTTAGAGATAAGGGTTGGATTCTTGTCCTTCTCATGTCACTCTAAGACCTGGGACCTCTGGTTCTAGATGGGGCTACATGGATTGAAATCCTCCTCTCTTCCTTTGGAACCAATTTTGGGTATTCTAACATCATGTAATCCCCTAGATATTATTTCAGGAAATCTTCTACTTCACTCCTTCCTCCTTCGCAATTCCATGTTACACCGATGGGAGTGAAGGGGCACAACACAACCCCCTCTTCTTCCCCATCACCAACACTCATCCACAAGTGGGAGAAGGATGGTGTGGTTTTTTGGATTTTCTATTTACTCATATTTCTTACACCAATAATGAATCCAATGGGAATAGATGATTATGGTGATCATGGTTTCCACATGATCCCATCACCAGGGCATCCTCTTTAGGAATAATCCCTCAAATCAAAACTTTGGGCATAATTCCAAGTGTAATCCCAAAATAAACTATGGAATGGTCCTTATAAATAAGCCACCATATACCTCCCTAATAATAAAGGAGTCCTTCTAAATAATAATCCCTAAAATTTATCCTTTGGTCATCATTCCATGTTTAATACCCCAACAAAACAGTGGAATTTACTTTAGGAATATGATCCAATATAATGTCCAAATCATTATGGAATCCACCTATACAGTGTAAGACCCAACTAAATCCTCTCAAATGGTCATACTCCCCTATGGGAAAAAACTTCCTATGACTTCTATAGGCATTGGTCCTCACAATCAAACATTGTGGTGTTTGATTCCAATCTAAATGGGATACATAGGAAGCCTCCATGTAGTTCAAGTTCAACACACCAAAGCAGCCCTAATTCTCTCCGTTCAAAATTTCTAGCTGATTCATATTCAACTTGAGAATCCATATCCATTCTAGGTTCCCTGGGTTGATTCATCATATGTGTTACACCAAATTTTGACTAAGAACCTTTCTCTTTGACATCCTTGTTGTATAAAACTAAACTACATGGTTTTATCCTTATCACATGTCCTTAAAATGTATGATTTTACCCATTGAGTTTCATAAAAATACATGGGTTTTTATTCCTTTCATGGTTATATATAGGAATCCCCTATTGTGGGTCTGGTCCCAACATCAATGAAACTCCCATATCTCCATATGAAGATACTCTCCAGAGTGCCCCACTGTGTGGTTCAAAACCACCATAATAATAATAATTGAAAAAGAATCTAAAAATAGTATATTAGATGGTACCATTAATGGAGAACCACGAATACATATAGATATCCCCATTGGTGAACAACCTAGGATATGTATATAAATATTTATAAATTCCATACATGTAAATAATTGATTGTTATTCCAAGGGTGAACCACGTCATACATTGTAATAAATAAAGTATTCATAGACATATTTTAAATCTATAAGAGATTTCCTGAGTTAGAAAATTTTCCACAAAAGGGTGTGATGAGCCCAACCTCACATCCTCTTGACCAACGTGATTTCTTCAATATCATTGACCAAACCTGCCAAAAAGAACCTTCCTTCAGAAAGAAGGTCTCAAAGTAATCATGGATAAAGAACTATTTTTTGTTTCCATCTCCAAAAATAGACCTTATTCGAAGCCATTGAAATGTAGTGTTTTTATGTGAATTATTGTACTAAATTCATCCCCCACCCACAATCATTCATTAATCCTCATGATTTTTTCTGAAATAGATATAGAATTATAGAATTGATTAGCTGTTGAGTATTAGGTGGTGATATGATATATGGAATTTGAGTCTACTGAACAATCATTTGAGGTGATTGAACATGAATAGTAGATACCTAAGGTAGGTGGATTCATCATGATTTTCTTTTTTTTTCTAGATGGATGGTATTTGGAAATTAAAACAAATTTATATAATGATCCTTAATAAAATTACATATTACCAGACATAGGATTACTCCTTTTATTAGGAACTGATTAGATTCATCATATGTGTTCAGATTAGGTACTATAGGTTTAAAATTCTAAACCAATTGATCATTGAAATATTGACATGAATGAGGAAGATGAGTCATAGTAGTATTCACTATAAGGTTTTCAACAACATATCTTAGCGAAGAATGAAGGGGTGTCTCTGATCCGGATATGGATTGTGATTTAGAGGATCATGGGATATATTTTGGTGTCATTCATGTTTAGGATGATTTTTTTGTCTTTAGAAGTTATTCAGATGAGGGTATTTTCACTTCAATGGTGGATATTGTATCATGGCTAGAAATAGGAGGTGTATGTTTCTTTTGTAGATTTTTAGAAGGAGATTCAAGCGGACTACCTATCTTCAGCTATGAAGGTAGTAAGGAAATAAGATATACATTCTATTAATTATGGGAATTTATACATGTGAGATAATGGGATAATGTTTAAGGATTTTTTACATTTCACCCCTGATATATTTCCAAATGAGGAGTCTCGTGTGTGGCTCCTTGAAAGAAAACTCCACCCATATAAGAATTATGGGGTTACACCATTTATATTTCCATTTTTTAGGAGTATAAGAAGTTAAGGTGGTGGAGTGTATGTAATTATGAGGAGGGATATCATGATAGGGGATATTTTAGTGTTACTTAACTAGTAGAGTTATGGGTTGAAGGTTTTAGAGTCTAGGATCTTTATGGTTTTGACTAGAAGGTAGTTGGGAATAGAAAATTCCATTACATCATTATATGTCTAATAACTCCCATGTTTTTACCCATGGATGTTTACTAGTGTTTCTATGTATGTGGGGTTCATGGTCGTCATCATCATTAGTTCCATGTGGTTATTGGAGCTTAGTAGGGAGGTGGTAGTTAGGTTTATCATTGGCCTCAACAGTACCCACAAGCGAGGCTGTATCAAAAGTAGGGGTAGTAGGACTATGCTCTACCATGAAAGGATTGGGAAGTAAAGGGGAAGACTTAGGATGTCATCATATACAGGGACCCCACATAAGCATGGATATGGGGGGTGGTCATCTATATTGAGTTAGAGGAATCATACATGGACATTTTCTTGATATATAGGTGTCGGTGCTAGAGGAGAAAAGATCATTATAGGTACAATTATCTTATTATCTATCCTTGTTTCTTTAATTTTTTAATCAAGAACCTTTCAATCCTTCATTACACCAACCTTATTATTTTCCCTGGGGCTTTATGTGGGGAATCTTCTCATGACCTTGGTGTTGAACATTCCACTTATAGGCTATAACTTCTTGTTTAATGTTTACTGGGGGTATACGATGAGGATGGGGTAGCATCAGTCATGTGGTAATGTATTCTTACTATATATACAACCATATGATATTTTATTTGATATTTATTGGCTATAATTTGTGTATTTGGTTTTCAAAATGTTCTCAATTTATCT
Organism: Viscum album; assembly: GCA_963277665.1. Taxonomy (NCBI): domain Eukaryota; kingdom Viridiplantae; phylum Streptophyta; class Magnoliopsida; order Santalales; family Viscaceae; genus Viscum; species Viscum album. The sequence goes on along the minus strand of OY728123.1, from coordinate 1,730,240,809 downwards.
CAAATTATAATATATGGATTGAAAACATATAGTTTTCATCAGTTAATAGGGTTTTCATGTGGGTAATAGTCGTATAGATCTCTTTATTTTCCTAATAAATGAATTTTTAGTAAATGGAAACTAGCATGGTACAGTATCCCTGAGTTTTGAGTAATGTTTTTATTGTATTCCCTCAAGTATGATGATATACTACCCCCTAAAGGTGATGTAAAGATTTGTATAGGAATAAATCAAGGAACTTATCTAATTTCAATTGATCCCAATTAGATGGAACCCTCCGAATTAAAGTATTTGAGGATTCAGGTAGATTATTTGATGTAGAATGGTTTCATTTTGGCTAATTTTTCTACATGGGGTGTTCCATTTTAATTTACTAAGAAGGCATATGGTTTTATGAATTTGTGCGTGGAATAATAAGGTTGAATTAGGTTATGATCATCAATCATTATACCTTTCTAAGGATTGATCTTATATTTGACCAGTTAAGGGGATCTAGTAGGTTTTCTAATATCGATATGTGGTCTAGGTATAATCATTTGAGGTGAAGGAGGAATGAATCTTAAAGGCTTCCTTCCAATGAATGTACGGGAACATTGAGTTTAGGTTCACTCTATCCAGTTTCTTCAATGAACTATCTATGTTCATCTGGATGATGAACTTTGTTTTCCTTGAGCTCTAGGATCGATTTTATTTAGGTTTAGTGACTACTCAATGATCTAATAGAATTATAATGAGAGTCATGTGTATCATTTTATACCTGTATTACATGTCCTTCAATGGAACCTGCTCTATGAAATGCTTTCTAGGTGAAATTTCAAGGTGTGGTGGGTGTACTTCATTAGGTATGTGATATCCCAATAAAGTTTGTTTTTAGGACTTTCAAAGATCAAGATAGTTTATTCTTTGGCAGCACCCACGAACATGTCATAGGTTGGTAGTTTCCTTAGTCCCATGAGTTATTATTAAATGTTTGTGTTTTAGTTATCATATATTACCGACCTGTTGAATGCTTTGACTAGGAAGTAATATACCTTTATTTGGACTGATCAATGTCTAAATTATTTTGAAAACCTTAAGGGGAGATTATTCAGTGCCTCAGTGTTTTGGTTTACAAAGGAAGGGGTGATTTTTGTGGTTCTCTATGATTCTACCCATATAGTATTGGAAATTATATTAATTTAAATGATGGTAATGATATCTTTTGGTTATAGATGGTTATATTCCCATGAATATAATTATTCCACCCATGATCTAAATCGAGAAGTGTTTGTGTTTACACAAAATGTTTGAAGAAATTAGCACATCTGAGAATGAGTTGTTATCCATAATAATTATAACAGCTTGGGGTGCGTTTTCTCTTAGCATGACCTTAATCAATGAAACATGTGGATAAAATTTATTTAGGAATGTGACTTTGGGATATTTTACACCTCCATTAAGGTTAATTTCATTCATGAAAAACTAAGAAGGAAGTCGTGAAGGGATGTTATTCAAAAAAATTGGGATTCTTGGAGGATGAAGGATGAGTTGGAATTCATTTTCCTAATTGCTGGGATATTTGATGGAGAAGGATACTAACTTAAAATGACATTTAATTATTCTCTAATTTAGATGGTGGGGAAATTTTAGTTTGGAGAATCAGAGGTAGTTGTAATGCATGACTATGTTAGAAAATATGATTCCCTAGATGGATGGTTGGGGGATGGTTGGAGGATGTTCAAAAATAGATGTGGTTTAACAAGAGGTTGTTCATCCCAATCATGATACGAAATGGAATCCTTCAAGAGTTTTACAGATCATCATTAAAGTTATTTCCTAGATATTAAAATATTTACCATTTTTTGGACATAGATTCAGTTTATTGGGATGAAATATGTCAAGGAAGAGTTCATGGATTCGTGTCTATATTTTCAGTAGGTAAAGGCATAATATCATGTTCATGGGGGTTTTTTACATACCATGGATATCCCTGAGTATATGTGTGAAGACTCCTTGATATATTTAATCATTGGATTACGCATGTGATAAAGTAGGAGATTATGTTATATGGGTAATCATAGATCGGCTAATTAAATCAGATCACATAAAAAATCAAGGTTTGAAGTGTGATATATGTTTTGGTAATAAAATATGTGGATGAGGTCATGTGGGTGAATGGAGTTATGGGGTTTGTTTTTTATCAGGACTCTATTTTTACCTCATGAGTCTTGGGATTATTGCATCATGCTTTTGGAACTCAGTTCTACCTCATCACTGCTTTCCAAGATTATATGGATAGAAAAACAAAGCATACCATCCAGATATTGGAGGATATGTTGCAAATGTGCATCTTCGATTTTATAGGGTCCTGGTAAAAGAACGTTCCTAAAATGATTTTTTTATAAAATTAATTTTCATTCATATTTCCACATGGATCTATTTGAGGAATTGTTTGGGAGTTCATGTCCATCCCCACTTTTCTAGAACGTGGTTGGAAAGTTACTTGTACTCTGCATTGATGTGGTATATAGTATGAAAGAGAGTTTTTAGGTAGTTCATGATATGATCAAGGTATTATTGTATTGAAATATATATTGTGTAATTCATAAGAGGATAAACATGGAGTTAATGTTTGGATACCGCATGTTAGTTATGGTTTCCCCTTTTGGGGGGAAATGGTGGTTCGATAAGAGGAGTAAGCCTTATCCCTAATTCATCAGAATTTATGAGGTGTTTCTGTAACAACCTGAGATTTTATGAGAATTATTATTTTAAATTTCATTGACGTCTTGTGTTGTACTCTACACCAGGATTACCATGCTCTATACACAACACCGTATTAGCTTGCTGTATACGCAACACTATTCTTGGATCATGTTACACACAATTTCGATAGTAGTTATTCTATGAAACATTAAGTATATATATATATATATATATATATTCAATGTATAAATGAAATATGGTTGGTTCTTGTTATACAAAACAATGGAGGAGTCTTTCAAAACACGCAACCCTGACTTGGCTTGCATTATACACAATCTTGACCTTCCTTGATAGAGTGTGTAGTACGCAATACCGGATTTCACGAAACAACGATATATTGTTATAATATTATTATAGACTAGCCATTATGAATAGTAATAACTACATTTTTAATTTTATAACATTATTATTCATCTTACACATTTTCAAGAATATGGTATGAGAACAAAATAAATTGTTTCATGTAAAATATGTATTTTTCAAAAATTGCAGTTTTCCCACCTTTTGATGGCGCACCCACCTTAAATCTTGTTTTTGACATGTATATAAGTTCAATTTGAAAAAATAAAATTCTTATTTGGAATCAGGATATAAAAATTTACTTTGGATAAAATTTTCATATTATTCTGATAACTTTCATATTTTAATGAATAGTAAAAACACGCTGTATTTTAATTAAAAACAATTTTTTTCATCGCAATAATTTATATTTTAAGATTATCATTTTAATTGGTTTTAAATTGAAATTAGAATATATTTTTAGCATTTAATCCAATGTTGTTCATTGGAATTAATTTCACATCGAAATTTTATATAAACAAGTATCAATTTTTTGATTGTTTTGGTTTCTTAAAAACACGCTATTTGTTCTGATAATGGGAATTAATTTTAAAATTAATTAATGTCACTTATATTTTTTGAATTTTGAAAAATAGACATCAATTTTGAATTTGGAATATCAAATAATGCTTAGGCTGAATTTTTGGTATTTTTCTGATAAAATTCAATTTTCGATGAATAGTGAAACCACTAGTGGTAGTTAAAAAAAATGACTTTCATTTAAATGATGTTTTACCACTTTTGTGAATTGAATTTCGAAAATCTGAGAGGCACGGTTAATATCAAGGACTAAAATTTGGTTCAATGAGATGAAAATAATTTTTGTTGAATAGTAATGTTTTATTTTTATTTACCACGGTTAAAAGTAAATAGGGTAATTAATAGTAAAAATGATATTAATATTGCCCTAAAACATGTCCTAATTCTATTGGATAAATATAATACGACCAAAAACAACCTTAGGAATAAAATATGACCATTTATGTCCACTTGGATTAGATTAGGACATTTATTATTAATTTATTTAAAGACAGGTTAAAATAGTTAAAATCAAAGTTTAATAACTAATTCATTTTTATATAGGGTTATACATAAGATAAATTAAACTATAAATATTCATTAGAAATATAAAACGATTTCCTACCTAATGTTATTTTATTTATAATTTTTAGACATTAAATAATAAAATTTATTTATGACACAATGATTATGAAGTAATTATCTCATTAATGAAATATTGACATAATTGATGTTATAAATACTCAAATAAATGTAATTTGAGACTTTTTATGAATTCCAAAAATTTTCTAGGATAATATGACATGTTAGTATGGATTAAACTAACTTTTTTTGAACTAATCATTCTGTTATGATTTTCACAAAAATCAATTACCAAATAGTGTCAAAATTGACATAAAATAGTTTTTAAAACAAATATTATATTATTAATTTTTATTTTATTCATAAAAATATAAATCTTAGCCAAATGACTTAGATAAGGTTATATATATTAATAATAAACAACATTGGGTTCTTTTGGCTTGTTACAGTAAGTTTATTAATCTTATAGTGTAATAAAACAAGAAGACACGGTAAAAGTAAAATTATTTAACTTAAAGATAAATATAAATTATAAGGTTAAAATAGAAACATGAACTTGTCTAAATTATATTGGATGAGAGTATTTCTACCCATCCCCACCTTAGCTTCAAAATAAATCAATTTGGAGCTACTATAAACTGAATATGACTATATTATAAAATAATATTTTGAGTTTTTCCAAAGGTTCCCCTCTCCTACCTTATAAAAAGGGCACCCCTTCCCTCTTCTCTTCACACCCATTTGAGCCTTGAAGCTCGGCCAACCCCTGACCATTTCTCTTATCCACTTCCCTAGCAACATTCTTGAAGTTCTGGTCTTCTCAAAAGACCAACTCTACTTCTTTAAGAGAAGTCTTAAAGGAAGTGCGTCGAAGAGGAGGAGGTTTGGATACATACAAAGCATATCGGACATAAGGTAGGGGATAATTTTGCAAATCTCATTTTTATCCGAGATTGCTTATACGTAAGTATTTACTAGGGTTATTGTTATCATCCATGTACATGTTTTCTGAAAGTATTTTTATGTATGTTTAATGTCCTTTTTACCCATTTTTACTTTTACTACATGGTATGTACGAAATCTTTCTTTTGTTTACGTTACGAGGTACTTTTTGACTTTTCTAACAAACGTACGAGGAGAATGTTTTTTTTAACATATATGGCATGAAAGGATTTTTACGGTTCTATAATGCCTTATTTTCTTGAAGCTTCGTCCAAAATATTTCATGACTATTTTAAACAAAATCCTTTTCTTTTAAAATTTCATGACATTTTGTGAAATGAAATTGATTTTTAAGAAGAAAGGATATTTTCCTTAAGAATTAATTTCAAGTGTTTTATCAAAACCATTTTCCATATATGATGAAATTATTTCCTATGTGTATGGTTCAAGTATAAAGTATCTACGATTTACATGGTTTCACTTTTCTTATGATGAAATGATATCCATTTGTTTTATATGGATTATGTTATGATGGGATGATGTTTATGAAACCCATTTTTATTCTTTGGGTTATGATGAATGATTTATGTTTATGTTGTGGAATAAGTAAGAATGATTTTATTATGAGATGGTTGGGACCTATATCTCCCTCCAATGCATTGGATAAAGATTTATATCTCCTGAGATAGACATGGCTGGAACGGTAAGTTAATCCAGTTCAGTGTTACAGGACTGAAACGAGGAGTGAACTCGATTCAGAAAGGGACTTTGTCTACTAAGATGGTCTTGGCAGCAATTCCTTGGCTACTATAGAAATCATATCATGTGCTTAATGTTTTGACACAATTAAAAGTTTTATTTCCTAGCTATTTTATCATGATTGATGTTCCTTTATGATATATGCCTTACATACTACCAACATTTATGTCTTTACACAAGATTTTGACGTTTAGATTTTATGTTCAAGTTATTGCATTCAAATGTTTATGGATAGTTTTATGTTCTCTATGTTTAACCTTACTGAGCATTTGATCTCACCCTTTTTATGTTTTCTTTTCTCTAGGATATAAATAAAGGTTTTAGGTAAGAAAACCAAAAGGGGAAGATCCTTATGGGAGATGTTGAAGATCATTCACCATGATTAGAAGATTTCGTTCCGAGTTTCCAAAGACACTAAACTAATACGGTCTTTGGGAGTATGTTTTTGTCCTGTATTAAGTATTCCGCAAAAGTAATGTAATGTCCATGTACGTCATGCTTTGGGTCTCTACAGATGGTATCAGATCGAAGGTTTAGTCAACCTTTGGAAACTAGGATGCAAAAACTTTAGTGAGATCCCTAGAGATATTTCTAAGGTATGTCTAGGGATGTCCCTAAGGTTAAGTATATGTATATGTTATAGTCCTAGAATTGTGGTAAAGATCTTATAATTAAACCTAAGATGTTAGATATTGAAGGTACTCTCCCTTAAATATGTTTTCCTGGCATGATTTTTACCTCTCACACTATTCATTTTGGGTTTTAGAAAATGGCTGGAAACAGGAAGATTCACGATAATGGAGGATATGATGGAAAATGGAATGATATTTTTCATGAGTAACAAAATGAAATTGGATCTGGAGGTCCACATATTTTTATTATGCATAATCCTAAATTTCATAATATGATCAATAATCTCAACTTTGGTAAGTTTCCGAACTCAGCTAATAAGAGAAAGATGGAGTTTCGTGATGATCATAGAGTAAATAAAGTTCAATTCCCCTCATGTAAATCATGTGAGAAGAGGCATCAAGGAGAATGTTTCAGAGGAACTGGAAGATTCTTTGGGTGCGGAAAATAAGGACACAAATCCAGTAAGTGCAAAGGAAAAGGTTCAGTTAACACCATGGATAAGGATAATGGTGTTTCTACGACATCAACAATGATTAGATGGTTTAAATATGGATTGTATGAGAATTATATAAACCAATGCCCTAAGGGAAAATCTCATGAAGAGAATCAGCATGGTCATATGGGTAGTATTTATGTGGATGATGATGAGGAGACTACAAATGATACATGAGATGAAAGAAGTGTTGAAGCTCAGTCATTTGTTTAAGAAGGTAGTGGAATGATTGTATGTTTATCAAGAGTTATGTTGTATAGTTAATAGTACTAAGGAATAAAGAATCATCTAAGGATTGTTACACTATTGTTTTTCCTAAAGTATTTGAAAGTATATGTTGAATAGTACCGGTAACCATGAAAGATTATTCAGATATTTTTAGAAAGTAGATGATACGAGCATAATGAAGGGATAAGAAGATAAAGAGATGTTTGATTGTATTCATGAGCTCATGACTGATATAAGGACTAAGTGATATTATTGTTTGAGTATATAGAATTTTTTGGATTTTGCTATGTGGAAAGTGTTAAAATTTAACAACATTCTTGTTTTCACTGAGGTATAATGGGTATTCATTCATTAAGAGAATACATGATTAAGTAAAGCACATTTTTGTAATTTGATCAACAAGATATATCTTATGATATATAGGGGATAAATGATGGCATTCACGTGATTGTTATGTGACATTTCAAGTAATCATTTTTTTATACTATAAGCTTGGACCGAAGTATTTTAGATAAGCCTAAAGATTGGAATAGATTATGTTGTACATAAGTTAGTATTGTTTAAGGATATAACTTTTTTCTATATTATTGATGGGATGTTATAGTAATGTAGATTTAGAAAAAGGACAACCTGCAGGATGGGCAACAGCCCATCGCGTCGGACAAGGCTGTGGTAATTGAACCCACAACTGAAGTGCGACTGGCCTTATTCGCATACCACTAGCCTACAAAAAGTCCCTGGTTAGTAGAAACTAGTTTTATTTTATTAAGCGGTATGATATATGAAGCATAAGTTCATTTTTGGAATTGTATATGGTTAACCTCACCATAGATGGAATTATGTATATTTGATAATTTTTTCTGACCTTTTGTTTGAAACAGATGGAATGACCCATCATTCTATCACATGATCTGTTAACACTTCACGAATAACAAATTCAACTTCATTTCTTTAAGAGATGAAGTGTAAATTGTTCAAAGCACGAACAACAATGATATTGTACCAAAATCAAGCAAGTATTTCTTCTAATTAAAATTTTTCAACTTTAGGGAAATGATATTGAAAACCAAAAATGTTGTCCTAGTGCTCTTATATATGATGAATCAGATGGTACCTTAGATAATCACAAATTTATGGCTTTGTGATTAATGGATTTTTCATAGCCATGTTCTCTACCACTCACCATCAGAACATGATGGTTAGATTTATCTTCCATATCCATATTTTCACCTATGTTCTCTTATGTGTAAACCTAGTGATTAGTTAATTTGGGTAACCATTACATTTTAGTCTTTAGTTTTTAAAGATAGGTTTTGGTATTCGCTTTTTACGATGTGGGTTTCTATTATTGAAACATTCAAGTTTTAAACCATTTATAACCCCGAAGAATTTCGAGGGAAAAATTCATTTTAAGGGGGGTAGAATGTAACAACCCGAGATTTTATGAGAATTATTCTTTTTAATTTCATTGATTTCTTGATTTTTACACTACACCAAGATTACCTTACGCTATACGCAACACCGTATTAGCTTGCAGTATACGCAACACTGTTCTTGGATCATGTTACACACAATTTAGATAGTAGTTATTCTACGCAACATTAAGTGTGTGTATATATATATATATATTCAATGTATAAATAAAATATGGTTGGATTATGTTATATGAAACAATGGAAGAATCTTGAACAACACGCAACCCTGACTTGGCTTGCATTACACACAATCATGACCTTCCTCAATAGCGTGTCTAGTACGCAATACCGGGTTTCACTAAAGAACAATATATTATTATAATATTATTATGGACTAGCCGTTATGAATAGTATTAACTACATTTTTAATTTTATAACTTTATTATTCATCATACACATTTTCTAGAATATGGTATGAGAACAAAATAAATTTTTTCATGTAAAATATGTATTTTTCAAAAATTGCAGTTTTCCGGCCTTTTGATGGTGCACCCACCTTAAATATTGTTTTTGACATGTATATAAGTTCAATTTGACAAAATAAAATTCTTCTATGGAATCAGGATATAAAAATTTACTTTGGATAAAATTTTCATATTATTCTGATAACTTTCATATTTTAATGAATAGTAAAAACACGCTATATTTTAATTAAAAACAACTTTTTTCATCGCAATAATTTATATGGTAAGATTATCTTTTTAATTGGTTTTCAAGTTTAATTAGAATATATTTTTATCATTTAATCCAATTTTGTTCATTGGAATTAATTTCACTTTGAAATTGGATATAAACAAGTATCAATCTTTTGATTGTTTTTGTTTCTTAAAAACATGCTATTTGTTTTGATAATGGGAATTAATTTTAAAATTAATTAATTCCACTTCTATGTTTTGAATTTGAAAAAATAGACACCAATTTTTAATTCAGAATTCCAAATAATGTTTAGTCTGAATTTTTGGTATTTTTCTGAAAAACTTCAATTTTCGATGAATAGTGAAACCACATAGTGGTAGTTAAAAAACGGACTTTTTCATTTAAATGAAGTTTTACCACTTTTGTGAATTGAATTTTTAAAATCCGAGAGGCACGGTTAATATCAAGGACTAAAATGTGGTTCAATGAGATGAAAATAATTTTTGGTAAATAGTAACTTTTCACTTTTATTTACCACGGTTAAAAGTAAATAGGGTAATTAATGGTAAATATTATATTAATATTGCCCTAAAACATGTCCTAATTCTATTGGATAAGTATAATTCGACCAAAAACAACCTTAGGAATAAAATATGACCATTTAGGTCCACTTGGATTAGATTTGAACATTTATTATTAATTTATTTAAAGAAGGGTTAAAATAGTTAAAATCAATGTTTAATAATTAATTCATTTTCTATATAGGGTTATACATAAGATAAATTCGACTATAAATATTAATTATAATGATAAAAAAATTTCTTACTTAATGGTATTTTATTTATAATTTTTAGACGTTAAATAATATAATTTATTTATGACACAATTATGATGCAGTAATTATCTCATTAATGAAATATTGACATAATTGATGTTATAAATACTCAAATAAATGTAATTTGAGACTTTTTATGAATTCCACTAATTTTATAAGTTAATATGACATGTTAGTATGGATTTAAATAAATTTTTTATAACTAATAATTCTGGTATTATTTTCAAAAAAATCAATTACCAAATAGTGTCAAAATTGACATAAAATAGTTTTTGAAACAAATATTATATTATTAATTGTTATTTTATTCATAAAAATCTAAATTTCATCGAAATTAATTAGATAAGTTTATATATATTAATAATAAACAATTTGGGGTTCGTTTGTCTTTTTATAGTAAGTTTATTATCCTTATAGTGTAAGAAAACAATAAGACACGGTAAAAGTAAAATTATTTAACTTAAAGTTAAATATAAATGATGAGGTTAAAATAGAAATATAAACTTGTCTAAATTATATTGGATGAGAGGATTTTGATCCATACCCACCTTATCTTCTAAATAAATTAATTTGGAGCTATTATAAACTGAATATGACTTTATTATAAAATAATAGTTTGAGTTTTTTCAAAGGTTCCCCTATCCTCCCTTATAAAAGGGCACCCCTTCCCTCTTCTCTTCACACCCATTTGAGCCTTGAATCTCGGCCAACCCCGGCCCATTTCTCTTATCCACTTCCCTAGAAACATTCTGGAGGTTCTTTTCTTCTAATAAGACCAACTCTACTTCCTTAAGATAAGGCTTAAAGTAGGTGCGTCGAAGAAGAGGAAGTTCGGATACATACGAAGCATATCAGACATAAGGTAAGGGATAATTTTTCAAATCTCATTTTTATCTGATATTGCTTATACGTAAGTATTTACTGGGGTTATTGTTATCATCCATGTAAATGTTTTCTAAAAGTGTTTTTATGTATGTTTAATTTCCATTTTACCCATTTTGACTTTTACTACATTGTATGTAAGGAATCTTTATTTTGTTTACGTTACGAGGTACTTTTTGACTTTTCCGACAAAAGTACGAGGAGAATGTTTTTTGTAACTTATACGGCATGAAAGGATTTTTATGGTTCTATAAATCCTTATTTTAATGAAGCTTCCTCCAAAAGATTTCATGACTATTTTAAACAAAATCTTTTTCTTTTAAAATTTCATGACGTTTTGTGAAATGAAATTGAATTTGAAGAAGAAAAGATATTTTCCTCAAGAATTCATTTCAAGTGTTTTATCAAAACCATTTCCCATCTAAGATGACATTATTTCATATGTGTATGGTTAAAGTATAAATTATCTATGATTTACATGGTTTCACTTTTCTTATGATGAAATGATATCCATTTGTTTTATATGGATTATGTTATGAAGGGATGATTTTTATGAAACCCAATTTTATTATTTCGGTTATGATGAATGATTTATGTTTATGTTGTGTCATAATTAAGAATGAGATCATTATGAGATGGTTGGGACCTATATCTCCCCCCAATGCATTGGGTAAAGATTTTTATCTCATGAGATATAAATGGCTGGAACGCTAAGTTAATCCGGTTCAGTGTTACAGGACTGAAACGAGGAGAGAACTCGATCCAGAAAGGGACTTTGTCCACTAAGATGGTCTTGGCAGCAATGCCATGGCTACTATGTAAATCATATCATGTGATTAATGTTTTGACACAATTACAAGTTTTATTTCCAAGCTATTTTATCATGATTGATGTTCCTTTATGATATATGCCTTACGTAATTCCAAGATTTATGTCTTTACTCAAGATTTTGATGTTTAGATTTTATGTTCAAGTTCTTGCATTCAAATGTTTATGGATTGTTTTATGTTCTCTATGTTTACCGTTACTGAGAATTTGAGCTCACCCTTTTTATGTTTTCTTTTCCCCGGGATATAAATAATGGTTTTAGGTAAGAAAACCAAAAGTGGAATATCTTTATGTGAGATGTTGAAAAACTTTCACCATGATTAGAATATTTCGTTCTGAGTTTCCAAAGAAACTAAACAAATATGGTCTTTGGGCGTATGTTTTTGTCCTGTATTAAGTATTCTTCAAAAGTAATGTAATGTCCATGTACGTCAAGCTTTGGGTCTCTACAGTTTCATTAGATCTGAATAGTGTAATATTTGTTGGAATATCAACCATGGATGGATAAGATATAAAATATATTTTTGGTGTCCTAGATTCATTTGTATATTAACAATAACTACCATTTCATTGACTAGGGATATCTTGAAATCATGGATGATGAGGTTTTCATGGAGGGAGTTGTAGAGAAATAATATCATTTAGTGAAGATTATTCATGAATTAATCACTCTATTAGTTTGGATATTTTGGAGGCATAGTGTCTTGGAGGTGATTACTTGGGAGTGTGAGACAAATTTGTGTGCTTAATAACCTGATTTGTTTTGATTTTTTTCAGTTTTTTGTTTTCCTTTGATGATTTGATACTAGAATATTTATAATTTATGATATGTGAATTTTTACTTTATTGATGGGGTTTTTAGTGGATTATGGCATATTATTAGGGGAATAATCCCTTAATAATAATGATTTATTACATTTACGATTTATTTTAAAACCATGTGGGTGAGTCAGTTCAAAACAAAGCAGACAATATCTTGATATGGATTATGGGTTTCCTTTATTTCTGTGATTGGTATTGTGTTGTGGGTGGTTTAAATTTTTATTGAATTGGGCTATATAGATATTGAAATTCTAGTGAAAGCGTTTGTGTGGGATATATGTGGATTGAGGTAGCTGTAAGATGTTGGTAGTTTTTCTATTATAGAGATATCCTTTAGATGTATCCCGTGGTACAATTGTATAGACTTTCCCCCTATTTTATATACTCTATTTTGTTTGTTATTATCAAGGATAAGACTATATTGAAAGGTGTCTAATGTAAAGGTATGTGACTTCTCATATATTCCTTTTTGGTTTTTTAAGACATATTTTTGTTGAAGAGTATTTGGGAAGGTTTTCTAAGTCTATGAGGGTGTGTTGGTCCATTCTAGTTGTCATCATTCCTTAATGACGAGCATGGTAAAGGTTGTGTTGTTCGGCAGCACTCCATATGTAAAAAAGGAGGCTCATAAATGTCTAGTGAGGAGAATGGAACTAGGAATGGCATCATGGGGAACCTACATGCAAAAATTGGAGTGGTAAATTACTACAATATAGACTTGGGCATGGTGAGGGGAAAATGACCCAACATTAGGTTTTAGGTATTGATGTCAAACCATGGTACATGATAGTGGAACCTCAATGACATAGACCACATCATGGTATAGGCCATAATGGTGGTCAAATATAGGATTTAAAACATGAAAAAAATTTGAAAATGTTCATGGGATATTTGGACCTCCCTTTTAATACGTACACCATGGAAATATTTTATTTTTACTACATTTTGGTGGAGTCCAACGAGCTTTGTAATGTCCCGGGTCCGGGTGCCACACAACGGGTGCCCCATACCTAGTTGGTCATGTGACTTCAAGAACATTTCCCCAAACTCCAAAGGCTGCCGACTAGCAGCGAGGGCCCAGGTCTGATAGTGGGGAAACTATGCCCTCATTTGTCAAAGTGTAGCGCAACAGAATACGAAATAAAGCATACAACAAACAGTGGAAGCAGAAAACCATGCACAACTGAAATAAACAACTACAGTAAATATGACCAACTATTTATAAATAATGATGCAACATGTCTCAAGTTCTAAGAAAACATCCAGAACATGTTTTACATCAATACAGTACAACAAAATGTAGAGTACAACAAAACAAAGCAAAACAACTGGCAGTGGCATCACGATCTTAGGCTCGATCCCATTCCCTCCTACTCCTCAGCAATAGTCACGTATATGTATAGGGACTCTTTCCCCTATCCATACCTGCAGCAATGTAATCTGTTTGGGCCGAAAATCTTGACCCAAATAGGGTGTGAGAAATACATCTCAGTAGGCACCCGCCAAAGGCTCGTGCCCAACTGCGTGTAAGCAAGAAAAAAAAGTGTACAGTAGTAAAATGAAATAAAGTAAGCATTACTCAAAAGTAACTAATTACCTATTATATTTCCATTTTATTATCCATTTAATCCATTTAATTTAAAATATCACCACAGTGAACATTCTAAATAACCAGCCAATGTCCTCAGACATGTAAACTCCTACCCTCAAGTAAACTCCTACCCTCAAGTAAACTGTATCCAACACAAGAATTTTCCCTCAAGCATAATAGATTTTTCTCTCAGACGTAGGTACTGTCTCCCACATGCACAGAATCAACTGCTCACAAGCACAAAAGAAGTTTCCCTCGGGCCGAAATAACTACTGCCCTCAGTCTAAATAGTGCAGTTCCCACAGGCTAATCTCAACAATTCCATCAGGCTAAACAGGTAACTGGGTCATGCCCAACAGGTAAACAAGCAGTACACAAGCAATTCTTCTCTAGGATATTCTACAATAACTACTTTAAAGGCATACCCTCGGGTATCCTGGCCAAACGGCTAAACATAGGAACGCACCCCTGGGTTGGTCCTTGATCCAAGAAGCGATCCCAAACAACATTTTAAGATTGCAATTAATTACCTATACAATTCTAGGTAGTTAAAATAGTCACAGACTCAGCCACACGACACCCCAACATGGGTTTGTGGCACGAAAATGCACAAAACACACGTCAGTTGGAAAAACAAACACCAAGCCACCAACCTTATACACCAACGAGCGGTACATGCGAACGCCGATTTCAGAAACGCCTAATAACTGAGTAGATATGAGGTAATGAAACATCCATCCAGCCTAAAATAACTCCCGTTAGGGAAAGAATTGGTATGAAACACACTATGAGAAGAGAGCGCTTACCAGCGCGGTTCCAACGTGATCGACGGAAGAGAGATCGGATTCCCGGTGCTCGATCGGTTGATCCATGAAGATCCAGCCTTCCTCCCGAGATCCTTCCTCCGGTTCTAAGAAAATCCTGGGAATAGGGTTGGCTACTGCCCGTTTTATGAAAAAAAACAGAGTACATGGTGTGTACTTCCTAGTACACGGCGTGTACTCCCTTCATTTAACTATTCCTCTGGCGGCACCGCCACACTGTTCATTCGTCGACATGAGTACATGGCATGTACTCCAGAGTACACGGCGTGTACTACCACCCATATGGAGGCCGCTCCACCGCCTTACTATTTTGTCCTGCTGACTAACTACACGGCGTGTAAAGGACCACTACACAGTGTGTAGTCGATTCCTACACCCTTTGTCGCCGACATGTCTGCATGCCTCATGTACCCATCCCACACGGCCAAACGTACACTGCGTTTGGAAAAGTACATGGCGTGTAGTTCCAAAATTTTGGATTTTCACCCATTTTCCATATTTTCTCAAAAAACTTAAGGAAAATCGAAAAGAAGAAGCGTGTACCTCAAAACTAAGAACCAGTTTCTTACAAACTTTCCCCCTTATAGGAATTCGTCCCTGAATTTCCCTTCCAAGGGTGGTGAAGATATAGTCGTGAACAAATCCGGCCATTGAGCACATACGTCGGTATCTCGATCCTAGGTTTCATCCTGTACTCGGCCATGTTGCCATAGCACCCGTACGAGAGGAACTGACCGACTTCGGAGAACCTTTGTGCTCCTGTCAACGATATGAATCGGATGCTCCTCAAAGGATGCATCCATCTAAAGCTCAACCTATTCTAGATGAAAGGTGTGAGACGGTTCTGAATGATAGCGCCAAAACTGATATACATGGAAGACAACGTGCATGGCTCGGTATAGCTACGGTAACTGCAACCGATAGGAAACCGGTCTGACTCTCTCCAAAATCTCAAATGGCCCCACATACCTCGGTGAATGTTTACCCTATCTCTTGATCCGCATATGTCCCAGCCTCAGTGAAACACGCAAGAAAACCTGATCTCCGACCATGAACTCCAAAGGTTGTCTATGGCAATCAGCATAAGACTTATGACGAGACTTCACAGTAGCCATCTACTTCTGAATCAAATGGACCTGCTTAGAAGTCTCTTGTACGAGATGTGGTCCCAGTAAATCTGCCTCACCTACTTCTGACCAGTACAAAAGTGATCGGAATGGCCTACCATATAAAACCTTGTATGGTTCCATCTCGATAGTCACCTGAAAACTATTGTTATAGGAAAACTCGACTAGGGGTATATGATTCTCCCAAGAGCCCCCAAAGTCTAGGATACATGCACACAGCATGTCCTCAAGCACCTGTATCGTACACTCTGACTGGCCATCGGTCTGAGGGTGGTAAGCTATGCTCAGAAGCACCAGTGTACCAAGTGCCCTATGTAATCTCTTCCAGAAATGATACATAAATCAGACGTCCCTATCAGAAACGATGTAGCGAGGGACCCCATGAAGACGTACGATCTCTCGGATATACAAATTTCTGAGCTCGTCAACTCCGAAGGCCTCCTTGATCGGCAAAAAGTGAGCTACCTTCGTGAGTCTATCCACAACATCATTTCCTCGAGGCGACCTCAGCAACCCAGTCATGAAATCCATCACGACATCATCCCATTTCCACTATGGAATGGGTAACTACTGTAATAGCCTAGCTGGCCTCTGGTGCTCCTCCTTCACCTGCTGACAGGTGTAACACCTCGTAACAAAACTAGCTATCTCTCTCTTCATACCCGGCCACCAATACTGACTTCTCAAGTCACGGTACATATTGGTATCCCCGGGATGAACTTCCCAAGCAGAAGCATGAAACTCTTGCGTCAGCTCCTCATGTATATCCCCTAGAACCCACACTCGTCCCTGGAAACACAAAACCTCATCACCGCTTGTCATCCAACCATGAGGAGGGTCCTCACTTGCCACTGAATCCCGTAGAACTAGGCCTTATGGATCAGATAGCTGTCTCACCCTCACTCTATCCAAGAGAGTAGAAGTCATAGCTAAAGATGAAAGATAAGTCTGACCCTGACTGTCGTGCACCTCTAGATACATCTCAGAGAACAATTCCATGAGCTCCCACTCACCACTGGCCTCCTGCACCGCCAGTATCTGAGTCTTCCTGCTCAGTGCATCAGCTTTGGTATTATCTTTACCAAGTGTGTAGGCAAGCCCAAAATTAAAGGAATGTAGGTACTTGACCCATATCCTCTGCCTCAGGTTCAAGTCACGCAGAGTAAAGATATACTTGAGGATTTTGTGGTCGGTGAAAACCACAAAATTCTCTCCTAGTAGATAATGCCTCCAACAGCACAACACATGCAAAACTGCAACCAAATTGAGATCATACGTCGGGTAATTCCTCTCATGTGGCCTCAACTGCCGAAACCCGTATGCAACAACTCGGTCTCCCTGCATCAACAATTCTCCCAGCTCAATACCTGATGCATCACAGTACAATGTATTGCTCTTCCCCTGCTCTTGGAGTATCAGGATCGGTGCTGATGTCTACCTTCCCTTCAGGTCCTGGAAAGATGCCTCGCAAGCATCTGACCAAAAGAACTACACACCCTTCTTAATCAGACCCGTCAACGGTGCGGCTAACTGGGAGAAGTCTTGTATGAAGCATCTGTAGTAACCAACTAGCCCTAAGAAACTCTGTATCTCAAACACATTCTTAGGCTACTCCCAAGAAGCTACTGCTCTCACCTTCTCTGGGTATACTACAACTCCTACCTATGAGATGATATGACCTAGGAATTGAATCTGGCCCATCCAAAAGTGGCACTTTGAGAGCTTAGCATATAGCTGATGCTCTCTCAGTGTACTCAATATGATCTCATCATGGGTGGCATGGTCCTGTCGTGTGTGAGAGTACACGATGATGTCATCCACGAATACTACAAAAAAGGAATCAAGATATGGATGGAAAAAACAATTCATCACAGCCATGAAAACCGTTGGTGCGTTCGTGAGTCCGAACGGCATAACCAAGTACTCGTACAGACCATATCTGCTCCGATAAGATGTAATCAGTATATCTGATTGTCTCATGTGCAACTGATGATATCCTGATCTCATGTCAATCTTAGAGAACACTTGTGCTCCACAAATTTGATCAAAAAGATCATCAATCCTTGGTATGGGATATCAACTCTTAACCGTCAATTGGTTCAGCTTCTGATAATCCACACAGAGTATGAGGGTACCGTCCATCTTCTTTGCAAAAAGGACTGGTGAACCCCAAGGAGAAGTACTAGGTCAGATGAAACCCATTGCCTGTAACTCCTCTAATTGCCTCTTGAGCTCCTGAAACTTAGGTGTGGCCATCCTATAAGGGGGAATGGACACCGGTTCTGCCCCTAGAACATGCTCGATAGAGAAATCCACCTCTCTCTCCGGAGGTAGACCTGGAAAGTCGTCCGGGAAGACATCCCTCAAATGATAAACCACTGGAGGGAAATCCATCTGACTAGTCCCCTGATCATCCAGATATAAGCTCGCAATCTGGGCAGTGACTCCACCTCGCCCACGATGCTCTGGTCTAGATCGACTTGCATGAACATCCCACTCACCCTTGTATAGAAACTCTTCGCCCTCTGGTGATGTAAAACACACCCTACGACGATAGCAGTCTACAAAGTCTAGAAAGGGAACCAACCAGTCCATCCAATGAATGATTTCATAAGTTGTCATCTAAAAGACATAGAGGTCCAAAAGAAAGTGACACCCACCAACCTCAAGGGGGAACTCCTTGCACTGATCCACACCAGCTGTTCTAGTCCCCAACGGAGTGTCTAGCATCATGATATCAGAAGAAGTAGAAACATAGAGCCCAAGGCTCTCTATAAATGGCACAGATATGAAACTATGTGTAGAATCCATATCAAAAAGTACTGACGATATGACAGAAGCTACTATGATAGAACCTGTGACTGTAGAAGGTCCAGGATCTTGCTCCTACTAGGTCTGTTGCACTGCATATGCCTGCCCGGTGTCGTGGCCCTGCCACACAGCCTGGCTACCCTGAGCTATCCCACCCTACTACATCTGAGATCCGGGTGTATGACTACCACGGACACAACCACCATCTCTGCCTGCATGCCATGTCATATTCCAGTTCCCTGACTGGTAAGAATCCACTGGTCTTGCTCCCGCACGCAGAGCCTGCACAGAACCCCTCTCACTAGCCACTGGTAGAAACGCCCTGCAAAAGTGATGTCGATGACCCATCTTGCCACAAGATCGGCACTCCACTGGGTCTCGTGGACACTGTGTCCTCTTGTGCCCCTCTCTAATACACTGGTATCACATGACCTGGACACCTGAAGCATTCTTCTGATTGGTACTTCCACCCTAAGAGAAGTCCATTTGTCTCTTCCTCTTGCCAGCAGAAATAATACCAGTAACTGGTGTTGAACCACCCAGGCCAACACCACTAGATTCCTACAGGTTCCTCTCTATAATCAGCACCTGATTCACAATAGCATGTATAGTAGGTAACCTGAAAACATTTACCAGCGCTCAGATGTCATAACGAAGACCATCCTCAAAACTTCTTTCTCTCAACATCTCATCACCCACCCGCACAGGTGCAAAGCGTTGAAGCTCAGTGAAACGAGTAGAATAGTTCGTCCACGACATAGCTCCCTGCTGCAGTTTCATGAACTCTCGAGCTCTATCTTCCCTCAGCGTGTCCAGGAAAAAGAAGTCAGAGAATACTGCCTGAAAATCTTCCCACACCATGTATCTGTGATGGTCTGACTAGGTGGTAACATCCCACCACCTCTTGGTGGAATCCCGCAGCATATATGTCGCGAGATTGACCCTCCGCCCTGGAGGTGTCTCCAAATTCTTGAAATAATCTACATTGACCCCAGAAAAGACTCTGCAGCCTATGTTCCGCCATCCCCTGAAAATGTAGGCGGAGGCTGCTATAGGAAAATACGAGTCAGCTCGGCCATAGATGTGTCAGTCTGTGATACTCCCTGAAAGGTCTTCATGGACCACATAAAGCCTTCACGGAACTGAACCTCTATGACTATGTCCGGTATAATAGCTGGCGCCGCATCTGGCTCCGCTGGAGGATCAACTGGTCGCCCATGGCCCACCATTTTTGGAGTATAGTCGTCGCCGCTCTCCTGGCGAACAACACGCGGTCGTCTAGGTGTCATGACACTACAAGGTCAAAAGAATGCCTTAGATTCAATATTATTAAGACTGAAAAGATAAGGAACCACAAAGAAAACAAGAGGAAGAAGGAATTTCAAGATTTTCAAAACAAGACTACACGGCGTGTACAGTGACTACATGGCGTGTACTTTACTTCCCTTCCCCTGACCGGGTCCTTCTACACGGCTAAGACACACAGCTATCGTTGAAGAAAACTACACGGAGTGTACATAATCTACATAGTGTGTATGGTGTTATTTCCAACTGCCCATGTCATCTGTGACACGGCCGACTACTCGTCTTGACACTACACGGCGTGTTACACCCGCACATGGCGTGTACAAAACCCAGTTTCCCAACCACATGGCTAACACCACACGGTCTGTCCTCGGACAAGACTACACGGTGTGTCCCACAGGTACACAGCGTGTTCATGCAGAGGTGACGCAGACCCGTGTTGTTAGTTAGACGGCCGAGTCCTCAGATCACACTACACGGTGTGTTCCTCATTGACATGGCGTGTTCTGTAAAGGAGTTCACCGACCCATGTTGTTAGTTACAATGCCGGACTCCAGGTCAACTCTACACGATGTGTACAAAAGCTAAACGGCGTGTTTTCCACAAGATCTTCCCTTCCCCGTGTCTCCGCCAACATGGGTTGTCACACGGGAAGAGACTACAGGGTGTGTACTCAGGGTACACAGCGTGTACTCAAAAATTTTATTTTTCTTCCCGAATAGAAGGCCATACACGGCGTGTTTATAATACTACACGGCGTGTATACTGGTTTTCCGGACAATATGCCTCATAACATTCCATGAAACCTAGAAATACTGCAAAACAACACCTAAGTGTCAAATTCTTACCCTTGAGGGCCCATACTCCTCACGAATCAAAGTTTTACATCATATCTGTGTTATAACTAATAATCATCCAATGATCCAGCAAATTCAGGTCAATGGGGGCCCATACTCCCCAAAAACCAAAGTTTTGTTTCCATTCTATAAAAAGGCTCACACAAGACAATACCTTATCAAAAAGTAGGTATTTATCAAGCAACTATCAGAACAGCATGCTTTTCTAGCACAACAACTATCACAACAACATGCAAATTCTAATGCACCTACATGGCATGGAACTATGCATGGTATGTGAATTCTAGCATGTGCCTATATGATTCATGAGACGGAATACCCTCATCTCATTGGGTTGCAAGTAAATATAACCCATAGATAAAATATAAACAGCACAATCCAAGTACGTCACCCATCAGTGAAATCATATCCACTATAAAATTTTCAAAATGTAAAGAATTGAAAAAATACGAGGTAGACTAGATTTTCCCTGTACACGGGTTAGCTACACCCTGGCACAACTTATTACCAACTACCGTTTGTCCTATCCCGGACTATAGCTCCAAATAGTAAGTCAATGAAAAGAAAGCCCCTCTGATACCACTTTGTAACGTCCCGGGTCCGGGTGCCACGCAACGGGTGCCCCGAACCCGGTTGGTCATGTGACCTCAAACGCATTTCCCCGAACACTAGAGGCTTCCAACTAGAAGCGAGGGCCTAGGTTTGATAGTGGATAAACTATTCCCTCATTTGTCAAACTATAGCACAGCAAAATACGAAATAAAACATACAAAAAATAGTGGAAGCAGAAAACCATGCAAAAAATGAAAT
Organism: Viscum album; assembly: GCA_963277665.1. Taxonomy (NCBI): domain Eukaryota; kingdom Viridiplantae; phylum Streptophyta; class Magnoliopsida; order Santalales; family Viscaceae; genus Viscum; species Viscum album. The sequence goes on along the minus strand of OY728123.1, from coordinate 1,730,218,766 downwards.
AAACAACTGCATTAAATATAACCAACTGTATATAAATAATGATGCAACCTGTCTCAAGTTCTAGGAAAACATCCAGAACATGTTATACATCAATACAATACAACAGAATGCAGACTAAATCAAAACAAAGCAAAAGAACTAGCATCAGCATCATGAGCCTAGGCTCGGTCCCATGCCCCCTACTCCTCAGCAACAATCAAGTACCTGTATGGGTACTCTTTCCCCTATCCATACCTGCAGCAACGTAATCAGTTTGGGCCGAAAATAATGAGCCAAACAGGGTTTGAGAAATATATCTCAGTAGGCACCCACCAAAGGCTCGTGCCCAACTGCGTGTAAGCATGCAACAATAGTGTGCAGTAGTAAAATGCAATAAAGTAAGCAGTACTCAAAAGTAACTAATTACCTGTTATATTTCCATTTTATTATCCATTTAATCCATTTAATTTAATATATCACCATAGTGGATGTTATAAATAACCAACTAATGTCCTCGGACATGTAAACTCCTACCCTTAGGAAAAGAGTATCCAACACAAGAATCTACCCTCAGGCATAACAGATTTGTCTCTCGGGCGTACGTAGTGTCGCCCACTGGCACAGAATCAACAGCCCACAGGCATGGAAGAAGTTTCCCTTAGGCCGAAATAACTACTACCCTCAGGCTAAATAGTGCAGTGCCCACATGCTAATCTCAACAATTCCCTCAAGATAAACAGGTAATCGGGTCACACACAACAATTAAAGAAGCAGTACACAAGCAATTCCTCTCAATGAAATTCTACAATTACTACTTTGAAGGCATACCCTCGGGTATCCTGGCCAAATGGCTAAACAATGGAACGCACCCCTGGGGTGGTCCTGGATCCAAGCAGCGATCCCAAACAACATTTTAATATCACAATTAATAACCTGTACAATTCTAGGTAGTTAAAATAGTCACAGCCTCTGCCACACGACACCGCAACATGGGTTCGTAGAACGAAAATGAACGAAACACACAACAGTTGGAAAAACAAACACTAAGCCACCTACCTTATACACCAACGAGCGGTATACACGGATGCCGATTATAGAAACACCCAAAAATGGCGTAGATCTGAGGTATGAAAACTTCCATTGAACCTCAAATAACTCTCGTTAGGGAAAGAATTGGTAAGAAACATGCTATGAGAAGAGAGGGCTTACCTGCGCAGTTCCAACGTGATCAACAGAAGTGGGATCGGATTCCCGGTTCTCGATCAGTTGATCCAAAAATATCCGGCCTTCCTCCTGAGCTCCTTCCTCCAGTTCTAAGCCAATCCTCTGAATAGGGATGGCTACTGCCCGTTTTAAGTGAAAAAAATAAAGTACATGGAGTGTACTTCCCAGTACATGGCGTGTACTCCCTTCATTTAAGTGTTCCTCTCGCGGCACTATCACACTATTCATCCGTCAACATGAGTACACGACATGTACTCCTGAGTACACGACGTGTACTGCCGCCCAGCTATCGGCTGCTCCACCGCCTTACTATTTTGGCATGATAACTGACTATACGGCGTGTAAAGGACCACTACACGACATGTAGTCGGTTACTACACCCTTTTTCACCAACATGTCTACACGCTCCGTGTACCCATCCCACACGGCCAAACGTACACGGCGTGTAGTTCCAAAATTTGGGATTTTCCCCCATTTTCCATATTTTCTCAAAAACACTTAAATAAAAGGGAAAAGAAGAAGCCCGTACCTCAAAACTAAGAACTGAGTTCTTACAAGAATTACATACAAAAAGGGGTCGACTCTATGAAAATAAGATTTCATTATTATCCCTTAGAGATCGAAGAAAATTATAGACCTCTATATCGCTTTTCACTCATTCCTCTTTGAATTATAAAACATTGGTTTTTTTAAATCAGATCTTATATATTGAGTTATAGCCCCCCCAATCTTTCTTCCCCTTTATTCTTATATTCTTCTTTTCTAGGAAAATTACAGATGGTGAAGGCTCTGTTTGGGGTGTATTTTTAGTGTGTTTTGATGGTGGATTGTTTTGAATAGTTTTTTTGTGAGTTATAATTTGATATTGGTGTATCTTTATATATTTTTTCTTCCATTGTGATTTTCGGTTATTTGTGAAGATTTAACCACATGTTTACATCAACAATGAAAAGTTTTCTGTTTTGGGTGTTTTTCCCAAAACATACATGATAGTGATGATGGATAGTTGGATACCCTATATTACCTATTGTTCCTTACATGATATATTCATACACGTGGTAAATGATGTCTTCTTAAAAAATTTCACTATAGGTCATGATTGAAGAGAGGGTTAAGAGTGTCATGGTAATGGTTGTACATGGTAGGTAGAGGGAACGAAGTTGATGATCTTCACGTTCATGATACCCTACTAATTTGGTTTTTGGTGGTGGTTAAAAGAGTATATGGATGTTATGAAAAGTTATATAGGTTTCATTGTATTATGTGGTTTTATAGGTGTCTTCAAGAAAGATATGATATAGTTTCCTAGGTTTCATTGGGAATGGTTCTTATGTAAGGGATTGGAGCACTGTAAAATACAACTTTGAGGCATGAGAGAGGTAAATCAGTGTGAAAGTTGTGTGGCGTACACATTATTGATATGATTCTTTTTATGTTACTACAATGGATGTGTTATTTGGTGAGCCTTCTATGGTGAGTATGGGATTGGATAATTGACCTATTTATCTATATATTGATCATGTATATTTTTTATAAGAGTATTTTTTTACACTTTTAACATGTCCATGAGAGACCTTGGGAATGATCATACTGTGTATAAATTTTATTCCCACTCCATGTACATAAAAGAAGGTTTTCAAGTTTATAGGAGGACTTCAGAGATAGATATAGACAATAATATCCTAGATATTAGTGTTATTGTTGAACTATTTCCTTATGAATTGTTATTTTTATTTGGAGACACTATTTTGATTTTTTATATTTAACATGAATTATGGGATGGTTTTGGTTTTTCATTTTTTTATTTTAGGAGATATACTTTCAATTTGGTTTTTATCCTATCTCTCGATCTTACGTTTATTATTGAATGTAATGCCTTTCACGTGTGATATTTTCGTACACCCTCTGGGACAGTTTATAACACAGGACCTACTTAAGGTAGCACTCATAGTTCATTATCTAACTCCCTTTATTACCATCCCTTGAGGGGTACCTATGAGGGAGTGGGTAATAAAATTATATATTAGTATTTTAGAATTATATTGTAGAATGATTTTATCAATGATATTCTTGTCATGAGGATCAGGAAACATCTAAGGATTTTTTTTTGAAACGTTTTTAATTGAGTATTTTCAAGAAAATGTTGAATTGAACCGACAACCAAAAAAATTATTTTAGTGGTTTGGTGATATTTTATCAAAATAAATGATTCATTTATAGATAATCCTTAATATGTACCTAATGTTTAGATAATAATGTTTAGTTGGGATTAGGAGCTGACTGATATCATTAAAGAAAATTGGATAGTATTTGTGACAGTGAAATTGATTACTTTTTTAATGAAAAAATTGATTTATGTTTATGTTATTTTTTTAGGAATATATTGAAATGTTGGTGTAAAAGAATGTTTTTGTAAAAAAAATTATGTTTTCATTAAGGTTTTATAGTGATTTTGGTTACTTTGTGAAATGAATATCATGTTTTAGTAGAATATATGATCATGTAAATCTCATGTTTGGTATGTGACATTATGAGCTGCATTATATTTTTTGGGGATTAAATTTAAATTATTTTTGGAAATTTTGTGAATTATTTTTTCTAAATTATTTGGTTTTGAATATTGGTGAAGAATGTTGTGAGGATTTTTTCCATTTTATTAAATTATGGATTGAATTAAATAGATTTTTGTTATTGTATTCAAGATTTTGGGTGTAGTGTAAGGACTTATCCTGGTGGATTCCAACTTATCTATTTTCAGATCCGATGGATATTCCATGATGTTCATAATGCAGGATCCATGACCAATGAATTTTTTCTAATAAAACATTGAAGAAATGATATAACTTAGAGAAATCTTCTTGTAAAATATATAATTAACTTAAATTGATATAAATAACTGGTACATGGGTCTTTAGATATTTCTTCTAGGATGATATTGATAATCTGAAACCCTTTTAGTCAATTTTTGTAGCACTTATATGATCTATCTATGGTGTCCCAATAGTAAAAATCAACACATGAACCTTTGATATCTAAACAAAAATGATGGATTGATGGGTGATATCATAGTTGATATATCATCATATGTTTTTCTCATTCAACATTATGATGATCTTTTAGGAATGAAGAATCATCCTTACACTCTTATTCTAGATAATATGGAGTAGGGTGAAGGGTCTCTTGAGATTCGAAGAATAAGACCTAGAGAATTATATGGTCTTGAGAGAGATCTATAGATTTCATTGTGAACAATGATTCTCCAATTAGATCATCCCAAACACAACAAAAATATTAGTCTATTTATAGAGTTATGGGTTAGGTTAAATATTATTTAATTTCGCATATTCCCTTAATAATATATTAAATCCTTAAATGACCTCATTCCATATAATAGTAATTTTCTTATTATCTTCTCATCGTGTGTTCTTACTAGTGTAATGATAAATATTATTTTACCCTCTTCCAAATAAATATTTATCAACAAACCTCATATTGGTCCACTCATCCTCAAAAAAAAATATCTGATACCTAAATAAATATTTTATTAAATATTTATTATTATAATAAATAAATATTATATATCTATATGATTAAATAATTAAATTTTGATTGAATTCTTTTTTAATTTATGAGATCAATAACTCATAAATTAAATTGTTCCTTAGAATTGATAATATAAATTAATTTAGAAATTATATTCAAATGGAATTTTAATTGAGATCAAGAATAAAACTTAGTGTGTGGCCCTATAGGATTCTCCCTCATTGGAATTCGGGGGGATTTCATAACTTACAATATTATTGTTTATAAATGGATCAATCCACCCAAGGGGAAGAAGTTAATGTTGTAATGTTAAAAACCATATATGGGGATGGACTATGTAATATAATCCATTTTCATTGATATCTCATTATGATGGTTTTACAGTTTTTTAATAAACCTAACTTCATGATTTTTTTTGATTATCCACAATGAACTTATCTACATCACCATAACCATGGAATTTTTTTAGATAGATTAATTCCAACAAAATGGTTGAGATATTACCTTCTATAAAATTAATGTACAAATCCTTCATTGACATATTAATTAATAACATATAGATTATGATGTACTCATCATATCCTGGTTAGCGTGAATATAGTGTGTCATGGGTTTCATTAATACATCTATTTATGCAATTTAAGATATGTATTAATAATAATTTAAATGTATGTGGACCATTACACACTCTCACAGATCATAGTATTCGATGACATAAAGAAATGTAGAATTCCTATTGGTGAGTCTTTCCTCGTAATCTCATGTATTAGAGTATACTAAGTGCAAAATTTATGAGAAGAATCCTCATCCTAATTTGAGAACTATAATATTACATTTAAAAAACTATTTTCCCTTTAATAGTTCATCATTCCGGCCATAGAAAAAATATTTAAATGATATATTTATATCATCTCAAGGTTTCCAATATAGTGGGGAATTTCTACAACCTATTTGTTTGAGGTGACTGATACACTAAGACATTATCACATTAAATCTAAGTGGAATAAAAATAAAAAATTTTAATATATGTTTAATATTCACTTATTTGAATGTATTCAGTAATAGAGAGTAAAAACTAGTTTGTTCATGGACAATCACTCCAAAAAAATCCAACTTTTCCAAGAGAAAATTATTAATGAACATTAGTTCACTGGATCCACATGAACACCATGTTTCTTCTAAGATAGTCATTTCAATAAATGATTTAACATATTTTCTTTTGTAGAAACGTTTATCACTATGACTCAACCTATTTAGGAAAATTTCTTCAGGAGATTATACATTTTCAGTGTGTTCTTAATCTGTTGATGTGACTTAGGTTCTTTAGATAGAGACACCACTGTATTATTATCACAGTAAAATATGATAGGGTCTTTAATTCAAGGTACCACATCCAACTCTTGGATGAAATTAAGTATCCATATAGATTCATTATCTATATAAGAAGCTTCATTATACTTTAACTCCACTATAGAATCAACAACCACTTCTTTGTTTGAGATCTCTCAACTCATGACTTCCCCATTGATGGTCAAGATGTATATTAATTAAAACATTAGATCATATTGATCTATTTGGTAACTAGAATTTTAATATCCCCATATGACTAGCTCCTAATTTTTTTAGATACCATGAACATGTCCTTAGTTCCCCTTTGATTATAAAGGATTGTTTATACATCCATCCAATGGCAGTCTCCTGGATCTCCCTAATGTCTTTCTACTTCACATTAGGAAAAATCAATATATTTACTAGTAAAAATTATGGAATACATGACTAACCCAATTGATAATTATTATAAAATAATTTTAATTATTTTCCTCTCATAATGTGTTTGAGGACACATTTTATTAAAAAGATTAACACCTTGTGACATAGGAAATGATCCCCTCAAAAATTGTTCTATATTGAATCACTTCAATATAATGTCAATATATATACCCAAATATATATTTTTTCATCTATTTACTTGATCGCAATGGATATTAATCCTAAGAACATATGTTTCTTATCCTATGTCTTTCATAGATGCGAATATGTTTAAAAATGTCTTCATGGCCTATATTATATGTATATCACTTCCAGTATGTAAAAATTCATTGACATATAATATTATAAGTACGGCCAAAATCTTAAAAAATAATTATAAACGCAAGGAACACATTCAATTAATAAGAAATCATATTCCTTCATGGCATCAACAAAATGAATTTTCCATGACAGTGATTCTTTTATTGAGACTTGTTTTGTTCTTTACAACATGCATACTTTATTAGCTTTACCTTGAGTCATGAAACCTTTTGATTGTTTCATATACACATCTTCTCGAAGGCTCTCATTAAGGAATTTTTTTTAAATCCATCTACAAAATATCATTGTCATGGTATGATAATTTTGAAATTATAATTCTGATAGATTTATAAATAGTGACTAGTGAAAAGGTTTTGTCTTAGTCTATACCTTGATGTTATTGGTACTATTTTGTAACCAGTTATACATTATAGGCATAGACATGTTTATCAGTGTCTAGTTTCTTCTTGAATATTCATTTGGAAGTAATGGGATTTACATCAACTTGAGTATCCATTAAAATATAGATTTGATTTTTTTATATGGAATCTATTTCATATTTCCTTGATTCTTTTCATTTAGCATAATTTCTGTAACATAATGCATCCTTTTTAGTTCGAGGATAATAATTATTGACTAATAATGAGTCACCATAGTTATTGAAAATAAAATAATATATTTCAGGTTGTCTAAAATATCTTATACCCCCACATGGTACATGTGTCTCCCGAATAGTTTCTTCCAATGGGCTTTGTGGAATGTTTTCTTTTACCAACACATGTTTATTCAGATCTTGGAATATATCAAAGTCTATATCACTCTCACTATCTCTTTTAGTTATGTTCTTACACTCAGGTAACATATAATTTATTTCCACTATTACCTTCTTATATGAGTGTTCTTATAGTTAATAACAACTTTTTCCCATATGATTTCCAATAAAAATACACTTAGTTCCTTAGAGTGAAAGTTTGTGTTTTTAAGAGTCCTTAACAGGGAATCATTAAGTTGTAGTATGTGCCTATAGAGCTATAGGATGCAGAAATTCTGACAAAGGCCTTACCCAAGGAAGCTTTTGAGAGACGTCGACTGGCTCTAGGAGTTCAGTCGACTCCCCGAACTTAAAAGAGTGTGGATGTGGACCAACCCCTCTCCCTGAGGTATGATGTTTTTTTCCTAATGTGTTGATATGTGTTATCTACTCTGTTACAGACTACAAAGGAGTGACCTTTGGGTTCGTTGACAAAGGAGGAGAAAATTGTGACTGTTCAAAGGAGAGACAGTGTGTCTATTTGACAAATCATGAATGATATGGGGAGAAGCTGACAGTTGGAGTTGCGAGATAGGGGGAGAACAATGAGAAAGGGGGAGCGTATTAAATCTGACGATGCTAGAAGTGAGTGACGTTTGGTAAAAATTGGTATCAGTTTGGTGTTAATAGTTGGTGCCAGAGATGAAGTGATTCATTGATGAAATTTTCATTTAATCTTGTTTCTCATGCTGAGCATTGCTCATGTGGGCTTAGAGTATGTGTTCAGTAAATCCTTGATCGCTATTAGGAATTGCAATAGGCGAATAGTGGATGAAGAATTAAGGATGTATCTTTTTATGGAAGAGTTGTCAACAAACCCAAAGGGGGAGTTTTTTGGAAAAAATCCCTCAAGGTATCATTGAAGCATTTTTTAGGTGATTGTGTTTGTTGGAAAAGTGGACAGATGTGTTGTGATTGTTGACAAAGAAAACCATGAAATACAAATTGGTTGACAAAGGGGATTTCATGGTGGCATGTTGAGTTCAAGAGTTGTGGTTAACGATCAATGTTTGATTCAAGAACTTAGAAAAAGGAATGGATGATTTGGAGGTGGTACAAAATGAACAGATACAAGGTGGTGTCGCTTTCCAGTGTCTGCCAAACTTTTGGGCCTGAAAATAGAAAAATAATGAAAATTTGTTTTTGGCAAAGGGACTTCCGCGTTGTGTACTTGAAGGTGAGTAAACTTGTGCGCCCAATGTTTTTCAAGATCAGAACATCAAAAAATGGAAAAGGTAAAAGGGGCGCTCAAGTATTGGGTAGGTCGCGCAAGTGACTAGCGAGCCAAGGAAGGACTTGCGCGCCGGTGCCTAAAATGGTTGCAAACATGCACTTAATTTTTCATTCATGATCATATCATCGAAATATGGAAAAGGAATAAAGAGCACCCATGTTTTAAGTTGGTCGCGCAAGTGTCTAGGGGGACAGAAGACTTTCACGCCGAAACTTGCACGTTGAAGGAAGACTTGCGCACCGCCGCATAGGGTGTCTAAATGCCTATAAATATAGGTTGACCCCTCCTCCTTCTAGATGAGCTCAGAACTTGGAGAAAATCAGAGCTCTCGTCACACAGGTGTGGTGGTCGCGCAACTAGTGTGTGGTCACACAAGTGAAGGTTGTGCGCCAGATGGTTAGTTGCATGCTGGTTGTTTGTTGCATTCCAAAATCAGTTTGGGCTTAAAAGGAAGCGCGTAGTGAAAGTTTGGAGTTAAAGAAGGTTGTCTCGCGCAAGTGGTTGAGGTGGTCTTGCATGCCAGTTTTGACTTGCGCGCCGAAGACTAGTGCGCCGTTTTGGGACTTGTGCGTCGTGCTTGGAGAAGAGCGCCAAGTGTTGTTAGAGCACGCTGGTCCTTCCAAGGTAGCACAAAAGCTGTAAGATTTCCTGATACCATCGGTTCAAATTGAGATTCATCAATGGGTGAAAGATGGGCTTCAACAGAGCATCTATATACAATAGAGGATGTATTCATTTCTGATGATGAAGAGACATATAGATCTATAAACATTGAGTCGATCCTTTCCAGAGAAGTGAGTGAAGGAAGAGGAAGAAGGTGATCCTCTGCACCGACAGTGAGCCGGAGAGGGAGAAACAGGGAGTGACCCTTGGAAAAGCAGTGAGCTGACCCTATACCTTGTAAAGGAAGTGAGCCTGGGCATAGAAGTGATCTAGCCCGAACCTTGTAAACAAAAGTGTGCTTTAGTGAATTTGGTACAGTGGCACATCCCCATTGTATGCTCTGTAGACGTACCCCAGTGAGGGTGAACTAAGTAAAAATTTCAGTGTCCTATGCATGCTTTACTTTATGTTTATATTGTTCCACTAGAAAGAGAGAGAAGAGGGTTTTTCTTATCAAAGAAACATGATCAGAACGGGCTATAATTTTTTATTAGTCTTACCCTGATTCACCCCCCCCCCTCAGGGTATTCATCCTTGTGGACCTAGCAAAGATTCTGAAGGGAAAATCATGTCCTAACCACCTCCTATTTATGCACATATGATATCCCATGTAGTGTGGGATGTGTTTAGAAATTATCGTGGGGAGAAGATTTTTCAGGTACATTGTGTATGGTAATACATTGTTTGACATTGCTTTTATTCATCAATTTGATTGAAATTTTTTTATTTAGGAAATAGAAACTGAGTTCGGAAAATAATGAATGAGAAATAAAACTACCATACCCCTACCATAAATCAAGAATGGGGTGCGCTTTACTTGAGAAAAAATTTGTATGTATTTTAAATCTATCGTAATACTTTTATGTGACATAAAACAACACCATAACCTTGTTCCTCTGTTCAAATGGATATTGATTAATTGAAATCAAAAGCCACTTTCATCCCATGACATTTTTTATGGAAGGAATCTCGTGTAAATAAAGATGGGATACTAATAGTCCAAAACACACAAAAAGTGCGGGAAACATGTGTACGTATGACATAATATAATTTTGGTTTTCTTTATATCACTATTAATTTACAATGACTACTTATTTTCCAATATTTTCTATCTAACATATTCACAATAATCAACAACACCTACACTAGATGAAAATTTACTTTCAACGACCTTGAAATAGCAAGAACACTATAGTCACATCAGAGGTGCAGGTTTTGGGGTGACACCCTGAACATATTTTCAGAAAGACAAAACACGGAGGATCAAATAGATGAAATGAAAAATATTAGAAAAACAAAAGATTTGTTTCAAGAATAATTAAAATACCAAAGAGAGATGATAGAAAGTTGGATGGGGGAGTAATAGAGAAGAAACAACTCAACAACAAACTATTTGTGAAGATCCCACCCCACCTCCACCAGCTTTGGGGAGAGCCATTCCACTCATGAAACTAACATATATGAGGTAATAAATTTTATAATAATTGTTTCTGTGAAATATCAATCACATAAAAAAATATACCGTTATTGTAATAATATTCTACTCGGTGAAAATGACTGTGATTTATATATATCAACTCCCACCTATCACCCTGTTGTGTGGTTTGTGGTGTTCAATATGTAGAATGACATGCTACACAACAGACAACTTCCAACAAATAATGTTAGTGTGTTGATTAACCTAGATAATAAGCCAAGTTCTGAGCTACCTGTTCCAAATGACGATGACGACATTCATACAGTCAAATAAGTAGTTGAAACATTCATCGCATGGCCATCAATTCTTGTAAGAAAAAAAGTTGATAAGGAGGTATCCATTTATAATTTATTTTTCAAGATGAACCATTAATACTTAATGAAAAAGGTTTGAACTGCTGAATGATATTACAGAATGACAAAGATAATGGGGTGAAATAAAGTATTATCTCAAAACTATCTCAAGGATCAACCAACTAATTGAAATGAGCTACTGATAACAGTTTCACCCCGCCCATTCTATATCAACATTTAATATCATTGGAGGCTCATCTGAAAACAAAGTTAATAGACAGTAATGCTCACATAGTTGATTTTGAAAAAAAATATGTATGGGTAGGAAAGATTAGATTTCATTAGTCCTGAAAATGTAAATGAAATCCTCAAGTATGAATGGTTAGGTGTCTTATTTTTAAATGTATACATGAGGTATGTTTTCATGATTTGATTTTACAAAATCTAATATTCAATGATAATTATTACTAAATATATTTCATATTTCTATTAGGAGTATATATGAAAAACATTGAAGTGATTTTCCCAAGAACATAAATTTAGAATCATTAGTCCTCACATCACTTTTTAAGAAGAGGAAATCGATTATGATAATGAGGTTGAAATAATTTCATCCTTTCTCAAATTGTTTGAAAAAAAATTACGGATGACAGACAATTTTTAATTCCAATGATACTGGGGAAAAACTCTGCAATTTAATCATATCAACTATATTTTTATTTCATTCCTTAGTTATTACTTTTTGTGTTTTTAGGCAGCATTGGGTGCTGATTTCAGTCAATTTGGATACTCTAAAGATTTATTTTGTGGATTCAATGCATAGATATGCAACAAACCGACCACGCATGATGGAGTTTGTCAATTTTTAATTCACTTGATACAACATTTTACAACTAAAAATATAGATATATAATTTATATTATCTTTTAATGAGGATTTTTTAATGATAGTGTGGAGCATCAATATCATCTATTTTAGGGAATGAATCTAGGGCCTAAGGACAAGAACGCCTACAATATCTTCAAATGAAAAAATATCCTGGAATATTTTATAAGATTTCACTATCCAAAAACTTATCAAAACAAATTAATTAATTTTATCGATGTTTCTACAATGTCTAAAACAAACAAATAGAAAGATATGTGGTTATAATATTTGTAAATTTATGGAAGAGATCATATTTCATTATCAAACTAGAATCCCTGAAAAGGTTTTTTAGAAAATAATTACAAGTTTATTTAAAACATTTACTAATCCATTGTGTATTTATAATTTTTTAGTACCACCACGAGCATCGTAAAAACTCATACTCACAAGATGATATAGATGTTTTTAGAAAAAAATGAGCGGCATAGCTGATGGAAGATTTTACCAAAAGAGGATGAAGGTGAATTCCTACTACTTATTTTATCCTTATATGGTCATTGATATCTCCCTTGTTTACACTTATTGAGCATATATGATCACCCTTTATTATGTTTTATATCCTTTGATTATAAAGAATGGTTTTAGAAATTATTTATCTTTCTAGTAAATCATAACTTAATGAGAGAATCTTATGAACTAGTTCTTTATGTTTCCATGTTTCAAAAAGCACTAGACCTAAACTATTATGGCATGGATAATTTATATTTTGTATTTTTTTCATTTATGTAGCTCCTTCTATTGATTCAGTGTGTTGGAAGAATATGGGTTGTGCACCACTCACAAGTTTAATAACAAAACTAAGTATTATTTACTACTGTTGGTTAACTACTACTAATCATTGCATCTGATCTGAAATTCTGATTCGGCCTCCCTATGATGCACTCATAGGATACCATCTCTATGATATCATCATTCATCCATCACTTTTCCTTACGTTCCTTCACCCATTTAAATGGGTTCAGTAATTGAAGTAAAGGTGAACACTAAAGGATGATATCATAGAGATGGTGTCAGATGAGAGCATCACGGGTACTTCAGATCGGAAGTTCAAATCAGATGCAATGATAACCGGTAGTTAACCAACAGTTGTAAAGTTCACAAAGAATCATTAGTTTTGTTAATAAATTATATTTGGACCAAAGAAACCATTTGGAAATATGTAAAGGCAGTGTTACGATATAATATGTCTATTTTAACAAAAAAATATATAATGAAACGTTGATTTGATTTTCATTATTCCTTGTAGGGTTCATTTATTTTAGAATATTTTTTTCCTTGTGACATGCCTCTACCAGAATAGAAACAACATTTTGTCTACTCAATCACAGAGGTAATATTGATGTTTAGACAGTAAAATCATTGTCCATAGATCATCCATCTAAACAATTTCTCAAATAAACCTGCATCATATATACATATGAATGCCCATCAAAATCTGGGTGCCTTTGCACCTCATATAGAACCTGTATCACATCAATGCCCATATTCATACGTACCTCACATAAAAATTTAGACGAATAAAAATGGACTTTGTTATATGGAAGTGAATACCTTATTGATTCCCTTAGGCTTCTATTTTTCTTTTAGTATTCTAATATACTCTTTGTATTCTGTGAAATTTCCTATAAATAGGAGAGTAATGGAAAATATATTTCACTAATGACTCAATATTTCATAGCTTTATGAGAACTCTTATGTTTTCTCTCTATTTCACAGAATCCTCTTCATGTGATCGTGTCACATAATATTCTTTGTATGAATGCTTCATTTTATGAATAGTGAGTTTGACATCAGTATATGGGACATTAAGATGATCTATGGTGTAATAGTTTTAGGAGACAAGTATAATGAGTAAATCCATCCCCCATATACTTAGGATGACATGGAATAAAATCCTCATATTATGAAGGATCTTATCAATCTGTCCTGAACATCCCTTCAGAAGGACCCATATCTAGGGGTTGACATCCCCTTCATAAAGTGGGATGAATTTTTCATCTATAAGACTCATCATGAGTGTCTAAATAAGAATCACAAGGCTTGGACATCATGAAAATTATATAAGAAAGAGGTTAATCATTTTAAAATAGTTTAAGAGTGTCAATTAAAGGACTAGGGATGGTCCGTCGCCTCCCCGGACCATCACCTTCTTCATCTAGTAAGCTTCTTAGCAATGTCCCAAAGTGAGTATTTATTCACAATGCTGAAAAATGGTGGAGTAATGTTATCCATATTAATGATATTAGAGTTGATTGATAGTGGTATGATTATCATCTTGTTTATTCCCATGTCGGCTAAGTTATATTTCCAACTTCACCACATATATAGTGGTATTCCCCATTCAGAATATTCAGCCCCTTCCAATTGTGGTGGGGTTGCATGGGGGCCCACATTGGTGGATATGAGTTACATAATACTTAAAATCATCCAGGTTAATAGTTCCGGAAATTTCTATATAGTATCAGTGGGGTATGTCTAATCACAATAAAGAACTAGGAGATCAAGAGAAAAGTGAACTGGTATGATTAGTTTTTATGTACCATACGGAGCACCAACCTGTGAAATTACCAATAATGTAAATGGTGATCATGTAGCCTAATCCTGTCTTTTATCCATATGTGAGGGTGTTTTATCCACTTGGATTAACTAAAATATAGTTTACAAGTGGTATTCATTATAAGAATTTGGGATATAGTTCTGTGCATTAAGATGGAATTCCCCACTCCTCCCCACATTCATTCAGAAATGCATCCCATCGTGGCTCACAAATTGTGGATAATTTTCACCTAATATGAAACGTAAGTTAGGGTGACCTCCCTTTGGATAGTGTGGGTTTTGTCCTCTCCAAGGATTATGTCGATACCTTGTTCTGATCATTCCTAAATGGTTTTTTGGATCCATTGGAGATAAATCACGTAGATCTTCTATTATTGTATGAGGAGGATGGAATAGGGGATTTAGAATCATCAAAAAGTTAGATTCCAGAAGAAAAAACATCTTCCAAAAGAACCACATCTCAATATATGTCTTAGAAGAAAATTATGCACTTAGATCTAACACCATCAACAATAAGGGTACCAATAGATTTGGTAATAATGTATGGGGTTCCCGTGAAAGAAGTTCCAGTTGGTGGGGGATATTCTCTAATTATGGTGGTGTTTCCCATAACAATAAAATACTAGAACAATTAGAGGAGGAATACATTGACCTTATAGGTCTCAAGGGTGTTGTATCCAGTGGAAATAGTGCTAGAGGGATTTGGGAGTGTGATCTCTCCCAATGGAATCTTCTACAAACAACATCCTATTAAAGTCAAATCACTTCCACAAGAACTTAATATAGGGATTTATTCTATCAAAGTCCATGTCCATTACACACCCCTATCTTAGAGAATGTTAATTCCTATAACAATGGTAACAAGAAAAGATAAGGGATACATTGATGGATCTATTAAAGAGGTAAGATACATTTTATCATCAAATTCATATATTATTTGATATTGTTAAAACTATGGTGAAAATTATTTTCACTTGAATATTTTAGGAGGCTGGTAAAATTTGGTGACCTCCCACCTCCCTAGTTTACTTTCCCAGGGACATAGTGGCCATAGTTTGTTCAAAATGTGGCTGAGAGGCTGATGACATGGGATGTCCAAGTCATATGGAGCTCACGGTTGTGGTTGTTTTTGATCCAAAAGAAACACCATTTGTGCATCCATCAGCACCACCTTTGGCACCTCAAGTTACCTTTTGAAGTTTCCTCCTCAAAGAGGACTAAGAATAGAAATTGGGCAAGTCCATACACTAAAGAACCTCTAAAAATCATTAATTTTTGTACTTTGTGGACTTTTTTTCTTTTCTTTACTCTAGTGGATTATAAAGGCCTCTTACCTACCCATATCAAGGTTAGGTAGAAGCATCATCTAGTCTCGTGGCCCCTACCATCCAAAATGGATCTTTTTTAAAAAATTGACATTTTATAAATGTATTCATTTATATTAATGTTTATTTTAATTTTTATTGTATTACTAGAATAATATTTGTTTTATTATATAGGTGGAATTATTTTTCTATGTTCGGATACTTTGTTTGGAATCTAATACCATGGAAGACAATTTTTGTGAGGGTGTCTTGTATGAAAAAATGATGAAATATTATTTTTTTAACTGTTTGTTGGATAATTGTAATTGTAACCATATAAAACATTGTTTGAAATGTATATAGTAGTGTGTTTTTTTATTCATGATTTCATGTAAATGTATATAGGAGTGTTTGAGAAACTCTTGTTCTTTCTTTTTTGTTCTTCTATGCTTTTGTTTGTGTGTAGGAGTTTTTTTGTGTAGATGTATTGTGTGCAGCTGTTGTTTTGTGCTTTGTGTGCAGGTGTTGTCTCAGGTGCATAGGTGTTGAGAAGGCGCTGGGTTTGCTCGGGAAACATGGACTTTATCAGTGATAATGAAGCTCTGATAAATTGGGCTTTTTTCAGTGCTCAAAATAGCACTGATAAAGCTTTCCTTTATCAACATTCAAAATATTGATGATAAAGGGGGCCTTTATGAGCACTCAAAATAATACTGATAAAGGTGGCACTTTATCGGGGCTAACAAAGCACCGATAAAGGGGGAACTTTATTAGTGCGTTTTTAGCGTAGATAAAGGACACCCTTTATCATCACATTTTTTGTTCTGTTAAAGAACCCCTATCTTCGCCATAATTAATAGTGCTTTTTTATCATTGTTAAAGGGGACCCCCTATCGTTACCGTGATTAACAGCACATTTCTAGCGCTGTTAAAAGAGGTTTTAGAACTTTTAAAATCCCTATATGTTGAATTTCATGATGTATGTTAACATAGAAACCTGAACTACATAGTACCAAATGAAAACCAAATTAATCCATAACAAGTCCCAAAAACAAATACAACCAAACTATACGAAACTAAAATCAGAGCGCTTAGCGGGAGACTAGACAAGTGACCCAAAGTGAACCGAGGAACCATATACTACTCCACAACAGGCTCTATGCTCCATGAACTCCCAAACCACCCAAGTGTCATAAAGAAAAGCTAGAAAAATGAGATGGATTACTCTTACCTATGTCATGGAATACAACATAAGAAAAAGCACCAAAGTTCCAAAGTAGTGGTGAGTAATAATTCTCTGTAGGATTTCCTTATATAACTTCCCTATATAACCCACTAGGATAATACCATTATCAAAATTATTTTCACAACCTGTCCCCCAGGGCCCATGCCATGACTACCCCATTCCCTCCTTCCATAGGCCAGGGTCTGGCGACTAGCACCAAAGGCGTAATTCCCTAAATATGGAAAGTCATTGCCTATATAACTGAAAACACACACAAAAGTGCACACAGCTTGATACAAAACACTAAGTAAAAATGTATAACAAGATAGCGCTGAAAAGTAAAGGGGCCTGAAATACAATCCCAACTGTAAAGTACAAGAAACTAAAAGTTCAACTAAAGAAATAAATGCAAATGCTAGGTCTTCCATCGGGATTCCTACATGAAGGGTAGGTACATATAGCCTCTTCAGCACTCCACATATGTTAGTCTCCTCTCGGTACTGACTCGTCGTGAGGTCTACCTCCAGGTACCGTATGGTCCTAATACTCTCAACCTTGGTCAGCATTGTCTGTCATCTGCAACCAACACAATGAGTTGCGGGCATAGCTCATGAAGGGGTGAGTATAACAATACTGAATAGAGACCCCGAGACCCTCAAGGTCTCTAAAAATCCAACAAGGATAACCACAAAGTATGTAATAAATAGTTAACCCCACTTAGGTATATTCCCATACATATACCTAAGTTATAAAGTAATCCATCTCAATCATGAGGTAAACACAAAATTTACTGACTCATCTCACACAGGTATACAACTTATGTAGAGAGATAGAGAAGATTAGGTGTGTCCACATAATCATCTTTTATGTCGAACCCATGTAGGATCCTGGTATAGTAATTAGATTCGTTGAACCCACATAGGATCCTAGAATAGTAGTCGGAGCTTTCAAACCCATGTAGGATCCTGGAACAGTTATCAGAGCTATCGAACCTACGTAGGATCCTGGAATAGTAGTCGAAGCTGTCAAACCCACGTAGGATCCATTTTATCACTAATCAGCCAGCCCTAGGGTTTCTTCACAAAGCACGATTGATTCCGTGAGTGTCCACTCCTCAATACATGTTTCGATTCAACAACTACCACTAAGTCCCACGAAGAAGTATCCCAATGGTCCACCATGTCATAGGGGTCTCAACGAAATAGACGACGTGTCAATCGGACGCCCGGTATGTGAGTTATTAGCCTTTTAGTCTTGAGGGCCCAGTTGGATTTGTGCATGATCCAACCTGACTGTAACTCAAATATACACTAAAGACTAGTGGGGTATACTCAAAGGGACCGTCATGCTCCATGATTACAATTTCCACTGACGATTCGTCAAACCGACGTTCGGTGGAAAAGATATGGCCAAAAAATGTAAAGGGTCGTCGTGAGCCCGGGTCCGGTCCCTCCAGGTCGGACCGACCCGGTACAAATTAGTTTGGGCCGACCCGTTGGGTTCGGCCTGGCCCGCTGGGCCCAGCCCAGCTGGCTGTGATGGCGAGAGTAGTGCGAGGGCGCAGACCGGTCGCGAGGGTATGGACCAGTCGTGGGTCGGTTTAAGGGTGGTTTGATCTGGAGGTTCCGCGAGGGGCGTGGAAGGCCGCCTCGGCCAGGCACGCAAGGGGTGTGGCTTGGAGGCTCGACCCAAATGGTCGAGTCCAGTTCGGCCAGCGCCGTAAGGGGCATGGCTCGGGTGGCTCGGCTTGGATGGTCGAGGCAGGTTTGGCTAGCGGCGCCGCGGGGTGTACGGGCCGGAGCGGTTTGGCCGGGCATACGAGAGGCGATCGGGCAGGCTTGGAGGTGTCCGGGAAGGCCGGCAGGTAGTCCGGTGGGCATCTAGGAGGCGGTCGGGTAGGCTGGGAGGAGGCCGGGTAGTCCGGCCGACAGGAGGCTGAGAGGCAGCCGGGCAGGCCAGGAGGCGGTAGTGCAAGACAACCGACGGCCTAGAGGAGGTCGGGCAAGGAGCCGGGGCGCAGGCTGGCTCGGGGCAGCAGCTTGGGTCGGCGAGCAGCACGGCCGGAGGGGGCCCGGATGAGGCCGGTTCGGCAGGTGGTGGTGTGTGATTTTGTGGGGGTGGTGCGGGTCACGAAGGCCACAGGTAGTGTGGCCTTTGTTTTCACCGCCTTCATCGCCTCGTCGCTTCATCGCAATGACGAAGGATATCAAAAAAGAGATCGATGAAGGGTGTCAAGCCGTGTTACTTTTTCATGCACCCTCTTCCTTTAGGGTGATAGAAATCGGTCCTTCAAAACAAACCGCAACAATCCACCCACAAAACGAAATCATCTACATTCTTCTTTTTGAAATAATGGAAGAACCTGGATATTAAATGAAATTAACCCCCTACCTTTGTTCGTTGTTCGAAGATGAAGTCACAGGAAGAAGATGGAGTTGTCTTCGTTCATCGTGTCTACCACACACTTCCTATCCTGAGCTCGCACGTCGGTTGTGGAAGACGTTCCACATCGGTAGGAGTCCAGGGAAAAGATTGAAGGATATTGTTGTCGGCATTCTTTTTTGAATGAAAGTGTTCTTCATTCTTTGTTGGGAGATGAGGTTCTTCATTTTAGAACTCTATTTATCCCAAGCTCACTTATCCCCAATATTCCACCCAAAAGAAAAATGCCATCCAAAATAATAGATTGAGTTTATCTATTATTTAGTAGTTGGCACAAAATTCAAATGGGTTAATTAATTAGGTTATCTCGGATTAATTAACAAAATAGGATGGCACAAAATTAATGTAAACGATTTGGAACCATAAATTCTTTTGTGTTGGCTCCATTAAGGTGGAGGGGTGGTGGCACCATTAAGTGGGAACTCAAGACGTTTCTCCCCACTTAATGGGGATTTCAAGAGAGTTTCAACCTCGGGGGGTCCCCACCATATTAAACATGAAGAGGAGGTTAGGTTTGGGTGGGCCCCACTACCGTAAGATCTCATGGGAGGATAAGGTGTGGTGGTCCCCACCTCCAACTTCAACATGGAGCCGTCAACCATCCAAATAAAAATAAAGCTATTTTAATTTAATTCATTCATTAAAAACCCAAAAACTATCTTTTATTTCCGACCATCTACGTCGTGGTCAATATCTTCTCAAGCTAATATTGGCACTGCAAGTTCAGAAGATCCCTCAGATTTTAATTCCGAGCATCGGTTCAAAAGTTATAAAAACACAGTCATAAGTTTACTGAATGTACCTAAACAAAACTTCAGAAATTGATTTCGGGCACACCGGGCCTCAGAATCACACACCGTCAATTTTCATGGACCCACAAAATTCCCATCTATTTAAGAAAAATATTTCCTTAGAATTTCCGTGTCTTTACATTCTCCCCACCTTAGGTATTTACGTTCCCTTAAGATACAACTGAATCTAAGGGAACATGCGGGGGTACAGAGCACACGTCTAAGCCTCCCACACCCAAGTTCTCTCTTGGAAGTTCCCATTCTTCCATCGAACGCGCACCTGAGGTATCAACCATCCCCGTAGGACCCACTCATTTCGATCCCCAAACTCCACTGGAACCTCCATAAAAGTCACCCCATCGTCGACTTCCAACTCTCCATGGTAAATGATGTGGGAAGGGTCTTGCACGTATTTCCACAGCTGGGATACGTGAAAGACGTCATTCACCTAGTGCAACTGAGGTGGAAGAGCTAAGAGGTATGCCACCTCGCCAACTCTATTGAGAAACTAGAAAGGTCCGATGAATCTGAAAGATAACATTCTGCATTAGGCAAATCCCCATGGACCTCGTCATGGTGAGACCCGTAGAAAGACGTGGTGGCCATCCTCGAACTCCATAGGTCTCTGTCTCCTGTTGACATACAACTTCTGCCTACTTTGTGTAGTCTTCATCTACTACTGGACGATCTGCTCCTTCTCCATGGAAGGTTATACCGTCTCTTGTCCAACAAGTCCTGACTCCCATGGGTCAGTCTAGAACAGAGGTGAGCTGCCAGGTCGCCTGTACAATGCCTCAAAATGTGTCATCCCTATGGTGGAATGATAGTTGTTGTAGGAAAACTCCACCAAAGCTATGTGGTCCTCCCAGCTTTGACCAAAGCTGAGAACACATACACGGTACATGTCCTCGAGGGTCTGAATAGTCCTCTCAGTCTGACCATCTGTCTAAGGATAGAAGGTGGTGGTCAAATGAAGTTGGATCCCGAAAGCCTCCTACAACCCCTTCCATAGCTAGGAAGTAAATTGTGTGTCACGATCAAAGACAATCGTCGAGGGTATACCATGTAAATGCACAATCTCTTGCACATAGGGGCATCCCAAGCCCTCTAATGTTCCATTCTCTCTAATATATAGGAAGTGGTCCGACTTGGTGAGTTGGTCGACAATCACCCAGATAGGTTCATGTCCCCTAGATGTACATGGAAGTCCTGTCACAAAGTCCATGAATATCTCATCCCACTTCCACTATTGGACCTCTAAAGGCTTCACCAAGCCTTCTGGTACCTGGTGCTCCTTCTTCACTTACTGATAAGTTTGGCATCGAGAGACAAACTCCGCTACTGCCTTCTTCATACCTGGCCACCAGTGCTATCGTTTGAGGTCCTGATACATTTTCCCCACTCCTAGATGTACTGGTAGAGGGGAAGTGTGGAACTCCCTCAACACTTCCTCTTGTAGTGACACTGGTACCATGGTACATCCTCTTAAGAGGATGACATGCCCCCCATCTTCAGAAAATCCATCAGGTGCATGCCCTGTGGATATATGAGTATGTCATGTCTCACAGTTAGCGTCTCCACACTACACCTCCTTGACTCGCTAAAGAATTAGAGGAGTGATATAAGAGACTGAATGAAATTTGCTCCATCTCGGTCCACAAAGGATATCTGTAAAGAAGTCAGCTGCTACGTCTCCTCTCCAAGAAGCTGAATACCTGATCTCCTACTAAGAGCATATGCTACAACATTACCCTTATCAGGATTATAGACTATCATGAAGTCGTAGTCTTGGAGGAACTCAAGACATCACTACTATCTCGGGTTCAGATCCTTCTAAGAGAAGATATACCTGAGATTCCAGTGGTCAGAGTAGACTGTCAAATGCTCACCCATCAAATAGTGGCACCACATCTTTAAGGCGAAGAGCACTGATACAAACTCCAGGTAATGGCTGGAATAGTTTTTCTCATGTTGTCTCAGCTAACGAGAACCATAAGCGATCACTTCTCTCTCCTACATCATGACACATCCGAGTCCAGTCCTTGATGCGTCATAGTAAACTACGTACCCTATGCCCTCCTCTGGAAGCCTCAAGATGGGGGAACTAGTCAGCCTCTGCCTCAGCTTCTAAAATCTCTGCTAAAAATTCTTCAACCACACAAAGGGTTTCCCCTTCTTTGTCAAGTCTGATAGTTGTGCGGCCACTCTGGAGAAATCTGGCATGAATCTGTGGAAGTATCTAGCCAAACCTAGGAAACTTCGTACCTCTGTCACACTCCTAGGTGGCTCCCAAGGAAGTACCACCTCAATCATCATTGGGTCTACTGAAACCCCAGCCTCCGAGATGACATTTCCCAGGAAGTGAACCTCTCAGATCCAAAACTGGAACTTTGAGAGCTTACTATAAAGCCGGTGCTCTCATATCGTGTCCAGTACTACCTGCAAATGCTAGGCATGCTCATCCTCATTAGTGGAGTAGATCAGAATGTCGTCGACGAATACTATGACAAAGTGATCCATGTATTTCTAGAAGATCATGTTCATTAGTCCCATGAACACTGCTGGAGTGTTGGTTATGCCGAATGGCATAAACAAAAACTCATAGTGGTCATACCGACATCTGAAGGATGTATTCTGCACATCCTTGTCCCGAACTCTGAGTTGGTGATAGCCTGATCTGAGGTATATATTTGAGATCCATTGTGCTCCATTCAACTGATCAAAGAGGATGTCAATCCTCGGGAGTGGGTACTTATTCTTCATGAAAACCTGGTTCAGGCGATGGTAGTCGAGACAAAGCCTCAAGCTTTCATCCGCCTTCTTGGCGAACAGAATCGGGACTTCCTAGGGAGAAACACTGGTCCTGATTAATCCCTTCCCCTGTAACTCCTCTAGCTGTAACCGTATCTCATGAAGCTTATCAGAAGCCATATGATATGATGGTGTAGATATCAGGGTCATCCCAGGGTACATGTCAATGTAAAAGTCTGCCTCACTACAAGGAGGTTGTCCTGGGACATCGTCAAGGAAAACATCCGTGTACTGGTCCACCACTACAGGATAGCATGTACTCTACACATCAACCGCTTCGAGGATAAGGCTAGCCAAATGATTAGTAATCAGCTTCCCCCTCCTCTAGTTAAGTCCATCCTACACTGCTATGGCTCCCTTCTCACCGGTGAAGGTAAACCTATTCCCATTCATATGGATACACAACACTTTTCACCTAATACAGTCAATCTGAGAATGGACTGTAGATAACCAGTCCATACCCAAGATGATGTCATAAGGCATCGATGATGCTATGAGGAGATCCCAGCCGAATCTCTCATCTCCAAGAGTAATCTCACACAACCAGCACTAGTTCATAATCATCGATTTTTCTCCAGTAAGAGTATCTTGTCGTAAGGATAGACCCAAAAGCTCCTTTGGAATCCATGATCTCTGAAGTTGGCCAGTGGAAATGAAAGGGTGACTATAACATGTGTCTGTAAGAACTGTAGTTAAGGTATAATACACACATATCATGCCTCGAATCATCTTCAGAGCACCATGATCGTAGGCCTCAGCTGCCTGGAGCTTAGTTCTCCCATGTCCACCAGCTCCCTGCGGTCGGGGTGGACCTCCTAGTGGTGGTGGTGGTAGGACATCGAAACGTCTTCCACCACCTGTTGCTCGGCTAGCTCCTCTGCCACGTCCACATGATCCTTGCGGACCACCATGGTCAATCCTCTACCTCTGACTGGGTGGTCCCTCAACTGTCTGCTGATCATCTGCACTGCGGGTCGGACAGTCTTGAGCCATGTGACCCATCTCATCGCATGCGTAGCACTGCATGCTACTCGTATGAATGGATCTATCTTGTGTGCCCCCACACAACTGACCCTGAGTCATGCGGTCATCCACCTGTAGGTCTACTCCGCTTGGACCTCTATGACATTTGTCTGCTGCCAGCAATAAAAGACTCTGCTACGTGATGACTGGTGGTGGATCTCACTATTGGAGACAACTCCACAAGGAAACTCTCCACCAAGAGGGATCTCTCTAACACCCTCGCATACATCGGGATACTGAGGGAGATCATCGAAGCCATGATCTCTCGCCTGAGCCCCTGCTCGAAGGTCTGGGCTCTAATGAAAGTGTCTTTCACCATATCTGTGGAGTAGCGTGAGAGGTCATTAAACCTCCCGGAGTACTATGCCACTGGCATGCTGCCCCATTGTAGATGAAGTAACTCTTATACTCCTACTGCATGTAGAGTGGCTGGGAAAAACTCCACCCGAAATAGACTCTTGAAGCTTTCCCTGGGGAGTGTCACCTCGTCATGCACCTAGAGCATCAGGCTCCACCATTAGGATGATGATGCATGAAGAAGAATCATGGCAAGGATAATCATAAGGTCGGTTGGTGTCCCTCCCAGTCTGAAGACTCTCACAAGAACCTCATGTCAATCCTAAGCTACCTGTGGGTCCATATCACACCTGAATCTAGGGGTCCTCTAGCGCTGGAATTCATACAATGCGATCAAGATGCATGCATCGTCTGCTGTTGGGGCTAGTGGCATCGGTGGCACAATAGGTAGTGGTACCGCTCGTGCCTCCGCTAGAAAAGGGCCTTACACCGAAGCCTCGTCGCTCGATGGGCTCCCATCTCGTACAAAGCCTGGAACCCTAGCTGGCTGTTCATGTGGGGCCATCCTAAAAAGAAATAGGGGCTCCATGGTCAATAAGTTGTACCTGGTGAGTTGACTCAAAGAGAGCACTATGAAAACTCTTGAAACACTCACACAATCAGTGTTTTTGTTCACTGAGTCAGAAATCAGAAGTCATGGTCTTAGTGTATGGATACGTCGACCGCTGAAACAACACTGGACTCCCGGAACTGAAAACCACACTCAATACCCTTAACACTATTTCTTTACCGAAAATATCAGAGTCCTAAGTTCTGTAGTAGAACCGACTCCTCTAATACCAATTTTTCATGACCCGTCGCCCGGGGCCCATGCCATGACTACCCCAAGCCCGCCTTCCATAGACTAGGAGCCGATGACTAGTACCAAAGGATTAATTTCCTAAATCTAGGAAGGCATTGCCTTTATAACTTAATACAAACACAACAGAGAATACATTTGGATAAAAAACACTGAGTAAAACTGTATAACAATAGTGTGCTGAAAAGTAAAGGGACCAGAATTACAAGCCCTACTTTAATGTAAAAGGAACTCAAAGTGAAACTGAAGAAATAAAAACAACAGATGGTTCATCCACTGGGATTCCTACCTGAAGGGTAGGTATAGATAGCCTCATCAGCACTCCACGTCCATCAGTCTCCTCTGGGTACCAACTCATCGTGAGGTCCACCTCTGGGTACCGTCCAGTCCTAATACTCTCAGCCTCAGTCATCGTTGTCCGTTGTCTGCAACCAACACAACGAGGTGCAGGCATAGCCCATGCAGGGGTGAGTATAACAATACTCATTAGGGACCCTGAGATCCTCAAGGTCTTTCAAAATCCAACAAGGATAACCACAAAGTATGTAATCAATAGGTAACCCCACATAGGTATATGCCCATACATATACCTAAGTTATCAAGTAATCCATCTCAATCATGAGGTAAACACAAAAGTTGCTGAATCAACTCCCACAAGTATACAACTTATGTTGATAGATAGAGATGATTAGATGTAGCCACTGAATCATCTTCTATGTTGAACCCATGTAGGATCCTAGAATAACAATCAAAGCTGTCGAACCCACGTAGGATCCTGGAACAGTAGTTAGAGCTATCAAACCCACGTAGGATCCTGGAATAGTAATCAGAGCTTTCGAACCCATGTTGGATCTTGTAATAGTAGTAAGAGCTATCGAACCCATGTAGGGTCGCTTTTATCACTAAGAATCCAACCACAGGGTTTCTGCACAAAGCACTCTTGATTCTGAAAGTGTCTTCTCCTCATTCCAAGTGTCGATATATCAACTTCCACTAATTCAAATGAAGAAGTATCCCAAATGTCTGCCACGTCATAGGGTTCTCAACGCAATAGACGGTGCGTCAATCAGATGGTCGGTCTATGAGTTATTATACTTTTAGTCCCAGGGGCCCGGTTGGATTCATGCACAATCCAACCTTACCGTAACTCAACTATGCCCCGAAGTCTAGTGGGGTATACTGAAAGGGACATTCACTCTCTAAGATTACCAGTGCCGCTGATAGTTCATCAAATGGATGTCTAGTGCCAAATATATGGCCAAAATAATGTAAAGGGTCGTAGTGGGCCCGGGTCCGGTCTGACCCAATTAGAATGACCCGACTAGACTTAGTCTGGGCCCGGCCCAGCCGGCCACAAGTAGCCTAAGGGAATGGACCAGTCGCGAGGGAGCAGACCTGTTGGGGGTCGGTGTATGGTTGGTTCGGCCCAGAGGCGTCGTGAGGGGCGCGAAAGGCCGGCTCAGCCAGGCACTAGTGGGGCACGACTCATTGGCTCGTCTTGGATGGACGAGCTCGGTTCGGCCATCAATGCATGGGGCACGTCTCAGGCGGCTCCTCCTGGATGGATAAGGCTGGTTCGGCCAATGGCGGTGCGGGGCGTGCAGGACACATGGGCCGGCGCGGTTCGGTCAGGCACATGGGAGGCGGTCGGGCAGGCCCAGAGGCAGTGGGGCAGGATGGTGGGCAGTTCGGTGGGCAGCAGGAAGGTTGTGGGGTAGGCCGGGAGGCGGCCAAGAAGGCCGGCGGGGCAAGGGCCGGCTTGGGGCAGCAGCTCATCTTGGCGAGTGGCACAACCGACGGGGGCTCGACTAGGGCTGGTTTGGTCGGGGCAGTTCAGGACGGTGTCAGGGTGGCATAGGTCACAAAGGCCACAGGTATCACGGCCTTGGTTTTTTCTGCCTTCATCGCCTCGACGCTTCGTCTCCATGCCAAAGGATATCACAAAAGAGATCGACGAAGGTTGTCGGGCCATGTTACTTTAGCCCACACCCTCCGTGTTTAGGCAGTCCTTTAGAACGAAACACAACAATCCACCCGCAAAAAGAAAGAATCATCGTTCTTTGTTTTGAAATAAAGGATGAACGTGGAACTTAAATGAAATTAACCCCTAACTTTTCTCGTTGTTCGATGATGAAGTCGCGGGAAGAAGACGGAGTTGTCATCGTTCATCACGTCTGCCGCACACTTCCAATCCTGATCTTGTACGTTGGTTTTGGAAGACGTTCCACATCAGTAGGAGTTTGGGGAAGAAGATCGAAGGATATATTTGATGGAATTATTCGTTGAATGAAGGTGTTCTTCGTTCTACATTGGGAGATGATGTTCTTATTTAGGGAACTCTATTTTTCCCAAGCTCTCCTCTCCACAATATTACACCCAAAAGATAAATTCCAAACAAAATAATAGATTGAGTTTATCTATTATTTAGTTGTTGCCGCAAAATTCAAATGGGTTAATTAATTAGGTTAGCTCCAATTAATTAATTCAAGAGGTTGGCACACAATTAATGTGGAGAATTTGGCACCATAATTGCTTGTGGGTTGGCTCCATTAAGGAGGAGGGGTGGTGTCACCATTATGTGGGGAGCTCAAGATGTTTTTTCCCACTTAATGGGGAGTTCGAGAGGTTTTAACCTCAGGTTGTCCCCACCATATTAAACATGAAGAGGAGGTTAGGATTGGGTTGGCCCCACCACCATAAACTCTCATGGGAGGTTAAGGTTTGTTGGTCCCCACCTCCAACTTCCACATGGAGGTTTCAACCAACAAAATAAAAATACAGCTACAACATTATTTTTATTTAATTCATTCATTAAAACCCCAAATACTATCTTTTATTTCCGACCATCTATCTTCTAGGTGAAAGTCATCTTAAGAAAATATTGGCGCTGCGAGTTCAACGGTGCCCTCAGATTTCAATTTCGAGCACTAGTTCAAAAGTTATAAAAACCCGCTCGCACATTTACTAAACATACCTGATCAAAACATCAAAAATTGATTACGGGCACACCAAGCCTCGGAATCATGATCCATCAATTTCCACAGACTCGTAAAATTCCCATGTATTTATGCAATTAAATTCAATGGAATTTTCAGGTCTTTACATTTATATAAAACATTTTATAGAAAACATCAAATAGTTCAACAATTACTGATAATCCAAACACCCCCTTGCCAAGAAACCTCAACCAAACCATTAAACCCAAGGGAAAGAAAAAAAACCATGCCACAATCCACTTCAACATTCAAATTAGCACAACAATTTTACCCTTGCATAGAAACACACAATAAGGAAAACAACAATGGTGGAACATCCTGTCCAAACCAATTTACAACTTTTCAAAACTAGTGGTACTTCCCAACCACTTATCCATAATGGTGGCCCTTCCATTCACCATCAATCAGATTTTAGAGTGATAATTCTCTCCCAATTCACACATAATCAATATAAGAGATAATACATGAACAAACAATAAGAATAAATCACATAAAGGCCACACATTATGCACACAACCATTTCCAACACTACCCAATCACTTCAATAACTCACCAATTTATTGAAAACACCCTTTATCCATTTTCCATGACAAACTACATTTCAATAAACCAAATTCTTATTGAAAACTATTTTCCCAAACCATTTTCATAAACCAAACTAAGTAAAAAAATTTAAAATCTAAATTTTAAAATCACACAACAAGCCCCTTTTTTCAATAATATCCCATTTCACCCATAATCCTTAAATCATCACCCAATGGGTTTCCACCAATATTTTCACATCATAATCATATTTAATGTTAATAAAAACAAATTAATTTCAAATAATGCCCCATGTTATATAAAATTGGAGTCGAGAGAGAATCCACCTCCATTTAGGGTTCTCTCAAAATCGACACACATGCAACCGCACCCCTAATCCGGAAAAACGCTCCACCAAAACCCCTCAATATCCCCTTTACAATCATCAAAAGCCCCTAAAATCATCACCTATAGAAAAAAAACAACCCTATATCTACATGCACTAGATGTAGATCTAGAAAACCAAGAGATGGGAGAGAGAAGATCTGGAGGAAACCACCAAAAAACGAAAAGTGAAGACTTACCTGATATGGGCTGCCTACAATCCAACTTGAAACCCTATAAAATCCCCTCCAAAACCAGTGAGAGAGGTCCCCTATCCCTTGAGAAGAAGAAATACCTTGTAGGGTTCATATGGGATACGAAATGGGTGATTTAGAGAAAATACTGACTAACCGCATTTAAAAAATCATTTTTAATAGACCGCACAGTTATCTCGCTCAGTTTGAAAAATTGTGCACTAACCATGCGGTTGACACTTTCCGAAAAATGTCATATTAAATTGTTACCTGGGATTTTGCCAGAGTTTCCCCTAACTATGATCAGACTGTGCATCCTTAAAAAGACCTACAATCTTTTCCAAAACCATTCCAAACCCTCCCAAACACTACCAAACTATTCCTAGAAACTTTATATGCCTAAAAATGTATAAAAAGGGTCATAAGCCTCAAAAAATGGGAGTTAAATTCTATCCAACATTAGGCTTTCCATCATTAGAAAGTAGTGAACCATATCATTTCCAAAAGAGATCATTCAATTGATCAAATATATCTTTCTCCCGCTCACATGTATCCTCTTAAATCTCACCATGCTACCACAAAACCTGAACTAAACTGATTCTCTTCCCCCAAAAGACTTTATCTTGCCTATCCATAATCAGTACTGGAATGTGAACCAAAGAAACTTTTGGCTTTAACTCAACATGATCCCATCCAATTACATGGTCATGATCCGGCTGAATATTTTACAACTACGAGACATGAAACACATTGTGCACCACACTAAACTGTGGCAGAAACAACAATTGATAAGCCACCTTTCCTATATACTCAAGTATCTCAAATGTCCCAATATACCTTGGATATTACTTACCCTAATTTATAAACCAATGTTGTCCCAACCTAGAAGAGATTCTCAAAAACATATGATCTCCCACCTCGATTGACAACGATCATTGACGATGGTCATCATATGATTTCTAATAACATTGTGCCATCTCCATCCTCTTTCTAATCAACATGATCTTCTCCATTGTCTCTTGTTCAAGGCCTAGTCCAATAATCAAAGTCTCACCCATTTCCACCCAATATAGTGGAGAACAACTTCGATTCCCACACAATGTCTCAAACAGAGCCATGTGTATTGCATCTAGATAAATGTTATTATAGGATAACTCTACCAATGTTAAGTGGTCCTCCCATGAACCTCGAAAATCTATCGTAGAATTATTTAGCTTGTCCTCCAATTTTTGTTATCATCCTCTCAGATTGGATATCCGTTTGAGGATGATAATCGTCCTCATCGTCAATTATGTCCCAAAGGCTTGCTGGGAGAATTTCCAAATACGAGATGTGAACCTGGGATATCTATTAGATATAATAAAAACTATAACACCATGCCTCTTTACCACTTCTTAGATATATATTTTGGATAGATAATCCACCATATGAGATTCCCAAATCGGAATGAAATGGGACAATGTTTTTGAGTCAATCCACAATCACCCATATGGAATCATGTTTCTGAACCATTTTCATGAGACCTGTCACAAAATACATCACTATTTATTCCAACTTTCACATGGGAATGGGTAATGATTTAAACATCCCAGATGTCCACTGATTCTCTACCTTGACTTGCTGACAAGTAAAGAATGTTGAAAAAAACTTAGCCACTTCCCTTTTCATACCATCCCACCCAAACTAAGATTTCATTTCCCTATACATAATTTCAATTCTAGGATAGAAATACCACCAAGAATAATGATGTTCCCTAAAAAGTTACTCCTCAAATTCCACCAGTACCACCATCTGATTCCAAAAATAGAAAACTGAATTCCCATACAATTCTCAGCCTAGAATGGTCTCCCCACCATTGAGATTCGACCTCATCTCCATACACTCTGAATCATATGCATGTGCCTATTTAACCAAACCAACCAAATCAGGAACCAATAAAAATGGAAATAAGACCTCTCTATCACCACAGTCCTCACATTCCAACCACATTTCGGCTGTGACTGACATAAAATTTCACTGATCTAATGCATGTTTCACCACCTAAGAATATGATTTTCAACTTAATGCATTGGCCACTGAATTTCCCTTACCAGTAGTGTACATTAATTAAAAACAAAAAATATGTAGATATCCCATCCATCAATTTTGAATCAAGTTTAAATCTCTTTTTCATAAAATATTCTTTAAAATATTGTGATCAGTAAACACCCTAAATTTATCACCGAATAGATAATGACACCACATTTTTAAATCATAAAATATTGCTGCCAACTCCAAATCATATGTTGGGTAGTTCTTTTCATTAATCTTCAACTACCTTAAGCCCTATAAAACCACGTGATCCCCCAACATGAGTAAACACCCCAACTCTAATATAGATGTGTCACAGTACACTACATACCCTTTCTATGGGTCTAGAAAACCATGATTGGTGATGATGTGGGCAGACCATTCATCTCTTCAAAACATTTCTAACACTTTTCATCCCATTGAAATGAAACATTATTCATTGTAAAAGATATAATCAGTGAGTCCAATTGTGATAAATCATGAAAAAAACGTGGATTATATCCATCTAGAACAAGGAAGCTCTGTATCTCAAAAATGTTATTTGGTGGTTTCCATGAGATAACAACCTGAATCTTTTTTGGATAAATTTCAACATACTTCTCGAAAATAACATGTCCATGGATACTAAACTCCTATAACTAGAAGTCATACTTTGACAATATGGCATAAACTAATGATCCCTCAAGATCCCCAACATTATCACCATGTGATACTCATTCTCCACCCATGTTCTCGAATAAACTAGTATACCATCAACAAATACAACCACAAAAGAATATAGATATCTCTAAAATATCTGATTAATCAATTCCATGAACACTACTGGCAATTTTTTTAGACCAAACAGCATAACCACATACTCATAATGGCCATATCTAATTCAAAAATCTGTTTCGGGAATATCGTCTTTCCTTACCCACAATTGATGATATCCTGACCTCATGTCCATCTTGGATAACCACTGAGCTCCCCTCAACTGTTCAAACAAATATTCAATGTGTGGAAGTGGATATAGGTTCTTTATTGTAACTTTATTAAGTCTACAATAATCCACATATAGTTATAGAGTTCCATCCACCCTTTTAACAAACAAAACTTGCACTTCCCATAGAGATGTGCTAGGCCAGACGAACCCTTGGTTTTCTAACTCTTCCAACATCAATTTTAATTCCTTCAATTCTACTAGCTCCATTTATTAAGATGGAAGTGATATTGATTTTTTCCCTAGAATAAGATCAGTTATAAACAATATTTATCTCATAGGTTGAAACCCTGATAATTCTTTGGGAAATACATCCAAAAACTGATCAACTACCACTGGAAAAAATCTATACTCAACTTCTTCCACCGATTTTAATGACAAAACTGCTAACTGGTATGAGATCATGCCATCATCTAGTGTCAACGAGACTATTGCACCCTACAATTCATTCCTCGCCCATCTAACGAGTTTTTCAATGTCATCCTCCATAATAAAACTAACTGTTCGCACATATCAATCGATGTGGGCCATAAACATTTCCAACCAATCTAGTCCTAGAATTATATCATCAAAATCCAAATCAAGCACTATGAAATCCCACATCGTTAAAATTTCATATGTAACTAAGAAACATGCTCTTCATAGGAAGGCTCAACACTCACTTTGACCCAAATGAGTTTGATGTTTTAAAATAGAAGTAATCATTTCCACATTTAGACCTAAAAAACTAATAACACAAGAAGAAATAAAATAATGGGAATAACCTATATCAAAAAAAAAAGCATGCATCAATGTGGAATTTAAAAAAACCACACCTCGCACTGTGGATGGTCTCGACTGATCATCAATCAGAAACTAGTCATCTCCAAACAATTTATTTGGTACCACACTCTACCCTTTATTACCTTGCTGAGGTGTCATGTTATTTCCATAATCACTATGACTAACATAGATCTGCTGACATGGTGTATGTTGTTTCCCACATCCTTTCGAGGAATAAGACACCTAAAACCGCTAAAAAGTGTCACAAACACCCAAACTATGAGCATTATGGAAATACCGCTGGTGATTCCCCATCTGCTTACAGTCATGACATGCTCGAGGTTGTGTCATAAAATCTCACTTGATGTGTCCCATTAAGCCACACTGAAAACATATCGACTTTCTCTTAGGATTCAGAGGAAGATACACTGGTCATTCTGTTTGATTCTGAGTCATAATCCAACCCTAGAAATAAGTTTTTGTATTATAATTGAACCTAGTATTGGTATTCCCACTATATTCTCTGGGTACCAACATACTTCCCCTACTTGTATCCCTCAAAATATCCTATTAATATATTGTTTCTCTATTCACCATTTCTGTGTAATCATTTATACACACCTCCTCTATATTGGAATAAATTTCTTACTTCAACCCTGCTTCAAAAATTCATTCCTTCAATGAAGTGGTACCTACTTCCTCAAGTGAAAACCACACTATGTTTATAAACATAGTGGAATATTCTGTTAATGAAAGGTTCTCCTACTTCAAATGGAAGAAATCTATTTGTGCACTGAATTCTGAATGTATGGGAGTAGAATTTTTTATTAAACAATTCCTCAAACCCCTCCCATGTCACACCTATGTATGTACCAGATTGGACCTCCTGCTCCCACCACTAAAGGAAAAGATCTTCCAATATTTAAGTGGATAACTTCACATTTAGATCTACTGGTGTTCCCAATAATACAATGGTCCTATTCATTCTATTATTCCATGCTTCATCCATTTCTAGCTCTGAATCACCCCCTGGGTAGATTCTGCTTTTGAAACTGAATAGAATGATCCATATGCACTGGTTCATCTACTTTATTCCCACTTTACACAGCTTAAAAACCTTGCACTATACGCTACACAGGCTACAAGTTCACCTGAGGCTCGGTTAAAACAATATTTTCAGCATCCTCCTTCGTTTGGTCTCTATGACTCCTACCTAGTTCCATTTCTATCAACACAAAAACAACTATAACTCTAACACCCATATCATGAAAAGGATTATGATTAAAATTCAATTACAAAAAAACTATCACAACTAATATTTCTAGAAGATCACATTTCCCATGTTTTAATATTCTGAAACATCCACCATGATTTGAAAATCGACCCATTTTAGAAATACCACAACCATCCACAATTTATTTAATTTTTTTATTTTCCACACATCCATATATTTATACCATAACATAAGTCATTATACCAAATGAAATATGAGTCATATGGGGACGTAATTTCTACCAAGAATTTCATGCTCATCTCACTGACTACATCCATGACTACGAGATATCCAGTTTCTATTACTGTCTCCCAAACACTTATGTACCCATCTCCCTAGTAACATGAGGTTCAACATAAAAGGGTTAACTACATCCTTTTATTCTATACATTCCATGTTCTGAAAATCCTACGCTATTCTATATTCCTGACTCAATGAATGGACCAAGAACAAATGTCAACACCAATACCAACAATTAACTCCAATGGAATAAAAAAACTGATACCACTTGTAACTCCATGTCCCTTCCTCATTTTCTTGAGAAGGTAGTGAGGTGATCCTAGGACTTATGTGACATTACCAATGTGCCAAAGGCTAGAAATAAATGCTGAGGGATTATATAACAAATTAGGGAATGATTTTTCCATGAGATTAACCAACCAACCAAACAAGCCATTACCAAAAAAACTATATGATGCATGTTAACATTGAAACTCAAACCATATAGTACCAAAAGGCATCCAAAATAATACATAACAATACCAAATAACCAAAATCGTAGCGCTAACTGGAAGACTAGACAAGAGACACAAAGTGAACTAAGGCTCTCTCTACTTCTCCATAAAAATATCCATGCTCCAAGAACCAAAAAACCACCCCAGCATCACAAAGAACCTCTAAAAAATGAGATTCCTTTCTCTTACCTGTGTCTCAGAATTGAACATATGCAAAAGAACCATAGTTTCAATAAATGGGTGGGTAATTATACTAAGTAGTATTTCCCCAAAAGACTACCCTGCACATGCCACTAGGATAAATATGTTAGTACATTTATACAAAAGAGTTTATATAAAA
Organism: Viscum album; assembly: GCA_963277665.1. Classification (NCBI taxonomy): domain Eukaryota; kingdom Viridiplantae; phylum Streptophyta; class Magnoliopsida; order Santalales; family Viscaceae; genus Viscum; species Viscum album. The sequence continues at coordinate 1,730,182,980 of OY728123.1, read as the reverse complement.
CAAAAAATATTTCTATAATTAAATATAAGGAAACGACAACCTTACTAATTTACCTTACCCATCCACGAAAACCACGGGAAAGCCCAATATCCATCCCAAAATCCATTTCAACATTTTTAATTAGAACAACACTTTTATTGTTGAATAAAAACACACAACAAGGAAAAAACCATAGTGGAACTTACTTTCTAAACATTTTTATAACTTTTCCAAACTAGTGGTACTTCCGGACCACTTATCCATAATGGTGGCCCTTATAGACACTATTCATCAGCTTTTATAGTGAGACTTACCATCCAATTCACACACAGTCAACACAAGACATAATACATGACAAACCCACAAGAATAATGCACACTAAGGACACATATTATTTACATAATCATTTGCAATACATGCCAATCACTTCAAAAAATCAACCATTTATTGAAAACACCCTTTAGTTATTTTCCATTCCAAACTAAATTTCAATAAACCACATTCATATTGAAAACAATATACCCAAACCATATTCGTAAATGAAACCAAGCAACCAATTTTAAAATATGCATTTTAAAATAACACAACAATCCCTTATTGCAAAAATACCCCCTTTCACCCAAAATCCACAAATCATCACCCAATGCATTCCCACCAATATTTTGACATCATATTCACAATCAATTTAAAGAAAAAAAATTAATCACAAACAAGGAATTATGTTCTAGGAAATTGGAGTTAAGAGAGAATCCACCTACCTTTAGGGTTCTGGAAAAATCGACCCATAATAGGCCCTAAATTCATCCCCTAAGGCAACACCAACACTAGATCAACATGCAATGGATGTAGATCTTGAAAAACTAGAGAGAGAAAAGAGAAGATCTATAGGAAACCACAAAGAAACCAAATGATAAGACTTAACTAATATGAACCTCCTTCAAACCACCTTGAAAACCCATCAAATACCTTCTAAAATGAGTGGTAGAGAACCCCTATCCCTTGAGAAGAATAAATCCCACATAGGTTTTGTATGGGGGAAGAAGTGTGTGAGTTGAAAAAATCCTGACTAACCGCAACTAAAAAAAATTTAATGTGCCACACGATAAGTTCTAACAGTTTGATAAACCATGTGATAACCAAGGAGATGGTACTATCCGAACTTGGGCATTTCTCATGGTTACATGGGATTCTCGCATGACTTCCCCAAACCATGCTCAAACTGTGTAGCCTTAAAATGGCCTCTAAACTATTCCAAAACCTATACAAACTCTCCCAAACTCTCCCAAAACTTTTTTAACTACTTAATATTCCTAAAATGGTATGAAAAAGTTTCACATACCTCAAAATGTGGGTGTTAAAAAAATTATTTGATTTTGGAATCAGGTCATTTTTATACTTAAAACCCAATTTTTTTTAAAATTGTTTTTCATTGAAGTTTACACATTTATATTCCAATTTACTTTTAAACATATATAATTTTAATACTTATAAAATGATTCCATAATTTGTAAATAATTCCATTTTTGTTTTTTATCTTCATGAATAGTATCTATTGTAAATATTTGTCACCTTAGAAAGGAAAAAATGAGTAAAACTGGGTTAAAACCTTAGGATAACACCTAAATGTTCCATGAAACATTATTTTATAAAATTCAATGAGTTTTATAAAACCAAATAAATTATAGATATGAAAATATGTAACTTTATTTCCACTATACATTGATTATAACATTTTTATATTTTAAGAAACAATAAATATAAAATGTCACTCCCTTGATTTTAATTACTCTTATATGTTATCCCAAATATAAAAAAGGCAATGAATAAAAAAATATAATTTTAAAAAAATAATTTTAGGATGGAAATTTATTTTTAATATTTTGTGATGATATAATTACCTTAAACGCTTACGCAACGCCAATATAGTTCTTATACAAGCAGTAGAAAAAAATGTGGGTTAATTATTTCAAAAATAATAAAATTAATATTTTTTGGATAAAATATGGTATTAGATGAATTTCAAAGGTAAAAATCAATTTTAAATGACGTTAAATATTTTTAGATTCAAATTTCATTGTTTTTTGATGTTTTAAAGTCAAATTAAATGAATTACCCAAAAAAATAATGATATTTTATGATAAAAATATTTTATTAAATGATATAAAAATGAAAATGATGGGATCACTTTGGGATTAACATATTGAAAGGGGTTAAATTAATTTTAAATTAATATTTACCAATTTAAAAATTATATCCCTTTTGATACCTCTGTTTCATATTCAATGAATGGTTCTCTTATCTTCTCCACATGTGGTAAGAGAACATGCTCACAAAACTATAAATCACAAAGAAAACCAGGATTTGTTAATAAGGTTTAACATAAAATTGGATAACAATATCCCCAAGGAATGGTGGTTAATATCCCACTCACATGCATTTTGTCTTTTATTTTCAATAAAAGCATGAGTAGGGGTATGACCATGAACTTGTTTTCCTAGAAGCAACCAGGTACATTAAAAGCTTTATCTTTAAAGAAATATTTTATAGGATAGAATATGGTACCTTTTAAAGTGACCATAAATGTATAAAAAGTATTATTCTCTAAAATCCAATGAATCTGATAAACTACCTCAAAATGCAGCAATCAAAACGGATTCCTCGTATACAATAATCAATCGGTTGACTCAGATATTCAGACCTGAATAATAATAAATTGATAACTGGTAAATCTCATTATCTTCATCAGTATAAATGATATGATTATAATTATGGACTGAAATATCATATTCTTCTCACTAAATAGATGATCAAAAAATAATATCCCGATCATGAAATTTTCTTCGTCCTTTGATCTTTGAAAAAATCAATACGGAATAGAATTTAGTATCTGCTTCTCAATCAATCAAGTTCTCAATAAAATTTTCTACTTCCCATAATGAAGTTTTATCCTTATTAAATTAACATAAAATCAATAATTCATGTGATTTTTTCTTCATGAAATTCCTTAATGGAATTTTCATTAAGACCTCAACACATACCAAGTATTATAATTAATATTTTATGTGATTTATATGGGATTATGTTCTTTATCACAAGAATTAAATATCTTCACACTCTTCCTTATATATCAAACTATTTCCAAAAAAACTTGATTACTTTTACTATCTAAACAGTTACTTTGGAATTTCATGTGATCGTGAATTTTTATATCTCTACATCATATTTTATTCTTCCAACTGATGTAAACCAAAAACCCAATACATTATGTTTATATTCTCCTTTACAAAAAAGGTATAAACAGTTTTGTTTATTTTATAAAAAAAAATTCATAAGTTCCTATACATGATTCCCCTACCTTATTCTTCACGTGATTCAGTGAATTTAACATATTTCACTTTTCACAAAATAAGAATATAAAAATATTCTCTTCTTCACAAAATAAATATATGTTTCATGGGATACAGATATAATATTTCCCTCATTTATATGCACTGAGATG